>CM053762.1:58409223-58439456 GCA_028658305.1 Pachyuromys duprasi | reverse complement strand
CTCCCTCTCTCTCTCTCTTCAACCCGGCTCTAGTTGCTTCCAAATGAGCCCTGGGTTCTGTGAACATTTCATTTAGATTGCATCTAATGTAAAATGTTCCAGTAGGATAATTTTGTTTTCATTCCACCAAGCAAGGGGGATGACCTGAAATCCTGAAATGTTTAAAAATAACAGATAAACCAGGCAGTTTCAATAGGTGAGCAGATGGAGTAGTAAGAGTTCCAGAGAGAGAGAAAAGTTTCTAGTGCATCCCTCTCAAAGTCTGCTAGGTCACCTGAAACTTGGTGATGCATTAACTTTTCTTGGGGAGACATCGACAAACATCTTCTCATCCAGATAAGACAATAACTCCAGACCAAGGGAACAATCCCACCATGGCCATCCTTAGCAAACCAATGAGTTTATGGGGCACACTTAGGTGACCCCTAATGCAACTGCATCACCAAAAAGTTGCAGTCCAGCACAGACAGCTCCCCACAATGTACAGACTGGGTCCTCTTTCAGTTAACTCCCATTCCTGTGCATCTCCTGAGACCATGAAACCAATGCAGCCTGACAAATACGTAAGTTGGAGATATGTCTCCCCGACAGAAATGTATAGGAAGGAGTGTCTGGAGTTACTCCCTGGTGAAGGTCTAACGGCCTTCTGTGAGAACACAGTCCTAATCTTGAGAGGCTGTTGCGGGTGGCCATAGCTGCTCTGATTAAAGGACAACAGCTGATCTATTCAGAGTACAGCATTCAACGGTGCCAAGTCAGGCTGAAGGCAGATGAGTCCCCACTACTACAGCCTATCCACACACATCTGTGTAACAGCTCTGGAATGCTATGTCAGTGTCCCTCGTGCTTACATGGACAGCCCCCAATGAGACCTCCTTCTGGTACTAGCTGGCCTAGGGACGACATCTGGGGATGCCTAAGGGGCTTTTCCCAGGCCCAGGATAAAGCCGTTGGTCTTCAGCAAAATCAGCTAGAGCTCCATCTACCCAGAGTTTTCACGACACAGGAAAGGCCAATGACCAATCTCCCTCTAAACTTAGGTCCTATAACTATAAGTTTCTAAACTTAGGTGTCTATAACTTAGGTCAAATGTGAACAAATAGTTCTTCTGTGGTATTCAAAGAGTTTTTCTTGGTCACCAGCAATAGGTCTATGATTGACCCCTATGTTATAATTTAGATATCAGGTATCCCCACAAAAACCTCATGTGTGGGAGGCTTGTCTCCAGCTGGGGGTGTTAGTTAGGATGGGATCAAGAATGTTTTCTTCTCGCCAGTGGACTAATCCATTGGTATAGAGTCATTGATGCTTGCTGGAAAGGACGGGTATAGACTCAGGAGGTGAGGCCTAGTTGGAAGAAATGACTCACTGGGAGTATGCCTATGAAGAGCATCTTTTCTCTGGCCCTTCCTGTTGTTCTCTCTGTTTCCAAGGTACTGTGAGATGAGCAGCTGCTGTAGTAAATATTTAAAAAAGGTGTTGGGCTATCTAATGTTTATTATTGGCCCTAAGATTATCATGGTGGTATTAATTAACCCACTATCACACCTGCTGGATTTTATAATTGCCCTATTTACCTCGAGCTCATAGGTAGGCATATATTCTTAACCTACACTGTATGAATCACCTCACCATCCACCTCTCGGCTCTCATCCATAGCTATTTTCCTTAACCATCCTATCTTCCATCCATAATCTTATAAATGCTTGCCAGGGGTAACTGATACACCTTCCCATCTGCCATCCTCCAGGTAGCCAAGGGTACCTGGAAATCTTGAATCTGATTCCATTGGGGGGGAAATCTCATCTGATGAAAATCTTTTAGTGAATTCTCAATTTTTGGAATAATAAAATGATGGTAGAGAGGATCAGAGGTATGTTTGTGTTCTCAAAGCCTTAGGCCCAATTCCCAGTCGCATAAAATAAATAATAAACAAATGAAATATCCTTCAAAGGTGACTTTGCATTTTGGCATCCAAACCAAAACCGTGTTGGGAAGAGGTCTCCAGCCTCAAGTCCTCTTTGTTGTTATACCCAGCTATGACCTCCAAGTCTAGAATCATGATCAGGTTGGACCACTAAATGTAGCACCAGATTGTTTTTTCTCTCTGGAACACTCTATGGTTTCATGGATAGTATTAATATCTAAATAATTAACAAAGCTCAGACATGAGCCTTGGAGGCAGCAAGAATCTCCAGGATCCCCCCTCCCAAGCCCTGCTTATATGATTCCATCATTTTTTCCTGCCCAACCCTCCTGAGACATGCATTCTCTCACTTAATTCCTGACTTTACCCCATAGATTAAGAATATATAACAGAAAATATGCTGCACAAGGGCCAATCCCGGCTCACCACTCACTGGCTGAGTAGTCTTAAGCTTTACCACTCTGTAAGTAAGACACCATCTGTTATGCTGAGATGACCATTGTGCCACCTTTGTAGAGAGGTTAAGAAGGAGAATTAATTAGCGTGAACAGGGTCTGAGATTTATTAGATGTGCAATGAATGTAAAATATACCAGCAGTGTTTCTCAGGGTGGTGAGGACAGACTTGTCCCTCAAACTCTGTCCTTGACTGCTATCTCTGGGGGGTGACAGCTTCCAATTCCCCTCACACCCCAACCCTGTATTCTAGTGTAGTCAAAGCAGTGCCATTCGTTCTTTCCCTGATTCCCAAGCTTTAGGCCAAGAAGAATATCACCTCCATCTTACCAGACACAGCTTCTGCCCTTGACCCACCAAGTGGTGCTTATGAGGCTCTGAAGACTGTGACAAGCAGGAACTGTCTCTTTGTCTGTTCATGACACTCAGTGCCCATTACCTCCTGGTGTGTAACACATCCCCAATAAACATACGTTGGCCCATTGACTCCTTTATGCAGGTACTGATCGAGCACGAGGACATCGTTATAGGCTCTGCTCCAGAAGGCTAACCATCTAGCTGTGAGTGACACATGCTGAGCGAAGGATGGAAGAGAACCAGGTACCATGAGAGTGTATAGGGAACATCTAGCCCAGCCTTGGGGAGCCAGAGAAAGCTGCCTAGAGGGAAGAATGACTGACCCTTAGACCAGAAAGAAGAGGAGAGATGTGCCCTGGTGGAGAAGATGTTGTAGGCAGATGCAAAAGCTCAATAGCAAGATACAATAGGATAGCCAAGGAACTAAAATCGAAAATTTGGGCAACAGGATGGTTGGAGATAAGGAAGTAGGTTTGCAAAGGACTTTGTAGGAGAGGCCAGGCCCTGCACGGAGGCCTAGGAAGCCACACTAAGTCACTGGACTCTCTTTGGCATCATATACTCCATAACCCAATGCAGGAACAGACATGGATATGATAACAACTGGGCAGTAAATGTGTTGTCATAAAGGACCATAAGCTACCCCGTCCTGTCAGGCCATTCTGTGATGAGGCAAGTGTCCTCTGTCCACTCTGTCTAGCATGGTTTAGTCTTGTGGGGCTGGTGGACTAAGGTAAGTGAAGAAACCAAATGTTTCTTCATTTCTGTTGGGAGTTGGTCTGATGCTTCTATTTTGATGCTAATGAATGGCACTCAAGATCTAGTTACTGCCTGGATGAACCTATCCTTGTTGTGTAAACCTGCCTAAAATATTGTACCTGATTGGTTGGTTAAAGACCTAAAAACTTGAGCAGGGCAGAATGGGGTAGGTGTGGCTAAGCTTCCAAACTTTGGGTTCAAGAGAATCATGGGAAACAGACACACAGGAAGAAAGGAAGGAGGATGCCATGATAGATTAGTATGGAGAAAAAAACATGTGGGCTGGGAGTAAGTCCTCCAAGGATGAAGTGGATGGAAAACAATTCCAAATATAAGCAAGCATTCATAAGATTATGGTTGTTTTTTTGCCCAGATAAGGATGGTTAAAATGGATGGCACTGGATGGGGGCTGTCTTGAGATCGCTTAGGTGAAATATCTGCTCAGCCCAAGGTTTTAAGGTAATCATGAAATCTAACAGGTGCCTGTATTTCATTGATTGTGCTAACGGGTTAGATAATACCGCCACAATAATCTTAGGGAAAATAATAAATAACATTGCTTAGCCCAACCTCATTTTTATTAACAACAATAATACGTTTCCTTCTCATCAGCTTAAGTTCAGATGCAAACAGTCAGTAGCTAACACACTAGGCTATGCAGAAAGGATGAACTCAGTTCCGGAAGCACAGAAGGAAGCTGGTCTCTGGTGGGGTGACCAGGAACATGTTCCTAGAGGAAAGGGACACTGGTTGGGACCTCAAGCACAGCGTGGAGATCTGCTGATCAGTCTACCTCGACATCCCTCATTCTCAGCAGAAAGAAACTAAATGGCAGGGCACAAGATCTGGGTTCTAGCCCCAGGTTAGTGTCAAGCCACTCAAGTCCCTGATTTGCTGTGAACCCCAACTTCCTCATTTGTAAGATGGGAATATCCATTTATGTAACTCATTGGACTGATAAAATAAGTATAATTTAGCTTTTGGTCATTCTTCCTTTACATGTATAAGCATGCATACGTGCATATACATGCATGCTTATGTATATATGTGTGTGTGCATGTGTTTGTGTGCCTGTGCATGTGTGTGTGTGAGTGTGTGTGTAATCTCCAGCAAGCTCTGAAAAAGCCCACATGCTGTTCTGTAGTCTGCTCTTCCCTTGGCTACGTAGCACAAACCCTCCTCCAGTCATTAGACCTGGTTTTGTACAGCATGGTTCTCAGTAGCTGCAAAGTGTTCCGTAAGATGTTGTCATTTTACCTTCAGAGCCCATTACTTCCTTCATTAGCAGGTTGAGATAGAGGTGAGGGAAGTCCCTGCTTTCTCCCTGGCACTGTGCCTGAGGATGCTGGCGGTTCATTCAGATTAAAAAGTGCTAGGCTCCTGGAATCCATTGCCTGGGAGCCCCAGAGCAAACTAACTTATGCCAGAGGACGTAGCATGATGGGGGTGGAGGGTGTCCGTGCTGTAGGAAGTAGCATGGGCACAGGAGTTCACTGGCCTGAGCCCATCCAAAATTTGGACTCCTGGCCTAAGCCCTGGGATTAAACTTTAGCAGTTTCTCACCACAAACTGCACACCAGAGGGGCATACCCAGGCACTGTACACTGAATTCCTCAAGGGGTGATGGCTCTGCCAACTAAGCTACTTGAATGCTGGCTCTGATGGGCAAGTGCCCCCTCTCTTTGTCACTGGTAAGCTCCTCTGGGCTTTTATATTTTCTAAGTTCAGCTAGACCTGGGCCTTCGGAACAGCACTCTTGCTGAATTGGTTTTCAGCCTGTGCCACTTTAAACATGATTCGAGAAAAATTACCCAAGCCTCCACTACATCTGTCTCTGGAAATGGTCTTTGTGCTCAGATCATTTGCCGGCGACACTCCATCTCCACAATTACCTTGGCTATTTTATCTTTATCTGTCTGGAACACTGAAGGGGAAGCAGCAGATAGTGCTGTTGTTTAAGTGACTTGTTCAGCTTGAATACTTTCACATCTCTGGAGCATGGAATCTGCCCACTGCTATTCCAGCCTTCCTTGGAGGATCAGCCCCTGCACTGTCTTGGGACTTTAAGTACGATAAAGGGAGGCTGCCAGCAAAATGGCTTAATCTTAATGAGTCTGAATCCCTCAGGGATGTGGGGATGGGACTGAATTCCTGGCCATAATTAGATGTGCCTCTTCGAAGGCCTCCTGACCCTTGGGTGGCCCAGTAGCACGGGAGAGAACTTACCTGCCCTCTAGTACAGTGTGGCTTCTCTGCACCTGGAATTGCACAGCATACGGAAGTGGATATGCTGGAAAGGTCGGGGGGGGGGGGTTCAAGGATCAGACAGCTAAGATGTTAACCTGTATGATCTCTCTGCAGATGGACCCTTTACACACTATCTGCAGCAACCACAGATTTAGAGAGGAAGAGGGATGCTATCCTGCTACCCATAGGGAGATGAAAATAGCAAAAGATAATGAACAAAGCCAGGCAGTGCATGCCACATCAATAATAACTAGCCTTTATCAAGCCCTTACTTGGTGCAAGGCATTCTAATAACCACACCATCATATTTTCTTATTTCTCATAACGGTGCTATCGAAAGCCTTGTTTTTCAGATGAGGATCCTAAACTGGAGAGGAAGATTCAACATCTTGCCCCATACCACATGAGCTGCAGATGTAGTCCACAGCTCGGGGCTTTGAAGAAAGACGCTGCTGCTGTGGGCAGGAGCTCAGCCCTGCCTTCCCATAAAGCATCCCAAATGCCAAAGAGAAGAAAGCAGACAGCCCCTGTGTGGACAGCCCACTTCTAATCCACCCTTGTATATGAGAACACATCGAGTCTGAAGTGTATCCAACTCTCTCTCTCACCTCCTCCTGTCTTCTCCTTCCCATTTTAAATACGTTTTTAGTTTGCTTTCTATTCCCACGATAAAAACCACGACTAAAGTCACTGGAGGAGAGATGGGCTTATTTGGCTTACAGGTTACAGTCCATCATCAGAGGAAGCCAAGGCAGGAACTCAAAGCAGGAACTGAAGCAGAGATCATGACCATGGAAGAATGCTTCTTACTGGATTGCTCCATATGGCTTGCTCAGCTGGCTTTCTTATGTAGTGGCACCCGCTCACTCTAGGCTGGGCCCTTCTATTTGCCTACAGGCCAATCTGATAGGAGCATTTTCTTAACTAAAATTCCCTCTTCTTAGGAGACTATAGCTGTGTCAGGTTAATGAAAAGACAAAACAGACAAACAAGGACAACAACAAACAACCAAGACACAGCTTAACAAGCCATATAAATTCAAGGTGAGGATGAGAGAACAAAGAGCTCATGACAGTATAAGACTTGCCACTTTGATTCTCAGATGGAAGAGAAGGGATTGAGCACTAACACAGGAAATAAAGCATAAAGGAGCAGCTTGGAGAGGTGCCCTGAGGCTCTGGTGGGAGACTGGTGGGAACTGCAGCAGGATGGTGCAGAACTGAGCCAAAGAATGGAGAGATGCAAACAGAGGGTGCATTGAGAAGAAGTTTGTAACACAGGGCAATTGGGACTCCACGGCACTGCTAACTCAGAGAACACAGATCAAGTATAGGAACCATCGCTCCCTTTCCGTTGGTCGCCAAGCCTAATGTATATATGTCTGCCAGCATCTCAGCTTTGCTGCCTGCTCATGTTAACCAAACCTTCCCCACAGCTAGAGGCAACACACAGCTGGGCGAACTGGGGAGCCTGCAGACAGAGCTCTGGCTGTGCCTATGGACTGACAGTGCAAGAGACAGAGAAAACAGTTTCTGGTAGGGTGTGGGGAGGTGGGGGACAACGCATTAGTGCCCTCAAAGCTACAAAGTGGACAGCCAGTAAGTTCACAGATGCACCTGGTTGACTGCTAAGATGGTAACTTCCATGACTCCAACCCAGACCCACAGCCTGACCCCGTGACTAAGGCCCCCAGAGCCATTACTCTGAAAATAATTGCAGCCAGCCAGGGTGAGAGGTGGTGAGGCCACGCTGAGGTTCCTGGGCAGATACCTGTAATCGCACATCCGAGAAAGCGCAAACTTTCAAATGGAAGTGCTATTTCAATTTTCTCACTCCCATTCGTCTTCAACCTCAGACTAAGGAGGGAATAAACCCTCTTTGATTTGTAGACTGAATTCTTTAAAGAGACAGCTCTTTCTTTTCTGAATTTATTTTTTCCTTTTGCTTGGTCCAGACACGAAGGGTCCAAAATGGGATTTTGGTGTCTTGGTCAGAAGACTCAAATGCCAAGAGTGACCACAGGGGATGCTGGACTACTAATCCATCTTTCTTAGTAACCCAAAAGTCAAATAAGTTCATGGAGGGCTTTTTTTCCCCTAGAATTTCAGGCTCCCTGAGGGCTAATTTCTCTGAAAGCTGCATTAAACTAATAGCGCCATAAAAGGCCCATTGTGAGATGTAATTGGTTTGCAGGACTTTCCTATAAAAATAATAAAATGACTGCCAAAGGCAGTTTCCAAAGGTCAATTATCTTTGTGTTGCTTGAGTTGAGTGGAGGTCAGTCCCAGAATTCCATTTTATAGACACATCAATCAAAACGGACCCTTGCCTTACCTATCCGACCTCATCAGAAATGAGGGAACTCACAGGTTCCACCCTTATGGCAATTGCCAAAAGGGCGAGTTGGGCTCCTCCTTTCCCAGGAAGAGGCTGACCCTTTGTCACCACAGAATGCAGAGCTGGAAGCTGAAAAACTCAAGGAAGAAGAAAAGTAAGGAAAGTAGGAGGATGGATCAGGCCAGAGACCAGGAGTTGCTGAGGCCAAGAGAGACGGGAGGGGTTGGGCTGGGTAAGCAAACAGGCCAGGACTCTTGGTTGCATTTCATCTAAAACAACTTGAACTGACTTGAGCAAATGCCAAGTTAACTGATAAATAGAGAATGTCATGAGGGGATTCATAGGTAGATACATGTGATTCAAGCAAGAACGGTTGGTTCTCTCTTCACCTCTGTCTGCACTGTAGACCTCTCTGCTCTTAGTCCTCTTCTGAGGGGGCGCTAGGCTTTCCTTGGAAGCCATATTCCTCATTGAGCTACCTTTTCTAGTGTTTATATGACAACTTTGGCAGAGAAGTGGGGATTCTGGTTGACCCTGTCTGAATGGCATATCGACCTATGAATCAATCCTTGTACTCAAAGGAGAAACAAAACTGTAATTCCCAGAGTTGCTTCATGGCCACTCCTGCTGCAGGGAGACCAGCCAGGGAAGAAACACAGCATATCTGCTTGTTCCCTGGGCTATAGACTAAGAGGGAAGAGGATCTTTCAAAACAAGAGGCTAGCAAAATCCTGCCCTCCCCCCAAAGGCTATCCAACTCAGATGAACCCTGCCAGCTTACCTTCAGGGGTCCTAAATAAATCCTGTTTCCAACTCATTCACCCACCCACCCAACCATCTACTTATCCAGCAAGTCAATGTTATAGGGAGAAAATGTTTCTGTTTCTTGCTCCTATTGTGAATAACAATTGTCCTTACAAGATCATGCTTCAGAATTATCCTCAAGTCCTAGTCCATGCAAATCTCAATAAAGATACAGAGGGAACTATGGTAGGGTAGACAAAATGGTAGCAATTGGTGTCTCTTAAATGGTTTCTTCTGCTCCTTTTTGATCCCTCCTTCTTGCATTTCAAACTTTTTAAAATATTTCTGAAATGAAATTTTATTGCTTACATAATTTCATTATTCAGATTCTGTATGCACCAAGCAACATTTTAGGACTTACTATGGTTTCCCAAGTCAATTTACTACAGAAGAAAAGATAAGTGAATCATCTAGAATACATTTTTAATAATAATTGTATCCAGCTATGCAAGTGTATTCATTCTCTTCTGGGTCTCAGATATGATCAGATCTCAGTGATAAATCCGCTCACAAAGCGCCAGTCCAGCAACCAGCCTCCCCTTGGCCCAACTTGATGGCATCATCACAAGACCTGAAGAATAAGAGTGCTTACAATAGCCTTGCTGTGATGGCCACATTTGCAGCCCATCCGTGGGGCAATTTCTCGTTAGCAGCTAAATAAAAGCCAGTGCATTTTCTGTCATCCACACAAGGAGGTGGTCTCTTGATGCAATCAGCAACTGTCCACACTGAACATGAAAGGGATTTACCTTCCCCGGAAGCAGTAACAACAAACCATGCTCCAGCTGGTGCTGGAGGCACATAAGAATCATTTTCTGAGATGGGAATAAAAGCAGAAATTACTAGACCTTTGAAATAGTTTAAACTTAGATCTTAATGTTTTGAATAGGATCAAAGGATCTTAGTATAATACAGTTCCTTTTTGTGAAGTCCTTTGTCACACAGGTATGGTGGTTCACCAGAATGTCATTTGAAAGTATTTTAAACTTCTATACCCAGAGTTGCCTTTAAAAGGTAAAGAATAAAATCATGAAAGGATATTTTTGCTTCTTAGATGTGGCACTGAAATAAATGTCTGAACACCATACCATGTACATATATAATGTTCATACATATTGTAAATCTGGTATGTTTCCCAAAGAAAGGGGCTATTACTCAGAAACAAGCTAACATTGATCATGCATCCCCTGAGATTTACACATTAGTTCAAGTAGTCCCTTTTCAGCAACCCTGGACTACAGAACATAAATAGACAAAACCAGTAACTGAAAGAACCAGAACTGAACCTCAGGTGTATCCCATCTTTCCTTCAGGACACCAAGTGTCCTCCCTGGCAAGGCTGCAGCTGTGCAGACCACACATGACCATGTGGTGGGCATTCCATGAATCACACATCCTGCATGTTCTACATGTTCAAACGCAGGCAGAGGACACAGATACCGCATGAGAAAACTCAAATGAAAGCATAAATTAGAGCTGATTCCAAATAACAGAAATCAATTTAACTTAAAGGGTCTTGGAACTTCTGTGCTGGGCAGTGGTGGGCTCTGGACCAGTCTGTCCATTTCTCGCTGAAATACAACCTTTCTGAGGGAATTTCTTAGTGCCAAGCGAACATAATTCTAAACATAACACTAAGCGTTGGCTGGGAAACAAACACTGTGGTGATAAATCCCATAAGAAAATAGTAAAAGTGTCTCTGCCTAGATAACAGCAGCACACACCAGTGTTCCCAGAAAGGCAACCGTAAATGTAAATCTCTGCCTGCTTTGAAGAAGGGGGCCAGTGACAAATTCACTCCCCAGCCACTCTGAAAGTTACAGGCCAGTGCACCTGTCCTCAGACAGCTCTCTCACGGGGGTGCTGGCCAAACTGGATTCTTAAAGTGTAGACTAGGGAAAGTACAAATCTTTCTTTAGAGGTTTACAGAAAGAAAAAAAAAAAAGACTGGCTTATTGAGGGCCAGCTTTGTTGTTCTTTACAATAACAAGAGGATTTGGATGCACACTTGGGTTTATGAAGTATAAATCCTGCTTAAATCTATAGACGTTAAGAAGACGTGTGATGGTTCTTTAGAGAAGAAAGCAGCTCCCGAGTCAAGCTGCACTGAGCAATGTTCTTTGTTGTTGCAAGATATTGATAAAGCTCCAGGTCTCCAACAAGGGGAGTCAAGAAGAGGAAACTCATTTCAAATCATAACTCAGGTAGGCATCTGAACCGAAATAAGATGAAAAGTCATTAATTTTTTTCTCTTAAGCTACCACCAAGCACAAGTGGAGTGGCTGTCTCCTTTTCTTATTTCAACCTGAAATCTGTTAAGGGCACAAGCCAAGACTCTTGTTCCAAATCTTCAGATGACTGCACAAAACTGTCCTTTTCCTTTTGCTTTAACAAAAACAGTAAAGTGTGAAAATGCTGTCACTTGACATGGTAATTAATATAGGGAGAATAATGAGTGGCCACAGGTATCCCTTTCTTGTCTCAAACATCACTGAAGCCTGGAAGTCAGCGTCTACATCACTGCTAGGAAAATAACTCATCTGATGGACAGGTACTTTCTACCTGTCAGGATTCAGTAACCCAAAATCCCAAATTAAGTTCTAAACAATCTTCCAAATCTTCTCGGACAAAAAGGAGTTGCAGAGACAAATGCTTCCATGGGAAAATTCTCACATTTCCATGAGCAGAAAGAACCTTTTGCCAAACCAGTTAACTTTCTGTAACACAGCACAAACATAACACCAGGGACTATTAAAAGGCAATTGTCTTCATTAGGGTTTCTATTACTGCAATAAAACACCAAAACAAAACAAAAAACAAAAGCAAGCCAGAGAGGAAAGGGTTTCTTTGGCTTATACTTCCACATCATAGTCCAACACTGAAGAAAGTCAGGACAGGAACTCAAATAGAACAAGAACCCAAAGGCAAGAGTTGATGCAAAGGCCACTGAGGGGTACTACATACAGGCTTGCTCCTCATGGCTTGCTCAGCCTGTTTTCTTATAGAACCCAGGACTACCAGCTCAGGGGTAGCTCCACCCACAATGGGCTTGACCTTCCCCCATCAACCATTAATTTTAAAATGCCCTGTATAATTGCCCTACAGCCTCATCTCCTGGAGGCATTTTCTCAGTAGAGATTCCCTCCTCTCTGATGACTTCAGCTTGTGTCAAGTTGACATAAAAATATTCAGCACAGTGATGCTCTGACTCAGGTCCAAACTAGAGCAATCCTGAATAACTAACTAGAGACTTCATCATCACTGTATCATGTCATATAACACACCATGACAAAAATATTGAGATACTTCTTCAGATGACATAGTGCCATCTGGCTTTTGTTTTAGCTCAAGAGAGCCAAGACCATTTGACCAGAAAATGGTATCAAAGCACAAAGGCTAATGGCAAGCATGCTGCCTCCTTACCCCTCCAGTACCTCTCTCCAAACAAAATCCAAGCTGCTTGACTTCTTGCTGCCTTCTGCCTGTGCTAATGTTCCCCCCACACCTCTGACCATTGCTTATCACCTCCTGGAGCTCATACACTTCAGCTCCCTGTAAATTCTGCTGCCCATATATTTGTTTTTAATTGGGAGCCTTAATGTGGACTTCCCCCATATAATCAGTCATTAGATACAATTACTCCTTTATGAGTAGAATAATTACGCTATCAAGTTTATTAATTCTTTGGGAAAATATAGTTGCATTATATTGGAGTTGAAATTCCGTCTTCCTATAGCTCTGCTCCAAGCTTTCTTTAATGTCCCAATCTTGCTTTTGATAGGTTTGATTCACCATGTTCTTCCCTTCATTCATACACTTTGGGTAGAAGGAAGACAGCAACTTGAATCTCTGATGTGAGTTCTCTCAGGATTTCCACAGAAGGGGCAAACCCCACTTGTGAAGTAGCAGGTCTAGGGAATAGTGATTTCATACCTTTCAGGAAGTATGAGTTCAGACCACAAAAGCAAAAAATCACAGCAAGTCAGTTACAAGGGACTGAGAGGAACCAAAGAGAGGCTCATCCAAGCAAACTGGCAGTGAACCTAGGCCATGTGACCATCACCAGAGACCTATGGTAAACTCACATCAACAAATCCTTCAAATTTTCAAGGAAAACATCCAATCTAGGTTTGTACATGAATTTTCTGTTTTTGAAAACTGACAGCCAAAACAGGAAATTATTTTAAACATTATGTCGACCAAACAAAACACACCTGCCAACCAGCTCTAAGCCTCAGACCATGAGCTAGAATCTAACATCTTTTCTACAACCCAGTAGTGATTGAGCCAGTTTCAAAAGAGAACATTATGGGGAGTCTTTTTCCAAATTTTTATTATCCTACCCACAGGCCAGAAGAAATGATTAAGAGTCTGTGGAGAACATTTTCATTTGCCTGGAGGTTTTCCTTTCTACAGCATTGCAGGCAAATTTATCTGTCATGCAAGGTTGTCTATACAAATATTAGTTACATGGCAGTAAGCCATCATCATTAGCATATGTCTGTGTGTGGCCTTAGAAATATCATTTAACCTCCTCTGAGCCTCAGTTTCTCCATATAAGACAGGACTATAAAAACACTCTTCAGAGGAACTTAACTATTACCACTTATTTCTGGGCTGACAGTGTGCCAGAATTAATGATGTGTTTCCAGAGACTAAATCAAAGAAAGGAGTAAATGTTTACTTTCATAATGAAGAGACCTAAAAATTACTAGCTTGGGCAAATGATGAAGGTGTATGTCACCAACAAAGCCATATGGCTATCATATGCCCTAAAATGATCACCTTAAAAGGACATTTTGATCCTGTGGTTATCAAAACAAAACAGAAAGCCACCAAAGTATAACTACCCATCAACTCATGAGACAGTGTCTTATTTAGGGTTATGGAGGAAACAGTTTATTTGCTTATACTTCCACACCATAGTCCATCACTGAAGAAAGTCAGGACAGGAACTCAAGCAGGG
This sequence comes from Pachyuromys duprasi, assembly GCA_028658305.1. Taxonomy (NCBI): domain Eukaryota; kingdom Metazoa; phylum Chordata; class Mammalia; order Rodentia; family Muridae; genus Pachyuromys; species Pachyuromys duprasi. Next base: position 58,425,604 of record CM053762.1, on the reverse strand, counting down.
CAAGAACCTGGAGGCAGTAGCTGATGCAGAAGCCATGCAGGGGGGCTGCTTACTGCCTTGCTCCCCATGGCTTGCTCAGCCTGCTTTATTATAGAACTCAGGACCACCAGCCCAGGGATGACACCACCCACAATGGGTTTGGCCTTCTTAATCACTGATTAAGAAAATGCCCTACAGCCAGATCTTATGGAGGTATTTTCTCAATTGAGGTTCCCTTCTTTAGATAACTCTAGTTTGTGTCCAGTTCACATAGAATTAGCCAGCACAGACAGCATAACACATTCAGGGACATTTGAGGAGGAAGCAGCCTTTAGGGTCAAATGTTGAGAGACTCTATAAGATTAAGACAAATAAAGATGTCACAGATGTTTCCAGAACTAGATTGGAGCCCAAAACTAGAATGAAGAAAGTTGAAGACAGGGTGGGACCAAGAAGAGATCATGGGCTCAAGGATTTCTGGAAGAAAAGATACAAAATGGGAATACGAGCTGAGAAGGAGTGAAAGCCAGGAAGATGCGTGGTTTTTGCTGAGTCATGCCAGTAAGTATCCCCAGGCTGATGAGAAGACTCTAGGAAAGAAAAGTACAAGAAGTACTGAAACAGCCAGAGCAAGCAGCAAGTCCTCAAAGAAAACAAGGAGATGGGATCACAGTGCAAGAAGAGCTACCCACCTTTGAAAGATGATGGGTCCTCTCTTCTTAATGGAGGGATGCAGGGCCCGGGGCGGGGGGCGCTGCATGATTCATGTTTGCCAGCGGAAAGAGTATGGCTTTGACATCCTCAGTCAAGTACAAAGCTAGGCAGTAAGACATGCGATAAACCTAGGAAGGAGAGGGGGCAGGAAGTAGGACCCTCTCCGAGGCAGCCTTGCTGGTCCACCATAGCAGAGAGGGGCTTAAGGAAGTTAAACATGTTTACATGGGAACAGTAGCAATTGTGGTCCAGCCAGGAAGGAGAGGAAGGAAAAAGATGAATAGTGACTAGACAGTAGAATTCATGTTTTGAAAGCCTGGTTGACTCTGGAAAATTGCTGCATTTGGTTATGCTGAAACATACTATCTAGAACAGTGGTTCTCAACCTTTCTAACGTTGTGATCCTTTAATACAGTTTCTCATGTTATGGTGATCCCCAACCATAAAATTATTTTTGTTGCTACTTCACAACTGTAATATTGCTACTGTTATGAGTCATAATGTAAATATTTTTTGGAGATAGAGGGTTGCTAAAGGGGTCATGACCCACAAGTTGAGAACCATTGATGTTGGAGCCTAGGCACCCACTATCAAAGAAAAGAGTATTTAAAGTCAAGATGTTGTGATTGGTGGAATTTTTGGATGATGACCTAGATGGGCAATACAAAAAGTTATTAGGATAGAGAAATCCAAGGATGTTGTGTTAGCATCCAGAGAGCAGCTGAAGACAGCAGGGGCACTAAGAGGGGTACAGAAAAGCTTTCTAAGCCAACTAGCAAGGCCTTTGGAGCCCAAGAGGTGAACAGATAGGTGAGTACAATTCAAAGGACTGGTGGATATGGCTGGGTGGTCCAACTTTAAAAACACTGATATTTTTCCAAAAGAAAAGAAGGCTCCTATTTGACATTCATGAAGCCTTGGGTTCACTCCTTACTAATAAAAACAAATGGTATTAGGCCAGGTATAGGGGTGACCATGTCTGTAATGCCAGCATGCATGTACCCAGGGGATAGCCTGGGTACAGAATGAGGAGAACGAGAAGAACACAAGTAGTATTTTGAGGAGCAAAGATGGCAGCTACCTGCTACCCTTAACCTGAGGAGTATGGTGGTATTTAGCAAGAACAATGCTGCCATTCAAGAGGGCTAAAATGAAGCCTGGCCTCCGTTAGTACAAGGAAGGGGTACATTAGTACAACCTCAGAGTAGAAGTTGAGGACACCAGGAGGCAGGCTGATCACAGGCAAGAAATCTGAGAAGAGAGGAGAAAGGAGGGGATAAGATGGAACATAGGAAAGCCCAGTTCGGTTGCTGACTGGACTAAGCTATTAGCAAGATTAACCAAAGAGGCTCAGCAAGCCATGTTTTCCTCTGAGAACCAAAGCACAATGACCTTAGAAGCTAGGGGGTCTGTAAATGAGAGCCTCTCTTGGAAGACAACCAATATGGCACTGCAGACTGCCTAAGCATTACAGGTTGGGGCTTTTGAAGGATCCTGATGCACGCACCATATCCAGGCCAATGAAAATAATTTATCAAGAGGGACTTGGGCATCAGTATTATGGAAAACACCCCAGGTGACTTACAAGTGTAGCTAAGCTGGAGAATATGAAGTCTCCTCCCAAAGCTGCCCGGGCATGGCTGGTCACCCAGGTCCTGAAAATCTGGCTGGGGCGGTGTTACTGCTCACTGTTACCCTTAAGTTCCCTGGCATCATCACAAAAGCTGCCTCTGTTTAAGCTGTAGATGTGAACAGTGTTATTCTGGACCCAGAAGAAGGAGTTCCTGGCGTTCTGTCTCAAATGAAGTGTACAGAAGGCTAATCACTAAAGAGAGAGACAGACAGAACTGACACAGTACACGCTAATGGCCGTTCAATCTGTTCCTGTCTGCCTAAGCAACATCATAGAAGGCCTCGCAACCGAGCGGCAATTCCCGACCATATCTCCAGATAGCAGGGAAGAGGTCTCTGTGATCCTTATTCTCCATTCACATGAACAATCACGAAGGTCTTTCAATTCCAAAACTACCAATTAGGAGTAGGATGATTTTTTATTTGCTGGAATTTCTTGAACATTCACTATGTACATGACACTGTACAAACATCATACGTAGCATCCCATAATCCTCAAAGTTCTATGAGGTAGATACTATGTACAATTATGGTCCTCCCTTTGCAAATTAAAATTCAAAGGCTTAAAAAGTTAATGTGCCTTGACTTAGATCAAATAGCTATAATTGGAATAGTGCAAAGTCAAATTAAGAAATAATTCTGATCTAGGCATATGGTAGAACATGTCTGCAAGCACAGCACTCAGTGACTGGAAAGCATGACGTTTGAGGCTAGCCTGGGCTACATAAGGAGAACTGAGAAAGAAGGAAAGGGGACAGAGAGGGAAGAGGAGAAGGGAGGGGAGGGAACAGGAAAGAGGAGAAAGGAGGAGGGAAAGGAGAGAATGGGGAAGAGGTGCCCATGTTCATTGAAGAATTATTCTCAGTCAACCAACAGAAGTCTGCCTGGATGAGCAGGTGGATAGCATACAGTAAGATCTGGTATACACACATGAGATACCGTTAAGGAGAGAATCCCCACGTTTGTAACTGCGTGGAGGAACCGGAGAATGTCACACTAATTGCTATGCGCTAGATACAGAAGGAAAAATACTAAATAATCTCCTTTATATACAAAACATAAAAGCTTGAACTCCAGGAGGCCGAGAGTAGAGTGCTGCTTTAACAAGGGCCGTGGAGCACCAGGAAAGAAAAGGGGAGATGCTGACCACAGGGTACCAAGTCTCAGCTAGGACAAAGAATTTGTCTGAGATCTGTTGTACAGCAGAGACCACCAATAAAAAATTGTATTTTGCTTTTTTAATTAAAAAGGTTTTTAAATGAACCTCCGCTCTAAAATTTCATACTATACATAAATTAGTTCTAAATCCATAAATACAAATATAAAAGCCAAAAGCATAATAACTTCTAAAACAAAATACAGACAAAAAAATTCATTACTGTCGTGGAGTAGGCAGAAATAGCTTAAGACAGGACAATGAAAGTAAAAGCCACATAAGAAAAATGAAGATACATCAGACTGTATTAAACTAGAAATGCTCTGTTCCTCAAACACACTGTTGAGAACATGGAAAGCTGAGCCACCAACTGAGTGAAAGAGCTGTTAACACACACACTTGACAAAGCATGTGCACCAGCCTGCAAGAGGACATTTCACAACCTAGTAAAGATAAAACCGAGCTTAAGGTTTGAAGGCATTTCAAAAACTACAACTTAGGAATGACCAAGCTGACAGTAACAGATGTTTAATGCTATTAGTCATCAAGGAATAAACCACAAGGAGGCATCACGGTTTATGGAACAGGAAGGCTTTAAAACACTGACAGTGCACAGTATTGACAAGGCCGTGGAGCCCCTAGAGCGGTACACATTGTTGCATGGTAAGTTGATACAATCCAGGGAACACTTTGACAACGTCTCAAGTAAAATGCACACTTTCATGCAAATCCAGCAATTCCACTCTTTACCTCTTCTCCCAAGAGAAACGGTGATGTCTATCTACATAATGACTCACACATGAATCTTTGTAGCAACTTCATTCATACAAGCTACATTCATACAAGAATCACCTAGAGCTCCCAGCAACAACTCAAACAAATTACATTATTTACATACAACAGAATATTAACTTTGTAGTAGGAGCAAGTAATTGGTTGGTATATGCGTGCATATACAACCACTTAGCTGATCTCAAATGCACTGCACTATATTTTAAAGACCCAAATCCAAAAGAATATGTTGTGTGTGCTTCCTTTATGTGACACTGCAGAAAAGATAAAACCGATTTATAAGTATGAAAAAAAGTCCTTCTTCTGGCCTCTGTGGGCACCAGGTGTGCAAAGAGGGCACAGACATTCATGTTGGTGAAACCCATAAATGTAAAATATAAGTATGCAACATTAGCATTTCAAGCACAGCGTTCAAAATATTTACCAATTTCATCTGAGCCTCACCAGTCAGGACACCCGGCAGGCATGAGCAGCCATTACAGGCCCCGCTGACGGGGAGGGGGTCGGTACTGGTAGCCTCTTTCTCCTTTTTGCTTCTCCTTACTTTCTAATTTTCTGTTACAATTGGGTGCTTTAAAATAAGAGGGAAATCTATTTTTAATTATAAAAAAGAAGAATGGTACTCTGTTGATACGACATTTCCTACTGTTATAAAATTCTAATGGATCTCAAAACCCTAATGGAACCTTTAAATAATAGATATAAGGAATGGTATACTAAAACAGCACTGAATTAGGAGTTAAAAATGGATAATGCTATAAAAATATTTTCCATCTACTACAAAGAGAGTGATGAGATATATATTAAGTTATTTTACAATTTTAATATTTAAAAACACCCTCCCTTTGCTCCAATAGCAGCTAGGTGGCCATTTAAGTGACTATACTTAACGAAGAAGGAGTACCCTGATTTTCAAATTGTCCTGCCTATGAAATGCCATTCCACTCAAAATTTACCACACGGTATTTTCCTATGGGGATCTTGGCCTAGGTCAAAGTTCAGATTCTGAACTAGTCCAAAACTCAAATGAGAATTATCAATGCTGGGTGAATATTTCCAGCAGAATTACTGCCAATACCAGGGGAATTGCCGCCATCTCTTCCTAGCATAGCCAATGCCCTCTCGATGGATATCACGGCAGCAAACCTTTGCTCTGAGCCATTCTTCAGACGCAAGCACAATAAAAAGCCAGCTAGAAGAGTAGTTGCTGAGAAGTGGCGATCAGCAATGACAGCCAGGGAGTCTCCATTATCAAGTCTCCCTAAATTAACAGAGATAGCATCCCATCTCCATCTTCCCAGTTGGAAATTGATGGATAGTTTCATGACAGGACTCCTCTCTCACGCTCAGAAAACCCCGGGGTAAAATTACCCAGCTGTGCCATCTCCTCGAGTTGCTTTACAATGCAGAGCAGATTTGTGGTTTTAAGAGCACCAAGCCCACTGTGAGCTCACAGTTATTGTTAATGCTTTGGAAAGCTCAGCGTCTTTTAACAGTCTGTCTTTGTGCCATGGCGCTGGTGGAAATATATGCACCTAAATAAACATTGCTTGTAATACCAGGACTCTACTGTTTCCAGACTTCACTCGCTGCTCCACTTGAACATCATCTATTGAGGCTGCATGTAGCTTGCAGAGCCCTCTTCTGTCCTGGATCATAGCACCCCTGTTGTCAGTGCAGTGACCACCCAAAAAGCAGAGGGCAAAGGGCAACGGAGGTCTCACTGGGACTTTCCCTCTGGCGACTGAATAATAACAGAAAATTCCAACTAATAAAGATGAAAGGTCACCTTATCCTCAGATTGTTTTTATTTTTACTTTTGTGTGTAAATGTATGACACAGTGCTACTCTATGGCAGACTTTCCTTCCTCCCAGACTTTACTAATAATACATAGAAATAGGCACTCTTCATAAGGCATACAAAGTAGCATTTTACAAGATACTTAGTTACAAGTTACATTAGCAAATCCAGCTTCATCCAGACTTTTGAATGCCATCCATCCTGTATGTGCATGCTAGAATCACCTTTGTAGTTTATAAGAATTATGTAGCAACTTCTCCTTGCCAATTCCAAAACATTAGTTATCTCTTACAGTGTATATCTGTATGTGTATATAAATATACATATTGCATGCACTATGCCTGACAGTGCTCTAAGCTTATGTGATTGAACTATCCACCCTTCAAAACAATTCATTGTTAGGAGTCAGACGGTGAACCCCGAAGCTGTCTCTAGTCTGTGCCATCCTGGGATGGATCAAGAGGTTTATCCTACATGAGCCTCTTATAGAGTCCTCCCAAGAACTCAATGAACTTGGTCTAGCTGCTCTTCAGAAACTGTCTCTGCATGGATGGGAAGCCCGAAGGGATGGATTTGCCTACACATGTTGCTGTGAGGGAAAATACCATCAGCGACTTTTCAGAAACGGAAATGCCATCTCCCCACTGTGATTTTTTTAAGTCCTGGTTTTAACTAAGCATAGAGCCCTGAACACCCCAGACAAGGGCTCCACCACTGAGCTACCTCCAGCCTATTCTTGTGCAGACTCAGAGAGGCTTTGTGGTCTTTCCAGCTCTGCCTTCCTGGATGTATTACAGGCATGCAGCATCTTACCAAACTCTGCTGATTCATACAGTCATTTGTCTGCTTTGAATCAAGATCTCCAGGCTCAAATGAGACTGGCCTTGTAGTCAAGGTTGGTCTTGACTTCCTGATCCTCCTGTCTTTTTCCACTGGGATTAAGGCATGCACCACCCACATCTGGCTCCCGCCTTGATTCTCTGGATTTAAAATGCTCTAGGTAACTTCCCTAGGAGACATCCCCATTTTCTATATTTATGTAAGGTGCTCAAATATATTGGGAGCACACCTCACTACAACCTCACCACAGCCTTACCACAACTTCACCACAGCCTCACTACAGACACTAAGGTGGTCTTCTACCTGTGGCATTGCTTCCCTGGTTCAGGTGAGAGAGAGCCATAGGATGACCCCACCTAACCCGTGTCCCCTTGACCTCTAGCTTCCAGCATCCGCACCTGCCATCTCCTTGTCCAAGGGCTGCCACCAAGTGGCCAGGGCCTGCGTTGCCTGCAGGAAAAGAGAACTAGAAGGGTCCCTCCAGAACAGCCCTTGGCTGGCGACTAATGGTATAAAGATATAAACACTCACGCCCCCTCATTCCTTGTGGAAAAAAAAAATCCAAGCGGTGACCAGTGTCCTCAGAGCACTGCTGCAAGTCCAGCCAAACTCTCCTATCGTGCACCTGGACTTTCCATGGCCTGCTTCCCCTTCTGTATTCCTTACCCCCTTTGGTGGAGTAAATCACTTTCCTGGACTCCTCTGGTATTGGTCAGCTTCTGGGCAACCACACCTAAGCAACAGAACCAGCCTTGATGGACTGAGGGGCCACAAGGAGTCCAGAGAATTTCATTAAGTCTTATTCTCCTGTACAGTCAAGACAAACATCTCAGGTCCTTAACACCCTTGCTCTTGACAACAGGAATCATGGTCACGGAACACAAGTGGAATGTTCTAATGTTTCGCTTACATTGTGCTTTGCTCATTGCTGAGATCCATATTCTTCAATAATTTTTTTAAAAAATTGCAGAAATCAAGTTATTGTAAGAGAGATGGCCACAATGTTGCTGAATGAACAAATGAACAAGGTAACTGAGAACTGATACCCACATAATTGTGGCTTCCACAGAATGAAAGCAAAATGGATTCCGTGGCTCAAAATGCTGTCTGGCAGCCTGAGGGCCGAACGTGGGGCTAAATGACTCCACTGTAAGGCACGAGGCCTCCAAACCCAGGAGCCCATCCTTTCATTTCACAGTCTTGGATCCTTTGACTCAACGCCTTACCTTAAACATTTCTCACAGCCATTTTAAACTTAAATGGCATGCTCTACCAAAGCAAAGAGCAAAATCTTTACAAAGATTTTTTTTTTATGATGAAGTGTTTATTGGCATGTCTCTTCAGAAGAGATTTTCCTGCCCCAGGCCTAAAATCATGTCCCACAAGGAAATCACTCTCAATATACGCTTTTTGAAATCCCAGTAGTATGTCCTGTTTTCTCATTTCATCCAATGACTTGTTAATGAGGAATAATTAAAATAGATTTTCACTAGTAAGATGTGATGGCATGAAATGCATTTTTTACGTATAAAATAATTTTACATACAAAAACCTTCAAGTGCTCAAATATCTAAAATAGAGAAATTAATACCCAAAGCTTCATCCACCCCGAGTTTTTAAACCCTGTTGCATTTCAAGTCACTGCAATTGTAACAAAAAATCAGTTTTATGCCAAGGGCCAGCCTAGTTAAATTAGAGCTATAATTACATGTTGATGTCCATGTGCTTCGGGTATGACATCATCACTCTTATATGCAAGACATTGATAGTTGTCCATCCCTTCCCACTCTGGAAAGCTGGACAGCAGCTTCTTTTATATATCTGTGATCTGAGGGATTTGAAGATGATCCTCCATGATGTTCCAGAGCAAATTTCCTGAGCTGTTGAGCCTGAGCCGGCCAGCAGCTTCCAGTTACAGGTTCACCTTAGACGGCTGGTTGAGGGGAAATCCACCCCCGGTAAACCGAGGGCCGGAATGCCGGGGCTCTGAGAACACGGTGTTCATGGGTCTCTTTTCCTTGTTTCTGTCAGAGAAAGAACATGATTAGGTTCCCAACATCCCCTTCCTCTCCCGAGCTGCATGTTCTGTAAGGTCCTAGGATAAGCCGGCCACTGAAAACAACTGATTAAAGCTTCTGGCTGGAGACAAGGTGGTGTGGAAACCTAGTTAGGTGTTGTTCTGACAGCATCTACATTTACGGGGAGATGATTAGGTATGAACTATGTGCCACTATGGTGGTCCAGATATGGACACAGGACCTCATTGCAGTTCAGACTCTGGCTTTGGTGCCTCCAGACTTGCCTTCCTGTTTTAAAAATATTTGTTTAGATCTAAAGATCAGTCAGAAGAGCCTTCTCTTGGCTCGGATATTATGACTAATTCATCAGTTATCACGTGGTACATTCCCAAAGTCTTGTGAAGTTAGAAATATTTACCACATGTAAAGTGTCTTTATCAAACTTGGATATCTATAAAATACAAACTTTCCTATAACTCCAGAAATTACTAGAAACAGTCTGAGATACAAGAAAATCTGGGAAATAAAAAGGATGGTATTTTCGGTAATAGATAAGAGTAATTCTGCCTAAAACAAATCTACAATATATTTTTATATAGATCCCTTTTACACACACACACACACACACCTGCTCACACATAAACACACACACTCATGCATACCTCACACAAACAAATATATGCACACATACATACAAACATACCTGCACTCACCAACACACATACACATACTCATACACACATACACACATATATATACATACACACAATACACACACATGTGTGCACACATATGCGCACACTCACACACATCCCTCTCCTGCAGATGCAGTATATGACCTACCTATTTTAAATTATAAACAACAAAAATTAAGCAGACTCTAAGACCAAGCTCAATTAGCAAACTCTTAGTCACTACAAGGCCCACTACACATGACTGATCTTAAAAGAATGAATCCTGCAAGCTACAGACCAGCATAAAAAGTGAAGCCTGGAGGAATCAGGCAGAGGGATATGGGTGGAACCAAAGGATGACGAAAAGTGTGTCTGAGAAAAATCAAAGAAGCCAAAAGGCAAAAAAGACAGCAGTTGCTGTTTTCTGAAGAGTGTGTGTAGTGTGTAGAGTGTGTGGGGAAGGCTGAGTTCTTCCATGTAGAAAGAACTGGTAGAGCACTGGTTAATCATCTCAGCAGCTCTTCGCAGGCCTGATTTCATCACTGTGAAAATCCAGCCTCCACAAACAGAACAACAGCTCCAGCTTTGAGGAGATCCAGCAAACAGGCTTCTTTCCCATTCTTTGGCAGCTTGTCTGGCCCTGACTGGTGTTAGAAGCTTGCAGCCCTCACTCCCCTTTCTTGTACTCCCTTGCCTTAAATAACCTGAATTTTCCTTTCTGAAGGAACTTAAGCTTAATGCTTCTGGCTTGGTCTAAGCTGACTAATGGGAATACTGTCTCCTCTACATTATCTGTTTAATGTATTTATAGACCATTATAATGGCTCCCTGCAGCCTTCTTCCTCCTAGTCTAAACCATCTCAGCACTTTTGTTCTTGCCTTTGCATATTTTCTTCAGCACCTTCATCTTTTTTGCTGTTTCCATGAGCTCTTCTCCCTGTCTCCTGGCTTATGAATACTTCAGCTGAAAGGAGCCTCCAGTGTGACCAAACCCAGGTCAGAGGGCTGAGAGGGAGGACAAGAAGAAGACAGGAGAGACAAGCCTGAAGAGCCACTCACTGGCGATAACTCTGAATCGAACAGAAGGGTTCTGCAGTGAGCCACCACGTGCGTGTGCCAACAGTCTAAGTGCAGCTAGTGCAACCGAGGCACAGAGCTTTCAGGCTGATTTAAATTTGTTTAAATTCGAAGAGCCATATCATACACACACACATGCATGCATACATGTAATACACACACGTGCACATACACAGGCACATACATACATGCACACACATGCACATACATGCACATACACTCAAATATACACACACTAAATAAATAAATATAACTTTAAATTTTTGTTTTAAAGAGAAGGTTAGGGCAAGCCATGAGCTACAGCAAGAAGTGACTTGGTTCTAGAACGATGGTTAACCATTTCACCAAGCTAGCTGTTTGGAACTGTATAAACTACACCACTGATCTCCAAGTGGAGGTGTGAATACTTAGAGGTAAATGATATGATCCCCTGTTACAGAAAGAAAGCCTCAAAGTCTAGCCAGCCTATCATCTTTAAAAGTAGGCATTATGCTTTACTTATTGTTACAAAATGGTGACAGCATGCATGCAGCCTGCAAATTAAAATATTCTGAAGGTCAATCTAAAACGGCTCCAAGAAACTTTCTTTTTTCATTTAAAAAAGTGTGTGTTTGTATACATGGGAGGCAGAGCAGTGATTTCAAGAATCACTTATTGTTCAGAATGTGAAGTCCCAAAAGCTTGAAGCTCCCAGAGTTTAGCACCTCCTTCTCAAACAACCAGCCATGCTGGTATGTTATCAGCACAGCCTCAAGCCACCAGAGCTGGTTGGGCCCTCTGCTCGCTCACCCTGAGGCCCACCACAACCCTAGTGCTTCTACTTTGTGAGCCCTTTACCTCAGGTCCTCTCTGTGTGTGTGTCTAATATGACTGAAAACTACCCAGAAAGCTTGAAGTTGCAGATTTCTGAGGCTGAGCCCAGAAATCAGGAAATGGAACCTGGGAACCTGCATATTTAATCAACCTCACTACAGAGTCAGGGAGTCACAAGAGCCACATGTTAAGACAGACTTCTCTAAATCATGGCAGTATTTCACTCCACCACGGAGCTGCCATCTCAATGTGGACCAGAGGAACGTTCTGATTTACAAGAAGAGCAGATTTTTACTGGCAAATGAATTTGCATCCAGTTATTTTATATGCTGTTTGCTGCTAACAGATTGTAGGCAGATGCACTCAAACCATATTTTATCCTGTCCCTGGGATGTCCATGCAGATGAAAAAACCAAGTATGACTTTCAACCCATAATAGGAGTCGCTGTAAAATTAGCTGGATTAGTTTTGGCAAGGCCACACAATCAGACCCAGTTTCAAACTTCCTGACTCAACTGGGCTTCTGCCCTAGTCCCTGGGCAAAGGGAAACGACAACAAAGCAAAGAAAGCATTTGCTTCCCAGAATTCAGGCTTGAAAAAAAATCCCCAAATGTCAACCTCAGCATTTACATCTTTATCTCCTAGAAGAGGAGCTGAGGCCAACACCCACCACAGATACTTTAGTCAGTCACCAAACGTGGTTGCTTAGAGACAGGCATGTCTAAAACATAGAATGTGTTCCCACTCAAAACAGTGTCTTTGCATTGTGAGAGACCCTTACCAAGCCCTACCCCTTCTGCAAAAGTACTTATGGTTTTAACTGCAGATATGCATCAGCCTAGGGAAGACTGGTTATCAAGCTTCCTCTGCAATTATAATGTGGTTGTTGGCAAGCCATGAGGACAGTGTGTATGGTAGGGCACCTCTCTCATGTTCCATCTGCCCTGTGTTCAGTCCATAAATGAGCAGGTATTGGTGGATTCCTGTTAAGTTCCTAAGTGAGGAGCAATCAATGTCAGATAGGACATCAATTCTGGTTATTTGATCCATGACTCAGTTTACCCAATTTAGATTGGCAGCTCTGAGAAATTTGTTTAACCTTTTTTTTTTCTTTTTGACACCAGGTCTCATGGTATAGCCCTGGCTAACCCAGAATTCTATGTGGACCAGGTTGGTCTTGGACTCACAGATATCTGCTTGCCTTTGACTCCTGGGTGCTGGGATCAAAGGCATGCTTCCTCAAATATTTTACAATCATATAGCAGGCATAAGATTAGAACATCTGACTGAGCCTTACTTCAGAATGAGTTCTTTACGTTTCTGAGCCAGGTACTTCTTCTTTATAGTCACCAGTTCATTGCCAAGTCTCTCAATCTCATACTTGTACTCCTGGCTCTGTGATTCATACATATTCAGCTCTGATGAGAGAACCTGATGTGAGGAGAGAAGCAGATCAGTGAAGGATGCACAGGGAGAGGGCACCTTCTTCTGAGACATTTGTTTTAACCTGCCACCATTCATCCCAGGGGCTAACAGTGCAGACCATTGTCCAGTTTAATAGCTCAACAGCTTGCTTCCACAGGCTCAGGGCCCATACCTGGGTGTTAATCTGGCTGAGGACTAGTAATTCATAATCAAGTGACAAACATAAGTGAAATACCATGCTGTACATAAAAGGAGAGCCAGCAGCAACATTCAAATGGGCTCAGATGAACAAGGTAGTGTGTTTCAGGAAATATTATGAGTGGGGACAGAAATACTCCCAGACACACTGTCGAAAATAGCTCTTACCCTTTTAAAATATATAAAATGCATTTTTAAAAAGAGAGAAAATACCCCTGGGGAGCGAGATTCTGAGGATTACAGTAAGAGCCCTTCTGAAAGCACTGCCACTGCCACTAACTAGGCTGTCGAAGTTGGCGCACGCCAGGGTGGCGTCCTGCTAAATGTCTATCGCCCCGTTCACTGCATTCCCCAGGACTACTCCCAGCCTCTCTCTGTATCTCAGCAGTGCAGTGTTTTAGCTCTGAAAAACAGGGAACTTGTGCCTCAGAGATCTTAATGCAGGAGAGAGACAGAAAAGAAGCCTGACCCCCCACCTCTTTCCACGGCTGGGTCCAATGAGCACGAAGGGGCATACGCTTCACTAGAGCACGACTTTACTCATCCAAACAGGGCATAAAGCATGCCAGTGCTGAGGTGTGTTCCCCGCCAAACTCCAGGCAAGGAGAGGCAGCCAATTGTTCTAAGGGGCCATGCGCTTGCTGTCTGGAAGCCAGTCATAAAAGAGAGATCATCCTTTTACCCGTTTGTCTGTTTCTGAACTCTCTCCTCCCAATTGTTGTGAATATGATTATGGCCATGCTGACTGCGCCAAGGAACATGATGTTCATGTTGAAAGAAAACCTGTCTCAGTGGTTTGATTCTTAGGAACAAAGACCGTGTTTTGAGAATCCAGATAATGGCTTCGCTCTGTGGGACTAGCTCAGAGTATCTCCTTTCCCTGTGCTGCAAGGTGTCGCATTTTATTCTGAGCAGAAGACAAGGGTTTCCTGAGGTAAAGGATTGCTGTAACAGAACGCCCCTAGGGGAGCCATTGAGGACTATCCAGAGCCAACAGTGGAGAAGACAAAGGAGGTATATACTTTTCTAATTTATACTCACCCTCAGAACACAGGAAGAAAACATGTTTTGGCTTGAATTATTCAATTATTTCAAGAAACAAAAGTAAACAAGACTGTGCGCCTTTTGCAAAAATCCAAGTTATATCTCTGGGTCCTCAAGTGAAATGAAGACTCACAGTGATTTGAAAATTAATGCTCTAATTAGATTGGCTTTATTTGTCCTTCTCACCTGTCTTGTTTATCAAAAGATTAATAGGGTGGCATCTAGTTTATCCCAAATTGAAGGAAAGGATTATTACCCTTGTTGGGCAGGGTAAGTGCCAGAAGTCAGCTGAGGTGTAGAGAACTCCATGGATAGGTGTGAGCGTTTTGTGCTTCTTTGGTGTTCTGAGAGCACTGGCTGCTCACTCAGAAGATAACGCTAAAAATACAGTCTGAAAATATATAGTTTTTGAGACAACTTCCACGAGGCACACAGAATAATAAAACACTCCATGTCTCCAGCTGAGGCTCTGGTTTCACTTGGAAAGGAATTATGCCAACACAATTTTTACATGGTTTTATCTCCCTTTTGTGACTATTTAAAGTGGTAAGTGGACATGAAGCCATTCTCTAGGGACCAGTTGGTGCTTTACATGTGCTTATTATGGGTGGCAAGGAATAGCAGAAAGCTTCTTTGGTGTGGTAGTGGACTCTGTCTTGTCAATGGTGTTTAATGTTGTTCTTTTCCACCATCTGAGCTGCTTAAACCATTCTGTGACCTTCCATGCAAACCCTTCCTCCATCACATTGCTTCCTTCCTTCCTCAGCTCCTTCCTTGGTTTTCACTTCCTTCCTTTTGGCATCTAAGAGTCTACTAAACTCTGGGGAAATCTGGCTCTGTTGTAGACTGACTCACTGAACAACCCAGGAGTGCCCTCAAGGTGGCTGCCTCTTACTTTCAGTTGCTTGGTCTTCTCCCGCAGTGTGTGACGGTAGATCTGCAGCTGCTCCGCAGCCTCGGGGCCAGGCTGCCGGGCCAAGATGTGCTTCAGTTCCACATACAGCTTCTCTTTCTCCTGGGGGAAAGCAGAACCAGCAGTAGAAATTAAACAGCCCGCCCAAACTTGCACCACATCCCGATGGTTCCGGAGCCTTCTAAGCTGCTTGGCAGCTCTGCACTAATTATATTCACTGTGTAGCTAGAATGTGCCCAGCGCTTAAGGTCAAGTGGCAAGGAAAACAAAAAACAAACAAACAAAAAAAAAAACAAGATGAAGATTCTCTCCGTCTGGACATATGATCCCAGGGCAATCTGTAGGGTCCAGTGACTACTATCAGGAGTGGGGGAAGGCTTGCACAAACATCATTTGAAAGTCTTCTCTAAATATGAGTAGATGCTTCCCCCATACAGAGAGAGGAGAGACTGTAGGCTAAAATTCCATGGCGGAGCAGGGTCTGGCTTTAAGAGTCCACGTGTTCTCTGAAGGAGTTACCTCAAAACAATGAATCTAGGGGACAAGTCAGGAAAAAGAGAAGGAAGCCTGTGACTTAGGGGTAGTCTGAGCTATCGGGAGCCACGTCTTTCAGGCAGTTGGGAGCCAAGAAAGAGCATGCCTGGGCTGTCTTCAGAGGGAGAGAGTAGCAGAAGCAGCTTGCAGCAGAAGGCATGCAGACAGAAGACAGGGACAGCTGCATCTCAGGAACCTTAGGAGAAATGCAGGTGAGGGTGTTACTGGAGAGCAATCCGTGGGCTTCGGTAAATGATCAGACAAGAGAGGAAGGCAGGAACGCCATGACCCAATGACTTTTGAGTCTACTGTCGGCCCCTGCAGGGGGAAGAGGGGACATGCTGACAGGGGGAGCAAAGCTGGACAAGGAGTAGATGTCCCAACGGCTAATAAGAAGATAGAGGTCAAGGTCACACTGAGCCTGAGCCAAGGGATATATATCTGGGAACTGAAAATGTAGTCTAGAATTGAGAGGCCAAAGTACAAGCTAGACCAGCGCACCCAGCTCTCCACAATAATTAGCACCCAAGGGGTAGCTACAGAACAGAATGAGAAAAAAAATTAAATCCCCTCAAAGCAAAACAAAGCAGATGCCTTAGCAACGAAAGAGACTGCATGAGTAGCCATCAAATGAGATAAAGAGAAGAAACCAGAGAACCTCAAAACAAACGCCCAGCAAAGCTGATTGCTGACCTCACTCAGGCTGGTTGCAGTGACATATGGGAATCAAAAATAACACATATGGAAGAAAGTACCTCAAGAAACATGAG
>CM053762.1:58387009-58408723 GCA_028658305.1 Pachyuromys duprasi | reverse complement strand
GTAAGACATTATTCCAGAAATGACAAGGAAACCTGGAAGCCCATATTAAAGAAAACACAGACAAATAGGTTAGAGAGGAGTGATTTTTCCTTTGTCATATAACCCCTCCTGTCATGCCCTCCAATGTAATGGATAGAGCAAGCAAAGAGAACAGTATCAGGAGGTGAGTTTGTTTTCTATAGCCTCTTAACACTGTCTCTGTTGGAAAAATAACACTTCTGACAAGGCTCCAAGATTCAATTTGGAAGAGGCTGAGACCTGGGTGGAGAAGCCCATGAAACTACTTTGTTCATTTCTTTCAGCTCACCTTGCTTTCTTCCCAACACACAGAGCGTTGAAAAGTAAAGAACAACACAATGATGAAGAGGAAGCAATCTGGTTGAGGATGGAATGATGTCTTGGCTGAAAAGACCATCTTACTCCAAGAACCATTAACTATTTGCTGTGTGTAATGTTTTTCAATTACTGATGCTCAGCTGAGGGTCAAGACAGAGAGAAGTTTAGAAGAGGCAGATGTCGTCACCCTGCTTCCAAGGGGGAAATGTCAAGGTCAGTGGGAATTGTGAGTAGGGGGCAGAGAATCTGGAATTAAACTAAGCTACAAAAGTCCTGAAGACTACTCAATAATGTCAATAAAAGAATCAAGCCAGAAGGTAAACAGGTCCAAAGCTGTCACAAAATAAGTGTCTAGGGTAAAAGATGACCCGAGTCTTCCATTCCTCTCCTACATTGTCTGCGTGGGCCCTGCCTCTGTACCCATCTTTTCATGCAGAGTGATAGACCCTTTATTCTGCCACATCCAGTTCTGCTTCTCAACATTATAAAATGAATCATAATGAATTTGTCCTGAAGAATAGCTGAGCCTAGCTGGAATGATGTCTCAGTGGTCAAGAGCCGTCACAGCTCTACCAGAGGACCCACATGACTGCTTACAACCAACCAGTTCCAAGGAATCTTGTGCCATCTTCTGAACTCTGCCAGTACCAGGCAAACACACACAACACCTCCATACATGCTGGCAAAACATTCAAATACATAGTGTAAAAATAAATCTTAAGAAAGGAAATAGAAAAAGAACGAAGTGACTGAACAGCGAGGGGCCTACAGATGTGCGGAAAACTGAAGGAATTTCCATTAAAACTAAGTATTCGGAACCAAAGTTCTGAAGATTAAATCACCCAAGATAAGGGGTTTGTATGTGTGTTTTCAGGGGCTGGAAGAAATGCCAAAGAAAACTAGGGCGCTGACGCAGAGGGGAAGTGCAGGTAGTGGTGTGAGGGTCCTGGTGGCCAGCTTCCAGCGTGTGTGGATGCTGGCCTGTGCTTACAGAGGGAAGCCTGGCTGGTGAAACCAGAGTGCAGACTGGTCATCATTAACATTCTAGCCATGTGTGTCATACAAATTTGTATTTGGGGAGAACGTGCTAGTAATTTAGATAAATATAGAGAGCTTGATGGATTGACAGTCTTAAGCACGATTGTCTTCCAATTTATTTCTCTCCTAACCCTCTACAAGGTCCAACCAAGCTCTTCAAACATTGTGCAATGGTGTGTATAATAACCCCATTTAACAACAAAGCATGCAATTCTATTATAAAGAAAATCTATCTTATGCAACAGAGACTCATTAGCTGTCCGATGTATATTGTCTCCATAAGCCAGCAGAAGCACAACCAGCTGTCTCATAACACAGAGCCTGTCCCTCTTCATTAAGCCACATCCATTTCTCTTTAAACCTAGTCAATTTATATGTCACTTGGTTCGCAGCAGCGTATGTCAATGAAACATCATAAGAAAAATCATAAACACTTTATTTCCTCACCAACTAATAGTTGCATCTTTAGGTTTTTGTTTCTTATTTATTCAGAGTTTTTATAATGTGCATCAATATTACTTGGCAGCATGTTTTAGTCCTGAAGTTATTTTATGAACAGCCATACCAGAATAAAGCTAGACTATTCACAATGAAAGACTAGCTTTCTCTTAAGCTGAGCATATGGTGAGACCAGCCATACCATGGCCATGGTAAAACTGCTACTCTCTCCAGTGACATTGCATCCCCTCTGTGGGAGTGATTGTTGGCATGATTATGAAGTCTCTGGCTGCAAGAAGCTCCACCAAGTTACAGTGAATAACAGCACATTGTATTGTTTATATCTGCTAGGTATAGTGTTATGAAATTGTAGAGGCTAGAGAGATGGCTTAGTGGTTCCCACAGCAGGTGTGGCAGCCTATCTGTAATTCCAGTGCTGGGAAATCTGAGAGAGAAAATTCCCTGAGTAAGATGGCTAGCTGTCATCAGGAAGCTCTGGGTTTAACTGATAGACCCTGCCTCAATGAATAAAGTAGAGAGTGATAGAGGAAGATCACCAACTTCAGCAGAGGCCCTTCACAGGCATCTGTGCACACATGTGCACCAACATACATTTAAACATGCATTCACACACAAGAACACACACTACATACATACACATGCAAAAGAAAAAAATTGAAAAAGTGAACTATACTATTAACTTCAGATAATGCTGTCATCACGTGATGGCGGTCCACAATTCCAGAAAAACTGTCATTCAAACCTTAGGAATTTGTATTTTCCCTGACAATAAAGAAAATATCTGCGTTGTGAACAGTGTGTGCTACCAAGAGTCAGAGCTATGATAGGGACAATTCAGAGGGAGAGGTTGCATTGCTCATGGGACTCCTTTACCTCCCAGACATGGTTCTATGGCCACCGTTTATACTCTGTCTTCTGCTTTGCATCCTTAGCTGGAAACAGAAAGTAGCACGCTTTCTTTTTTTTTTTACCAAATTAAACAATATTTATTACAATATATTGCAACTTCAACCTATATAGAAAGTTGGCCTGAAACGCATGTTATGATTAAGTTATATTGGAAATCAGGGTTAAAAAACTAACATCAGTAAAGTTGTTCTTACTTCATCAACAAACAAGCAAATGAGTGCACAATAGTACCAGATATACCAGAGAATTAGGTGAATTTCCCAATTGATCAAAAATCCCACTCACAAACACATTTCCTAGATCAAGTTTTCCTTTATGGTGGTTTCACAAATTTAATAATCACTTAAATGTCCTACAAAAGTATCTAACTGTAACAACTTTTAAGTAACACACATCTTTAGCATTGTCACCCAAACCGTTTGCTATACAAACTCCATATAATGTTTTAAATATTACAAGCATGAGAACTACTAATGTCAGCACTTAAAGTAGACTGCTTACACTGATCCTTGCAATTAATTAAACTTTTTTCACTTTTATTTTATATTAATCACAGGTTATGTACTTTGTATCCCGGCCATAGCCCCCTCCCGCATTCCCTCCCTATCCTTCCCTTCCCTCCCTCATCTCCTCCCTGCACCTTTCCAAGTCCACTGATAGGGGAGGACCTCCTCCCCTTCCATCTAACTCTAGCTTATCATGTCTCTTCAGGAATGGCTGCAATGTCCTCTTCTGTGGCCTAGCAAGGCTGCTCCTCCCTCGGGGGGCAGGGTGGTCGAAGAGCCAGCCATTGAGCTCATGTCCAAAATAGTCCCTGTTTCCCTTACTAGTGTACCTACTTGGATATTGAGCTACCATTTGCTACATACAAGCAGGAGTTCTAGGTTATAACCATATATGGCCCTTGGTTGGAGCGACAGTCTCATAAAAGACCCCTGTGCCCTGATCTATTTGGACCTTGCAGAGCTCCTAACCTTTCCAGATCATACTAACTACCCCTTCTTTCATATGATTCCCTGCACTCTGCCAAAGGGTTGGTTATGTTTCTTAATATTTGCTTTGATACCCTGCTAGGAAGAGTCTTTCCGAGGCCCTCTGTGGTAGGCTCTTGTCCTGCTACTTGTTTTCTCCTACATCCAATGTCTGTCCCATTTGACTTTCTAAGTGAGGATTAATCCTCTTACCCCGGGTCCTCTTTCTTGTTTATCTTCTTTAGGTGTATAGATTTCAGTATGTTTATCTTATCTTATAGGTCTATATAAGTGAGTATATACCATGTGCGTCTTTCTGCTTTTGGGATACCTCGCTCATGATGATCGTTCCCAGGTCCCACCATTTGCCTGCAAATTTCATGATTTCCTCGTTTTAATTGCTGAGTAGTATTCCATTGTGTAAAATTACCACAATTTCTGTATCCATTCCTCAATTGAGGGACATCTGGGTTGTTTCCAGGTTCTGGCTATTACGAAAAACGCAGAGTGGCAGGCTTTCAACACATGCCTCAGACCTCTTCTTTCCCGGCTCGCCTACTCAAAGCACAACCAACTGAGAGGAACTGATTTATTCTGGTTTCATCCCAATCTATTTGGCAAATGCCAGTGATTGATTCTGCTCACCCTGGAATCATCTATTTGCTTAGGCCGGAGTTGGGGATATTTGTCTCACCCCTGTGAACTAGCTGATGCACGGAAAACAGGCAGCTTTCCTCCTGGCTGCAGATACACACCAATCTGCCCATCAGGGCAAAACCTGCCCACACGGACTCCTGAGGACCACGTCCTCCAAGACAGGCAGTCTCCTCTTATTCTAGACTCATGTGGCAGATTGAAAATAGAGTGAATTAAGGAATAAAAATCCTATATAACCTTCACTTCTAAAAATAACTTTCACAGAATATACTGAAATGCTGATTCTCCAAACGTCAATAGGCATTGTCTATAGTCCTAACTCCCACATTTGAACTTGGTGAACCTGAGATCAGAACCGTGCAGGGCTCTCTGCAGTCCCCACATTCATGTGGTCTTGTGTTCTGGGTGCTCAGTAATACTTCCAACTGCAATCACAGTGACACCTCTCTATGCCCCCCACCTTTTTATACTATTCTTCAATAGAGGTTCAGCTATATTTGTGCTGAGATGAGAATTCTTCTTGAGTCACCTTAGACCTCCAAATAACATCTTCCAGTGGGCAGAGCTTATGTACCACAGCAGAGTGCACACCAGGGCTGTGAAGCTCATCATTTGAACTCAATTGTGTCTATTTGAGCATAACAACCTTGATCTCCTCATTAAGTGCTTTTAGAGGTTTCTAATAATTCTGTTTCTGATGCATTTTTAAAATTCGTATGGCTTATAAATGCGTTCATGTTAATTGGCTCTGACAACACTGCTTGAGTGTGCATGTGCACACTGGTCATATTGATACGAAAAAGCAAGGGTAAGTCTCAAGCTGCCTTCCCCAACCAAGTAATGTGTTGACTTTTTAACAATGTTCTTAAACACAGAAATCCTGATAGGACACATAACTCTGCAGAATTTTTTTTAAAGTACATTTTTGGCTTAGTTTCTTGGTTTCTTAGTTTCTTAGTTTCTCTTGGCTTAGTTTCAGTTATTTTCCCATCTCCATAATTCTTAATAAAGTACAAAGTTATATTTAATTTTTAAACAAATTGCTTCCCCCCCATATGAGGGCAAGTCTAGAACACTCTCTAATGTATCTGAAAATGCCTGTTTTCATTAGCAGAAAAATGAATTAGAAACTCTGTAAACATATTACATGTCTACATGGCTTTAGAAAAGGAAAAATAATAGATATTATCTTGAGGCTTTCTTGTTTATGGGCTTTATAAGGAAAATGTCAATGGCAAAACCGAACCCTGGGCCCATCTTCTTTACGATGTCATGAAGTGGCAAAGCCCCCTGGAGAGAGTGTGAGATGCTAGAATTGAGAATGAAACAGAATTACACGGCCTCATTTTGTATAAGCAGGGGAGTGGTTGGTTACATCATGGCTCTTGGCTTCGGATGTGGATGATTAAGTGTTATATGAGGCATTTGAGAAATTTGCATGCTCTGACCTTCACCATGTTTATTACAATAAAAAATGCTTCTGATAAAATCAACACAAATTTTCAAGAAGGGTCTTTTTGAGTTTTTGTTTACAAAATGCAAACTAATGTTTGTGAAATTCTGCACAAGGTAGATAATCCTCGGGACCAGCCTGCCCTTTTGGTGGCTGAGACTATTTACTTGGGTCACCTTTGAACCTCACTTAACAATCGTTATGAGGAATTTGCCACTATTAAAACATAATAGTGTTTAGTTTTCTTAGAACCATTAAAGAAACAGATGCAGAGGAATCCAAGTCAAGCCAGAATTTACCTATGTAAGGTTCACACAAAGGTAGGGAAATCTGAAACTTTAAGAAGTGTCCTGTCTAGTAAAGGAAAAGCAAACAGCTCATTAGAGATTAAGGTATGCCAGGTCCCCAAAGACATGGAGGGTATAACGGGCAGTGCCTGGGCAGGTTCAACAGCAGAAGTGACCTCTGGCTGGTGTGTCACAGCAGGAACACCAGGTGTATCTTATATATCAGTGACTGTAATAACAGTAGCACTAGGAATAATTTTTGCATGGAAGGGCCAGAAAATGTCTTTGTTATCAAAGGAAAGATTTAATAGCTAGCACTCTTTGAATTCAGTCCACTTGAAATGTGTCCATTGTCTCCTAGAGGACCAAGTTTCTAAAATGAACCCAAACGCTATGCAGGAATTTGGCACAGGGAAGGTAGTTAGTTGTTCCTGATGCTCTTGTTGCAACCAATGGCACCCAAGGTCATCATATTCCATAAACGGCGCTGTAGCCCATCCTCTTCATAAGCCATTTCTGTTTGTTTGTTGCTCGCTTGCTTTTCAGCAGCAAGCGAATATCTCATATGGTGCCTCCTTTTGGGGACTTCTGCTGTTATAAAGCTTGGATCCTGGTCCTCATAGCTGGACCACAAAGCAATAGAAAAGAAAGGAAAAATCAAAAAGGACTCATAGCTGAGGGTAAGATTACCAAGAAGGTTAGAATGGATTCCCAGTCCCATGAAATCTTTTTTAACAGCTCTCAGTCTTCCATGGTGGGTGATGTTTCGGCAGACTCATCTCCTTTTTTGTTTGTTCTTGCTTGTCTGAAAATGTCATACATTCAGGTTGCTGCTGGCAATTGATGGCTGCTGGGAGAAAACCCAGTCTTCTTTAGGGGTGTGGTCCCTTAGGACGCTTCAGAAGGCCCAGCACCCATGCACACACTGGCTGCGCCCAGTGGACTCCATGAATACCCACTCATGGCTGGGGGACAGAAGAAAAGTTGACAGCAAGAGAAAATGGGGTGTAATTGATCATGTGGATTGTGTTTTAATTCAACTTACTTGACTGTTCAAAAGATTTCCCCTGGGGCTGTAGGGATGGCTCTGCAGTTAAGAGCACATGCTTTTCCAGAAAACACAAGTTTGGATCCCAGCAGCACCCATGATAGAGAGCTCACAAATGGACCACAACTCCAAATCCAGACAATCCAACACCCTCTTCTCATCTCCAAGGGTAAACACACACATACACATACACACACACACACACACACTCAAATAAGACCTGCAGATACACAATGAATTTGTGGGGTTTTCACTTTCCTCTTTTTAAAATAGGTGTTTGGAGATAAGCACTGAAACAATCTCCTCAGGGATTCAGCACAGGCAAGAAGCGTCCCAAGGGGAAAGAGTCTGTTTAAAACACTAAGTCACCTACCCATCTGGAGGAAACAAAACTGAAGCTAGAGAAGACGTGTCCAGTTGACTATTTTTTTACTTTACAAATGTGTTTTCAAAGAACTTACTAAAACTAAGTAAGAAAACAACTTTTATATATAACAAATGTTTTGTTGGGTCTTTTGCTATTTTAAGTTTGTTTGCTCTAGCTCTAGAGATTGGACCTAGGGCTTTGCTCATGTAAAGCAAGAACCTGCTACTGTGCCACACCCTTGGCCTTCTTCTGTACTTTTCATGTTGAGACTAATGTGCCCAGGTAGGCCTTAACCTCCAGATCCACCTGCCTCAGCCACCTAAGTAGCTGGGATTCAGGTCTGTGCCAAAAACCCAAGCCTTAAAAATTATTGTTGAAGAGATTTGTTTTCTCTGTAAAATTGAACTAAAATTCTTTTTGAAAACAGTCTCAACAGAATTTAAGTGTAGCAATGTATGACTTGGAACAAATAATTAAGAAAATTACTAATAGTCATAGTTATAATAATCAATGAACTATGAGCTCATGAGATTTATGTTATTTTAAACTAATAGATATTTATATCGATGTCCAATGGATCTATAGCTAATTAATATGAACATCTTAACTTTTATCCCCAAAGTAGTATCTGAATGCAGTTGTAGATTTCATTTCTCCAAGTATAAGACAATGCAGAACACTTTCTCAAGCTTATTCCCCGTTTCTCTTTCATCCCCCTCCTTATTCTCCTCTTTACCTTCCTCCCCCTCCTTTTCCTCCTCCTCCTCTTCTTCTTGCCTTCCTGTACCAGCCAGGAGAAGTGTGTGTGCGTCTGTGAGGAGGGCAGGTGACTCTGTCCTCAATTACAGGCAATGAAAAGCCACTGAGATGTCTCTTCAGATACCATGTCCCTCTCTGCTGCAGAGTGGCTTTGCCTTTATTGATCTGTAATTGTTTATATATGCTGGAGATATAAATTTTATGCCTTAACTTTCTTTATGATTTCCCTGAAGGAACAGACGGTCTTAATTTTACTGTAGTAAGATTTAGCTATAATTTCTTTTATGGTTAATGCTTTTCGTGTTTCATTTAAGTACTCTGGCCGAGTGTTTTTAAAAGATTTCTTTCAGTAGAAATATTCAAAGGCTTCATTAACTTCTTGCAAATCTCTTTCCACCTCCTAGATTTTTAACATTCTCTTCCATCTGCGCATATGCTTCTTTTACTTGTTCTCTTCCTGCCAGATTCTGCTCTGTCGTTGATTTTGAATATGATTCCAGCATTTTCCCAGTGCTACCTATGTTGGCCTCGTGGCACATGACATCTATTGTAAACAGGATAATTCTACCTTACAGCCGCTTTGCACTGTGTTTGCATTGTACTGTTGGATGTCAATGTGAGTGGATAATCCCACTGAATGACAGATATCAGTGCTGTCAACACAGGCCATGCATGCTGGGAGAGACAGGTGAACAGGGACCAGGCTAACAGAAAGCTTATTAGTGACTGTAAGTCAAGACATACTCAATTCCCTGAACAATATGACAGTTTGGGAAAACCGGACAAAGAATACTGAGGCAAAAGTGGAGCAAGAGAAGCCAATCACTCCTCACATGGAGCCAGTGTTGTAGACATGCCAGGGACAGTGCACACTCAGCACATGGCATTTCAGGAACTGGACATGAAGTCACAGATGAGGCTGGAGCTCAGAGGTTCGGTTCCTTTCCCAAGGGAAACTACTGAGAGGCAGAGCCAACCCTGGAACTGACTGACTCCAAATGGAGCATTTTGGATTGGGATGAAAATCTGTTTTGGTTTTTTTTCCTTGTCCTCAGCCCCTATATACAAAAGGAGAACAATTCAAATCAAGCCACAAGAGTGAGAACATGAGAAGTTAAGAGCATCCAGGGAGTGGTCCAAGTTGGTTCTAGCCAGTGGGTGTGTAAGAAGGGCTGTAACAGTTTGCTAGACTAGATAGGAAGACTACCTGTGTCTCTAAGGACAGAAGGTGAATCTGCCTTTAATTCTAGGCAGTGGAAAGCTATGGAGGTTTCTTGGCATTACCATCACCCTTATATTAGCAGCATGATACATGATCTCTATACTACTCTAATGAGTTATTTATATTGTGAAGCATATATAAATCAGAGCATTTCAGAAACAGAGATTAAAATGTGTATAGGTACCGATGTTTTAGTTCTTTCTTCTGACATAGTGTGGGTTGCCTGTGATGTTCTCAGATCACAGAGAGGATCTGAATGAAGACAGGGCCTAGTGAGGGCAGGTAGAACAAAGCAAAAGGCTAGAGACAGATGCAAGAGTGTGTGTGAATGGAACTGAAGCTGCCAGCGGCTGGCCGGAATGGAGGAGAATGGCAGAGTCAGTGCAGGTTTTGCATGTCAAGCTATGGAGCTTAGAAGAGCTGCTACCCCATAAATGTTCACAGCGGTCCAGGGAGCAGACAGCGCCAGGCAGAAGAGGGTGACCAAGCTGAAAGAGTCAATAGGACATCCTTTTGTCGTCCAAGTACTAAGGAAGCTAAGCCCAGTATGCAAAAGGGTCTAGAAAAATCACCCTGACTTCCACCCTCATATAGATGGTACTGGTACCTGAAGCCTTAACAAGGAATGAAATCTTTGAGAGTAGAAGCTGTGTTCGAGAATGTGGCCTGGATAATGGTTGTCCCTGGCCAAAAGGACAATAAGGAACAAAAAGCAGAGGAGAAAGAGAAAGGAAAAGTTGGATGGGAAAGGGAGTCTGCAAACTTCCGAGACACGGAAGAAAAGGGAGAAGGCACATGTATGGGGAGTGGAGAGGGGACAGGACTCCGAAAGAAGAGCAACAGAGCCAACTAACCAGTCCCAGAGGGGCTGGCTGGGACTGACGCACTGACCAAGGAGCCTGCAGGAGCTGGACCTAGGCCCCCTACAAAGATAGAGCAGATGGGCAGCTTCGGCTTCATGTGGGTCCTCTAGCAAGGGCATTGGGGACTGCATCAGACATGGACTCACGGGCCAGATTTTTGATCATTTTCCCTGGCAGGACTGCCTTGACAGGCCGGGGGGCGGGGAGGGGGGAAGGAGGGAGGGAAGGACTGAGAGGGCAGGAGGGATGGGGCTACAACAAGGATATAAAATGAATTTTAAAAATTATTTTAAAAAGATAGTTTAGTTACTCTTGGAGACAAGGGAGGCAGCTGCATTGCTATTATTTAAGCATACATATCTTCTACCATTCATTTGAACTCTTGTACACACACATACGCGCACACGCACATACACACACACACACACACAAACACACACACACACACACACACACACACTGGCCAGCTCCAGACACTGGGCTGCACATTCCCATTATTATCTCTGTAGCCATAGTAACCCTCAAAGTTAGCAGCTATCATTTATTAAGCAATTGTTACAAGCCAGTCCCATTTTCCCTTTACAAATAGTGCCCATTCCTTTGAATGATTCTACAGAGGGTAAACTTGCTGGGCAAGGTGGCACATGCCTGTAATCCCAGCAGCCTCTGCGAAACAGAGGCAGGTAGATCTCTGTGAGTTCAAGGCTACCCTGGTCTACAAAGTGAGTTCAGGACAGCCAAGGCTACAGAGAGAAACCCTGTCAAAAAAAAAATAAAAATAAAAGATGTGACCTAAACAAGATTGGTCATCCTATCTTAGAGCTGTGAAGAAAACCCAGTTTCCAGAGAATATATCCCTTCCTGTGATTCAAGGAATTCAGAGTGTAATGGAGGAGAAAGACAAATGATTTCAGGGCATATTGTGATAAGGGAAGTTCTTGACAATAACAAAATGACCTTTAAAATCAGAGAAGAGACATCTCTTAACAGAAAGGCCCCTAGCATTCCATCACCCATTACACTCCATCACTTTCCAAGAGCACAAGGGATTCCACTTCAAAGGTCCCCTGGCTGGGACCACACATCCCTTTTCCACTGAATCGATTGCTCTAAGCTTCTTTTTTGGTGATTTGTATAGGAGTAAGATAAATCAGGCTGCAAGTGTGTTGCAGCATTTCCAGAGAGAGTCAGTCAAGGGACTCACTTTTTTCAAACTCAAATTCTTTGGTCCTAGAAGAAGCTCATTCCTCTTGCCCTGTATGACTTCTCCATCTTAGAAGGGTACCTCCAGGCTTCCTACACCCTCCTCTCTAAAGTCCAGAGTCAAGAGTCAGCCAGACAGTAAACTCCAGCTTCCTCTAAGTAAGACACACGATGGAAATTCTAGAACCATACTTAATTTAACCTATGGTAAAATGGTTCCCTTGGGATTAATAAAAGGCAAGCTGATACCAATTACTTAATAATCATTACAATAATAGCCAAGCTGTACTGACCACGTTCATAAGAAACCACTTCCTATACATTATCCATGTGATCCTCTCACATTAATTTCCCTTGGGAGGGAGTGGGAGGGTGGGAGGGAATGGGGGAGGGGGCTACGCCTGGGATTCAAAGTACCCAACCTGTGATTGAGATAAAAATAAATAAATTAAAAAGAAAATAGAAAAAAAAAAAAGATAAAATGTTAAAAAAAAAAAAAAAGAATTCAGTGAGGTAAGCCATGGGTCCAAGACCGCGTGCCTATAAAGTACAAAGTGAAGACTTGAATCCGGGTTTGGGTTTGGTTTGGTGGCAGAGAGGTCATTGGGAATTGAACCCAGGACATCACACTTGCCAGACAAGTACTCTATCACTGAGCTACATCATGAAACTCTAAAATACACGTATGTATGTATGTATAACTTGTTTTGAAATAGGCTTGCTCAGTTGATCCTGGAGCTCACTTTGAAACTTAAGCAAGCCTTGAATCTGTCATCCTCCTGTCTCAACCTCAGTCTGGGATTACAGGCCTACACCACTAGGCCCAGCTCTCCTTTACAATTTTTGCCCTTTTTGTGATACTTGGTTCTCTTCCTGCTTCTAGGAAAAGTTCATATATCATACAAGGACACTTCCCCGGGAACGCCCACTGAAAACCTTTATGGTCATGAAAACAGAAAAGAAAATGTGCTGAACTAAATCACATCACTTAAAAAAGATGGATTTAGTAGAGATACACAATGAAATTTTCTATAGCTTGACGTGTATTCACATAGATAGATCACAGAAATATAATGTGGAATGGGCATAAAAGGGAATGAATAATAATGTGTGTCGTATAAGACCATGTGTAGCTATAAAACACATCAAGTGATCTTATCTATTGCTGGTGGATACACCCATTTGCAGTAAACGTACCAAAATATAGAGGAGGATCACACATCAAGTTCATGATAGTCGCTGTCGGTAGGAAAAAGGGAAAAGGAGGTTTTGAAAGGAGAAAAGAAGTCTTCACTTGATTTTGAAAATCCATTCAATGTTTAAAAATCAGAAGCAAACATGACACAATGTTAGCATTTGCTATTTTGCACGCTCACCATTAATCATAGCACCTAAGAGGCAGAGCAGGCAGATTTCTGTGAGTTTGAGGCTGCTGGGTCTACCTGGAGTTCTAGGCCAGCTAGGAGTGAGACCGGGTCTCAACAAAACAAAACCTTTCAGGGACTGTGGAGGTGGCTCAGTGTTAAGTGAGCTCACTGTTTTCTTTAAATGATCCGAGTTCCGTTCTCAGTACCCACAGCATGTCACAAGTGCTTGGGACTCTAGATTCAGGAGGAGTCAACGCCATGGCCTTGAAATGTTCCTTCATTCACATGCACATACCCATATGCAGACACACACATGTACAGAATTTTTAAATTTTTTTTTTAATTTGACATTTGGCATGGATAGATGGTATATGTGTTATGCTTCTTTCTAGTAATATTATACCCCAAACTAAAACAAAACAAATATACACATGTTTGCACACACATACACACATATACACAGTCTCCAACCCCAAGATTACACAAATTTACTTGTATTTTATTCCAGAAATTTTATAATATTTCCCATAATTTTGTTTGTGTCAAGAAAGAACCTAACCTAATTGTTTGTTTTGGTTTTTGCTTTTCGAGACAGAGTTTCTCTGTGTAGCCTTGGCTGTCCTGGACTCACTTTGTAGACCAGGCTGGCCTTGAACTCACAGAAATCCACCTGCCTCTGCCTCCCTGACTGCTGGGATTACAGGTGTGTACCACCACACCCAGCTAGCTTTTTTTAACCTAGATTTTTAAATCATAAATTGCTAACACTGTCTATTATTCAGCGTTTTTATGTCACTCTATAGTTGCTGGCTTACACCCTTTTCTCCCCACTCGATTTGCTCAGACCAAAATTAAGGATCATTTCTCTGCCTTTTACATCTTACAATAAACACATGACCTCATTGTTGTTTAACAAGTGAATGTATGAAGTGGCTGGCTAGCTGGATGGATGGATGAGTGGATGGATGGATGGATGGATGGATGGATGGATGGATGGATGGATGGATGGATGGATGGATGGATAGATGGATGGATGGATAGAGGGTGGTTATTTACTTGTTGCTATGAAATATCCTGACTAAAGCAACTTAAGAAAGAAAATACGCCTCAGTTCCTGATGGCAGCCCACCACAGATGGACTGTCACAGTGGCAGAAGCTTCAGTAATCTGGCCACATTTTATCACGGTTTTTGTCAAGCTTGATACAAACTGGAATAACCTGGGAAGATGGACCCTGGACTAAGGACTTGCTTCTGTCAGAATCACCGGTGAGTGTTCTCTGGGACACTGTCTTGGTTGCTAACTGTTGAAGGAAGACACAGGCCACTGTGAGTGGTGCCATACCTGGACGTGTGGCCTTGTGTTCCTGAGGCTGGGTGTAGTGGCACATGTCTTCAATCCCAGAATTTAAGAGGGAAAGGCAAGGACAAAGAGCTTGAGGCCAGCCTGGTCTACAAAGCAAGTTCCATGACAGCCTGGACTTAAAAAATTATATAAAAAAGTACCTGAATGTGAGCCAGTAAAAAGAATCCCCTTGTGTTCCCTGACTCAGTTCCTGCCTCCAGGTTCCCATCTTGAGTTCCTACCTGGATTCCCCCAGTGATGGGCCTGTAGGCCCAGTAAATCTTTTATTCCCAACCCCCACCCCCTGTCACACTGGGTCAATGTTTTATCACAGTAACAGAAAGCAAAATAGGACACATCCCAGCCGCAACCGGGAACTGAGAATAATGACTAGACGTGCGCTGTGCAGCTCCCTTTCGCCACTCATATGGTACAAGGCCCGGGCAGGGAGTGGTACTGCTCATGGTGTGTGGCTTTCTCACCCCAGCTAGAATACGATGACCACTGGCATGTTCAGAGGCCCATCCTCCAGGTAATTCTAGATACTATCAAGTTGACAAGTAACTCCAGCCATCATGGATGGAGGATGGATGGACGGATGGATGGCTCAACTACATGACTAAACAACTCTCTGGCAGTCCTGTAAAGATCTTCTGAATAGATTACATCAAACAATCGCAGGAAATCAGAAAGAACTTATAGCCAAGGTGATGCCTAATTAATGTCTGTAAAACAAAATCACGCTAGTTAGTGTGACACCCACTAGCCACTTGCGGCTAGCAAGCACTTCATCTGTACGTAGTCTGAACCGATAGTCATTGTAAGTCCTAATATACATCACACACTGCACTCTTTCTGCTCTGTTGCTATGGTACCTGAAAATGATGTAAAATAACATGTTGGTAACTTAAGGTTCATTTCGTGTTCAAGTGGTATTAGTTTGAATAAATTGAGTTAATCAATATACATTATCAAAATCAGTTTCACCCAGCTCTTTCCACACTTTCTCATCGGGGGTGCCGGGAGATTTAACATCACAGATACGGCTCACACTATAAATTTATTGGACGGCTCTGAAATCGAGCAACAATGTTGCCTTACATTTAAAATTATAGAAGAAACCTATCCAGTTTCCACATGTGCCTAATTTGAATGCAAACCAGCCACCTCTTTATATAAATAATGGCATGAAACTTGATGAAAAAGTATGAGGTCATTATGCCGCACAGCCGACAACTTGGAAAATTAGACCTTGTGCAAATTGTTCCATAAAGCACTTAATAAAATTTTAGGGAAGTGGAAAATTGTGTATTAAGTTCTGTAATGCAAAGTAGATTTGTTTCCAAAAGAACACCAGAAGGAGAGGAGGAAACATTTAAAAAACAGCCACAGAGGAGGAGAGCTTTTGTGCTCAGGCTCCTGCAGCCCATGGACCGGTTATCCCCAGCAGCGCTTGTGATTTCTATCATCGAATGGCTACCTGGTACAAGCCCTGGACACGAAGACCCACCTCATCCAGTCACAGAGCTATCATGGACAAAGACAGTGGCTTTCAAGTGTCTCTCCACAACAGTCAGGGAGACACCCTGTCCACCTACTTAAAATTCCCCTTCGCTTTTTCCCACAGCTTCAAATCTCCCCGGAAACCTCCTTCCTGACACCCGTCCCTGTTCCCATGACTGTGCACCTTAAAAGCCAGGAGAGCTGCCCTAGCCTGGGTAAACTCTGCCTGAGCCAAGGGCAGAGGCTGGCCCAGAGTGTGCAGAGCCCTGGCCCTCTCCAGCAGGCGGGGCCAAAGCTGGAGCCTGGAGAGGGAAAGTGAAGCGACTCCATGCATACCCCAAGGGTCAACACAGGAAGCTCAAAAGATGGATTTTCAGGAAATGAGAATCATGCATGATGTCTAGCTGTACCTGAGCCACTTCTGACGTAGGAAGAACTCAAGTTGTGTCAGACCTGGTAGAACGAAAAGGATTCCACAAGTCGGGTGTGATCGGTGTATTAGATATTAAAGAAGGATGGAGACTTTCCCAAAGAGGCGCCATAAGAACACACATCACTTTCGCAGCACACACCCATTGAGAGACCTCGAATAGCAAGGACATTGTGATAAGTGGTTTTGAGGGATTGGGGCTGCTGGGCTCCAGAGGCACCCGTGTATATTTTTATTATTTTTGCCTTTATCTGGTGGACAAATTTATTACATCTCACGTTCCATAGCCAGCTGAACACAAATGTCATTACTCTGAGAGCTAGCTCAGGAGTGCTTCTTAGAACTCCATGCCCCTCTGAACACTGTCACCTGCCCACCCATCATCCCCACACCCCGTCCTCTGCTCACTGCGCTTGCTGAGACAGGCAACCACTTTACCTCACACTCTCCTCAGCCCAGGAACCTCCTGGCTTTGTTGTTCTGTGTGCCCTTCTTCAGTCCCACCAAGGAATACTTCCCAGTCCCTGTGGAATCTTTCCCCTCATGGTGCAGGCATGCCACAGTACCACCTGTGTCTGTGTGTGTGTGTATGTGTGTGTGTCTGTGTCTGTGTGTGTATGACTGTGTGTATCTGTGTGTATGTCTGTATGTGTCTATGTGCCTGTGTGTCTGTGTGGTTCTGTGTGTCTGTATGTGTGTGTTCCTGTGTGTGTATGTCTGTGTGTGTCTGTGTTTGTCTGTGTGTCTGTATGCATGTGTCCCTGTGTTTCTGTATATGTGACTGTGTGTCTGCATATGTGTGTCTGTGTTTATCTGTGTGTCTCTCTATATGTACCTATGTCTGTGAGTCTGTGGATCTGTAGGTCTGTGGTTCTGTCTGTGTCTATGTGTCTGTCTGTGTGCATGTATGTGTCTATGTTTCTGTGTGTGTATGTGTCTGTGTGTGTCTATGTGTTTGTGTGTATGTATGACTGTGCATGTCTGTGTGTATGTCTATGTGTGTCTATGTGTCTGTCTCTTTGTGTATATCTATGTATCGGTGTATCTCTGTATGTCTATGTGTCTGTGCATATGTCTGTGTATGCCTATGTGTCTGTCTTTGTGTTTGTTTGTATATGTCTATGTGTGTCTATGTGTCTGTGTGTCTATCTTTGTGTTTGTGTATGTGTTTGTGTGTGTATATCTGTGTGTCTGTCTTTGTGTTTGTGTATCTGTGTGTGTCTGTCTGTGTGTGTCTGTATACATGAGTGTGTACACATGCACATATGGGCACGTGCCTGTGAGTACCAATGGTTGTTGTCAGGTCTATTTCTCTAACACTCTCTATATTAGAAGAACTTTTTGAAATCGGGTGAACCTGGATCTTACGTGCTCTGGAAGACCAGGTGGCTAGCGAGCCCCAAGGGTCCTTCTGTCTTCACCACGCAGTGCTGAAGCACAGGTGTGTGCCCACCTGAGCACTGGGGATCCAAATTCCGGGCCACATGCTTATACAGCAGGCTCTATACTGACCGAACCGTCTCCTCTAGTGGTGAGTGTTTTGCTCTGTGCCCTTGGTGTCTATTTGTTGTACTTGGTGCTGTGTTACATTCCCATTCAAGTATACAATGAACATTTAGCATGGCTTATTCTGTATTGCTCTTCAGTGCTGCTACCAAGACATATTTGTGGGTTTAATGTTTTTAGTGTTTTGTTCTTGGATTTCTTCTTCCATATCTGCATTTCTAGCACAAGGTAAAAAAGAGACAACATCCTCAGCCTTCTCTCTCTCAACTTCTTTTCCCTCAAGCCCTTACCAGCAAAACTCCCAAACCCAACTTTCATCCATACCTGGGCTCAGCAAGGGCATCTGCGGTGACCTGGTGGCCACACCCTGCCTCAGCTCCAACAGAGATGAGCTGCTGGCTTCTTGGAATTTCCCCTCTTCCCCGACCTCTGGCCTCAGTGGGGCTGCCCTCTAAAGCCACACTGCAGACCTGAGAGCGTTTCATGAAAGACTCAGCAAGTCCGAAATAGACTTTCCCCTCCTGTCTCTTAAGGCAGATGACAAGAGGTTTGCCTAAGCGAGGGGTACATGAGAGGGCAGCTGCAGAAGAGGAGGTCTGTAAATGTGCCCGTGAGGTCTGCACACAAGGCACACCACCTGCTCCCACCCCACATTGCCATTATGGGCAATGCAAAGTTTCTGTAACCCCTAGTTGTCTGCCACCCTCTGTCTCATTAAACCACCAAGGGCCACAAGACAGGGTCCTTCTCAAGCCACCTGGCCCAGACTCCTTCTCCCTCTTCCTGCCCAATGGCTCCTGCCTTGTGAGAAAAGCTCAGCATCAAGTTCTGATGTGGATAAGAGCCCCACAGACACAAGGATAGGCATCCGCAGAGAAGGAGCTTCATTACCAGCAATAGGTGAGAGAACTGAGCATATTTAGAAATCAATAGCCGTGAGGGTGGCAAATGTGGAAATGCTCCACAAAATACAGCTTGCTGGACAAATGTTGGGTGCTTCTATCTTGCTACCTCTGTCTCCACCCCATGGAACTGCTAAAAACCAAGTGAGACATCTACGTAAAACTGTTTTGTCGACCGAAAGCACATTTGTAATATGTAATTATTCCGTGATATTTTGCAGGTAGCTAGACCAAGAGTCAGACTGTAGCAATGCTGGAGAAAATTAAAATATCTTCTAATTTCTTTAGACTCAAAGTGCCCAGAATTGTTTACAAACTGAGAATTCTAATTAATTTCCATCCACTCACCTCTTTTCAGATGTACAAAGTACAATAAACTTCAAACTCTATTATCAGCACAGTCAAGTTCCTGGTGACTCTCAATTAGGCCACCAGACTTTGAGCTCTGACAGTTTCTTCTTCGAATATCCTTCATTTTAGTCTCCTGAGGCATTATAAAAATAACAATTTCCCCATAGCCGCTTCCTGGCCATCCCTTTTTTCCCCCTTCGCTTCTCTGATTTCCAGGCAGCCCCTCTGGTTCCCAGTTAATGGGAAAGAAACTGTCTTCTGGAGAGGACAGGACTGCCATACTTGTGAACACAGTATTTGTAGCATACAAGACCTGCACAAGCCCAAGCCACTGAACACCCTCAAACAGAGGGAGAGGTGCAGGTGAGCCCTGCAGGCCTAACAGAGGCTCTGTGGGCCCTAGGCGGCTTACGGGGAGGGCAGACTCAGTTTTCCTGAAGGGTGTGACCCTGGTTGGTTTCCCACTCTCCAGAGTGTATGGTCAGCACAAAAGAAACTTGACTGATTTGTTTTTTAATTAAAATGACACAAAGTTGGAGGGGTAGGAAATTAAGGTGGATCTTGGAGTGGTTATGGGAGAAGTAAGGGACTCAAACATTATCAAAATACATTGAAGGAAATCCTCAAAAAATTAATGAGAATATTTTTTTAAATCACAGCCCAGATGCCCCTCAGTTGAGGAATGGATACAGAAATTGTGGTACAGCTACACAATGGAATATTACTCAGCAAAAACAAAAAACAAAAAAAACAAGGAAATCGTGAAATTTGCAAGTAAATGGTGGGAACTGGAAAAGATCATCTTGAGTGAGCTATCCCAGAAGCAGAAAGATAACAGGGTATATGCTCACTCATAAGTGGATATTAGACATATAATGTAGGATAAACATACTAAAATCTGTACATCTAAGGAAGCTAATCAGGAAGGAGGACTCTGGCTAAGATGTTCAATCCCCATTCAGAAAGGCAAAGAGGATAGACATCGGAGGAGGGAGAAAACAAGGAACAGGACAGGAGCCTACCACAGAGGGCCACTGAAAGGCTCTACCTGCAGGGTATCGATGCAGATGCTGAGACTTATAGCCAAACCTTGGGCAGAGTGCATGGAATCTTATGAAAGAAGGGAGAGATAGTAAGACCTGGAAAGGACAGGAGCTCCACAACGACAGCAACAGATCCAAAAAGTCTGGGCACAGGTGTCTTTTCTGAAACTGATACTCCAGCCAAGGGCCACTCATGGAAATGGCCAGGAACCCCTGCATGGAGGTAGCCTATGGCAGTTCAATGGACTGTCTCTGACATGAACTGACTGGCCTACTCTCTGATCACTTCCCCCTGAGGGGGGAGCAGCCTTACCAGGCCACAGAGGAAGACAATACAGCCACTCCTGATGAGACCTGATAGACTAGGATCAGAGGGAAGGGGAGGAGGACTTCCCTTACCAGTGGTCTTGAGAGGTATACAGGTGGGGAAGAGGGATGGTGGGACTGGGAGGGGAGGAGGGAAGGAGGTGCCAGGGGGATACAAAGTGAATAAACTGTAATTAATAAAAATAATTTTTAAAAAATCGTATCATCTTCACTATTCTAACTATTACTTAATGCTTCCTCTTTGGTCCTTCCCTCTGCATTCGTTCAGTCTTCCTTCCTCTTCGCTGTCTCTGTGCCTCACCCAGAACGAATTAATACCCTACAGAATGGAGGCTAAGAAGAGCAACCGACACTTCTTATGCCTGTCCGCAGGGGCTTCGGCCCCAACTCTGTCACTGAGTTGTTATAAGGCCTGATTGTATTACTAAACTACTCTGAGCCTCAGTTTCCTTACTTTTAGCACTAGGGTAATAATAGAAATTATTGTGATGGCAATTCAGACAATAGCTATTGTCTCAGGACAGGGCACACACAAAGTCGCTCAGACCTGTTGCCATAAGAGTTGTGGCTAGTGTCATGATGGAGTCCACAGCTGTCTTGCAGATCAAGGTCAATGGCACTGCTTGTCTCTAACACCATATACGGTTCCCCATGATACAGCCAAAGGTACATCCCGGTACAAGATAGTCGAGGAGAACACATCCCCACACAACAGCTGTACACACCCTCTAGGAACTGTGGCTCCGTCTTTCCTCAGCCTGAAAAACCTTTTGCATTTACTTCCAACTGCATCTCCTTCAAGCAAACGTTCCCTTCCTACATCCATGCTTTCCATATTGCCTGGTCCACCCAGCCCTGCCACCTCCACAACCCTTCACTCTCACAGCCTTGGTCCTGGGCACATGAACATCACCTGTCCTTTAAATTATTAATATCTGTGCAAATCAGGTGCTGTATTACTCTTAATATGGCATAGTTCTGGCAAGGGTAAGACCCCAGAACTAAACTCAAGCTTTCCTGCTCTGGCACTGTGCTGCAATGCATGCTTTCAGGAAGTGGCTAGAGGAACAGCCAGAACACTCAAAGCCCCGCCCAAGCACGTTTTCTTCATCCTAAAGGAATCCAGCTCATCCCCTCCATACTCTGATCCTTCTTGTCCAGATGGCTGATGTATACAGCAAATGATTCATTTTTGCTGTCCCAGCAGAAACTCTGACCCCGTAAGTACTCACTATCATCAGGATCCAGTATAATGGGAACAGATGTAATCACAATTGTTCACAAAATGAAACCATAAAGTAATGATCTGGATTTCCACGCACTGCTCTTAGACACCAATCTCATTTCTTCCCAGATATAGCTCAGGAGT
>CM053762.1:58320123-58386509 GCA_028658305.1 Pachyuromys duprasi | reverse complement strand
AAGTGTTTAAGGTCCTTACGGTTTAGGGCATAAACTGGTTTTTAACTCCTTTCTGCCTAATTGAGCCTAACAGAGCCAATCTCTTCTTAAGAACCACTGACACTACAGGGAATTGTTCCTGGCCCGTTTATGGGGAAGCAGTGAGAAGGAATATGAGAGCCGTTTGATAATTGAACACATGAAATATACCTAGGCAAGTGGAAAGACACAGGTGGAAAACTATTCACCTCCAATGATGCTGAATGGGACTTTAAGAAACTCTGCAAACATCTGCATATTAAAGATCCAGCCAGAGAGTCCATGACAGCCTGCAATGCCTCCCTTCTCTTACGGCTGCCAGCCTTGCAGGAACTGGCTTCTGAGGGCAGATGAATCTCTCTGAGCCAACATTCCCTGGTCTGTTGAACAGAGTCACCGTGAGGATCAGGAAATGAAATGGTGGTTCCTAGGTTGTAGATTTCCTTGACCTATATAATTCCCCTCAAGACCTGGGAACAATAGCAAGCATGCCAATTTGCTTTTATATTTTAATTAATTTTTTTTACTTTTATATTAGTTACAGTTTGTTAACTTTGTATACCAGCTGTAGCCTCCTCCCTAATTCCCTCCCAATCCCACCCTCCCTCCCTCATTTCCTCCCTGCCCCTCTCTAAGTCAACTGATGAGGGAGGTCCTCCTCCCCTTCCATCTGATCCTAGCTTATCAGGTCTCTTCAGGACTGACTACAATGTCCTCCTCTGAGGCCTAGCAAGGCTGTTGTTCCCTTGGGACGGGGGGTGGAGGTGGAGAGAGGAGTTCAAAGGGCCAGCCATTGAGTTCATGTCAGAGACAGTCCCTGTTCCCATAATTAGGGAAAACCCACTTGGATGCTGAGCTACCATGGGCTACATCTGGGCAGGGGTTCTAGATTATATCCATGCATGGTCCTTGGTTGGAGATACAGTCTCAGAAAAGACCTCTGTGCCTAGACATATTTGGTCCTTGTGGAGCTCCTGTCCTCTCCAGGTCATACTAACTCCCCCTTCTTTCATATCATTCCCTGCACTCTGCCCAAGGTTTGGTTGAGTCTCAGCCTCTGCTTTGATACACTGTTAGGTAGAGTCTTTCATGGACCCTCTGTGGTAGGCTCCTGTCCTGTTTCTTGTTTTCTCCTATTTCCGATATCCATCCCATTTGTCTAAGTGAAGATTGATCATCTTACCCAGGGTCCTGTTTCTTGTTTATCTTCTTTAGGTGCAAAGATTTTAGTATGTTTATCCTGTCTTATAGGTCTAGTATCCACTTATAAGTAAGTATATATCATGTGTGTCTTTCTGCTTCTGGGATACCTCACTCAGGATGATCTTTTCTAGATCCTACCATTTGCCTGCAAAGTTCATGATTTCCTTATTTTTAATTGCTGAATAGTATTGTATTGTGTAAAAGTACCACAATTTCTGTATCCATTCCTCCTTTGAGAGACATCTGGGTTTTTTCCAGGTTCTGGCTATTACGAATAAAGCTGCTACAAACATGGTTGAGCAAATGTCCTTGTTGTGTACTTGAGCATCTTTTAGATATATGCCTAGGAGTGGTAGAGCTGGATCTTGGGGAAGCACTATTTCTCATTGTCTAAGAAAGCGCCAGATTGATTTCCAGAGTAGTTGTACAAGTTTGCATTCCCACCAGCAGTGGAGGAGGGTTCCCCTTTCTCTACAACCTCTCCAGCATGTGTTGTCACTTGAGTTTTTGATCTTAGTCATTCTGAGGGGTATAAGGCTAAATCTCAGGGTCGTTTTGATTTACATCTCTCTGATAGTTAAGGATGTTGGGCATCTCTTTAAGTGTTTCTCTGTCATTCTATATTGCTCTACAGAGAATTCTCTGTTTAGCTCCGTACCCCATTTTTTAATTGGATTGACAATTTAAGTTTTAGGATTAAACACACACACACACATACACACACACATGCACACACATACATGTACACACACACATACAGACACAATAGTAATACATATTTTTTTAAAAACTGATAGACATCACTGTGACTTAAATATAAAAAGTACCCTACAAGTTCATGTTGGATGGTGCTTGATACCCATTTGTGGAGCTGTGATTATCCTGGCAAAAACAAAGGTGTTCTAAAGAGATTCTTGCAACAGCCAACTTAACTATAAGACTACTAAAGTAATAGGCTCCGAGACAGGGGAATTTCCCTGAGGATCCTCATGCTGGGAGAAGAAGTCTGGGGATCCTGATGCTGCTTGGACAGGTAATGCCGTTCTAACAACTCATCAGGCCAGCTTCGTGGTGAGCATGAAGCCCAAACAATGATAACAACAGGACAACAGTGGCGAGATCACACCCTGACCTCGCCTCTTAGCTGTGTATATTCCCTGGCCCTGTAGTTAAACATTAACCTCACTTCAGGACCCCAAAGGTAAACTGAGTGGATCTCTCTGGCCCTCTTCCCAATGTGGCTACATTGAATAAATCTGTGCTTTACTATTAGTGTGGCTGTTTTCATTAGCTTCTCAAGGATGGGCTTCTTTGGAAACATACTGTGACACCACCTCTTCCCCAAGTTTACTAACAGTGTTATTTGGGGACATGCTGAAATTTTAGAAGGTGAAGCCTGGCTTGCTTCCTCCTTTCCTCCTATGGAGGGACACATACAAGCCTGTACAAGAAAGCAGGCACCCCTTAAAATCTCCATGAAGAGGTGGTAAAGGAACAGAACACTGTAGAAAGCTGGGGAGACACTGGCAGCCATTAGTAAAACTTCTCATGTCCTCTGCACAGACCAGCAAGACTCCAAATAAGCTGTGTCTCTCTCATCCCATTCTCTCTCCCTTTTATTCTATTCGAGAACACACACCCACCAAACAAGTGGTTCAGTTCACACAGTTCATCCTACTTGGTCTCTCTGGTGAAAGAATATCTCCAAGCATTTCAGTTCAGCTCTAGGTGGGCTGGTTTATACGCTAACAGATCAAGCAAGTATTCTGTTTAGTGTAGGCTGTTCCACCAGCCACTGGGGCACACTGTTAGAATTCAGCCTTCCAAATCACAAAGCAGTTGTTAAATAATTGAACAATTACTTTGAAATGGGGGTGGGCAGGAACTCATCCCAGAAATGAAATGTGTGGTGATGTGGAAGCAATGGAGTATAGCAGTTAGGGGTTATGTTCTGAATTCCAATGACTAAGGTCTACAAGAGGTGTCAGCAAGCATCTGCTGTGTGGGGTCAGATGGTAAGTGCTATAGAATGGCCTCATGAGCCATTCAGTCTCCCTCCCAACTACTCAACTGTGCCCTGAAAGCAGGACAGCTATGGTCAATATGTGAATAATGTGTATCGATAAAGCTTGATTTCTGAACACTGAGACCTGAATTTCATATCATTTTTGCATGTCATCAGAGTATTAGTCTTTTGGGTGGTTTTCTAACTTATTAAATAAATGAACAGCATTCAATGTGAGGGCTATATAGAAAGAGGTAATGGGTCAGATGGAGCCTACTTCATGACCTTATTTCCTAAATCTTCGGTTGTAATCAGAGCTCTGACATTTCTGAGCAGTAAATGCTTGTCCAGGTTTTGTTTTCCCTCCTGTGTAAGTTCATGGCCAAGTTCACTTCCCTCCCCTATGGAATAAAAACATCAGCATCTGCCTTATCGGAGTTTGCTGTGGATGCAGCCAGAACAGAATGGTCAGCTCAGGAGGCTAGACACCCACTCAGCATTCAGGAAATGGGAGAGGTGCCTGCTAATTCCCACTGTTCTTCAAAACTGTCAGTAGCTTCTGCCAAATCTACTCAGGCTACCAGCAAATAGGATCAAAGATCGTCATGTCTCCATCCACAAAGAAAGACTTGAGACTTCTTCCTCTGCCTTGGGCAGTTCGCTGGTCCAGCAACAGTCCTCAAGCCCTGGGGAGCTCAGAAATGCAGCATTCTATAAAGCTCTCTGAGCTTTCAGTGCCAGGGTTGCTGAGCTGGCCCTAGGACCATGTCTAGAGCAGCATGTCTCTGGACAAATATGAGCTTGCTCCATGAGCACCAAGGGTGGTCTGTACAAGGGGAACTCTGTGCCTGTGGTATTCCTACATGGCATGCCATGGTAGAAGAGAGACCATAGAGGCTGAACCAACATATAATTACACACTCCAAGAGGCTCCAGTCATGTGGCCTTAGGAGAAAGTCTTAATTTTTCTGTGTGTTGTCTTTTTGCCTCTGTTACAGGATATGCTACTAGCTGCTCTTGGCTTGCAATGACAATTGAAGGGGTGAGACACACACAAGCATCCCCATGGCATCTGACTTTAGCAAATGTCTCATAAGTGTGGATGGTCATGAGGTCCCAAAAAATGCAGACTCTTTGATAGAGAATGGCCTAAAATTGGGCTGTGTAAGACGTGTTCCCATATACAACAGGAGAGTTACACAGAACTTTCCACACCCTCCTCTCATTCCAGCCATTTTACAGTTAAGTAAACTAGAATTCTGACCAGTCTGTCACAGAATTAAATTAAGGGGCAGGACCCACACGTCAGCAAAGAAGCAGCGCCTTGAAATTCAGTGTATGATATATGCATCTGAGGCTATGCCCACCACCTGGGCTTCTATGT
Source organism: Pachyuromys duprasi (assembly GCA_028658305.1). NCBI lineage: Eukaryota > Metazoa > Chordata > Mammalia > Rodentia > Muridae > Pachyuromys > Pachyuromys duprasi. The sequence continues at coordinate 58,381,899 of CM053762.1, read as the reverse complement.
ACATGTGAAAGGATGTATGTACCCTCCTAAAGCAAGACACATCTGAACTCCTCCAACCAAGCATTCTCATCTGCATTACGACAAAAGAATCAGTGTTCACTGGTGCATCCAGCCATCATAACTCCTAAATAACACACCTCCAGTAGGACATCACTACTGCTATACTTCACGGGAGAAACCTTGTCATTGTTATCTATATAATGGGTCCTCTGAGTAAGCTAACTTGATGAGAACATTCTAGAAAGTCAACTTTATTTTCTTTATTCAAAATGGTAGCACTGCTCAGGTGAATCGCCCATCATTTTGCCCCCAAAACCTAGTGTGCAATTCACTAAAATCCCTGGGGAGGGCAAGTGTGCCTGACACATGATGAACATTCAGAAAGGGAAGGTTGTGATTAGAACAAAACCGAGGCTCCAACTTTAAAGTCTGTTCTTGTTGCCTGGCTGCTGGACAGCCACTGAAATGGCAGCCAGTGGGACCCAGGGAAAGACCCAGAGAGAACTTGATAGGCAGGTGCCACTGCTGCTTCCAAAGCTGGACGAGCAACTTAAAACTGAGATGAATTGCTAAGAGACCCAGGTCCGAGGTGGTCTGCTGTGATATCCAGGACCTCACAGGAAGCCAGATCTCACACGGCATGCACTTCTGGTACCCGAACCCTGTCTTCTTAACACTTAAAATCCATTAACTCTGAGCTCACATACCTGACACACTGGGATGTGAAATACTCTGGCAGCATCTAACTCCAGCATCAAACTTCTAACTCTAGCTTCTAACACAGCCTCAGCTTTTCTGCCTCCAGCCAAGGCTCCTCTAATGAGATACTGGAGACAAGCAAAGGCCCCACAGCCTGCCTTTCAACCAAAGAGGAACAGTGAACAAATGCCCTAGCCTCCCTTACCTTGAGGGCACTTGTCCTACTGTTTCTATAATCCCTCTGAAGAATTCAGGGATCTTCCTCTCCCCCTTTTTTCTCTTCCCCCTTTCCTTTTCCCTTACACCAGCTCCCAATAACTTTCCTCCTGACTACCGCAATCCAGATTCTGTCTTGGTGTCTGATCTGAGGTTCAGTCTGAAATGCCTGCCCACTTGAAAGCGTGTCCAAGTCCCATTGCATCCTGTTGAGCACTGCAGCTCTTGTCATGATGCAACTACAATCACAGCACTGAGAGGTCTTTTGACACCAGGATAAAGAGAGCTTCGTTCATGCTGGCACCCACTGGCCATGGTGGACCCTCAAACACTGTGCTTCCACTGCCCTGCAGGAGAGGATGGGAACAATCTCTGCAGGTCTTTCAGTGCATCAGGATTCCTTTTTCTGGTTTTGGAAGATTTGTAAAATAAAGCAAGAGTCATTGTCAACGAGGGAAGAGACCACTTAAGAAGGATCATCTTTCATGGAGCCCACCCACCCTGCACCAGAAAACATTCTTTACCTTCCCTGCTGCTGGATTCCACAATGACTCAGCCTGTTGACCTCCAAGTCCATACCACCACGCTCCTCCAGCCTGGCACCTCTTCTCCTTCCCTGTCTACTGTCTTCCTTTTAATCTTGGCCTCTGCATTTTCATCAAGGAACCACAGCGGTGAATGGAACCAAATCGAGTGAAGCTGGCCATGTGACTTCCTTTCTTCATTGCTCCTTCCTCTCCAGGCCCAGAAGCTGGAGGTCACAAACCACCCACCTGCTGGTCAAGGGCATTAGGCAGGCTTTGCTTTGTTTGTGCTTAAGTTATTTTCGTTTTTTTTTTATTTTATGTGTATTTAATTTATGCTTTGCCTGCACATATATAAGTGTGCCATGTACAGACAGTTCCCATAGAAGCCAGAAGAAGGCATCAGATCCCCTGGAACTAGAGTTATAAATAGTTGTTGGCTGTCATGTGGGTGCCGGGAATCAAACCTGGGTCCTGTGAAAGAGTAGCCTGTCCTTTTAACTATTGAGCCATCTCTCCAGACTTGGTTTTGAAAGGCTCATTTGGTACTCTTAAAGTTTGCTAATGAGTAAGACTCAACATACCAAACACATTTCTAGCTATCCTTGAAAAACACAGTGACGCATAAGCCTGTACTTGACTGAAATAATAGCTGCTTCCTGGAGAGGGGACCTCCATGCCCTGCGCTGTCCCTCAATGCCCTGCGCTGTGGTCCCTGGCACTCTCTTTTGCTTCTGACTCTGAGAGCAACAACAGTGGACACTTCTGATGCTGATATACAAAGCTCACGTCACTGCTTCTAATTTCTCGCCTGGCCCTGAAAATAAAGGTATTTAAGCACTCGAGAAAACAATCCCAGCTGCTCTAAGTGATCCTTATGCTTGCAAGTGCCCCCAGCTAAAGCTTAAGCTTCCTATACTTATACCACCTTCCCTTATACTCATTATTTATTTGGAATGCATGATGATGATGATGATGATGTAATGACAGCAATCACCACACACATGCTAGCCTTATCCCACAGATGTCTTCAAGGAAGAGAGTCATTAATCCTGTGGCTTGGAAGGGTTCAGGGCCTGAATGGAGTAACAGCAGTGGCATATTCAAGTTTGTTTCGATTGTGAATGCTTCCTTGAATGGGAGAGAAGCCTGGCAGACAGTAGCAAGCAAATCTTCCATTCTACGCCTAAGTTTCCAAGCCTGGCAAGAATGCACACTTTTCCATATTCTCACCAAACTGCAACAAAGGGTGGACTCTGGGCACACCGGTGGAAGCCAGCCTGCCTCTACACACAAAGGTAAAACAGACAGACACATAAACCAAAAGCAAATCCCAAACTCCAGCAAAGTTAATAACAAAGTGTCAAGACAATAGGAAGAATAGGTCCCTATCCTATTGGCCCAAGATTAGACCTTAATGTCAATAAGACATACAACTTCTGAGAGGACCACAGTTCTTCCAGCATACATCAGTCACTGGATAGATTTTAGCAGGGATGATTCTAGGGGTAATCAAGAGGCAGACACAGAAAGCACCTTTGGAAGAAAAACAAATGCCTTCATGGAGCCTACAGTCTAGCAGAAAAGTGTCAAAAAGTGCAATGGTGAGCCTAGGAAGGGGGCAATTCTGTTGACAAGGTACTTGCTGTATAAACATGAGTCTAAGTCCCAGAACATAAATCAAAGAGTCAAGTGTTCTAGCATATGCATTAAAGCCCAGCACAGGGAAAGCAGAGACAGGATTCTTGGAGCTCTCTAGTCAGCCATCCTGGCTACTCAGAAGGTCTAGGCCAATGAAAGGCCCTCTCTCAAAACACAAGGTTGGTAGTGCCTGGAGGGGGTCAACAACACTTGACCCTGACCTCCACAGATACCTGCACATGTGTGCACTGGCACACATGAACACACATGCAAGCATATATACAAAGCACAATTATAACAATTTTTTTATTAATCACAAGTGTGACATGAACAGGACATCCAGGCATGAGAACTTCATTAAAAAACATTTGACCTGGGAAATGGGATCCCCAGAAGTGGAAAGAGCCATTTATACTAAGAATTCAAGGATAAGGAGCTGGCTGGGTGTTTACAGCTTCAATGTAGAACGTCTTCTGTGAGACTGTATGTGAAATGCCTTCTGTGAGATTGTATGTTTGGATTCCTGGAACCCATCTGGTAGCACTGTTTAGGAAGGCTGTGGAACTTTTAAGCGGTGGAGCCTCACTGGTTGAAGTGGGTCACTTCCATTTCACTTGATTCATGAGTGCTGGCGCAATGCCACCAACCAACATCTTGCTCCTGCTACCACACCTTCCGTGCCTGCTGCCATGTCCTCCCCACCAGGGTGAACTGTGTCCCTCTGAACTGTAAGCCAAAAAAAAATCCCTCTCTCTCTTAATTAAAAACTTATTTGCTTTTGTTGTCACATTTTATAAGAACAATAAGCAAATGACTAAAAAAGTCTGTGTTTACAGTATCCTTAACAGGAAGAGAAGCTAGAGAGATAACTAGGAAGTGCCTTTCTTAAGGAACTCCTAAGTCTAGTAGGCAGGAAACGGTCTTCCATCTGCTGCTTAGAAATAGTGGAGCCTTTCTTATCACAACGACACAGAGAAATCATCATTTAAAAGTTATTCTGGGACTCAAAAGAATGCAACCACAAATCTCTAAAAGTGTAAAGGAATTTCTTCTGTAAGTGCTGAGAATTTTTCTAATAAGTTAATAAAACACATAAAGCTAAGAGAATAACTACTCCTTGGAGTATTTCACTCTTTGCCAACATATCAAGGCTCGTTGTCTAGGTTTATATGACTGCTAAGGAACTGAGTAGCAGCCAATCATAAAAGACTAAATGAGGGACTGCTTTAAAAAAAAAAGTGAGACTTTGGAGATCTATGAAAACTGCTTAGTGACATCAGTATTATTGATAAAATTATCAATGTTAATGATGACATTGTTAATGATAACTGAACACTCTTCTCAACTTGGATGTCCATTAGTACACTCAAGTCTGTGGGCGATTGTTACGATTGCCTCAGTTACAGATGAGAAAGAGGAGATAAGACTTCTGTATTAGTTACCTTTCTGTTGGCTATAACCATGACCAAAGCAACTTACAGAAGGAAGCATTTGTTTGGGCTTATGGCTCCAGAAAGATAAGAGTCTATCATGGATGGCAGGCATAACAGCAAGCAACAGGCTTGGTGGCAGGCCTAGGAAACTAGAGGATCATATCTTCAGCTGCAAGCAAAAAGAGCAAACTGGATGCAGGATGAAGCTTCAAGCTCTCAAAGGCCACTTCTGTGATGTACTTCCTCCACCAAGGTTGCATCTCCTAAGCCTCTCAACCCAAACAGCGCCACCAACTGGACACCAAGTGTTCCCATGCCTGAGCCTATGGGAGACATTCTCATTCAAAGCAACACAATTCAAACTGATGACCACATATCAAACTATACACCATAAATAATTAGAAATCCTGAACTCTGGTATTCACAAAATATGAGACACTCAATACAAAGCCGTGTGTTTGCTACAAAAAGTCTGCATGTAGTTTTCTCAAAGGTGTCCTGAACTAAAAGTAGTGAATGGTGACAGATGGCAGCCATCATTTGAGTGGACACTCACTGAGTAAGAGGCCTGGCTTTGAGAGGACACAGGAAGACAAGGGTGAGGGTCTGGCCTCTGTGAACTGGAGAGTTGTGACTGAGATCCCTTCACATAAGAATGACACCAAAAGCAAAAAGATAGAAAGAAATGCCCTACCTTTGCCAGGAAGACCACAAGGAATCCATCTCTCTTGGGCTCTCATTGGAAAAAGCATGGTTCCTCTGGGAATAGAAATCTACCAGCTTCCTGTCACAAGACTGGGATCCCAACTTGTTAACAATCCAAAGAATCCCAAGTTGAGATCTTAACATAAAGATGTCACTCTAAACAAGTAACATTGCCTGGGGAACCTGATGAAACACATTTAGGCACATGGGTCCCCAGATAAATGACCTAAGTTCCATCGATGGATCCCACAGTAGAAGGACAGGACCAGCTCCCGAGGGCTATCCCCTGACAGCCACACAATGCCATAGCTCACACATGCCCACACATACATACACACACACACACACACACACACACACACACGCACTTATTCTAAAAATAAACAAGGGCAAATACTACAAAATAAGAATTTAGAAAGGAACCATATCAAATACTAATGAACTAAGCACATCAGCCAAAACATAAACAGGGCCAGGTGGGTTTTTTTTTTACAAGAGATTTTCCCAAAATACAAATACCTTCTCCCCAAAATTTAAAGATACAAAAATATAATTTTGAAGAATCCTGCTGGCAGGCCTATAATAATATTAGATGAATTTTAGCATTATTGGGAGAGTTTCCATATACTTTTGAAGAAATAATTCCCCCAGAGAGGTATTAAAATTATACCCTTTTGCTCACCTTATGATCATAACAAAAATGTATTTGAAGTTAAAAATAACAAATGGTAAGAAGTCATGCTGGGCATGGCAGCACACGCCTTTAATCCCAGCACTGGAGAGTCAGAGGCAGGTGGATCTCTATGAGTTCAGAACATGTAGAAAGCATGTATCTTTTCTAATCCCAGGGACCCGTAACTTGTAAATGGTTGCTTATGCTCAAAGCCGGTGTTAGATTCTGAAGAGCATATCTATTGCAGCTATCAGTAAAAAGGAAAAAATCAGAAGGGAAGTTTAACCTAAATATGCATGGATCTGAAAACCTTAAAGTGAACTTTTCATTCATTCATGAGAGGAAAGGTGGGGATCTTTCAGACTTATTCTCAATGGAGGGATAAATTTTTTATTATCATTCACTTCACTTTTTTATAATTTTTCTTGACAGTTTTTCCATTACATATCCTGATTAAAGCCCCCTCCCTCAACTCTCCTAGTCCCACCTTTTCCTCTCTCCCTCTTCCCCTCATCTTCTTCCCCTAGTCTCCTGAAAGGGGAGTTCTCCACCATTGCTATCTGCCCATAGCTTGTTAAGTCTCATCAGGACTGCTTGGATCCTCTTCCTCTGTGGCCTGGCAAGGCTGCATCATCAGGGGTGAGTGATAAGAGGGCAGTCAACTGAGCTCATGATAGAGGCAGCCCCCAGCCCCCCCCCAGAGACCCACATGAGACTGAGCTGCCAATTGGCCTCATCTCAGCACGGGGTTTAGAATCCCTGTCAAAGCCCCTCTTCCCCCCCATCCCAGTCCTGCACTCCCACCTTCTTCCTCCTGTCCCTCCTCTTCTCCTTCGAATCAGACTTAGCACATCCAGTCACATCAGGACTAAGCGGACCCAGAGGGTACAAGAACTCCACAAGAAGACCAACAGAGACAATTAATGAAGACCATGGGGGCTCAGAGAGACCAAACCACCAACCAGAGAGCATTGGACCAAGGTCCCCTACACATATGGGCAGCTTGGTCTTCATGAGGGTCCCCTGGCAATTAGAAAGGAGGCTGTATCTGACATGGACTCTGTTGCCTGCTTTTGGATCACTTTCCCGTAGCTGGGCTGCCTTGTTGGGCCTCAGTGGAAGGGCATTGAGAAATAGTTCTTAAAGGAGAAAAGATTTTCAACGAAGTAAAAATACAAAAAAAATAAAAATAAAAATCTGTGGGAAGAAATTCGAGTGTTCCTTAAAACATACTTTATGGACTCAAATGCTTATATCAGAAAATAAAAGGTTGTGGCGTAGTTCAGTGACAGAATTCTTGCCTCAAATATGCCTGGTTCAATCCTCAACACCAAGAAAAGAAAAGATGAAAGGAGAAGAGAGGAGAGATGGGAGAGGGCAGAGGGGAGAAGAGAGAATCCCGATTGTGCATCTACTTTGATACGATAGAAGTACAGAGCAAACCCGAAGTATGTGTGCGGAAGGAAGAAAATGATGAAGTTAACTACCCAGCGGCTGGAGAGGTGGCTCAGTGGTTAGGAACACCTACTGCTCTTGCAGAGGACCAAGGTTTGAATCCCAGCTCCCACATCAGGGGCTTATAACTGCCTGTATCTCAAGTGTCAGGTTATCATAGCTTTCTGGTCCCCACAGGCACCTGCACTCATATGGTGCACATAAACTCACACAGGCACACATGCATATACATTTTAGTATAGAGCAAAGTCCATATAAAATACAAAACAAATTATTTTAAAAACTGAGTTTGACACAACATAAAAATTGATTCTCTTTAAATTTTACAAAGTGGAAATTGCAACAGAACTGACAAGACCGTGAGGCCAAGGAAGGTGTGGGTTCTGGCTGGGTGGAGTACCAAGCCTGTGCTTCCCTGCTGCCTGGTCCTGGGATGGTGCACTGCAGTGAGTAAGTCCCCAATTCCATGCTCTGATTGGCTCCCCTTGAAAGACCCCCAAGTTAGATATGTTCCCTTCATGAGAACTGGAATCACTCACCCCGCATTGCAGGAGGAGAAACCAATGAAAAATGTCTGTGACTCTCCCCAATTCATTGAACTCTTAATGACGAGTGCTTCCTTGCTCCAGAACCTGCCTTTTCCAGCACCATGCTCATCTTCCAGAGAGAGGAAAGTACTATGCCCACCCTAGGCAGTGATGTCTGTATTTCAGGGTGCTGTACTGTCCAGCAACTTTAGGGAGAACATGTCTAGGGACAAATACAAAGTAGAAAACGGCAAAAGGCTCCACTTGCACATGTGTAAAAGTTCCTACCCCTCCTAATGGTCACCCAAATAGTTAAAGTCCCAAGTGTTGGACATGGTATTTACTATGAACTGAGTATAATGCTAAGGTCCTTCAATGCCTACAGCACCTATTTAATGGGTTCTAATATTGTCCTTAATATAGACAGAGGACCCAGGTGCAGAGAAATCATGATCAAATAGCTTCAAGCTGGCAGAAGCAGAATGCCAATTCAGGCCACCTGATGCCAGCATTGCCATTCTTACCTCATTCTTAAATCTCCAGTGCCTAACTACAGCAATACTGATTAGATGCCGGGATTCACTTCCTAACATTCTCAGAGGAAGGACATGGACATGGCTCAGGGGGTAAGAGCTCTTACCACCCAAGCATGAGGGCTTAGGTTTGAAACCTTAGCACCCATGTAAAACTGAGGCTAGACTGTGCATGCCTGCAGCCCCAGCATCAGGAGGGTTGAGTCCAGTGGATGGATACAGGAGCTCACGTACCAGCCAGCCAAGTCAGAAAGGCAAGATTGATACGTACTGGGAAAGCCTGCTTCTGGAGAATTCGGCAGATGACTGTAAGGAGGATGCCAGGCATCCTTCTCTAGCCTACGCGTGAGTGTGCACACACATCACCTTTGTGCACACCACCCCATACACATATTATGTCCTCAAACACATCTCTCCATCTCCTCACACAGATCCTCCTGTGGACAGATCATTTGCCCACTTCGTGAAAACTGTTTTCAAGATTGAAATCACAGCACTTCATACTACATGAAGATAAGAAGGAGAGCAGTTAAAATAATTTGACAAATGGAGATGTAGGAAAAGTGAGGGGGGAGAAATGTTCATGTTACTCGACTGCAGTAAGTCTAGCCTTGAACTTAATATTCTAGGATTCCTGAAATATCGGTGGCCACAGAATAAAAAAGAACAATTAATTAGGCTGTTTGTTCTCCGTGTGCTAGTCGCTGTTGCCATCTACAGTTTAAGACGAGGTGTGCAACACTGCAAATCACTAATTCTAAGGCTCCTGGAGACTGCCATGCTTGCCTGGGAGGCCTGGGCCATAAAACTGGTACCTGCAAAAGGAGCTCTTTCTCCACCACCTCCTCTGTCTTGCCGATGAGTCGCTTCTGCAGGGTGTGGATTTTCTGGATCAACTCAAAGGTACTAGGGTCGCTGGCCTGTCTCGGGAGAATGATGGGAGACAGCATCAGTTTTAAAGCACTATGTTCTGTGTGTGATGACTACTGTTTTATTAAAGTGCCTTTCCTGCTAGCACACAAAGAATTAAAACCAAAAAGGAAAAAGGTAGAGCAATGAATAACACAGCCATGGGTAACTGCTCCCCAAAGCAGACTGGTTCCCACTGTCTTCACTATGGCTCTGATTAACAGTAGATGGAAGGTGAATGTGTTTGTTCCCCCAGAAGGAATAGTCCTAATCACCATGCAACTATTCATGATGCTTGGTGCTTTCCATGTGATAACCATATTTTAGCCATGTGACAGCTGTGGGACCATAGCTGTCTTCCCCTCTTACAGACAGGGGAACTTAGGGGCAGAGAAGTCATTTGCAAAGTCTGGGAAGGGTCCAAGCTGGATTTGAGATGTGCCCTGCCACATAGGCTGTGGTTTTCATCAAGTTTCCATAGGAATTAATTCCCCAAAGTCAATCAGCCGTGGGCTTCCCCTCTGGTCACTGTCAATCAGAAGTCGGTATAGCCCACAGTAGGGAAGGATTCCAAGATGGGACATGTGCTAACAGGAGGTAACGGGATGCAGCTGTGGCCTTTAGCACTGACTTGGAGTCTCAACCCGGACAGCTTAGGTGACCCCTCAGTAGCTATGTGCGTTCCACTCACACAAAAGCTACAGGCCTAAGCTGACCATTTGCCCTCTGGACTTGGAGCCAAAGCTTTGCTTTTGGTCACACTGACAACGGGGTATTTTCCAGCCATCTCCCAGAATGCTCGATGCTTTAAACGGAGCCTTACATGGAGTTGGAAATTTCCAGGATCTGTGTGAGAACATATGAGATGAACTGACATTATGGTAAGCAGCTGTGAGCTCTTTAACTCCCATCCTATCACTGGGTTAGTAAGCTCTACCACTTTGGGCACTGAACAGGAGTAAAGAAGCTATTTCATTGACTCAGACTTTGCTTACCCAGCACCAGCTGATGCCCATATAGCTGGACAGTATTTGGCCTACATTTACTTGGCAGCCCTCGATGTTGTTAAAACTCAGACCTTGTGTTTATACAATTTATAATGCATTAACTTTAATACTTTCTTCATTAAAAGAAAATAAAAATAAAATCTTATTTGGATGATTTTCCACTTCACCCTGAACTTTCTTGTGCCATACACGTATATCTCAGCATTGTACTTGGCCAGTTAGACAAAGTCCCTTTTAGTACCCACATTGCTATGTACAACTAAAGGAGAGGGTCATCCTTGTCTTGACTAAGCAGAACTTGTATGTGACTGTTATCTGCAGAGCTGGTAGTGATGCCTAGCAGGAAGCCACAGAATAAAACAGAAAGCCAGTGAGACTTTGGCCATGACCCCAGATCCTATGAGAAAGGGTGTGGCTAACACCATCTAAGCCTTTGGAAAAGCCTGGGTCACAAAACGGTATTTCCTGCGGGAAATGGAAGAAAGCAAACCCAACTGAAAGGTGGTTAAGATGTTGGTGGGGGACACTGTTAAAGGCAATTAATAGTCAATCCAAACCTCAAAAGCACCTAAAAAGCAAATACATGTCCGTCAAGGAACGCAATGTACTGCTTACACAGAGGTCTTTTGTGGGGCAGGTAGGTTTTTGTCCAAGACTTTTAAAACCAAATTCAAATTAACCATCTGGTTCTAAAACAACCCAATTTACATTTGATCCACTCTTCCATTGTAGGTGACAATTTGTGCATCATTAACTTAAAGGGAACTTCTCATCCTGCTTTAGATTAGGAGCCTTGAGTGGGTAGAGAGGCGGTCTGGTGACAGAAAGGACACTCTGGCCAGCATTACCTCCAGTTTTCTCCATCTGTGCACATTCATGGGGTTCTCCAGCTCCTCCTCCAGGGCTCGGCATCTCGTCCTTTCCTTCAAGAATTCTCTTTGCATGTGGAAAAGCTCCTGCCTGGATAAGACAAGCTTCATTTTGTAAAGAACTTCTCTTGAATGTGCTATCTTTGCTACAGAGGGCTAGGGAGATGGCTCAGTGTGTAAAGCACTTGCCCTACAACCAGGAGGACCAGAGTTTGAATCCCCAGAACCTATGTAAAGGCCAACCAGGTATGGTGAACTCACCTGAAATCCCACCACGGAGAAGAGTACAGTCAGTGAATTGATTACTATAGACACACTGTAAATCTGACATAAAAAGCTTGAATTGGGAAACTCGTTAGCACTGAGAGAGGCCAGCTTCCTAAACCTAGGCAGGTCACAAAGGATGCTGATTCACTTGGAGTTCAGGAACTGCCTTGGCTCTGAACAGCAGCAACCTGTAGGATGTTGATTCTGAATGTTCAAGGAATTTAGATGCATACAAAAGGAATCAGGTCGGGCAGTGAATCGCAAGAGTCCCAAGATACATTTCAGTGTTCCAGTGCTACTGTCTCCAGAGTAGCAGTCAAAATGAATACTCCAAATTGCAAGCTTGACACCTGACAGCGAGCACGCCAGCACCAGTTATGGCCTCCTACTTTCATCTTCTCTGCAGAGTGGAATCACATGGTGTGCTCCCCAACATCCCTTTGCCTGGCCCCCTTTCCCAGAGGCCTTCTGCTCTATGGAGTCTGGTGCAGAGCCTGCATTTCATAGCTTTGAAAAGCCCTGCAGGTAATTCTAATGTGCAAAGAGATTCGGAAATACTGAGTTTGGAGCTATGCCGATAGGAAGCACATCATGTCCCACAGCCACCAGGCACAGGGGGCTGAAAAAGCCCTGAGGCATCTCTGTTTCCAATGCGTCTCTAAAGTCTTCAGGAATCTCTACCTAATAGGTAGACTGCCACGGCCACCCTCAGTATCCTGAGTCATTCCATTCACCAGAACCTTTGTCTGAAGAAGAAGGGACAAATGCTTGCTTTGACTCACGTAATGAAGACGTTACTATCTGTCCTCATGTGCTATGAGTGTGCAGATTGCTAACACGGAGCCATCTCTTTTACTTAATTGCTTCATTTAAACCAATAATACAACTTCCCCTCATTAACAAGACAAACCATTAGAATTAACTGCATGATGTTCACTCAACAGGGAGTGCAGAACAAGCTGCTTGGAATTAAAAGCATATTTTTAACACTTTGTTTTTCTAGAGCGTTGCTGGAAGAGGAAGCAAGACTACAAGCTACCGGTTTTGAGAACTTACCATATGGGGGGCTCTGTGAGACCCCTTGCCTCTGTTTCTACTTTAACAGTAATTACAAATCCAAACCTGACAGACACTTAGCAGATTTTCTCAAGATCACATAGCTGGTGGACAGCAAGGATGCTTACCCCATCCTTTATGAGACTTTCTTCTCATTGGAAAGAGAAATCAAATCCATTATCAACAAACTAGGAATATTGACTAGTAATTGATGGAATTTAGTCATTTTTGTATGTCATAAAAATAACTCAGGGATGACAAATATACTGACAGCCCTTAAGATCATTCAGAAGCCACTTAGAATGAGCCCATTTGTCTCTGGAGCATCAATGGTGGCTTCTCTGACTGATAAAGCTATGGGCAGTGTTTCTAATCCCTTCTGTGTGTCTTTTCTGCATTTCCCACAATGAATATTACTACATTCATCATCTGAAAGACAAGTCCAAAAACTGAAGGACTGATCTATCTTTGATGGCGCACACTCATAACTCCTGCATCTGAACATCTGAAGCATCCTTTCTTCTAATTAATATAAGAGGCAGACCCAAACTGCATCCTTCTCCCAAGGTGGCCAAGGATAAGCTGCACCTCTATAAGCCAGTGGGGGCTAAGGACAGTCACCAGTGAAATGCCAGATCGCTCATTCAGTTCCCTGCAATGACCCATATGAAACACGATGTTTTCCCACAAGGAAAACAGGTCCTGCGGGATGCAAGATTTAGAGGAAAAGAAAAAAAAGAAAAAAAGAAAAGGGTTCAGTGAGCCAAGAGAAAGCCGCAGAAGACCGATCAGAAGTCAAATAGAAACTCTGGTCACCTTTTAAGGGAAAAGATTTTTCAGAGACTAATAGAATTAAGTTTCCCCCCTCTTTCCATCCTATATGTTATTGCAAGAAAAAGATGGGCACACATTAGCAATATAGCACTTGAATATTGATGCTCATCTCTTGCTAATTTCTGATTAAAGAAATCCCAAGGAACTCATTGGAGGGAAAATTTTTTCTGAATTTAACTGGTTGCGCTGGCACTTTGATTTGAAATTTCCTTTTGAAAGAGCCAGAAGGGTGTTTTACCAACCTTTTTTGCTGTCCCTCACACACACACATCTCCTGGAAAGAGATTGGCCTGTCTTTGTGACACAACATGAGCACAGGGGAAGCTTTATGGAAAGGTTGTTCTCATCCCGTGAACTCTACTTTATATAATTTGCTAAAATAATAACAACAATAATAGTAACCTTCAAAGCCCCAGACAAGATCATCTTGCAAGCGCTTCCCGCGGACCCCCACAATCCCGTTTTACCTGAGTTCCTCCACGTTAGCCACACTCCTGGCAAGGATCCCCTTCTCCCTGCGGAGCTTCTTGATCTCCAGTTTGAGGATGCGCATGTCCTCCACTCTCTGGTTGTACTGGGTCTCGCCCTTGTTCAACACCGACTGCTGGATCTTGATCTTCTCATACAGCAGGGCTAACTCATCGTTGCGCCGAACCAGTTGAGACCCCAAGATGTCTCGCTCACTGATGACCTAGAAAGACACGGCCGGTTAGAATGAAAGAACTCTCCTTCTCCGCCGTGACAGCAACACCCACTCCATCCACACAGGCCCCGTGGGCAGGACGCTGGAAGCCTGCCGTAAGATACTCAACACGCCACCCCTCCAGTCGGCATACCCACGGTCCGATAACTCAGTAATGCTTGGTCTGAAGCTGTTTTGTCAATTTTTTAAATGTATTTATTCTTATGTACTTAGGTGTTTTCCTACACGTATGTGTCTATACCAGGTGTGTACAGTGCCTACAGAGGCGAGACACATCAGATACTCTGGGATTGGAGTGGCAGACACAGCTGTGTGGGTCCTGGGACTTGAACCCTGGTCCTCTGGAAGAACAACCAGCACTCTTAACTACTGAGCCATTGCTCCAGCAGCCCCAGTCCAGCTTTTTAAATGTTTAAATCTGGATGCTTTTCTGGTACGCAAACTCATGCCAAGTTCCATCACTTCTTACATAGCACACTGAGCAACTTCTCCCTGACAGGACCCTGAACGCAGCTGGATTTCTGATCTATAATGGAGTGTGCTGGCAATCTGAAACCCTAAATCACAGGAGGCTGAAGCAGGAGGATAACCAATTAAAGACCAGCCTGGGCTACACAGAGAGACCATTTCAAAAAAATAAAATTTCTAATCCCAAAATTCTACACTTGAGTTTCTATCATGTAATTATTAACAGCGATTATATATGATATATATATGTATGTAATATATGAACAGTATTATATTTGAGCTTAAGGTCCCTGAAAACAAGGACCTATGGTTTTATTGGCCAGTGTGTCCCCATGCTTGAATGAATAACTGCCGCCAAGAAGTGCTCATGACTGGGAATGGAATGGGTGAGTATTTCACGGTCAGCCCAAGACTCCACGGCTGATCTTCAAACATGGCTTGCAAAGCACAAAGGACACGCAGCTGCTAGTGGGATGTGACAAAAAGCTTCTACCTGGTCTAATTCCTTCTTCTGCCTCAGCCTCTCCCCGTCGGCCTCGGCGATGATGCGCAAGAGCTTCCTCTCCTCCACCTCCTGCTTCTCAATGAAGCGTTTGGTCTCCAGGGCTTGCTGTCTCAGCTTCTGCAGCTCAGCCTGATGGAGAGCAGACAGTTCAGACATGCTGCATTCAGCAGGACCACGCGGCTAGATATGGCTGCATGGACACTCTTCTTAAGCTTTCAACGCATAGCGCATTTGACAGAGTTCAAGCACAATCACAACCCAAACAAACTAAGTGTGCATGTGTGCATGTGTGCACGTGTGTGTGTGTGTGTGTACACAGCCACTAAGATCCTGCAAATAGGCAATGTCCATTACAGCGATCGTGTTCATTCTGGAAGTTGTGCCCTAAGGGTTTCCTATCACTCTTCTGTGGAAGTGTAGAAGAGAACTCATTGGAATCCAAGCCTCCCCCATCCCTGCCACCATTCACTAAGAACATTTCAGGAGGAGTGTGTGCATGAGGAGGTCTCTACATGTACCAGCTTCCCTAGTGGTCCTACCACAACCAGCACAGGCACTGTTAAGAGAAGGGCCATTTCAAGGGTGAATTAAACTGGTCAAAAATAACAGGTTAGCGTCTCTCTTGTAAAAACATCTCCATAGGACAGAAGGAATGCTACAATGTAAAAGACATTCTGAGACACCTCCAGTGTGGAGCTAAAGTCTGACATATAAGTAGTATGCAAATAATATGAACATTGGTGAGTCCAGCCAACAATTTTCAGTATCCTTTTTACTATTTTTGTGTCCATGAATGTTTAGGGGTGTGTATGTGTGCGTGTGTGTGTGTGTGCAAATACACATTTGTGTAGACGCCAGAGGCCAGTATCATGTGTTGGTCTCTCACTGGGTCCCAGGGCTTAGCAATTTGACTACCTGGCCAGCAAGCCCCAGGAATCCACCTGTTCCTAACTCCTCAGCACTGTGACTGCATGTGTGTGCCACTGTCTATGCCCAGCTTTGTATATGAATGATAGCGATCAAAGTAGCATGCTTGCACAAGAAGCACTTCCCTGACTACCTTCCCAGCCTGCATCTACACACACACACACACACACACACACACACACACACACACACACCCCAGTATCTTTTCTATCATTCAGACAACTAGTTGGTATTACAGGAAGTCACTGAATAGACCTCAGGGATGCTTTCTTCCAGAGCTCGCACCTGAGTCAAGGTTAACTAGAGGCTGTGGAGAGAATACGGGGAAATGGGGAAAGGAGCTGTTACGTCAGGAAAGTAAAATTTCCTCCTGCCCCCATCAAAGCCATTCCTATCTACAGCATGCAGTGGCTTACACCACCCCAGGCAGCATACAGGGTGTCCCACGCCGAGACAAAGGGAAGCACATAAGTTAGCCAACCTCACTGGGTTAGTAAGTAGTGACCTTTAGATATCCAAAGCAGGATCTTTCGATATAGAAACCTGTGTTCTGTCTACTGCCTGCATCCAGGAGTTACTAATCAAATACAAAAAAAAAATGAGTAAGACAATATTCACGACCCACTGAAGATGAGTGATAGAGCTAACAGCAGCATGAACATGCCATCTGCTGGTGTAGGAAAGGGCGTGAGCACACACAAGGAGGAGCTTACAAGCTTGCTTGGGGTTGACAGGGAAGAAAGAGTCAAGTCCTTGGCAGGTGACAGATGATGCCCAGCTGGAGAAGTGTGTGTTGGAGGGAGGCTCCCAACAGTCAGGGCCTGCAAACCAGCTCAGGCAAACTGAAACATCTGCTGCATTGAGCAGACAGAACAGTGCCCCACATGGCTGGATTAGAGGGCTAGATTGGCATTGGGAGGAAGAGAAGCTGACAAACACCTGGGCAGGTCCAGGAAGGCCCTCTGAACACACTACAGGGAGAGTATGCATCAAAGAACCAGCGTCCTTTGTTAAAGAAAAGGAGTGTGTCTTAGGGAGGTTTCTTGTGCAGCCCGGAAGGACAAGTAGGACCATAGAGTAAAGGCATGAGGGGGAGGAGTTCTGCCCCCTCCATGCCTACAATCACAGGGTAGTGATGGGATGATATTAGGCCTCCAGTGTGGGTGTAGTTTGCCTTTTTCCTTCAACAAACTATTGGGACCCGCACACCCAAGCTTACCAAGATATTAGGAAGTTTATAAAGCAAACCCAACTAAGGCCAAGGCCTGATTCTAGCCTATGAGTGTCAGCAGTCACGAATTCCATACTGCAGTTTTCCCAAGCACTAAGAGACACTGCTCTCGGATGTACAGTGCACATATTAAGCTCAACCAAGGGTTTCTTTGATAACATTTTGTGTGTTCATTCATGAAATATGTTTTGATTCAGGGATAAGCAAAAAAAAAAAACTGATTGAGAAAAGATCTGGTCTAGTGTTTAGCACTCAAGGGGAGTGCCTGTTAGAAAAGAGCGTGAAGGACCGGTTCCTTCTGGTTCCCTAATCATTTAAGGTGACAGCGAAGACAGCAATGAAATACCTGTTTGGCTCATGCTTCCCTTCATAAAACTTTTATTTTCCCATATCTGCACACTCACTTTTCTGTTCCTAAGTGCCAAGAGCAGATCAGAATCCGTCAGCAGAACAAAATGAAACCCTTGTTATATTAAAATGCAATCAACGGTGTGTAAAAGTATCTGTCTGAAATGTAAAACCAGCCGTGCATCTGGCCTTGCTGGGCGCTTTTTTCATAATAGATCAGAATTCTGAGTGGTCTCCTTATGTCATAAATTTATGGGCTGTAAACAAGATGTGGCATTAGGCACTGGCAGCAAGTGTTAACATCAACAAAATACCTAGGGCCTGATACATTTAGCAACTGTAAATCTGAGCTGCCTCTCAGGAAGGGAGACAACAACCCCTATGTGTAACTGCTGTACACCCATCAGACAACATCCTGACGCTGGGCTTGAAGTTTCTGCACCTGCCAAATGTGTTACTGGTGACAGGAGGTTATAATGAGATGACTGGACACATCCTTCAGTAATTACCTTCAGGATTATACAATTTTGCAGCCAGTGTTCATGGACTGATTATCATCAGATATGACTCCGGGCATAAATCGTATCTCAAGAGCCAGAGGGTCTCACAGGCTCGTGCATGAATCACCTGAAGTCTTCAGCCACAGGTGTAATTACCCATTTTCTTTACCCTCCCCCATTGGGTGACAGCTCCCCATTCATGTCCTGGGAAGGAATCACTAAGAGGAAGGATGTGGTACCCTGAGGCCATTCCCTAATGTGCTGGTGAGCTCTGGAGACAGAGACCTTGCTGCTGCATTATTCACAGAGAATGAAAATGCTGTCAGACAGGTGCAGATGATTAGGAAGAGGAAAGACAGCATCCAGAGCCCTGTTAAGACTGAGCTTGCTCCTTAGTGTGGATGAAGCAAGACTCTAGCACAGTGAGCAGAGACACGGATAGCGCCTGGTCTACAGAGATCTGCAGGCGTGCTGTCGGAGGTGTGTGTGCTGACAGTGTCTATGATCCCTCATCAGTAGAGACTGATGACAACAGAGAAGGGCCAAGAGTGAAAACGTGAATGTGAGGGGAGTGAGTAAGTGGGATGAAGATGGCCACCTATGACAACTGTCTGTCTAGAGGTCTGTCCAGAGGCTACGGGACGTAGTGGGCTGGATTGTCCTATAAAAACATATCTTGTAACCCAGTGAGTTGTCAGGCTGTGCCCCTCCAAAGGGATTATGTGCCCACATAGTTTTGTAGAATAAAAAATAAATAACTCTGGGGGCAAAGCTACTAGAAAATCTGTTCTTTCCTCTGAGGTTTTAGTTCTCAAACCGAAGATACTTACAACTCAGAGACCTGTGTGGAAATGTGAGCCAGATTCTAAGTCTAAAGCAGTCAACAGGCTGGAACTCTACACATGAGCAGTCAGATTGTTCTAAGGGATGTCAAACAGGCTTAACGATGGGCCAGTTATCCACAGTTACAGCACCATGACAGGTTACCCTTGGATAGCCTCAGATAAGAAACCAGACAAGCATTCTTTCTCTGTTCTTCATGCTTACCTCACCGAGAAAAGCTAGGTTAATCCCACCTCTACAGAACATCTAAACCCTCACCTTCCTAGGAACACTGGCCAAAGCCTTCCAGACCTGAGAATCCCCATTTGGAGTTCCCCTCCAGAGCTGAAGCCTTTCAATCACCCCTGTGTCTACTAGTTACCCACTTTGCTTGCCTGGGGATGCATGAACACACAACCTACTGCCCCGTGTTTTATTATGATGTCTCTTTGGTGCTATGCTTGTAGATGCCTAATGATGGAGGGCACCACTAAAGTAGATATTATCTGACAACAAACTCCAAGGAATTGGACGTAATTTACCCCTTGTATGGGATGCTGTTTATTCTAGGGTGAGATTTTGTGTAGGCACTTAGTTCCAGCTTGGACTCCCCTGTGGATGCTTCTGAATCGGGCATCACTTGGGAAGGAAAGATGAGAATCAATGCATCCTCCAAGAGAAAGAGATGATACACCAATTAGCAAGGCTTATTACACTGAAGCCTTGCTAATGTGGTCCAAGAGGCCCCTGGTGCAGCAAGGTTTATAATGAGATTTTTTTCTAATTTGTTCAACACTAACTAAGCCCCATCCTGCTACTGACTCTAGGATAAAACAAACTGTCCCCCATTTAAATTACTTTTGAACAAAGATAAGGACAAAGCTCCAGGATATTTTTAAATTTTGTAAAGTTCTTTATATATCAATAAACTTTAATGAAGAATTTTCCATTCTTTTTCATGAGCTGGAGTGATGGAGATGAAAGTCCCGGATAAATATATCAATTACCAAATCCTTTTTATAAAGGCACTTTTTTTATAGTTTAATCTTTCTCAAACCAAATGTGCCTTAAATTAATTTAATGCAACAGTTCCATTTCCATGAAAACCTATCATTAGGGTGCCAAGCCCGTTGTTAAATTAAGAGTGCATATTTCAAACTATAGCATCTTAGAATCAAGGAAACGTGTCATGAAACTGTGTGATATCGGATGCACATTTTAAAGCCAGTGTCTGCAGAAGCCATGGCACTCTGTCTCTAACTTGCTTAAAGGGGCAGGTGGATCTTAAGCATCGGTGAGTATTGTGTGAATATGTATTTCTTCCATCAAAACTCCACCACTCTCTTAGATGTTCCTCTTTTTAGTTCGTTGGTCAAATGAAGTAGAAGGGCGATCTATCTTATATTGCCTCAGTATACGCAGAGTGTTCTGAGCTACTAGGCTTAAAGGTCTAACCTAGTGGGATGTGGAGATACCTGCCTGTGATCCCAGAACTAAAGAAGTACAAGCAGGAGGCTCATGAGTATGAGTTCAGCCTGGGCTACTTAGCAAGACCCCATCTCAAAACAGAGTGTTTGCCTTGAATATACAAGGGCCTGGGTTCAGCCCATGAATAGTGAAAATAGAGCAAATCAATAAACAGGCATGCCTTAGTAATATCTATGGAGGCGGGTATTCCCTGAAGGAGAGGCTGCAAATGTCTGAGACTCCCAGATGCCAAGTCAGACTGTGAAGCTGATCCAGAGGCACCAATACTGAGACAGGAAAGTCACCTGCACACAAGGAGCAGCGATGAGGGACAGACAGATACCAATCCTCTTACTAAAAGCACAGAGTGGAGTCTGGGAGTGTTGGCTTGGAGCACAGGGCTCAACATGGGTTGTGAATGCAAATGGGTGGTAGCTAGCCTGTAAGGTCAAGGGCTTCCTGGGCATTAACAACCTGCTGGCTTCTCTTCCACTGAGGCATGGTGATCAGAAATGAGCTAGAAACTGCACGTCCCCATACACGCTCCACTCCCCGCCTGACTGGGACCTGTGGAGGCTGATGCTGAAACGGCAAAGGTAATCCTCTCGGCGCCTGATGTGCTTGGCTTCTGGAGATTAGCGACTAAGACTCTAAGCAGCCCTCCTTGGCTCCCCCTGCTCCTTGCTGCTTTCAGTGAGCTGAAGCTGCCTCTTCCCACAAGATGCCAGCGCACAGCCTGGTACCTTCAGAGTTTCCTTCTCCTTCTCGATGCGTTGCTGCTCTAGGTGTAGCTTCACCAGGGCAGACTCCTTGGCAGAGATCTCCTCCTTCAACTGGTCCACCTGGTGAGTCATGATCTTCAGCTTCCTCTTCATCTCTGTTATTTCATCCTGACAGAAGAAGGGAAGCAGGGTTTGAAAGCCAGACAAGCCAACACCCTCCTCCGCGTGGAAGTTCGATATTTATTTAAGAGCTCTCAAGACAAAATCTTGACCAGATATGACTTAGGCTATTCCTTTGTCTCTTGTGCCCAGCAACGTCAAAGAACCTTACTGTAATGACACAGAAAAGGCTCACAAAACACTCACAATATATAAACAGCACCACAGGCAGTATACATGTGCCAGCACATACAGACACACACACATGCTCGAGTGCATGCGCACATGCACATATGCATACTATGTCCTTTGACTAAGGAAATTAGAGGCACCAAAGTCATTTTAAAGAGATTCCAAAGCCAAGTTCTACAAGTAAACATGTCTTGGAAGCTACCACCAACCATTTTTAAAAGCCACCAAGAGTGCAACTGCAATCCTACCTATGTAAAGCTTTAAGGGAGACCCTGCTCTCTGTGGCCTGTCACGCTGGGTCACTCCTGCTCCCAGGCAGATTGAACAGGATTTCCTAGACTTGTCTCATGCCGCCACCAGCCAACAGAAAGCTCTTTAAACCCAGTGTGGAGACAAACCAGAATGCACAGACACAAACATGTTGCTTACCTGTGCCTCCACCAGGTTTTTGCTATACAGGTTTCTGTCTGATCTCACTGCTTCATAAAGGTTTTGTTGCTGTTTTAACTTAGTCTCGGATTCGGCGATTTTTTTCCTGTAGTCAAAGATCTCTATTTCACGGACTTTAATGTCTTCCATGTGTGCAAGGACCTAGGAGGAAGAAAGTATTTGAACACAGTTAAACAGCCCATCTGTGCTTATGGGTTTGGGAGAAATGAGGTGGGTATTTTTGTTCTTCGTTTTTTGTTTTATCTCAGAGTGGAGGCTGGAGCCAGCACTGGAAAACTGGAGAGACCATTACCACTCTAGCACAACACAGTAAACGAAGGGCCGGCAGTGAGGGCCAGGCACTTTACATACACAATACCAGTACTCAATGATAAAGGCCAAACAGCAGTTCTTTTCTAAGATCATAAACAGGGGAGCAATTCCATTTGGAAATGTCTACTGATCACCACCCACAAAAAGAGAGTGGGGCGGCCATGAATCCAACAGATTCTAACATACAGAACACTAGGAAGAGAAGAGGGAGCTTAGATATTCACAAGACTGCTGGCTCAGATGCACTGTGAGGGTCGTTTTTGTTTTGTTTTGTTTTGTTTTGTTTTGTTTTGTTTTGTTTTGTTTTGTTGTGAGGCAGCCTTTGGTCTGATAGCCATCTAACTCTGTCTCTGGATGTCAAGGCCTTTTCATTAGAGAAGCTAGGCAGACTTCATAAAAAATGCCATCAACCATGCATGCAACACTTCCCAGGAAGGACAAGAGGGCGTGTCACCACCAAGTCCCCTTCACAAGGCCGGAGACCCCAGCTTGACCCAGTTTCTCTCCATCCTTGTTCATGAAGAAGAAATTCCCTAATCATGACTCTGCTGCAATGGCCATGGCAACCGACTCGT
Organism: Pachyuromys duprasi; assembly: GCA_028658305.1. NCBI lineage: Eukaryota > Metazoa > Chordata > Mammalia > Rodentia > Muridae > Pachyuromys > Pachyuromys duprasi. Next base: position 58,359,170 of record CM053762.1, on the reverse strand, counting down.
TTTAAAGGAACACTTATTTTTTAATTCCTTTAATTTTTTTTTTTTACCAGAGGGAAGACAATTGATTAAACTGCAATGTAAGTAACGCCAGCACATGAAAAGACAAAATCTTTAAGAGGCCACAGCATTCTGGTGAACTTCTCTCCGTGGTAATAACTGACAGTGAGAGAGTGGGGTGGCACAAGGTGGAGGGAGGAAGACACTCGAATAACACGAGCCCAGCAGGTTGCTCAAAGGAAGCAGCATTTGCTAGAACCTAATGGCGGGAACGGGCCAGGCTCACAGCCCTGAGATCCAGGCGTGTGCTACTTGTCAACAACATGTTGTCAAGGTTTTGCACTATGGACACTTTCTTTCTCCCTTATCGCCCAGTGTGGAATTAGGATTTCAGAAAGGACACGTCAATAAGCCGCTTTGTAGTGTTTTCCCATTAGGCCTGACAATGGTTGCTGTTTAAAACAGGTAGACGCCTGTTGAGCACCTCATGCAGAGAGTTAGGTAAGCTTCAGTACGTGCCTTCCCTCATGCACCAAGTCCACGGTGTTCTTCCAGGATGGATTAATTTCTTACACTGACTAATAAAGCATTCTGTTTAGAATACTGAATTTTATAGTAGTCCCAGGGCCATAATTTAAATTCAATTCATAACTTTGAAGTGCATGCTTTTCTCTCTATTTATATGGGCCTCCTCGCCCTTCATACCATGTCAGCCCCTTGTCCCCACAAAACATAAGGAGGTTAACAATCTGGTGTCTTTCATGTTTTTTAATTAAATTTTTATTTTTTAATATTAGTTACAGTTTATTAACTTTGTATCCCAGCTGTATCCCGCTCCCTCATTCCCTCCCAATCCCAACCTCTCTCCCTCATCTTCTCCCTACCCCTTTCCAAGTCCACTGATAGGGGAGGACCTCCTCCCCTTTCATCTGACCCTAGCTTATCAGGTCTCTTCAGGCCTGGCTAAAAAGTCCTCCTCTGTGGCCTAGCAGGGCTACTCTTCCCTTAGGTGGAAGGGGGAAGGTCAGAGGGCCAGCCATTGATTTCAGGTCAGAAATAGTCCCTGTTCCCCTTACTAGGGAACATACTTGGACTGAGCTATCATGGGCTACATCCAAGCAGGGGTTCTAGGTTTTATCCATACTTGGTCCTTGGTTGGAGAAACAGTCTCATAAAAGACCCCTGTGCCCTGATATATTTGGTCCTTGTGGAGCTCCTGTCCTCTCCAGGTCATACTAAAGCCACCTTATTTCATATGATTCCCTGTACTCTGCCAAAGGTTTGGTTATGAGTCTCAGTATCTGCTTTGATACACTGCTAGGTACTTTCAGAGGCCCTCAGTGGTAGGCTCCTGTCCTGTTACTTGTTTTCTCCTACATCCAATGTCCATTCCATTTGCCTTTCTAAGTGAGGATTGCTCATCTTACCCTGGGTCCTCTTTCTTATTTATCTTCTTTAGGTGTATAGATTTCAGTATGTTTATCCTATCTTATAGGTCTAGCACCCCCTTATAAGTGAGTATATACTGTGTATGTCTTTCTGCTCCTGGAATACCTCACTAGGATGGTCTTTTCTAGATCCCACCATTTGCCTGCAAAGTTCATGATTTCCTAATTTTTAATTGCTGAGTAATATTCCATTGTGTAAAAGTACCACAATTTCTGTATTCATTCCTCCATTGATGGACATCTGGGCTGTTTCCAGGTTCTGGCTATTACGAATAAAGCTGCTACAAACATGGTTGAGCAAATGTCCTTGTTGTGTACTTGAGCATTTTTTGGATATATGCCTAGGAGTGGTATAGCTGGATCTTGAGGTAGCACTATTCCTAATTATCTGAAAAAGCGCCAGATTGATTTTAAAAGTGGTTGTACAAGTTTGCATTCCCACCAGCAATGGAAGTGGGTTCCCCTTTCTCCACATCCTCTGCAGCATGTGTTGTCACTTGAGATTTTTATCTTAGCCATTATGATGGGTGTAAGGTGAAATCTCAGGGGTCTTTCATGTTTTTTCCCTGAATTTTGCATATTTTATTCAGGTCTACAAAACAAAACAAAAAAAATAGCTGCGATAATAACTCACAGCTGTAATTTATTTTCTATGTCCCTGGCTTTACATGTTTTACATGTAAAACACTTTAAATGTTTTAATTAATTTAATCTTTGCTGGCATCCTGTAACAAGAAAACTTGAAGTCAAAATAAGTACTATTCCAAAGTGACCCAAGCTAGCAAGGCACAGGGATTTCTTTCCCTTTTCTATTATCTACTCTGGGGGCTGCTTTGGTTCTTCAGGCAAATGACATCTTTTTGTACAGACTTCCATGCCCTTTGCTTCTTAGCATGTGATGGTTACCTTCTGAAAAGCGCATTAACTAGCTCTCGCCATTCTCTTGAATATCCTGCATCATGCATGTACGTATTGTCACATCGTCAATTACATGACAATGAGCAATCATTTACTCCCGGGTTTTGCCAGGAGCTAGGCTGCAATGACCGTTTTGTACAAGGATTCTCATATCCTTGCACTCTCACTTCTGGGGAATGGATTCCCAGGCGTGAAACAGCTGGCTCATAAGACATATATATTTTTAACTTTAATACATATTGCTAGATTGCTTTCCAAAATGGTTGTAACACTTTACATTCCCACACCGTCGGCACCATTTTCCTTAATAGAAAACTTCCTTGGTTTTTTCTAGGAAAAACTCTCTTTGGTCAGAGTAGATGATTTTTTTCAATATGCTATTGAATTTAGTCTGTTAAATTTTCATTTAGGAACCTACCTATGGATTTTTTTTAAGTAGTATAGGCCTGCAATGTTTCTGCTCAATTTTAACATCAAAGTTTCTGCTAGCTTCAGAAAGCAAATGAAATGCCTTTCTGTTCATTCACTCACTCACCTAGTCATTCACTTGCTCACCCACTCACCTATTTATTTATTCACTAATTTATTCATGCATTCATTTCCTTACTCATTCATTCACACACCTATTCATTTATTCACCTGTCAACTTTTATCAACATGTGTCTGTAAGATCCAGGATTTGAGGACTTTAAGAATGGGGTGGACCATAGTCTAATACTACAGACAATTTTACTTCAGTAAGAGTGTACTTTTATACATGAATGTAACAAAGAAAGCAATGATCCAAGAAAGGTTATTTGAGTTCAGAGAAACGTGATCAGAAAAAAATGTAAATAAACACCTGTAAGCACATACTGAATATTAACAATGCAGCCCTTTCCCAGAACTTTCTCAAGACAGACCAATTTAAGCAGAGTTCTGTGGCAAGAACTAAGGATTATATCTGGGAAAGCATGACAGCAAGGCAGGCCATATCCAGATTCAGGCTACACTGAAGACAGCACTCAGCATATCCTTGGAAGCATGAAATCATGTCTAAGAACAAACCAAGAGACAAAATGAACTTGAGATTAAAGGCCCTCTACTTTTTTCCTGGAGCCTCTCTCTCAGTTCCCCAAGGCATTGTTCACCATGCATCATTCTTTTGATCATGTTTCAACACTCATTTATTCCCTCACTCACACACCTATTAGTTCACTCGCCTATTCATTCATTTACACACCTATTCATAAATTCATTAAATGCTCATTAAGTCCCTCACATAATCATTCATTCCCTTGCCTATTTGCTCATCCACTCAATGAATAGAGACTGAGGACCTGGCTACTGAAGGCTCTATAAAAGCGTGATCATTGCGAAGAAGAACAAGACTCATTCCCTACCCTCAAGCTTACCTCTAGTGAGTGACCCCACTATAGAATGGTTACTCAATGAGTGCTTAAAATCTCGATGTGCACCGATTGAGGCATGCACTAGGAAGCCACTGGATAATTTCTGAGGATAGAGTGATACATCTTATCCAAGCAGGAACACTAATGGTCTACACAGGTCATGAGAATGGCCTCATTGTTCTTAGTGCCAGGCCATCCCACCCACAGACTTAGCTCATGCACAGTCACTGTGGAATCAGTGAATTACATCTGTAAAGCAATAGCTATCATCATCACCCTAAAATCACACAAGCGCATGAGTAGCAGGTTTTCCTAGGTCTGTACACAGAGAAGACACAATCATAGCTTCTATCACTATAATTATATAAAATAAGAATTATCTGTATGTAATTAAGGGTTATGCAACGCATTTGATAGTATTGTGCCATTGTTTATTATTTGGTGGTTACTGCTATCATTCAGTCAGTGCAGACAGAAAATGTCCAGACTAAAATTATATGCATACTTAGGGGCAGTAGCTTGGATAGTCTGTTAGGGCTTCAAAGAGCCCTAACTTGTATTCAAAGTAAAGACAAGGATGTCTGGAAGTAGGTCTGTAGATAGTCTGGAGTAAAAAAGTTCTATTCCTTCATCCAGCACTGTTATAGTCTGCATTGTTGAATCCTTAACAAGAAACAGTAGGCAGCTTCATAAAACATCAACCTTGTAGTTAAAATATATGTTAGGAACTCAACTCACGAGTGGATCTGCTTATCTGATTGTAAGCAAAAAAGGAAGGAAGGGAGAAAGAAAGAAAGAAAGAAAGAAAGAAAGAAAGAAAGAAAGAAAGAAAGAAAGAAAGAAAGAAAGAAAGAAAGAAAGAAAGAAAGGCACTGATTTAGCCTCTTTACCGATAAGACATCACTCTCACTGGGTCAGTGAAACGAGAAGATTGAAACTGCTTTGAACAGCGTCATCAGCATTCAGAATATCTAGCAGCGCATCAGAGAACAGAAAAAAAAATCGCTTGTTCAATCACTTTGAGAGATGTTATAACAAGAATGATCCTTTGCACAGACAGAATAATGCTCCAGAGAGAGGGTGCTGGCAAGGTCATTACTTGTCTCAAGCATCCGAGTAGCACAGGCCATCGTTCTGCACACAACAGTGCACAGAATCACAAGTTCGCTTCTGGATTCCTGAAGCCAAGAGCCATGGGAATCAATCACCATGTCAAGAGGATGAGAAAATTTAAGTGACAATGAAAAAACAGCAAGTACTGAAGCTAAGGGAAACGACAATTTGCAAATCAATTCATTTCTAAGCATTCAGACTCCATTTCTTCTGACACAGAGCTTTCAAACCAATGTCCCACAGAAGTTCATAACCCCCAAGGGTGGCAAATGTGTGGGGATGCTATGCATCAGCCCTGCTTCTCATCACCAGGCTGCTCCCTGTTAAAAGCGAGGTGTCAGAGAAGCCAGGGGGCAGCTGGAAGGCTGTAGCTTAGCTAATTGATTGCACTTTCAGATGCCCTAAACTGACTCCTGAGATCAATCACACTCAAGTCTAGTAAGTTTTATTACAGTCTGAGAATCAGAGCTGCCAGCATGTGCACGCGCCTACAGAGGAGCACAGAAAATGCTTACGGTGCAGACTAGAAGCAGAGTCCATGTCTGTAACCTCCTCCTATCGTTTCTCTTTCTCATCAAACAACCTGCCAAACAGAAGTAAGAGTAAATAAAAATCAATAGAAGAGGATGGAAAAGTGCAGCACCAACAACACATCACATAGAGAGGCCAGATGAGAACGTGGGTCATTGGCTTCGGAAGCCTCTGCCTAGAAACGATGAGAATGAGACATCAGTACAGTCATCTTCCGGGTACAGCCCTCCGTCACAGCCGCTACATTCTCCTGCTGACACCACCTTCACCTTCCTAATGAAGCTGGGATAGTCTCTGTCTGAAAACAAGAGAGACCGGTGTGCCCAGCCACAGCCAAATTTGTCCTCATTCTTCTCATTCTCCTGTCTTATTCTCAACCTTAGAGAGATACAGCTGTGTTTTGATTTTAGTGAGAGCATACACATTTGTAGTATCCTGTAAGTGCCTAGCACATAGCAGTAATCATGAAGTAAATGCTAACCCATTATTATGATGGATTAGGTGGTGTTGTGTGTATCTAATACAAGTACTTAACTAATATGTTTGATTTTTCTAAAAGTTAAGTCCTGTTTGAGGGGAAAGGAGTGAGATTCAGTCCACTTCTTCTACTACCACATAGAAAGCTTTCAATTTGTGTATGTCTCCTTCATGCCTTTTCTGTGGCTCTACCTAATTTAAAAATACTATATATATAAAATACAAATTAATATTAAAAGGATTCTATTTCATTATGAAAATATCTATTTTATGAACACTATTTTTTATTTGTATGATGTGTGTGTGTGTTTGTGTGTGTGTGTGTGTGTGTGTGTGAATGTTGGACTTGTGTAGGAGTACCTTTGTTCATGCGTGTATGTGTGGAGTACAGGGATTGTATCTTCCTCTAGATGTGAGAATAAAAATGAGGATAGCAAGTGCTGAAACCCTGGAGTAGATCATCTGACAGTTCTTCAAATAACCCTTCCCTCTCTGTCCCACAAATTCTTAGAAGTGTGTGTGTGTGTGTGTGTGTGTGTGTGTGTGTGTGTGTGTGTGTGTGTGTCAGGGCAGTAGTTGAGTAGAGGGAAAAGTGAGCTTGCATGATCAAGTATCTTTTGCATGTCTTCTATCATGTGAAGAACATATAAATTCAAAGATGATAAGCATGTGACTCCCACCAGGGCCAAAGCCACATCCCAGAGTCATATGCAAGCCACCCCAGGCTGTATCGGCCCACTACAATCTCAGTCAGTACAGGCCCGTGAGTAAGGAAAGAGTGCTTATTTGTGAATCCAGCTGAGACTTCTGCTTGTACATCATGCAACATTTTTATAACAAATCTTGGTGGAGATACATGTATTATGAAAGGACTGGGGTGCTGAGTTATCCAGTCCTGGCACTGTGGGGGACCTTCTTTGTCATTGCAAATGCCAGGTTAAATTAGCGAGATATACTACAGGGCTTTCAGAACCCGAGAGTCAGCCTTCCTTGTGCTAAAACTGTAAGAACCAGAGGGCACATATTAATGTCAGTCTGGCAGCCCATAGGAGGAGGTTAATCCAGGCATCACTCAGAGCTGCAAGTGCTGAAGAAAATTAAGATCTGATCACCCATGAGAGTGGCATGTTTTACACAAAATTTAAGGGCGTACAGACCCCTAGTGTTAGATATTATAAATACATTACTGAAGAATGATTTAATCTAGACACTTAAAAGTGAGTTTTTACTTGCTCATTTGAATTTCCTATTGTGCTTTTCACTCATCCTTTCTGAGAGTATGTGAGTGCCTGTGTAGCAAATAACTCATGAAGATCTCAAAACTGATGCATGCCCTGAAGAAGTCGATGAATACATTGAGGCAGACAGGACAACTATGGAGGATAATATAGGAGTCCTTAGGATCAGGGGAAGGGGAGACTGAATCCTGAAAAGCAATCACTTTATTATTATTTACAATCTATTCACTTTGTATCCCAGTTGTAGCCCCTCCCCTCCTCTCTTCCCGGTCCCACCCTCCCTGCTCCTCCCTGATCCCCCTCCCCTAGTCCACTGATAGGGGAAGTCCTCCTCCCCTACTGTCTGACCCTATCCTATCAGGCTCCATCAGGGGTGCCTGGATCCTCTTCCTCTGTGGGCTGGCTACCCACCAGGGAGACGTGATCAAGGAGCAGGCAACCGAGTTCAGTCACAGACACTCTCTTCTCCCCTTACTAGGGAACCCACATGGAGACTGAGCTGTCTATGGGCTACATCAGTAGGTCCTCTCTGCATGGTCTCTGGTTGATCCATCAGTCTCTGTAGTACCCCCTGGGTCCTGCTATTTTTTTGGCTCTGTTGGTCTCCTTATGGGGCTCCTGTCCCCTCTGGGTCCTTCTATCTCATCCTTCTTCCTATGCACTGTCCAAAGTTTGCCTGTGAGTCTCTGCATTTCCTTCGATCCCTGCTGGGTGGAGGACATCTGAGGAAGGCTCACTTCCTCTAGGTTCTTTTCTCCTGCTTCCAGTGTCTACCCTGTTTTCCCTTCTGAATGAGAATTAAGCATCTTCCCTAGGGTTCTCTTTGTTGTTTAGCTTCTTTAGGCGTACAGATTTTAGTATATTTATCCTATATTATATGGCTAATATCCACTTATAAGTGAGTATATACCATGTGTGTCTTTCTGCTTCTGGGATACCTCATCTTTTCTAGTTCCATCCATTTTACTGCAAATGTCATGATTTCCTTGTTTTCATTTGCTGAGTACTATTCCGTTGTGTAAATGTACCACAATTTCTGTATCCATTCTTCAGTTGAGGGATATCTAGGTTGTTTCCAGATTCTGGCTATTATGAATAAAGCTGCTACAAACATGGTTGAACAAATGTCCTTGTTGTGTACTTGAGCATCTTTCAGATATATGCCCAGGAGTAAGTATCATAGCTGGGTCTTGAAGTAGTGATATTCCCAGTTTTCTGAGAAAGTGTAAGAGTATTTTCCAAAGTGGTTATACAAGTTTACATTTCCATCAGCAATGGAGGAGGGTTCCCGTTTCTCCACATCCTCTCTACTTGTAATGTCACTTGAAGTTCTTGGTCTTAGGCATGCTGATGGGTGTGAGATGGAATCTCAGAGTTGTTGTTTTGATTTGCATCTCCCTGATGACTAAGGACCTTCAGCATCTCTTTAAATGTTTCTCTGCCATTCAACATTCCTCTGTTGAGAATTCTCTGTCTAGCTCTGTACTTCATTTTTTAATTGAGTTATTTGGTTTGTTGGTGATTAATTTCTTGAGTTCTTTATATATTCTGGATATTAGCCCTCTGTCAGATATGGGGTTGGTGAAGATCTTTTCCCAGTCTTTAGACTGTCATTTTGTTCTGTTGACAATGTCCTTTGCTTTACAGAAGCTTTTCAGTTTCATGAGGTCCCATTTATTGACTGTTGATCTGAGAGCCTGAGCTGCTAGTGTTTTGTTCAGGAAGTAGTCTCCTGTGCCAGTGCATTCATGTAAAGATCTTCCATGCTCATGAATTGGTAGAATTGACATAGTAAAACTGGCCATCCTACCAAATGCAATCTACAGATTCAATGTAATTCCTATCAAAATACCAACACAATTTTTTACAGACCTTGAAAGAGCAATTCTCAGCTTCATATGGAAAAATTAAAAACCCAGAGTAGCTAAAACAATCCTGTACAATAAAAGAACTTCTGTAGGTATCTCCATCCCTGATGTCAAGCTGTACTATAAAGCAACAGTAATAAAAACTGCATGGTACTGCATAGAAACAGAATGGTGGATCAATGGAATCTAATCAAAGACCCAGAAATAAACCCACCTTCCACCAGACACCTGATTTTTTACAAAGAAGCCAAAATCATATAATGGGGAAAAGGTAAAATCTTCAACAAATAGTGCTGGTCTAACTGGATGTTCACATGTAGAAAAATGCAAATAGATCCATACTTATCACCCTGCACAAAACTTTGATCCAAGTGGATCAAAGACCTCAATATAAAAACAGACACACTAAATCTGTTAGAAGAAAAAGTGGAAAAACAATCACTTTTAATGAGGTACTCTAGTGAAAGTGGAATTGTATTGGTCCTTAAGAGGGGAAAGTAGGCTGGAGAGATGACGCAGAGGTTAAGAGCACTGGCTGCTCTTCCAGAGGTCCTGAGTTCAATTCCCAGCACCCACATGGTGGCTCACAACCATCTATAATGAGATCTGGTGCCCTTTCCTGGTGTTCAGCTGTACATGCAGACAGAACACTGTTTACATAATAAAATAAATAAATCTTTTTTTAAACCCACACTTAATTGAAAAAAAACAAGTGTTTTTAAAAAAGAAGAATGGGAAAGTATTTTAATATTATTTGTTTGTATGTATTCAAAAGTATGTGCAGGAGCATGTGCACATGGAGGGAAGAGGTCAATTCTGAGGTCTTCTTCAACAATTTCTCAGCCTTGATTTTCTTTTTGAGCCATGGTCTCTCACTGAACTTGAAGATTACTGATTCAACTAGACTGGGAAGCCAGAAAGTGTCCAGGTACCTTCTCGGCTTGGCAACCCCAGCACTGTGGTAGCAGGCACACACCAGGTTGGCTATGTGTTGGCTTCTGCCCTGTCTTCAGCCCTTGATATGGAGAATTATGATTCTCAGTCTTTTGTTTGCATTCTAGAATTCCAGCTTGCATCCACTTTCACAAGTTTGGAGCTCCAAACTCAGGTCTGACCGAGTCACCTCCAAGGCCCCACTGGTTTTGGCGTTGTCCTTGTGTGCTTGTCTGTTTTTGTCCGGATAATAAAATAATACACACCTGTGTGGGAGTTAATACTTAACTATCACAGATCTAGAGTCACCTAGAAGACAACCCTTCCAGCATTTCTATGAGGGATTTTCTAGGCAGATTAATTAAGCCAGAAAGAAGACACCTCCGACGTGAGTACCATTCTATCAACTAGGGTCCTGGACTGAACAACAGGAAAAAGCAAGCTGAGTCACAGCATCCGTTGCTCTCGCTTCCACCTGCAAATGCTGTGTGAACAGCCTCCCTCAATGTCTGCGGCCATGACTTCCTCACCAGGATGGACAGCACCCTCAGCTGTGAGCCAAAATAAAGGTTTCCTTTGCCAACTATTTCATCACAGCAGTGAGGAGACTGGCTAACACAAAAATCTCAAGAAGTCTTGAAAAAGATGAACAGCAGAGACTAGAAGCCAATGTCCCCCACACTAAGACAATCACTATCAGTACAGTCACAGATTTTCCACTCTTGCTCCAGTTTTTATGGGGGGAGGGGCAATGTGGTTTCTGCACTTCCCTTGCCTGAATACTCACAGTGCTTTCCTTCGTCCCCGTAAACAGTCAAAGGAGCATTCTTCCAGAGCCGATCTATAGGGTGTCTTTTTACTGCATGGCTGGCCAGCATGCACAAGGCTCTGGACAAGATTTTCCCACCACCTCTTGGATCTGGGGCTTGTTTCCACCATCAGAGACTGACACTGAAGCTTGGTTTCTATTCTCTGTCCTTTTCATCTCTTGACTCCGTATTTTGTACGCATTCTGAAAAGCTTAAGTTTGCATCTGCTTTGCTGATTGCATTTCCTTCCCCAGGACTTCAGTTCTGCTCTATCGTTAGTGCACATCTGAAATCTTCTGTGGATTCAGGCTAGTAGCTTAGCTTCAGTTTAATTCTTGTATCCATCTCTGTTTTATTGCATTTTCTCCTAGAAATGATGCCTTCTTGAACTCATACCCCAGATGATGGTCCTATATCCTGTGGGGTCACTCTGTCCTTAACAGTAACCACAAACCTGGTATGATAGTTTGAATGGGAATGGTCCCCATAGGCTCATATGCTTGAGTTCTTGGCCCTCAGTTGGTGAAACTTTTTGGGAAGGGTTGTGAGATATGGCCTTGTTGGAGGAGGTGTGTCACTGAGGGTGGGCTTTGAGGTTTCAAAAGCCTATGCCTTTCTCTTTCTCTCTGTCTAATTATCTGTCTATATCTCTATCTCTCACCTCTCAGGCACCCCTGCTGTCATGCCTTTGCTCTGCCATCATGGACTCTAAGCCTCTGTAACTGCAAGCCCAATTAAATACTTTCTTTTATAAGATGCCTGAGCACTAAGAAACCCCATATCCTCCCAATATTCCCTAGTAAGTTTGTGAAGGCGTTACATGTCTACTATTCATTGGCTTCCCAATTTCAATGTTTTCTGGAATCTCAGTTGGCATTTTGCCTCTTGTGCATGAAGTTGCTTTTCTAGAACATGTCACTTTGCACTCCTCACAGCCCTGTCTGCCCCATACACCCCCACACCCTCCAAGTCCAGTTGCAGCCACAGGGTTAATATGAAAGATGTCACGAGGCATTGTACTTCAGAGCTCAGGGGAGATCTTATGGCCAAAACTGGCATCCCTGTCCCGAGCAGCCAACTTCCTCCCCTGACAACACCCTTCTATTGTCTCTTCCAGAAGATACAAGCCTCTGCTTGACATCAGTGTTACCTGGGCTCATCCTCAGTCTCTCCTCCCTCCTCCCACTGCTGTCTGCACCCAAGCTCCTCCCAGTTCCTGTGACTTTTCTTATGTCCCTATATTCTGACTGATACAACTGTACCTTTCATACCAATGAGTACCAGGTACTTCACCAAACATGAACTATTTTTGCACTAGCAGAAACCTGGCATCAGATATGCCCTGTCTGTGCCTTTGAAGGAAGCCCACACTGGCATTTCTACCCTCAGCTCCCTGGTTTGGGACCTTCAAATGCACACTGATATGCACCCTAGCCTTCCTGGGCCTCCAGCCCATGGGTAGAGACTGTAGGAATTCAGCTCCTGTAAGCACATTACACATTCCTCCTACTCATTCTGCTCCCCTCAAGATCCCTGACTAGTGCTCAGAGTGATACTGATGGACTCTCAGATGACACCGGCCCTGGTGAGGGGAGAGTATGCTGAGCCACTTCCCAGCTCCTCTCAGGTCATCTATGTGATGAAGCAAGCCTGTTGCTGTGGACCAGACATGCAGGCGGGTGGGGGGGGGGAGTGCTGTAGGGTAGGCAGGTGAAGACAAAAGCTAATATGGGGCCTAGGCTATGCAGTTCCCACATGCATCCTTGCAAGGTAGATAGACCTGTCAGACACTTGTCAGAAATGAAATGTGCTCTACTCCGAAGGCTCCAGCTCATGAGTGTGTGTGTCCTTTGGGGACCTGCGGCAGCACTGCACTGGTACTCCTCAACCTGCCCCTGTAACTCTCAGTTTGTTCTCAGTGGGGAAAGGCTGATTTCTTATTTCCAGTGCTCACTTCCCCCTCTGTGTATACAATTCAAGTGCTGGTAGCTGTCCCTTTATCATCTGAGAGTACGCTCAAACAACAAACAGCAAAGCAAAGCTTAAACATTCAAGAGCATTGGTCAACACTACAGAATTCACAGTGGGTTTGACTGACAAGCAGGAAAACAGATTAACATTGCTGTAGAAGGCGGCATTTTGCTAGGCAGAGGTGGGGCGGGGGGGGGGAGGGGGAGAGGAAGGGGAGATTAAATGAGTCTTTTCTCCAAATTCTCTTTTTAGCATCATAGTGCTTTTGGAGCAAACCCCTTCCCTGGGGTTCTGTTCCAGATGCTCTTTGCAAAACTGTAGGTTGAATCACATGAAAGTCGGAGACAGGAGTGGGGTTTGGGGGGGACACACAATACCCTAAAAGGCTTCTGAAAGTACAATAACCAAAAATTAGTTAGCAGAGGCTGGAGCAAGGCTGTGGTTTGAAACGTTTGTGGCTTTTGCAGAAGACCCAGGTTCAGTTCCCAGTGTTCAGTCTGAGCACTTGGTGGCTCAAAACTATCTGCAACTCCAATTTGAGTAGAGCCAATGCTCTCTTCTGGTCTCCTCAGGCACCAAGCACAACATGGAACACATGAATCTATTCAGACACACATAAACTAAACCTTTAAAATTTTAATTAGAGGGTGGAGAGACGGCCCAGAGGTTAAGAGCGCTGGCTGTTCTTCCAAAGGCTCTGAGTTCAAGTCCCAGCAACCATCTATAATGAGATCTAGTGCCCTCATCTGGAGTGCAGATACATGCAGGCAGAACACTATATACATAGTAAATAAATAAATCTAAAACACACATACAACTTAATTAGAAATGAAAGGCACACTGAAGCCTAGGTGCTGCTGGTGGAACCTGCCTGTGACATCCTGTAGCTTCGCTGCCGCAGTTCCGAGCATGCTCGCTCAGCACTGGGCACACAGCACCAGTGGACGCTGCGGCCGCCTTGGTTCTAGGCATGCGCACTCCGCGCTATGAGCACCATCGCACACACAGCACCAGTGTTGGGATTGGAGCCTCTTAGCTCAGATCTGACACTGTTGTATGTCTCGGGTTATGGTGGGTTTTGTTTTGTTTTTTGTTTTTGTTTTGTTTTGTGCACAGAAACTTCCGTACCCTTACATAACTGTTGTGGAAAAACAAATACTTGGTATTTTCCTACCATCCCTCCTCAGCATATAAGTATCAATATATCTGTGAAATTGTATTGTTAGAACATTTGGTTTTAATTGCTGTTTTGAGTTGCTGACCTGAATTTCATTAAAAATAATTATTACATGAATTTTGACTTAGGATTAAGACAGAGTTTCTAACAACTTCTGAAATGGCTGTTCACATATTTCTGCCATTTTATACGTATTTGTGTGGAGTGGCAGACCCAGCTTAGATGGTTATGAAAATCAAAGCAGCAATCAGCTCTGGAAAACACGAAGGATGCTTTATGTTCTACAGTATTAAATATTCAGCCAAGATTTCATTCTTTATGTTAAACTAAACAAGTACATCCATCTCATTAGCATGCAAATTGGCTTCCACCTTTAAGAAATGATAACATCGTATGTATACCAAAGAAGTGCTTTGAAATGCACTTATGATTTATTACCAGTCAATGTTTGGTTTACATACTTATCTATATTTCTATGTAGCTGAGGTCAAGGAAAAAAATCCTGGGCAAAGAGGCATTGTGAGGGCAAACAATTTAGGAATCTCTGCTCTAGGCCATTTACCAGAGAGTGCACTGCAGACGGCCACTGTTTAACTGGCCTTGTCTGATGCCAGCCATGTGCTAAGAAAATAAAGCCAAAATCTCAGATCCTCCATGTCACTATGTTCTTCTCCCTCTAAGCAGTTTACAGAGAGAAATCTAGAAGCCAGCTACCCAAAGTGTTTCCCTCTGAGGTGAAGTTATAGGCTCACCCTTGCCCTGAACTAAAAATGCTCTTTGAAGATGTGACACAGGGCCTCGGAGGACAGGAAGTACTCATGACCCAATCTGACATCGGTTAATTAGGTGTTTTTCTTCTAACATGCTCAGCTTCCTTGCTCTGAGGAGACAAGAACATCATGGACAGACATGGGGTAAATATGGAAATGATGAGGCCTATGGAGCTTTGAATGGGTTTGGCTCCCATAGACTCACGTGTTTGAATGCTTGGCCCATAGGGAGTGGCACTATTAGAAGGTGTGGCCTTGTTGGAGTGGGTGTGACCTTGTTGAAGGAAGTGTCACTGTGGGGGTGGGCTTTGGGGTCTGCTCTGCTCAAGCGACACCCAGTATGGCACACTGTCTCCTTTTGCTGCCTGTAGATCAAAATGCAGAACTCTCAGCACCTTCTCTAGCACCATGTCTGCCTGCCTGCCACCATGTTTCTTGCCATGACAGTAATGGACTAAGTCTCTGAAACTGTATGACAGGCCCAATTAAATGTGTTCCTTTATAAGAGTTGCTGTGGTCACGGTGTCTCTTCACAGCAACAAAGCCCTAACTAGGGCAATGCCAGAATGTGACACTGGCAAACTGAGACTGTTGCATAGAAAGGCAATGGGGAAAAGGAAGACGCCACAAGAAAAGGAGACGAAGGGCAGAAATGAGAGGAGAGAAGGCAGGAGCATGGTCCGTGCCACAGTTTGGCCCAAAATCAGCTCTGTGGCAAGTCATAAACCTACATGCAAACCAGAGGCAAAACTTCGAATAACCATCCTACCACCATCTGTGGTATATAGCACAGAAATATAGCACAGAACAGCTGGTTCCCATTGCTCGATCAGTTGCCATGGCTGATCGATGTACCTTCTGAGTGAGGTCGCTGGCCTCGTTGATGTACCGATCTCGTTCCTTTTCTAGCTGAAAGATGATCTTCCTCTGCTTCTGGGCCTCATCCTTGTAGTTCTGGATCTCCTCCTCCAGGTTCTTCTTGGCTTGCTCGTGGAGCTTCACCATTTCCACCTGCTTCTGAGTCGAACCGATTGCCTTAAGCATGTTCTAAAAAAATAGTAAGAAAACAGGTGCCTTACTCAGTGTTTGAAGAACCTGGAGCTTAGTTCATTCTAAAATAACTAGAAGTCTTGTATTTGGTATGAGTCAAAGTATCATAGGCTCTATAAATTACAAAGAGTCTGTTATGTGAATTTTGCACAAGGCATGCTTAAACCGTTAACAAATCAATACATTCCAAATGGGCCCTGTGTTGTTCCCTGTTTAGCAGAGCGAAACTGAGGTTGGAGAGTGAAGGTATGTGCCAGTGAGCTCACACCACAGGGAAGTGGCAGAGCCCAGACTGGAATCCACCTTCATTCCAGCTCTGGCCTTTATGCTGTGAAGACTGAACAACAGACTTAGTTACCTAAATGGGGCTTTGACTACAAAGTAAGCTAAAACTAGCTTACTAAGAGTACAGAGCTGAGCCCAGTACTGGGACACAAACCTGTAATCCCAGCACTCCGGGCAGGAGGTGGATGCAGGAAGATCATGAGTTCAAAGCCAGTCTCTACCATATAGTGCTCAGGAAGCTAGCGTAGGCTGTCTCAAAAGAAAAATGCAGAGACTAAGGATGTGGCTAAATGATAGAATACTTGCTCAATGGTATCCAGAGCACTGGAAAGCTAAAGTCCTCTTATAAAAGCATAGATAGGTAGGTAGATAGGTAGGTAGGTAGGTAGGTAGGTAGGTAGGTAGGTAGATAGATAGATAGATAGATAGATAGATAGATAGATAGATAGATAGATAGATAGGTAGGTAGATAGATAGATAGATAGATATACAAATGTCTCTATATAACATATGACCAATAAATCTACTCGTATCCCCACTGAAATAAATAGAAGCATATAGAGAATACTATGAACATTCTTGCTACAAAAGAGATTAATGTTAACATTAAGAGTGATAAGTAAATTAATTACCCTGACTTGATCCTAAGGCAATGTATGGAAGCATGAAACATCCCTCTATATCTCAAATAAAGTATGTAGTTATTACATGCAAATTAATAGTAAAGTAAAACTTTTTTTTACAAAAACAAATGTTTCATAGCAGCCTTATTCACAAAAGTCTAAAACTGAAAACACAAACTGTCTTCCAAGTGATGAGCAGCAGAAATACATGGCATGTCCATACAGAGAAACATACGTGGCTATAAAAGGGAATAAAGTTCTCTTATGTGCTGCCATATTATAAAAATTGAGAACAGCATCCTGAATGAAAGAAGGCAGACACAGAAGTCACATGGTATATGGCTCCCTGTCTGCAGGCAGCCAGAGTCATCAGACCCCCAGAGACAAAACGCTCATTGCAAGTCTGTAGGCGAGAGAGTTGGGGAAAATGAACAGTGACCCCAGTTCCCACCGTTGGCGGCAAGAGTGTTCTGGAACTGGGTGATGGTGGTGGCGGTGATGCACTGTGAATGTGCGAGATGTTCCTAGGGAGAAATTCTATTGTGTGGATTTTACTACAATTTTAAAAATATGTATTCCTGAATGATATAGCTCTGGGTAAAATGCCCAGGCTTCTATAAACAAATCCCCCTCACACACACACACCACCCACCGTGGTCCTGTAAACTCACTAATAAAACTCACTAGCCACCAAAGAGAAAAGACATGATAGTAAGGAAGAAATTGCACTGGGAGTCTAAGATATAAATATCGTCAAAATGCTTTATATGCGTGTGTGAAAATATTATATTAAAACCATCACTAATTAATACACGCTAATTAAAAATAAAACCTAGATTTTTTTATTTTTCTGATGTGGATGCCAGTCCGTGTCCCAGGACCAGTGTCTCTGGTGCAGTGAGCCTGGGACCCAGGTGTCTACATTTTTTTTAACATTTATTTATTTTGTGTGGCACACATCTGGAGGTCAGAGGACAATGAGGACAAGTCAGTTTTCTCCTTTCACCGTGAGAGTTCTGAGGCTTGAACTCAGGTTGTCAAACTTGGCAACAAGCACCCTTCCCAAACAAGCCATCTCCCTCCCCCGCCACTTTTAAGCTGCCCTGTGGCATTAGTGACTTCAGGAATACTTTGGGCTGGCTGCCCAGCCTCCTCGGAAAGAA
Source organism: Pachyuromys duprasi (assembly GCA_028658305.1). Classification (NCBI taxonomy): domain Eukaryota; kingdom Metazoa; phylum Chordata; class Mammalia; order Rodentia; family Muridae; genus Pachyuromys; species Pachyuromys duprasi. The sequence goes on along the minus strand of CM053762.1, from coordinate 58,341,408 downwards.
GGAGCAAACGGCCATGCATCCTGACAGCCATGCTTCCCAAGAGGGCCCACTTCACCATGCACAAATGAATGGGTTCAGGACCCCCTCAGGGAGGCTTTTAAAGGGGCTTTATTTGTGCGCAGCTATGCATGTGAGTTTGTGTGTATGGTGCTGAGAAGCCATCCCAGGGCCTTCTGGATGCCAGGCAGACTCTTTGCTACTAAGCCTCAGCCCTAGCACTGGACCTTCATAGTTTTGCAGCTCAGCACACGTGGCAGTGGTTAGTGACCATACACGAGTGGGAGTGGGTAATGACAGCCACTTTCCTGCCAAATGGACCGGAATCTTTACTCAAAGGGAAGTGGATCAAGCCATCGGCATGAAAGCTTGTGGTGGGAAAAGACAGCTTCGGTCCTGAGGATGCCAAGGCAGGTTCCTGGTACTTTCTGGGGACTGGCTGGATCCAGAGCTTCCGTAAGGCACCCTACAGTTCCTTCTCAGACCCCTAAAGGAATCCAAGGTACAACTAGGCTTGAATAACCACTGGACTATAAGCATGTAAAATGCTCATGAAACATTAGCTGGGTGATGATGCAGAAAACTCACAAGGTCAATTTGATTCTCGGGTACTGGGCTAAGTATTTATCTTATAGAAGCCACTTCTACACAATACTGAAACAATAGATGTGCTGGCTGTCAAAACAATGTCACTCTTTCAGTGATGACTGGCATTTCAAATCGGTGAAGAAAGAATTTATTAAACAATAAAGTTGATTGCATACCTACTGAGTCTCGTGCAGACAATGGCCTGGGGGGAAAAAATTGAACTGTATACCCCGCCCTGAAGAAGGAGCCTATGAATCAAACCAAATCAAGAAATGGAAAATAATCCTTGTGCTGCATGTCCTGTTGTGGCAGAAAACCAGCTAGCTATTACAAAGGTATATACAGTACAAGGGATGGAACAATAAAAATAAATGTAAAAACTCAACTCAGGGCTGGAGATGTAGCTTAGCCATATGTTCGCATAGCATGTGTGAGGCCCTGAGTCTGAGCCCCAGCACCACAAGAAAAGAAAAAGAAGCTGGGGCGGGGGGAGTGGCTATATCCAACAGGATTTTTTACTGTACCTAAGTTTGCAAAAGAAAGGATTGCTTATAGACCTGTAGACTATCTGGAAGTAGTCTGGCCCCTCTGTGACCGGCCTGAGACTTTTCCCTCCCAGGAGAAAATCCTCAGACATCTGGCCCAGGGAGGAAGCCTCTGGAAGGAGGCTAGCAGGGAGAAACATGACTTCATGGGGAAGCTCGGAGTCAGCAAAACCTCCCTCAGCCCATCCCTCCACTCAAGAGACCAGAAGAGACAAACCAAGAGAAGTCAAAACCAACCCCTACAGCATGTGAGACCCTGGGTTCAGTCCCCAGCACCACAAGGAAAGGGGAGATGAGGGGACAAAATCCAATGGAATATTGCACTAGGTATAAGTTTGTAGAATCCTGAAAAGACGGATGGAAGAAAGGCTAGATTTTCTTCACCAACCAGTCATTTTCTTACCTAACACCTCCAAGGCGTATTTTAATTAGCACTCATACCTGTAATTTTGGGATTAGCCAGATTGTAAATTATATATATTAATTTAAGAAAATTTGATCAACTACTTAGGATGCCAGGGAACATACCAGCAATGAGAACAGAATACACAAAACACCCCGAAATCCCTGCTGGCTTATTTGCTAATTCTCTAGAGTCCTTTTGTGCTGGGTGATGATAACGCAGCTTCAATTCCAGCCGGACAATGGCGGGATGCAAGCAGCTGCTCCGAGGAAAGTGAGGCCGTATTATTTATTCTAGTCCATTCTCATTTGCTCCGGACTTTTCTTTCCCATGTACAACCGGTTATGAGCAGATACTCAGGGTGGAAGGGAGGCACTATTTACCAGGGTTACTGCAGCGGACTCACCTTGTTTAGGATGTCTCTTTCCCTCAGAAGCTCCTCCATTGCCTTCTTATCCATCTCTGCTTGCTTCTTCGAAGATTCCACCTCTAAATTGCCAGGCAAGAAAATAACAATGAAGGTAGAGGTGATTCAAGGGAGAACGTAAGTAAGCCAAAGTGATTTTTTAGAACAACATAGTTTCATGTGTTCAGCATTACAACTACTCAGAGTTGAGTGACAGGTGACCTCTATTCTAGCTCAAGGATGTGGATCTTCTGGTCCCGCTAAAGAGATGGAAGAAGAAGCTAAAAGATTAAGCCAGCCACAGAACCAAGGGTTAGCAAGGATGAGATTAAAAGCTTGAGCCCACTGGCTGCCGAAGGTCTTTGCACTGTTCGGATCTTTTTCATTATTTCGGTAGGTAGAAATATGAAATGCAACTACCTAGAACTTGTTATATCCTTCCATTTCTCAATTCTCCCTGTATGCCCCTCAGTAGAATTCTGTAGCTTTTTATATATAATTCTTACAGTACTGTACTTTGGTTACTGTACTTTGGTTATAGGTATTTTATTACTTTAGTTACTATTGTGGAAGAGGATTCTAGCTAATTTTCCTTTATAAAATGCTACTGTTAGCTACATGTATTTTATAGCCCACCACCTTACTGAAATCTCTTATTAATTCTGGCAGATTTTGAAGGTTGTAGGAAATCCTACCATAGAAAGGGTGCATGTCCTAACCATTGTGGCTAACACTGCCCTTAGATTAGGTGCATCAAAAGAAACAGGTCCCCCTGGCACACAGCTGTAGCTATTTAGGAGGCTGAGAGTTGGAGAGCTGCTTCAGCCTGGGAATTCAAGACTAGCCTGGGTGACATGGCAAAGTGGTTTTATTGGCAAACTCGGAGCCAATAAAAAGCAAAGACCCCTAAGAAAATATATTGTCAACAGTATATATGAAATAACCAAAAATAAAAAATCATGCTGACCTTCATAAATGTGACTTAATAAGAAAAGAATTTGACTTGTTGCTTTGCTCAATAGGTTAAAAATATCTGTGGGGCATTAGAGAGTTGGCTTGGTGGTTAAAGGTACTTCCTGCTCTTCTAGAAGACCCAGGTTCAATTCCCAGCACCCGCGTGGCAGCTCACAATTGTCATAACTGCAGCCCAGGGGGTCCAATACTCTCTTCTGGCATTTCAGGGTACCAGACACCCACAGGGTACACAGACATTTAAGTAAAACACCTACAAACATTAAATAACAATTGAACATGGATACATATAGTCAGAGATGGACCAAAGGAATTATCTCAAAGCTTACAATTATGGCAAGCAAAAATTATAAAATTAAAACATGAGACAGTTTCTGTCTCATTTGGCCAATTACATGCTCTAAAATTTCATTTTTCTTCATTTCTGTCATGGAAGACTTTAGGCTGTAAACTTTCATTACCCTGTTAGCGCCCCGGAGGCAAGGTCTGCCACATACCTGGTTGCTCACGGTCAGTTTACAGAATAAATACATGGAGAAATTGCCAAGCTAACTTGCAACTATGCCTCAATGAAAGATTACCTCCCAACCTCAGAAGGACTTTCTAAAGTGGACTTGACAAGCATGCCTAATAGCAATATCAAGAGATCTAGATTTCTGCCTAATTTGCAGAGAGGCAATATGCACTTTTATGTGTATCTTTAGGCAACTTATGGCACTCAGCAGCCTTCAAAGAAATGTATGTTCCTACATCACACCATCAGAATTCATACCCGGAGTCTCTTTCTCCAGGTCCAAGAGCCTTTTCTGCCACACCATATTTGACCAGTATCCCACATTTTTAATTACGCTGTCTCTCAGAAATAACATGTGACATTTTGTAAGCTCTTACTCTGTACTGGGTACGTCTGAACACCAACCAACCCCAGACCTTACTAATCAAAGACAGTCATCTCAACATATTCGGAAAGACCTAAGAGTTTGGATGTTGTTTATTTCAGTGGCAAACACTGAACGCTATTTTAGGTTAGATTCACCTGGAGCCAACAGAACTTATGGAAGGATTTGTGATGAAAAGGGAGTTAACGGTATTGGGAATGGTGGCCCTCCAGTTTGAATGTCGTCTGGTGTCCCCGGGTGCCCTGGCAGGAGTCCCTAGTGACACACTCCTGGAGGGGAGCACTGTGACTCACCTCTCTCCAGCCCCAGGATCTGGTTCTTCAGGGTCTCCTTGTGCTGCTCCACTTCTGCCTTCTGGTCCTCCAGCAGGTGCAGCTTCTTGTGGATCTGTTCCCGGATCTTGTTAAGCTTCCCAATGTCCGTGCGCATCTGGTGGACTTCTTCCTCTTTGGACTGTATTAGGAGAGAGAATCAGCCAGGATGCTGAACAAACAAAAAGCCAGTGACTGACTATGGCAAACTCGGAGCCAATAAAAAGATTCTCTTTCTATGTCAGTGCAGTGTTCCATGGAACTGGATCAAAATACATACATTGTTCAGTTTTAAAAGAAATCGAAGGCCTCTGTTCTATGAATAAAGTATGTGGTGCATAAAATAAAAATGATGAAAAGGCTGATAAAAACCTTACGTTTTAAATTGCCACCTATTTATAAAATCAACCAAGAATACTGAGTTATATGTGTACAAATACATGAGCTCTGCGTACAAGTGCCGCATTTGGTTGGTGGTTTTCACAGACTTCCAAAGTGATCTCTCTGAGAAGGTGATTAAATTGCTATAAAATATTTAAACATTCTTTCGGGGCCACAGGGTCATCGTAGCCCAATTACAGGCCTGGAAAAGAGTCCCCCTTCCTCAAAGTGTGTGAGTCTGTCGGTGTGACAGGTAGCCTGGGTAGCATGAATAGGCAAATCTACACAATGGCAAGAGGCCTCAGAAAAGAATCACAGCAAAGATACTCTCCAGTCATGTAGGCTTTTTTATTTAAAATTAAATTCACACCGATGGGTGTTGGGGGACATCTGTAATCCCAGCACTCTGGGAGACAGAGGCAGGTGGATCTCTGTGAGTTCAAGGCCAACATGGTCTACAAATGGAGTCCAGTACAGCCAAGGCTGCACAGAGAAACCCTGCCTTAAAATATTATTATTATTATTATTATTATTATTAATTAAAAAATAAAATTAAACTAAATTCACTTTTTTAAAGACATGTTGCCATCAAGAACTGGAGAGATGGTTAAGGTACTTGCTGCTCTTCCAGAGGACCCAGGTTTGATTCCCAGGACCCACATTGTAACGATAGTCCCAGGGATCCAACATCCTCTTCTGTGGGTACCAGACATGCATGTATACAGGCATACATGCAGGCAAAATATAAAATTTCTTAAAGATTTTTAATTTTCTTTTTTAAATAACTAAGAAAACTTACTATAAAGGCAGTTCAGGATTTTTTTTTGCAATCTTAACTCTTGAGAGAAAATTAGCTACGCATGTTATCCTTGAGTTACTGCTGGAAACATAATCCCATTAATTTAGGGGTGTAACAAGAGTTGTCCATCTTTCCAGATGTCTCAGTCATGTCATCAAAGCACAAAGTTAGTGGGATACTTACTTTTTTACTGTAATTTCACCTCAGGGGCTAATACATCACTCTGACTTAAGTGACCGTCTCTTGTCCGCTCCAACTTACTGCACTGTCACAAAGAACAAGCTGCAACTCACTATAGCCTTAGACCCTAGACAGTTCTGATTGGCTGACCTCAAAGCCTTTTTCAGTGGTGTGGTAGCTTACCTATTACAAAATTAATCCAGACTCCATGGTTACGCTTCAGAAAAATCCTGGAAAATTCAAAACAAGATCCATGGTGTGTGTGTGTGTGTGTGTGTGTGTGTGTGTGTGTGTGTGTGTCCTCTTCAGATTCTCAGAGGAGACTGTAATACAAAAATGTTCTGGCTCACAATCTATACATTATTCTTCATAGGCCATTTACTTTAGGCCCACTATCCAGATACATAATAAAAACAGGGAACATGAATTTTTCCTTCAGAACTCAAGTGAAAAATATAAAGCTGTCTGTTAATCACAAAGGCACATACTCTGGATTTTCATGTCAAGTGAATATCCAAAGTTCATTTGCAAGCGCCCCTTCATGAGGGAAGGAATAACGGGAAAACAGCTTGAACTATTTATTAGCTAGAAGCAAAATCATGATTCCACAATGCTGGACTACCCAAAAGTGCCAGCCCATGCCCCAGCCCTCCCACGCTACCTTCTCCTTACAAACAGTAAAATCTAAGCTGAGCTCTCTATTGTGCACGTAATGGATGGATTCTAGCTCTGGGCAACTGGTTGCTTGCAGGCCTAATTACAGAGACAAGCATCTGACCTTGCTTGAGAAAGCTTTTACATTCGCATCTGACTAATTTTATAAATAAAAGAGGAAGTCATCAGACTCCCGAAGCGTCTGGGCCTGAAGCAATCGCTGTGGGCGTGCACCTGCCGCCTGCATCAAGGCTCTCCTCAGTGCAGCTGATAGGAGGGCTCCAGTGGCAAAGGCAAACCTGCGCGGACAGGTACTGAGGATGGAGGCGCTAGGGACCAGACATGCGCGCAGTGTTTACTTTGAGTTCCAGGGACTTCTGCTGGTTTTCCTGGGACAGCTGCTCACAGGTCAGACTGTGCTGATCGTTCTCTTGCTGCAGTTTCGTATTCCGCATCTGGCACTGCTCCAGCTCCTTCGCAGCTCTCTCGTTCAGTATCTGAAAGGGGGGGCGGGGGAGCTGGTTAATGCCTGTGAATCTGATGGCTGTGTCTGCATATGCACACAGGAGACCCCAAAGATACCGAGCATGGTCTTTTTTGTCTTGCAGAAAAAAAAATTTTTTTTATCCCTAGTGAAGGCACTAACACACTCAAATATAATGAATGTTAAACGGCTGAGGAAAATGATGCCTTCTAATGAATAACACAGTGAGCATGATTTTTTTTTTCTCTGAGAGCCTTTGGGAAGTCTTGTTCACAGGTGGTGGATAAATATTTTAATGCCTGTTTGCCGTTTGGCAGGCTTTGCATACGCAACAATTTCTATAATCATTGCAAATGAGCTAGAGATTCAAATGGGTTTTGTCAGCTCTGGGGCTCTGAAGCTGCATCTTCAGAAGCAAATCCTGCATTAACATGCCTCCAACATTTTCCTGAGCAGAACGGTCCCCAACACCAACCCAGCGACAATTCCCCTCTAATCCAACTTAAGTCGAAACCAGGCGCAGTGGTAGAGTGACGTATGGCCTGCTCTGAGCAGACATGATTTAAAACAGCAAAGGATTCTCTCTGAAGAAGCTGTTTCTGCTGGGAAAACACTAAGGATGAGAAGGATAACAAATGCGCTGAAGGAAGAAAGGGGAAAACAGGCGTTCTAGATAGCTTCCTTGTGTGTGAAAACAAAATACAGGAAACAGGCATCAATTCCCTATCACTGGGAACTAAACCAAAGGGGACCAGCTATGCTAATGATGACATTTTCTTTTACATGGATCCTGGATGCTATTATTTAAAACCTTTGTTTTACCCGGGTGTCCAAAGTCTTTTTTTTTTCAATTTCATGTTAAAAGGAGTCTCGTGGATTTCCCCCCCTGGAGACTGTGCACTGTGTATTTTCCTCTTGAAATCTGGCTTTATATAAAATTAATAAGGCACAAGTGACAAAGAAATGCATTCTAATATCTACTTTTTGAATAGGAAAGTGTTGTGTTACTTGACAAGTCTTTAGAAACAAATTTAATAAGGGAAAAATATTTTTAGGAAAAGACTCTTCAGCTAAATGTATTATTTCTTTAAGGAATGGAAAAAGAGGGGCGGTACATATCTGAAATCTCAGTACTTGGAAGGCTGGGTCAGAAGGATTGCAAGTTCAAGGCTAGCCTGGGCTAATCTGTGTCTCCAGGGAGGGAGGAAAAAAAAGAAAAAAGAGATTAGAAGCATTAATATCTGCATAGTCTTAAATGGCCACAAGAGGGGAAGCATTAGGAACACAGCTATAGTTAAAATGCATAAAGATTAAGAATGGCTTTCTCAACTTGAAACTTAAACCTGTTAGGAATAAATAATACATTATATTCATTCACTCATTGCACAGCATTTAGGGATGGATGGTCCATGGGCATCATGAAAGCGATGACATTAGGGTTATCTGTCTGTGCTGATACAGTTCACCTGCTAGCCACACTGAGCACTTAAAATGACCTTGCACAAACAGAAGTTGAATTTTAAGTTATTAATAAATATAGAAGTCACATGTGGTTTAATGGTTTCCACACTGGACACCACAGGCTTGTGGCTACATAGTGGCTACATAACCAACAGAATACAGCAAAAGTGAGACATAAGAGAATGTACCCAATTCGTGGTTTATTTCTATAAAGCCGTGGCAAGACTGTTGCTTGCTTAGACTTTAAGAGACAGAAAATGGCTGAGAAGGGGCACCGGGCCTCTGGGGCATTAGCAACACTCTGTTTCTTGAGCTGACTGCAAATGAGCAAGGCAGGATCACATGTTGGGAATACATGAAGCTGCATACTTGTGACATACATACTTGTCTACGTGTACATTGCCCACCCATGGAGGGTTTAAAAGAAACTAACAGAAAACCAGGCAAGGTGATTAAGACCTCTCATCCCAGCTATGCAGGAGACAAGGGGAGGAGAATAGCAAGTTCAGAAGGAGCAGCCTAGGGAGACCCTGGCTCAAAATAAAAAATAAAAATAGAAAAGAAAGTGAAGGGTTAGATAAAGGTCAATGGCAGCATGCTTGCCTATCACGCGTCAACTTCTGCACTCAATCCCCACAACTCCAAAAGAGGAGAAAGAAAAGAAAAACTACCTATGGGGGCTGGAAGCAAGAAAATAGTTCATAAATATCCCCAAAGAATCACTGGGGCTGGAGAGGTGATGGCTCAGTGGTTAGACAGAATAGGCTGTTCTTCCAGAGGATCCAAGTAGCTCAGAGCTGTCAGCAACTCCATTGGTCAACCCCACATCTTTTCTAGCCTCTGAGGGCACTACGTATACATATGGCACACAAACGCACATGCAAGCAAAACACTCATGTAAATAAAAACTTTTTATTCAAAGCCCACTTACAGCAGTATGCAGCATGATTCTATCCTGACTAATGAATTGTTCCTATTTTCCAGGAAAATCACACACACACACACACACACACACACGCATGCACAGTGGGTATTGGACTGCAGTTCAGTTGGTAGAGGATTTGCCTAGCATATAAAAAGGCCTGAAGTCTGTCCCCAAACATACTAGGTATGGTGGTGCATTCCAGTAATCCTAGCACTTGGGGTTGGGAGTCAGGATCAGAAGTTCAAGGCCATTCTAAGCTTCATCCTGAATTTGAGGCCACCTGTGCTACATGAGAAACTGTCAGAAAGAAATTGGGGAACGAGGGAGAGGACAGGAGGGGACAGAGCAGGCAGAGGGGAGGCTACCATTCACCTTCTGCTCCTTGAGCTGCTGCTCCAGCCGCTGAAGCTCCTCCTTGCTCTTCAGCATGTATTGCTGCAGAGCCTTGATCTCTGTCTGCCTGTTGTCCATGTCCATCTGGATCTGCCTGAGCTCTTTCTCCAGCTTTTCCTTCTTCCGAGACTCCCTGGAAGCTTCATTCTGGCGATGCTGAATTTCTTGTTGGAACTGTGGGGAAGGACAGAGAGAAAAGCGATGAGCCCTTGCAGCGGCGGGTCTCCACCAGACAAGGTCTGCACCAGCAGACTCTGGCCTGTAGCATGCTTCTACATCACAGGCCTCTGTGGAACAGTCATGCTGGGCCACAAAGCTCACAGTTTCAGGCATGATTTTCAGGACATTGACACCAAAAGGTCCACCCTGGCTGAAGGTGATATTGTAAATATCAACCAAATACAGAAAGCTGGAGTCTACCAATGTTAAATAGAGGAAGACCACCCAGCTTATCATTATGAGGAGACAGCTACCCGAAATAAGAAATTGTGTTACTTGTTCCAGAGCGCTGCTAAGTCAAGTACTGTGGTTGCATCTTGATGTCCAAAGTCTATAAAAAGCCCTTTTCATATCTTGTGCTCAAAAATGGCTTTTTTTTCTTGTAAGAGTCTGCTCTTGTGATTTATCTTGTGAATTATAAAGGAGAAGAAGGTCAGGGGATTTCTTAGTCCAAACCAAGCCATGCACGACCTTAGTGATTTCTCAGACAGAACCCCAGGCAAAATGGGCTCAAGAAACAGAGCCAGAGAAACAAGCCAGAACAGAGGACATTTGAAGTTATATCTGAGAGAGGCATTAGATGGGAAAGGAGCCCAGGACAGACCTACTGCCATCCAGAACGAAGTGAGCAGACCTGAGTGATGGTCTGTTCCGCATCCTCCTTGGCGCGCTCTGTTTCCTGCTGCTGTTCAGAGGTCTGAGCGAGGTTCTCACGAAGTTTCACTACTTCTGTCAAGAGCTGGTCGCGCTCCTTGGTCACCTCTTCTTTGAATTTCAGTAAATCTCGGATGCTGAAATGGAAGAAAGAGAACATAGGAGTCAGACAAAGTGGCCATTTGTTCAGGGGCCCTTCCTATTGTGCGCAGGCCTGCCTTCCCAGGAGGTCGATGCGGCACTCTGTCAGGTGGTAAGTGACAATGATAAGTGTTGGCTGAAAAGAAATGACAAAAACAACAAACGCATAAGAGCCATCTTGTTTTTACCAAAATAGTGTCTATTCCTCTCCTCTCTCTCTGTCTGTCTCTCTACCTCTGTGTATGTGTGTGTTTTACAGACACTTCTAAAAAGACAGGTGCTCATCATATTATCAATTACTCTGAGAATCAGAATTTGGGGTAGAAAAGTCAGAGGCATGGGTTGTTCTGGTACCTCTGTGTCACTTGGATCTGTTACAATAAGACCATGTTGTTATTGTCAACTCTTATAATGTGCTCTGAGGAGATGTCAATTTAGGGGATTATTTATCTATCGTATCCACTGGGGGGAGGCTACAATACCAACTAAAATGCCTAAAATAAAGCATGAATAAAACCCAATAATACACATTGTCAATTTTCTTCTCATTCAACCAAAGAAATTAGTTCATCCCAATGGGTGCAGCCCAGAGAAAATGTACCCCAGAACTAACTGGAAAACCAGGCATGTGGCCAGGTTTTGGAGCGCCTGTGATATTCATTGATTAGAATTGTAAACCAAATAGCTCCACATTACAAAGCCCATTCCATGTGATGGAGCATGACCTCCTACAGAACTGGTGCTTGTCGGGGAGTGTGAACCTGCGTCTGGTGGGCGTCTGGTGGGCGTCTGCAGCAGGGCAAGCCCGGAGGGAGGCGGCGGAAAGCTAAGAACACGCAGCTGACGGTCATCAAGCTCAAAACACGGGAATGTGACAGCGCTCCTGCTACCAGCATCCTTGAAACAGCACAAATGTTTAGTAAGGAGCCGTCAGACCCATGTCCAAGCTCATCTACACAAGTGAAACCGCAACACTGAGGCTGGCTTGAAGAGAGCGAGCCTCCGCTGAGCACACAGTGGAAGCTCCGACTCCAAGCTGCACGTGCTCCACACATTCTCCTCCTCACCCTCTTCCACTTCTTGTTAAAATGTCTGAGTCAGTTCCCTCACGTGGCTCACTGTTAGTTCTTCCATGAGTCCATCACTGCAGAGGCCACATGGTTGGTTTTCCAACTCGCTCCCGATGCCTGTACAGGCCACATCAAAGTTGGACCGATAGATTAAGAAAATACAAGAAACTGACTGAACAACATTAGGCTTGGCTAAGAGTGCCCAAGAGGGACACCTGTTCCTGGTGCGAGCCTTTGTGTGCCCTGCACTGTGCTAGATAGACTCTTGCGTGGCTTATAAAATTCTCTTCCTTTGGGAGCTCACAGCTTAAGTGAGTAAAGATGTCATCCTAGTTTGCTTTTCTGTTGCTGTGATAAAGACCATGACCAAAAGCAACCTGGGGACAGAAACCCCTCAGGTCACATTCCATCACGAGGGGAAGTCAGGACGAGATCTCAAAGCAGGATTCTGGACATAGAAACTGTAGCAGAGGCCATGAAGGCAGCTTGTTCCTGCTCAGACTGCTTTCTTCCACAACTCAGGACCACCAGGCTCAAGGGCACCACCGACCCTGGGCTGGAACCTCCCACATCAATCATTAATCGAGGAAACGCTCCCCAGAGGCTTGCCTACAGGCCATCGAATGGGGCCACTTTTCTCACCCGAGGTCTCCAGATGGCTGAGCTCAAGTCAAGCTGACTAGTCACTGGGATCTGGAGGTGGAGAGGAGATGGAACCGAATGGCTGATTGTGACAAGATGGTGTTCCAGGTGGGTTTTAAAGGAGGAAGGGAGTTCACCAAGGGGTGACTGGAGAAAAGGCATCTTCGGCACAGGGGGAATGCTCATGTGAAGCTGGGAGTACAAGCAATGAGTGAGGAATGGCTCCACGTGAGGCTGGAGAACAGCTGCAGCAGACATTTGAACAGCTTTGAGGACATGTTGAGGAATCTGTCCTTCGTCCTTTGAGTACGGTACCTGGGCAGGGATGGGGACGGGTGCCTGTGTGCTTCAGAAACATACCTCAGGTTTCAACCATGGATAAAGATGGAGGAGGCCCAGCAGAGAGCAAGGGGTGCAGGCCAGGCGGCAGCAGCACCCACTGAAAAGTCAAATCAACACGACAAAGCTTAAGGAAAGAAGTGGCAGGGTGAGGAACAACCCAGTTCCTGCCTGGAACCTGAGCAGGTAGGAAAGATGGGGATTAATCATGGGGGGTAGGTGAGAGCTGTTGGGACGAGGCAGAGAGGCCAATTCTATACAAGTTTAGAAGCGATAACTGCATTCTACACACTCACCCTTACACTGCAGATAAGTGTGGCTCCCATCCCTCTTCAACGCAGACAGAGACCAGCACAGAAAGACACAACTGGTCAATATGCAGAGAACAGCTAACCACGGGGTGTCCAACCCTGGTTGATACATCTACAATGCAACTTTATACTGAAGGTCCAGGGACGTGTGCAGAAGAGCAGATAGAAAGATTTTAAGAGACAAAAGTCCAAGACATCTGCTTCAAGACAGTATCTTCTGTATATGATGGGGAAGCTGTACCCATGAATTTTCAGCAATATGTTTGCCTAAACAAGACCTGTAAAGTGACAACACAAGTAGGCATGCCAGCACAGATGGGGATAATCTCATAAGGACCTACCCCTACGTGAAGAGCTACAGGTGGTCAGTGGCTGCTGAGACAGGGAGAACCAGTTTTCTGATAGAAGCCCCTTGATACATTATCCAAAGCCGAGTGGACCTCCCTAAACACATACATGTATAAACAACACCAAATGAACTCAGCAGGTTGCATTTGTAAATTATATGGTTTGGGGGGGTGGGTGTTTATAAAACATCAACAATTAAGATGCCAAAATAATAGAAAGGTAAGCCTAAAACCTCTACTCAAATTGCAAAAGTGATTCTTCTAGAGAAAGAAGTGTAATATAATCTATGGGCAGGAGAGAGGGAATCTTAAAAAGAAAAAGTAGGGGTCCTGGAGAGATGACTCAATGGGTATGAGCACCGGCTGAACCTAGGTTCAATTCCCAGCACCCACACAGTAGCTCACATCCACCTGTAACTCCATCCCAGGGGATCTGATGCCATCTTCTGGATTCGATATGCACCAGACATGCAAGTGGTACACAGACATACATGCACACAAAACTCCTATACAAATAAAGTTTTGAAATAATCTTTAAAAGATGAAAGAAAAACAGGCTAAACAGAAAACAGTTTCTAGGAACCCCACAAAGGGGAGTTTTGCAATGCCGAGAACCTTTCAAGGAGCTGCTGTCCCATTCCAGGCTAAGGGTGCCGGCCTGCCCCAGGTTGCTGCAGAGGCCAGCTCACCAGCTGTCAAGAAGATTTGGACCTACTTGCTGTCCTGGTCCATTGACAGTCCAGTCCCCTGCTCAACTAGTTTAGTCAGGTTCACAATTTCCTCTTTCAGGGCAAGAATTGTCTCCTTGGCCTTTTGCTCCTTATCATACGCCGAGTCCACCATCTTCCAGGCTTTTTCAATTTCCTGATAGACCAGAGAATATCAGTGAGATAAGGAACAAATGGGATTCCCCATGCAAGATAAACCAACACAAAGAATAGCACTATGATGAGAGTGTGGTTAGGTCAATTACAGGGAAATAACAGTATGTATTACATACGCTGAGAAAGTGTGGACTGAGTTGTTCAGTGCCAACACAGAAGAGCAAGGGAGTGCAGCTGAGAGGCTCTACAGGTACGGCTCTACCTAGAAGGATTGCTTCTGATAAACTGATAAACTTATAAAACTTAAAGTGAGCACTTATATGCTTAACATCTATCTAAAATGGTTCTGTTGTGTAAGAGAGGATCACAGATCCAATTCTTAATTAGACTGAAAGCATTTCTTGGTAATTTTGCAAATAAAAAATATAGTTTAGTCAGGCATGGGTGAACTGTGTCTGAGAAACAGCTGTAAACCTCTGACTGACCTCCATACAAGTACACACATGCTTGCATCTGTATGCAAACACACACACACACACACCTGTAATGCACACCTGTAATCCTAGCACCAGGAAGGTAACAGCAGAGGATCATGAGTTTGAGGCCAACCTGGCTACATAGCACGTTCAAGGCCAGCCTGAAAACATTTATATACATATACTTACACACATACACACACATTAATGTAACAAACATACATACATATATAATGTGTGGGCACACACGCATGTGCACTTGAATTTTGACCTCAGGTCCCATGTGAGCATCTGAATAGCATGGTCAGCTTTAGAACATTCCACAGGGTTACTTTTCTTTGCTGGTACCAGAGGGTGCACAGAAATCTTTCTATTCCCATCTTCAGAAGCCCAAATCCAGATCCTCTCAAATGCATGTTAGGCGAGCACTCTACTTGACACTTGGCTTTTTTTATTTTTATTTTTTATTTCAGAGGGGAGTGAGGGAAGGAAGAAGGTGTCTCAGGCTAGCCTGTTCTCTTAGAAACAAATGTTCAAGCTCATGGGGGGAATAAACCCCACAGCAGGAAATGGAACTATGACTATCAAGCCCTGACTTCCTCACTGTTGTGAAATGCCATGCAGAATATTTACACACACACTTAAAGGCGAGTTACTGCTGTCGGGGTAGAGGAACCACCTGAGTATTTGTCTGCAACAACCTTGACTTTGTCCTGCCACTTCAGCCATCTGGAAGCATTTTTTGTCAAGTAGAGTTTGAGTCTTTTATATAAATAAAAGCCTATAAAGTATCGATGAAAATGTTTAGCTTTTATGTCGACCAGAAATGAAACTGACGGGAGGGGGTAAATCAAGCTTGCAGTCACAGTACACAGAGTCCTCTTGGGTAACCACAGCATGTCCCCTAGCGACCCAAAGCAACATGTCAATTTGTGGGCTCTGTCCTGCTGAACTAGCCATACTCACATCTGGGCAAAACAAGTGTAAGATTTCTAAATGAGAATATGATTGCACAATGTTTTAGCCAAACCAATTTCACCGATTAGATTTTCATCATTTGTGACTTTCATTTCCAGTGTTAAAGTTTATAATGAAAAGTATTTTTCCAATTATAAAGTGAATTACTGTTTCCTTCCATTACTTTTCTAGCAAGCAGAAGAAAATGACAGTAGAGAAAAGTCGTGTTACAGGAGAGTAGTTTCTAAGAAAACGGGTCAGTCCTATCTTGTACTGGTCTTGGAAGTTAATTTGAATTGGATGACATCTGATTGCATACTATCAAGGGAATTACCTAAAACATTCATAAATTATTTCTCAGAGCTAGAGATTTAATTATAAATTAATATAGCTCAACCTCTTATGACTTTGAGATAAACAGGGAACATTTATGTTTTATCTTCAAGAAAATATAACACTTTAAGGATCAAGAACACAGTGTGGAGCAAAGGCAGGCTTCCTCCAAGTTCCGCAGACTGACTCTCTGACTCTTACCAAGCATTTGGGGGGGAAGAAGAGACAAGGAAAAGGACATTGGGAAAAATGGTTATGAAAACTACCCCCTAAGAATTCACAAAACAATCTCTCCTGGAGGAAGAGAAAAAGGAAAAATGTAAATATATTCTTAACAAGATATCAGGATGATAGCTCAGTGGATAAAGTGCTTGCCACAAAAACACAGTGGCCTGCGTTGCGTGCCCAGGTTCTACTGGTGACACAAGCTTCAGTCCCAGTGCTAGGGAGGCAGAAGCAGGAGGACCCGTGGGGCTGAACCAGCCAGCCAGTCTAGTCTGATCTGGAAGACCAGCCAATAAGAAGCCCTGTTACTACAAACAAGGGGGACTGTGTCTGAGGAACAACTGTTCCTCTGGCCTCCACACAAGTACACATGTGCTTGCATCTGTATGCAAACACACACAGTCAGGTGTATACACAACTTGCATCAAAGAGAACATCTTGAGATTCCCAATATTACATCTTCTCTCTACGTCTTTTGGCTAACCCATTCTTTTCCAGAAACTAGGCAGTAAAATGTAAAGCTCCCCATTTGTTTTCAAAGGGTAAACCTCACCAAGGTTAATTACTTTCTTTCAAAAACAACACTCATCTCTAGGCTTAATGAATAGCTGTATCATGTACACTTTTATCTAATAACTCATGTCTTACCAGCCAGAGAGCTGTCAGTATAATAGACAAGTGATATTTGAAATTCAAGTTCATCTGTTTCTAGAGCACTGACCTTCTTGAGAGACGTGATGGTGGTCTGGTCATCCTGAGAAAGCTTCAGGGCAGTGGCAACCTTGGCAGAGTTCACCACAATCTCTGCGTTCAGCTCTCTGCATTTGGCCATGAGACGCTTCTCATTTTCATAAGACTTTTTCATGACAGCATGAAGCTTCTCATATTCAATCCTGAATTTTTCCAGACTTCTGTCTCCTGAAAGTTCACTGAGAACCTCCTGAAAATCTCTCTCAATTTCTTCAAATGCAGTTTCCTCCATCACTATTTTTTCAACCTTGTCCTGTAAGAAGAAGCAAAGATGTTACTCCTTTACTGTCAAGAAATGGCTCCTGGTATCACACACACACACACACACACACACACACACACACACACACACACGTGGCTACTGGTACCCCAGAATGAACGTCCCTCATGCACACAGGTACTAGTACTCCAAAAGGAAAGATCCACACACAATCAGCTGACGGTGCTCCAGATCACATGCAAAGCAAAAGCCACAAGCCAGCAGAAATATTGCAACTATAAGTTGGGAAGGTTCCCTTATCCTCTGATGTGTTTATATAGTACACATGCATATATATATGGTATTATAATTAGTTGATGTAAGGTCATACCCAAGTAATGTAAGCCTTAACTCCATTAAGATGGGTATCTGTCACAGATTTGAGCAAAGACAAAGACACACAGAGAGAAACTATAAAGATGGCTTGGACTGATGCAACTGGAATCCAAAGAAGGCTAAACATTGCCAGCTACTACCAGAGACTAGGAAGAGACAAAGAAAGATTTAATGAGGGTCTCAAAGGGAGCATGACCTTGCCAACAACCTGACTTTTAGCTTTCAGAACTGGGAGACAGAGAGTGACAAGATGGCGGTGCCAAGAGGACACTGCGTCTGAGGAGCAGGACATTTTCGGTACAGCGACCAAGAGCCTGAACTCTGGGCCCTAAAACAACAGCAATCATGTTTCCCAGGTGAGAGGAAACTCCACGGTGTGGGAACCAGTCGGGTCCACTCTCAGATCACCCAGCCAGAACCGGGAAGAGATCCTGGGTCGCGCAGGCACTCGGTCGCCAGACCAGAGCCACACACCTTTGTGTCCTGATCACCTTCCTGGGGTGAACGGTGGGCACAAAATCTCCAGAGACTGGAAGTTCAAGTCGCAAGAAAAACCCACAGGGAAGAAAGGCAATGGGACTGGCCTAGGTCACCCAGCCTTCCCAAGGAAAAGGTCCTGCAGAATGGCAGGGGCACGCCACCATCTCTGAACTAGGCTCCACCCGTGAGGACAGAGACTTGCTGTGTGCCCAGCTCTCCATCACAGACAGAACTCTGCGCCCCAGGGCACCAGAGACTGAGTTTCCCAGAGAAAACCCCACAGGGAAGGAAGCAAATGGGGACTGACTTAGGTTACCCAGGATTTCCCTGGAAAAGGTCCCGAAGACCAGCAGGTGGATGCGCCACCAGCCCAGAGACCTGCTGTGCACCAACTAGCCTCCTGCTGCTCTCATGAGAGCAGTGCTCACCTGCCACCGATTAATCCTTGGGTATTGGGGCACACAGCTCCAACCTCAGACCCACATAAGCCTGGGATCCCTGAGATCAACCCCCAGATACTGCTCCAAGGGGCAACCAGTTATCCCTAACAAAACTGACCAAACCACGGGGCACCCAGATTACACCTGAAGCTCACTAAATTTACACCAAGAAACCCAGAAGCAGGGCAGATGTCTCCAGGACTTCTCTGGGTGAGAGGAGAGCCCTCTTGACTAACAAGGCCCACAGTTACCACTCAGGTCTATACGCCTGAGGTGAGCTGTGGCAATTCCTGAAAAACACTGGCCATTAAGTGACCATGCCCAAAAAGGTGAGGAGGCTTCCTTCAGGAAAAACCATCTTCCTGGCAAGGGGATTCTCTCCACCACAGGATTCCAGGAACCACCAGAAACTAACACCCAACATCTAAGATATCCCAATGGGTAGAGGCCAGCATAAAAGCTCAACCAACAAAAGACAGAGCAATATGGCATCTCCAGAACCCAGTTATCCAGGGGCAAGCAGCCCTGGACACCCCAGCATAATTGAAATTCAAGAAGATGACCTAACATCTACGCTTAAGAAGAGGATAATAGAGGAAACAAATAAAATGTGTAAAGAATTATAGGAAGATAAAGTCAAACAGATTATGGCCATCCACAAAGAAACAGAGGAAGATAAAAACAAACAGATTATATCCATCTCTAAGGATATACAGGAAGTTGCAGTCAAACAGTTTGTGGCCTTTAGAGAGGAAATACTTAAATCACTGAAAGAAATAAAAGAAACAGAGGATTGTTCAAACATCTGAAGGAATTGAAGGAAAATACAGATAGGAGAAGGAAATCAACAAAACAGCTCAAGATCTGAAGATAGACTTGGAAAAATTTAAGAAAACATAAATGGAGTAAATTGTAGAGAGAAAGAACTTAGGGAAGAAAATAGGAACAACAGAGGTAAGCATAACCAATAGACTACAAGAGATGGAAGAAAGAATCTCAGGTGTGGAAGATACAATGGAAGAAATCGATGTATCCATCAAAGAAAATGTTAGATCTAAAAAAATTCCTAACACAGACCATCCAAGAAATTCAAAACAACTTAAAAAGACAAAACCTAAGAATAATAGGAATAGAGGAAAAGAAGGTTCCCTCCTCCAGGGTCCAGAAAATATTTTCAACAAAATCATTGAAGAAAATTTTTCCAACTTTAAGGGCGAGGCCAATAAGAATACAAGAGGCCTACAGAACACACAATAAATTAGACCAGAAAAGAAAATCCTCCCGCCACATAATAATCAAAACAATAAGTATACAGAACAAAGAAAAAATACTAAAAGCTTCAAGGGAAAAAGGCCAAGTAACATACAATGGCAAACCCATCAGAATCACACCTGACTTGTCAACAGAGACTATGAAAGCCAGAAGGGCCTGAACGGATATCATGCACACCCTAAGAGAACACAGATGTCAGCCCAGGCTACTATATTCAGCAAAACTCTCAGTCCTCATAGACAGAGAAAACAAGATATTCAATGACAAAAACAAATTTCAACAATACCTACATACAAATCCAGCATTACAGAAGACACTAGAAAGAAAAATACAACTCAAGAAAACTAACTACTTTCAAGAAAACACAGGAAATAATTAACCTCACTACAGTAAAACAAAAAGTAATCAAGCACACAAACTTACTACCACAGCCAACATCAAAATCAAAGGATCTAACAGCCATTGGTCATTAATCTCTCTCAACATCAATGGACTCAATTCTCCAATAAAAAGACACAGACTAACAGAATGGATGCGTAAACAAGACCCAGCAATCTGTTGCATACAAGAAACACACCTAAGTCACAAAGATAGACATTACCTGAGGGTAAAAGGCAGAAAGATGGTTTTCCAAGCAAATGGACCCAAGAAGCAAGCAGGAGTAGCCATTCTAATATCTGATAAAATAGACTTTCAACCAAAATTAATAAAAAGAGATGGGGAGGACATTTCATACTCATGAAGGGAAAATTCCACTAGGAAGACATCGCAATCCCGAACATCTATGTCCCAAATACAAGGGCACCCACATTTGTAAAAGAAACATTGATAAAACTTAAACCACACACAGATCCCCACACATTAATAGTGGGAGACTTCAACACCCCACTTTCAACAAAGGACAGGTCAAGAAAACAGAAATTAAACAAAGAAACAGGGGTCATGAATCAAATGGACCTAACAGACATTTACAGAACCTTACACCCAAACACAAAAGAATTTACCTTCTTCTCAGCACCTCATGGAACCTTCTCCAAAATAGACCATATGGTTGATCACAAAGCAAGCCTCAACAGATACAAGAAGATTGAAATAATCCTTTGTATCCTATCTGATCACCATAGAATAAAGCTGGACTTCAACAACAACAGAAATAGCAAAAAGGCTACACACACATGGAAATTGAACAACTTACTACTAAATGACAGCTGGGTCAAGGAAGAAATAAAGAAAAAAATTAAAGTCTCCCTAGAATTCAATGAAAATAAAAACACAACATACCCAAACTTATGGGACACAATGAAAGCAGTGCTAAGGGGAAAGTTCATAGCACTAAGTGCCTTCAAGAAGAAATCTGAGTCATCTCATTCAAGCAACTTAATGGCTCACCTAAAAACCCTAGGAGAAAAAGAAGCAGACACACCAAAAAGGAGTAGATAGCTGGAAATAATTAAACTCAGGGCTGAAATCAATTAATTAGAAACAAATAAAACAATTCAAAGAATCAATGAAACCAAGAGCTGGTTCTTTGAGAAAATCAACAAGATAGACAAACCCTTAGCCAAACTGACTAAAAGGCAGAGAGACACCATCCAAATCAACAAAATAAGAACTGAAAAGGGGGATATAACTACAGACACTGAGGAAATCCAAACAATCATTAGGACTTACTTCAAAAGTCTATATGCCACAAAATTTGAAAATCTAAATGAAATAGACAATTTTCTTGATAGATTCCACTTACCAAAGCTGAATCAAGACCAGGTAAATCAATTAAATAGTCCTATATCCTCTAAGGAAATAGAAGTGGCC
>CM053762.1:58215203-58319623 GCA_028658305.1 Pachyuromys duprasi | reverse complement strand
AAAAAAAAAAGAATACTGCCTAGCATTGAGCCTAACTACTCAGTGATGTCTAAGCGGCAATGCAGCCTTGAAGAGTGACAACTTCTCCAGCCTTGTGGACTTCAGCAGGCAGTCTCAAAGGCCTTTTCCTGTGACAAGGGTTTGCTGGAGCAGATTTTCAGGAAAGAGGCAGCGAAATGCAAGTCATCCATCTCAACCGACTGACATGCAAAACAGCGTGTTCCAGGGAGACATCCTGTACACGAACTTGCTGTTATCTTTCAGAATTCCAGGCAGAGTGGAATCCAGGGTGGTGAAGGACTGAAAGCATCATGCAACATGCCCTTTCCCCTCCATGGCCCCATAACAGCTCCCACTGGCTTCCTGTCTCTCCCACTGTTATTCGTTTTACTCCACATTTGCGGATCATCACAGCTGGAGGTGAACAGGAAGTCTGTCCCATGTATTAATTATTTTAAGTTTCCAGTTATCTTGACTTTGAAATGTAAAGTGAAGCTCCCCTACAGTTGCCCCAAAATCACATAGTTGCCTTTCACTGTGGAATTTGGAACTTCACCTAGCACCTAGGAGCATGCAAAGCTTTTATAACCCCCCCCCACACACACACACACACACCCCACACACAGCAGAATGCTAAGCAAAGTTGTAACCGGCTATTCACAAATAAAGACATGAAAATGGCCAGTAGAGATGTTCTGTTGGGGAACACACCTGAAAGCTCTCTCAGAGCTGCTTGCACAGTCATTTCTTTCCTATATTCCTCACCTTAGCCTACACATGGACCAAGCTTAGATGCCCAACAACGGGTGAATAGACAAGCAGTGTGGTGTATGTGCACATAGAATTTTATGCAGCGTTAAGGAAATACAAGTCCTAACATTTGAAGGAAAGAGGGTGTGCCTGGAAATCACTAAGCAAAATAAACAGGTTCAGAAAGAAAAATATCACATTTTTCTCTCGTATGTAGAATCTAGATTTAAACCCTTCACCACCCCGCTCTGTGTGTGTGTGTGTGTGTGTGTGTGTGTGTGTAGGACATGAAAGTAGAAAGGGCACGATGAGATGGAAGGAAGAGGGAGGGGAAAGGGGGAACAAGTGAGATTAAGGAATGCTGTGTGAAGCAGAAGAGAAGAATATTTGGGGGGAAGAAAGGAATCTAGCAGGAAGTGCCGACGGCAGACTATGTTGTGACCGAGAACAAAGTCTAATGATACACATGGATGAAAGTCTCGTGAGAAGCCCCCTTTCTCTGTGTGCTTCATCAGAAGTAAATTTAATAATGTTTTGTTCAGTCTCACTCAAAATTTAAAAAAATGCAAATCGGGGCTCTTTTAAACATATAAAATGAACAAATAAATAATACTGATAAAATAGCCAGTAAAAACTGGGCCTGATGGTTCACATCTATAATCCCAGGTGACAATAGAGGAGGAAAATGAGTTCCAGGCTAGCCTGGACTACATGGTGAGACTCCGTGGGTAGGCAAGCAGAGAGAGGAGCCAAGGATATGGGAGACAGGGAGACAGGGAGCCTCATACTTTGTTGACAAGGGGTTATATTGAGAAACCTCTTAGGAGAGCAGTCCTGCAGTGTCTACCAAGACAGCAAATGCACACAAGCTTCAGTTAGCCCCAAAGCAACCGAGACTGAAACAAAGCAGCCACCAATATACACCTATATATAACTGTATTCTTTTTCTTTCTTTCTTTCTTTCTTTTTTCCTTTAATAAATACAGGTTTCTTACTTGAAACAGACCCCTCACCACATTAAACATTTTCTAGTCTTAGACACATAAAACTACAGCTATGTAGTCTGTTACTTATTAACAAATACTCCAGTTAAAATTCATTTGGTGTGTGTGTGTGTGTGTGTGTGTGTGTGTGTGTGTGTGTGTGTGTACGGAATTCACTGTGGTACTAAGTGAGACAGGCTTGGGGACATGAAGAGAGGCCAGTTCATAAAGGGCTTATATGCCAGGTTCGGATTACAGATACAGCTACTCCTGAGAATAGAAAGGGAAGGATTAAAGGGAGCACTGGGCTGAAATCATCAGGCTCAAAAGGCAAACAAATATAGTCAATATTTTTATATTAGTAACTATATGCAGCTAGGTAGAAAATGCTAAATAGTTTTGCAGGCGGCTGCTCTCCCAGAGTGGATTGAAAGTACTAACCTTAACATTCCAAGCATAACACTGAGCTCAGCCAAAGGACAGCCTCCAGTTGAGCATCCCACCTCCCAGGCACTCTCCCACCTGTTCAGAGCTTCCTGTCCATTGAACTTGGAGACATTTCGGAAATACACAGCTCTTTGGGAATATTTCCCCCAAAGTTGCTCTCTCTTCTTTGACCCCCAAATTCTGCAATAAGAATTCCCCACATCAGGAAAGGGCTGTGAGCAGAAGCCAGCCAAAGACTGAACATGAAAGGGCCAAGGGCCAGAGGTCTATTTTTAGGACATTTTCTCACGGCCTGTTTAACTTACAGACTCAGCCTGTTCCAAAAGAGCATTAAAAGTCAGTGGGCTGGATGGAGGAGAACAGCAAGGTGCCCTAAGACCAAATGCCAGTAGTGAAGTGATAATCTCTAGACACTGTTACTTCCCCAGCTTTCCCTAGGCGCTCCTGAAAGGAATTAGTAATTTATTCCATCCCTTTCCAGCCACTCCCACAAGTTGTAGGAATGTGCTGGTCACAAAGGAAAGGTTGTTGATAAACTGTTAATCTTTTGTTCAAAGTACGAGTTCTGCTACGCTCCGAGCCGACTCTCCTTGCTGTAAAAGCGACTCCGCAGTCGGCTCTCTTCCTCCTTTGTGCCTGTCTCCCGCCGAGAGACAACGCAGTCGTTAACCGTAAAATGCAGCCAACTGCTTTAATCCAGTCAAGCTGCAGGCGGGAAAGCGGCCCGCCTCGTGTCTCGATTTATATTTCCCTCGACGGACAAAATAGGTGGCCCCAGGAATTCCACGGCTTGTAAAACCCGCCACAGAAATGAGGGTTGGCCCGCAGGGACTTAACCCTTTTCACCCTGCAGCCTAGGCCGGCTTTTAAGGGCGTCCTCCCCGGTTCCCCTGTTCTGCCCTCCCTGCTCCTCCCCAGCGGCCACGTCCTTCTCGCCAGGTGGCTCTCCGACTCCACCGTCCTCTCCGGAGCATCTGAGAGACCGAGAGGAGGGTCTGCGGGGCGGACCCGGGGCACCTCGGCGGCAACTCGCAGGTCGTCCTTAAGGACCTCCGCCTGGCGCCAGTAAAGGCGGGTGTTTTGTTCTTATAAGGAGCAAAAGTTTCCGTGACAACGCGGAAATGAGTAACTCTGCAGCCCAGTAGCTCTGGGCGGGAGGAGTCCAGGAGGCGGGAGCTGCCGCCGTCCAGTCGCCCGCATCCCTGGGTCCCCGCAGCCTGCAGACCCGGAACCCCGACCGGCGCGTGTGGAGCGAGGCCCACTCGAGCGGCCGCCGCGGCTGAACGTGAGTGCGGGGCTCGGATGTGAGGCTTCGCTGCCCGCCGAGCTCAGAGTGCGTGGGATGGAGGGCGCGCGGGGGACTGGGGACTCCCGCAGAGCGGCGCGGGCGATCGTGGCCGGGAGCGCGGGGTACGGCCAATGCGGGCACCCTGGCCGGAACGACCCCAGGAACCCCTTTTACTCTCGCGTGAGAAATGGGCATTGTCTCCCTCATCACTCCCCATCACGGAGGCCCCTCGAGTGCCTCCTGCAATCTAGGATTGCAGGCAGCTTCTGTCTGTGCCCCCTTGGGCTTGGAGCCCACAGCCGGGCCACGTGTTTGTGCCTAGAGCCCGGACCTCCCTTCTCTTAAACCGAGTTGGGTAGTCTCAGTCCTGGAAGAAAGGAATGGGAATGACGTTAGTCTCTTCGTAACTTGTCATGACGCAAGGAGGTTGCTTCAGGCCGGATGAAGCCACCTCCTCCTTCAGGACTCCTAGTGGAGTAGACCCTGCAAAACTTTCTCCTGGGCTGTAGTCTCAGCCTGGATTCCTCACCCCTTCCTCGAGGCCCACTCTGAGCCTCCCTCATTAAAGGGACTCAGAAGCCCCTGGCCGATTCCCTGTACAAAATGGAAAAAATATTGACCGAGCCAGGGAAGAACCACATTTTAGCTTTTTAACCCTCTGCCTAGTATGACAGTGATCACCCTTTCCAAAACAGAAGGAGCCAGATACTGGCACCGTGTAATTCAGTGTCGGGTGGCTTTCTGTTGCCTTTATTTCTTCTCTTTTACGATCTAGTTCTGTTTTGGAGATGCTGCCAGCTAAAGCCATCCCAGCCTGTGTGGTCACTGGTTCAGGTCAGCCGCGAAAAGAGTGGCAGAGGCCGCTGTCACTCGTCTCCTGCCTGCCTGCCAACCTGGTATGCCTAAGTGCCCTTCATTATTTGCTGATTCCCTGTGAATCGCTGCTGCCCCAGGCATGTGGGTAACCACGTGCTGTTATACCCCCTCTCTGGATGGATCCCTGGGGAAAGATAGAAAAGCATTTGCTCATACACTGCCCTCTCCGTGGGTAATTTTTAGAGACACGTCAGTTTCCGGTTCTGACTTAAAGGGGGCAAAGGCCTGAACTTTTAACCTGATGCCAACAACCTAAAAGTTGTTAGCTCCCCGGCCCTTGAGAGAAACATAAAGAGTGTGTGCGTGAACTTTTTAATCAGAGAGCAAGAAGGTGCAGCAGCGTCTGGGAGATAACTGCTCACTGTCTGCAAGAAACCTCCTTCTATAGTTTTCCCTTTTTGGCCCCTCTGGGGTTAGTGTAGGAAGGAATCCTGTTTGATGAAAGTGCGCTCTGTCTCCATGGTATGCACCTGGCATTCTGCAGCCCACAAGAGCAAGGCTGGGCCAGTGGAATGCATTAGATACCAAAGCCACTTGTTGATGGACCACACTGGCAAACTAGAATTGTCCCGAGGAGAAGGACTGAGACAATGCGGACAGTGAGAAAGCGTATCCTGTGAGGAAGAAGGACTACTGCATATGTAACCCACGGATGAGGAGCACGGGACATGGCTCTCAGGTGCTCCAAGCATTGAAACTTGATAGAAGAAATGGCTTGTTCAGCTGGCTGATTCCCTGGTTAGAACCGAGGTAGGGCTCTGTAGAGCACAGCCATCAGAGGCCAAAAGGCAAGGTGCTGGCCATGAGTGTGAGCAAAGGTTATGAAGGGGGTGGTGCCTTCTGGGTACATGCCTCTGTGTTTCTATGTTTTGGGGTGAGCAGTACCCCCAATAAAGATCTGACTGTATGGCAGCCTGGGAGGCTGTAGTAGAAAAGTATACTGGGACAGGGCCAGGTTTTCTGAAAAATCAAAATGTGATTCATGCCGGATGTTGGTCCCCATCTTGGATGCCCTCATCCAGTCTTAACAGAACCGTGAGGAAGCTGAGAGCTGAGGGTAACCTCCAAGACTACCACTGCCGTTCCAATCCTTTGTGTAAGTTAGAATGTGACCCGCACTCTTAGCAAGAGGATGCTATTTGGTGCCTTTAATATAAGGACCTCACAGCCAAGCAGCTGAGCGTCATTGTTGCTCCCCCAGCCTGGTTCTCTTGACTAATATACTACTGAAAATCAGTCACAACAGTCAGTTATTAGGAGTTGACCATGGACTGGAGGGCTAGCTCAGTGGTTAAGAGCACGGGCTACTCTTCCTGGGGTGCCAGGTTCAACTCCACAGCACCCGCACGGTGACCCATTACCATCTAGTAATTCCAGTTCCAGGGAACAGACACCCTCCCTCTTCTGACATCCAAGGACATCAGGCATGCAAGTGGTGCACAGACAAACATGCAAGCAAAACACCCATATACACAAATAAAGTAAAAATTTAAAAGTAAAAATGAAAAGATGGCAGACTTATCCAGCCAGGGAAAGAGGCAAGCCCAGCCTTGACGGTTGATGTGAGGCTTGGCCAAGCATCAAATGACCTTCTTGATCACGGAGTGATGTAAGGTGGCTGATCCAGTTTGCATCCTGGAGTGACAGGGATGAGCAAGTGCCACCTGGGTGTGGTGCAGAGGGAAAAGGTGACAGCTACTTGCAGGATGGAGTTTCCCATGGAGTTGAAGGAGATGAAAGAGATCACACATGCTGACTTGCTCTTCCAAACCCTTCATCCCTTCTGTGTCCTCCTCCCGACCCCATCAAATCCTATTCATCTGCACGTGCCCTTCCCAATACCATGGAGGATATATTACTAACACTCCCAGTCTCAGCTCCAGCTTGAGGACTGCTTAGCTCCTGTACCACCTGTCTTGGCACTTAAGTAATTGGGAGGAACACTCCCACACACAGTCCATCTATGGTGAGTGGTCCAGCAGATGGCCTGTTTACCTGGGCACATCACATCACAGGCCTTGGATCTTTATAGCTCTACTCACTTAGAAATCCTTGTGTGCATTTGAAGATACTGCCAGGTAGGATTTCTCCCTCTGTGTTTTCATAATGCAGCTTTTTTTTTTCATTTTATTTACTTATTTGTTTAGTGCTTTGCAAGCGTTAACCCTCAGTTACATATATTTGCATAAGGTAAACATACAATCTCAGGATTGCGAGGCTGTGTACTCTGCTTTATGCAAATCAGCCGGATACCCAGGTGACCTGGGTGAGTCAATAGAAGCCTAGCACAGAACATAGAAATGCGGTCTTTAGTTAGCACTTAGGCCCTGAGGAGTAGAACCCCTCCACTTAGAACCCCTGCTTAAGCCTGGAAGTGGGGCCTCCAAATACAGCCACTGCTTTGGCTGTCTCAGACCACCCACCCTACCCACCTGGCCTCTCTCTGTTTGTATGTGTGTCTGTTCTCTATCTGGGGCCACAATGGGTTCATGATTAGTGAGCCGTATCACCAGGTGCCACCGAATCAAGATATGACCTGCATGGGCTTTGGCCTGGATAGGTCAGGTTGAGTCCCTGTTCCACTGCTCTATAATTGGGTGTTCTCAAAGGCTGAGCAGTGCCGTGTCTACTCCAAGTCTCAGTTTCATCTGTAAAAGCATCTCAGGCATGTCTGGTCCAGGCCATCATGTGGTTAGTCCAAGCTTCCTCCCAGGCCATAGGGCTCCAGACTGTCCCACGGGGACAGAAGGAGAGCTTCCTTGTCTCACCAAGCTGAAGATAAAACCGACCCACCATAGATACGGGAAAGCCAGCTTTGAGTCTGGCCGGCAGTAGGTGCCCAGTCAGGAGAGAAGGGTGGGGAGGGTTCTAGATGACAAGGGGCTCTCGAGAGTCCAAATGGCCCTCTTCAATGGTGTACTACCCCTGATATCATCTCATAAAGAATGTGTCCCCCTGTGCTCAAGTGCCCCACCCAGTGACATCACTGGAATGGAAGCAGCTCAGATGGCATCACTGTTGCCCAGGCAACACACCCACCTTTAGCCAGACAGGAAGGACGCAAACCAGCCTCAACTGTAAGACACATGTCACAAGACAGTGTCCTAGAAGATGTAGCTCCCACAGGTGTGTTTCGAAGGGGTGGGCCATGGGTGGAACTGAGTTTGTGGTCCGGACTGTGAGCTAGTTGGTGGAGGGTCTTGAGGCCTTAGGTAAAGGGGAAGACACAGTGCTGACCGTTCTGTTCTTTTTTTCTCTGAGCCAGACCGACTCCATACATGAGCTTCTGCTCCCGGAGCCCGAACCTCGAAGGAGGGGGTGTGGAGCAGAGAGTCCAGTGCGGTGGAATAGCACCAGAAACTGGTTTTTCAGTGTCCTTATTATGACAAGGGTTCCTCGCTGATCAAGTAAACACAACAAGCATGGCACTGTGTTGAGAACTCAGTAGCTTCAGGGAGCTTTATAACCAAGGCAGGGAGGGAAAGGAATGTGTGGAAGCAGAAGACCCTCCGAGAGGTAGGCAGTTACTTCTCACCCAGCGCTCACAGCCCTGTGGGATTCCACGAGTGGTAAATTAATCCTGTGGAGTCCTTTTATCTTTGGGAGCTTGTCCTGGAAGGTAGGGGTATTTTTCGAGATACTTGGCAGTTCGGGAGTGGCGGTAGAGATGGCAGCCATAGTTGCCTACTGTGTACCATCAAAGGGACACTCTGAGGACAGTGTTGTGCACCCGGCTGAACTCACGGCAATTCTGACGCTCTTAATTGCTGGCCTGTGGCTTCAGCCTCATCATCTAAGGTGATGCCTGCTGCGGTTGTCCTTCAGACAGAATTCCTAAACAAGGGCTGCTACGAGCCAATGAAAGATGCAGGCACAGGAGACTGCCCTCCCAGGGAGAAGTGAAGAAAACTCGATGGCATGTCAGGCCTGCCTCTGTAGAGCTTCAGAACCCAAGGCCTTTCAGCTTCAAAGGACCTGATTCGAGGCTGTTTGGTGCTACTAAACATAGCTTCATGTGCTTCCCTGTTGTCCAACAAGTCAGGGGTTAAAGCAATAGCCCCATTTTTTACATGAACATAGCCTTTTTTAGGGTTCTAAGTGAAAATTAAAATACTGTAAGCTAGGTAGACAATTTGCAAGCTCATGCTTCTACTTGGAAAACCGGTCCCCGAAAAAGCCACCTGTCAAGACGTTTTGTTCCTATAAACAGAATGATCGTTATAGAAAAACACTGAACGCCTGCTCCCAGCAAAGCCAGCTCATGACCCTTTACATACATCTGTTTCTCTTGCTCTCAACAGCCCCTCAAGGTGCATGCAGTTTTCTAGATAAAGGAACAAGCTCTGACTTGCCCTGTGTCCCTGTGACACTACTCCAACTTAGATCTGCTTTCCCCCAGGCCTTTCTTTCTGCCACCTCAGGCATCTCTGCCTGGAGTCCACAGCCTGCGACCAAGAACGTAGCATATAGAGCTGCCCAGCTTGTGGGTCCAAAGTGAGAAGCTGGTGAGCAGATCACCAACTCCTGGCCTGAGCCTTCCGTCCCTCTCTACTCTGTGATGTTAGCAGAGGGGACTGTTCTCTTGTCTGTTCAGTGATGACGGTAAAAACTACCATGTAGTGTGTACTATGCACGGAGATGCTCCCATGGGAGTCCCTGGGGGAAACACAGAGTCCATGCTGACCAAGGGACTCACTTCCTATGAATGAGCACTCATGGCTTACCCAGGAGCAGAAGCACTACTTAAGCTGCCCTGAGCTGCCACTGTGGATGCCCAAAGGGAATGCAGAAGAGTGCCCTGCCAGCAGCATCCAGCCTGGAGGGATGCTGTCATCATCTTGGCCCTGCTTGTTGAGAGACCCATGAGCTCATAGCGCAGTTCCCATGGGAGTCTGTTTCAATAGCTCCCTTCTGTAGAGGCAGGCAGGAGAGTCACCTCAAGTTCATAAACAGGTCCTTTGTTTGCTGAGACTTTGTTCTGAATCTGAGGAGGCAGGACAGCACCCCAGGCTGGCAGGGAGGAGGCAGGGAATGTCAGGTCCCAGTCCTGCAATCTTCCCCCAGTACCCAAAGTTTATCCATCATTATTCTTTCCTTTTGCTTTACCCCGACACATACAACCCTCCCACCCCCTGTCAGAAAAGCCCCATTCCTCTTCCTAATTGGCTGTGAGGAGGCTTGCCAAGGTCACATGGTCTCTCTCAGAAGACGCTTCATGAGTTTATTCAGTTTCTCTTAGTATCCATATATAAAAGCTAAGAGTTTAGAAGCACATGCCTAATGTTCCACAGATGTGTCACTAAGTGGTATAGCATCATGGGACACTTTCATCCCACCTCTGGTTTGTTGGTGAGTGGCCTCACTCCTCTGTCCCTCAGTTTCTCTTATCTGCAGATGGATATGAGTGCCTCAGGGATTTAACATGAGAGGTGAGACACGTAAGGCACATAGCTTAAGCATCAAATGTTATGATTTGGTTGCAATTTGCTGAACCCCACCCCCTGAGCCTGTGTCAACGCCATTGGCTTGTCCAGTTTTCTCCAGAAAAGATGCTCACTCTGCCTTACTGAAATTTATTCTAACACTATAATCTCTATCTTCCATCTCTACGAGTCTTTCTTGAAAGAAGTGAGGTAATGAGGCTCTTATAAAACTTTCTGCAGGCCTCATTCATGGTTCTTTTTCTTTGTAAACACTGGCATGAAGTTAAGGTCTGCCAAGACCAAAAAGAACTACAGTTGTTTCCAGGACTACGTCTGCAAGGGGTTTGAGTCATGTTTGCTGGTACTTGGTGCAAATCACTATTAGCTTTCCTTTTCTGAGTATAGGGTCCCTCCCAGAAAGACTGTCTAGGTGTGAATTCAACCAGGAATCCGCACACCAAGAATCTCACATGTCTGCTCCTGGGAAAAAGACTCCATTCTTCCCTTTATTTATTCATTTATTCAGGAAGCAGTCATAGCACAGCTGCCTCTATGCGGCTCAGAAACTGTTTAGAGAGCCGTGGTGGTGGTGCTGGCCCACAGGAGTGAGGGAGAATGCTGCTAAGGCTCCTAGGACTTTATCCTCCCTGCGACCTTCAAAGAAAACGAGGAGGATCTAATGTAGTGTCTACAGGCTTCTGAAGAATCTGCAGGGGTGTCACTCACTGTCCCCTTCCCAAAGGAACAACACAAATGCCAATAGCAATGTCATTTCCAAAGCGCAGAACCAAATGTGACTGTGCAGTACCTCACCAGTGGGCCGTATGGAAGCCATGGACTGGGTGATGGCGTCATAGCACATGGCTAGGACCTCAACCAGTCCTGAGGCTTGGCCCCTTTACTGTATGTACTCTGGGCTTCTACAAAAAAGCGCTTCCTAGCTCAAGAGCTTTGGACTGTTTCTAGGTGGCCTTGGCCGGGGGCAGAGGTTTGTGCAGGTGACACTATCCTTGGAGCGGGGAGAATTAGTTAGTTCTGACCGACAGGTGTGGGAGGGCAGACAGTCAGCCATTCTATCCCAGCACAGGAACCTGAGGTTCAGCACAGGCAAAGAGCTGATTATAGTTCTTAGGCTTTTATTTATTTGTTTGTTTGTTTATTTATTTATTTCAGCTGGCCTCTCTCTCCTCCTTGTTCCTCTTTAAGGAGATGAAAGGGATTTGAGGTTTTTATAGACATATACATTTGTCTCTCTCTCTGTGTGTGTGTGTGTGTGTGTGTGTGTGTGTGTGTGTGTGCTCGTGCGCAGGCACGAGAGTGCTCCTTTCTCTCTATCCACCCTCTCCTGACTCTCCTCTCTCCTCCCTGGCCAGTTGGGGTCCAGTATTTTCAGGTACTGCCTCAGCCTAAGGAGAGTGGGCTGGGGGAGGCCTCCAGGAGAGGAACTGGTCTTTCTTTGGCTGCAGAAATTGGGGGTGCGCCTTAGAGATGCTGGAGAATTCAGACCGGCTGTCCTCTGAGCTGACTTTTGTTCCCATGCAAGGATCAAAAAGAAAGTGGCTGCTGGGCCCAGCCAATTCCTTTAATTCCACCCGTCCCCAGCTTCTCTGGAAGGGCCAGGGAGAGGCCTGGGAAGGCTTTGTTTTCCTTTGTGCTTACTCCTCCGTACTCCAGCAGCCAAGCCCACTCCCTTTGGGGATCCTATTCCACCCTGCAGCCGGCTCTGCCTGCTCCACCAAGCAGGGAGGCAGTGTGAGTACAAAACTCAAGGTGACAAGCAGGAAGGGTGCAAGCGGGAGCCTGCCCTCATGTCCCCTCCCATTTTGAATCTTGAAAGCAAGAGGGATGGTGTGTGTGTGTGTGTCCGTGTGTGCACATGCAAGCGCTCATGTGTGCAATATTCTACTTGGAGTACAAGTCTGGGAAATGGTTAACAGGCTGCCTGTTCCTTTGAGTCACACTGCCTGTTTCAGCTTTAGAAATTTGAGTAGGAATTCCAGGGATGTAGGGAGATGCCCCGCCCCCACCCAACCCACCCTACCCCACCTGACACCCCCACCCCACCCCCACCCTCCACCCCACCTCTGCCAGTGTGCGCCCTGGTGGAGGGAGTCATCAGTGAGGGAGGATACCAGAATCTGCCAGGGCTTGCTTTGGAATGTGGCATCCCCAATGTAAGCTGTGAGCCTTTGGTACTTTGGGGACCTTGAAGGTGAAGAAGACATCCCCTCCTCTGGCCCTGGCCCTGTCAGTTAAGAAATGCAGCTAACTGATGAGGCCAGAGAGCTGTGCAGAGAAGGTGTGGGCCTGGAGCTGAATGACCTCAGACTGTTCAAAGTCAGGGCCTTGGGCTCCTACCTGGGAGGTGAGGTTGATGACGCCCTCCCTAGCGCTGCATCAAGGGATATAACACTAAGGATAGAGGCCCAGGGAACCCACATTTGGGTGTTCCTGCTGCATGTCAGGCACACCTATCTAGGCCTCACCTACAAAGGCATCAGACATTCAGAGCCTTAGTAAATATATCTCACTCCCTTCCCTTTCAGTAAGAGACTTACCTCCAGAGTTAGAGGAACCTGGAAGGCGTATTGACATGGTTTGTGGCAGGAGCTTACAAAGAAGAAGTTTTAGCTTACAGAAGTGGAGGCACAGAGGGAGGAGGGAGGAGATGCGCCAGGGATGTTTAGAGGATGGCGGATGATCTGAAATGGCTAGGCAAGGCAAAGAGGGAAGCGAGGGGTCCCTGAGGCGGAGGCCAGGCCCTGGACAGTAGACCTAAAGCTCCGATCCTGTTGTCTGCAAAGAGGACTACATTGAAGTGAAGGGGTGGGGAGTGGCATGTCAGGGTTGAGTAGAAAAACAGGATACTAAGGAGAGCTCAGAGGACCTCACCCCAAAGTTTACCCTGTCTCCTGGGTCATTGGTGCAAAACAAAGGTTGGAGCAGACACAAGGCTGGGGAGTTGTTTGCCGGGAGAGAGGCAGCTGCTTTCTCGTGAAGGCTGCACCGTCCCCTGAGGATGTTGTGACAGGGTATTCTCGGGGCTGCACCGCCGTGTTCCTTCGTTCTTCCAGCTCAGATGTCCCCAGATTGACACAGCATCCGCCCGTGTAGATCCGTCTTCCATTGCTTAGTCCTCTGTCCTAGCCTTTCTGTCTCTCGCAGGGACTGAAGCCCCATGTGGTTCCAGGGTCTCATCTCAAGCTCCTTCGTCTAGAGACATCTCCAAAGTCCCTGTGTCCAAATAAGCTCACTTCAGGGTCTGGCAGAGTCACATCTTCTTGAAGGCTGCCCTTCAATCCATTCAGTGACCGCTGGATTCCAGGTGCCGTAAAGGGAATGAATGAGGAGAGGGGGTGTGGCCAGGGCTCAGGGCTTTGGTCCCCACTCCTGCTCCCACCCTATCCTAAAACATCAAGTTACCAGTGATGCCCTGTGCACCAGGTCCTCAGCTGTGAGGCAGAGGTCTGGACAGAGGGACACCCTGTAATTCCTGGGAGACTGTTGATTTTCCCGCCACGCTTGGCATGGGCACACCAAGTAACAGAGCAGGAAGGATGTAACCCTCCTGCCAGGGTCAGCAGTGTCCAGGCCCCTGTCCTTCCTGTCCCTTGACTGCCCTGGCCATTCTCATGACCCCATTCCAGACAAGAGGATCAGCATCCTGGTGACTTCCTTGAAGCCCCTCCCTCTGATGTGAGCTTGTATCCCCTTTGGGTCCAGCCATCATCCCCACATGGACAACACAGCTTACCCCATCAAAAGGGGTCACCTCCCACCTGGAGGGCACTTATCACTAGCTCATTGGTGGCCTGCTCAGTCAGTCTGGGTCTCCTCTGGCTTGGGTGGAGGGATGTCTCCCACCTTTGGGGACCACAGGCCTTAGTACCATGCTGTCCTATACTCTTTAGACTCCACACTAGGTTTCTGGAGAAGCTATGCGAAAGAGAGCAAACATTCCTGGCACCTGTGGAGAGCCCCCAGCACAGGCCTGGGACACTGTTATCCCTCAAATGTTGTCACTGTGGCTCTTTGCGGGATAGCAGCGAGGCTGACTAGGAGACACTGGGATGGGTTGTGGGGTGGAGGTTAGGCCTAGGCTGAGGAAAGGAAAAAAAGGTCTTGCCATGCTGGGGTCACAGACTGTGCACTGTGGTGGCCATTGCTTGGAGTATGTATCATCCAAATGGCTGGTGCCCCAGCTACTCAGCCCTCCACAGCAGCCTGGCTTACTTTTCCCTGGCGTCTTCACCTATCTCCCACGTCTCCCTGACAACCTTGGCTTTGCAACCACTGTTGCAGGGAGAGCAACTGGAAGAAGAGAAGAGCAAGACCTGGGTGGGAAAGGTAGACGGTGGCAGAGGCCAGGGCTACAAGGATTCTGGGTAAATGAGGTGGGCAGGGTGAACCACACCCTTTCTGCCTAATTTCTCAATTTTGTTGGTCTTCTTCCTTCCTCTCTCCTTACTTCCTTTCTTTGTCTGGCCCTCCCTCTCCTTTGAGGACCAGAAGTCTGCCATGGCCCAGCCCCCAACAGAGATGTCTCCCCTGTGCCCGTGTGTGTACAGGTGAAGAGCAGTCTGCCTGAGATGCTACAGAAGCAAGCACCTTGCATCTCTCCTGCTCCTTGCCGAGATGAGGGCCGCCTCTGTCAGGCTTTTCTCCTCCCTCATGTTCTAAAATGGTGATAGGTGCTCTCTTAGCAGGCAGTGCACACTGAGCTGAGGTGACTGGGCCCTGGTGCTGGGTCCTGAGTTGGCCAACAGTAGAGTTGGTAGGGGCAGGTGACTGCCACACTTATGTCTGCCCTGGCCATCTCCCAGTACGTGCTAAGTCAGATACCCATGCCAAGCTGGGGCTGTGTGTGTCTAGCCCATGCAGGGGGACTTGGAACTTGCAGAAGGACACTCTGCTCTGTGGGACCTGTAGGTGAGAAAGCAGAACCAGTGACTAAGCTCCCATGGCAGAGAGCAGGGCAGTGGTCCAAGTTCGCAGCCAGTGCTTGAAGACATTGAAAGAGAGCTGGGATACAGGAGGCAGTCTCCACAGGGCTCAGGCTTCCCCAGCCTTGGATTCCAAAACCCTAAACCAAGACAGAGGCCAATATGGGCCTTGCAGTCACCTGAGCTTTCATGATATGGCCCTGACTCTCCAGGGTTTAGGAAGCCTGAGACACAGTCATCTTGATGATAAAGCCAATTGCCGCCGACATTGGTGGCCAGGAAGTGCCCCAGGCAGCAGGAGGCAATGGACCCACTCACTCAGTTCCCCCTGACTTCCTGAGGAGTGACGAGAGAGCAGAGGAAGGGATAGGCTCAGCTGGGCGATGCTCACTTAAGCATGCCTCAGACCATCTGTGACCGTAGGCCCCTTCTGTAAAATAGTAATGATACGGCTGCCAAGCTCCGGTTCTAAAAGTTAAACAAGTACTGTGCCTGGCATGGAACTGCATGTGTAGAGTGCTTAACATCATGCCTGGCACACAAGTAGATCCTCATAGTGAAAACATCCTTTGCTATTCTTCTGCACAGAAATTCCTATCAGAGCTCTTCTGGGAAGGCCCACAGACGATGCCTATTCTGCCTCGGCCCCTTCTGTATCACCTTCCAGGTCCAACCTGTCTCCTCTTTAGGCCTTAATCTGCAGATCTGTAGATGGGGCTTAGATTAGTACACTTCTAAATTCTGACCTTCTCCAGATTGGCTTTATTTCCGACACACACCTGTGAACCCCATTAGATGGAATTGAAAACCCAAACACAGGGCCAGGTGCACAGTAGCGTTCAGCATAGTCAGAATAGTCTGGTCTTCTTGAGTCCTTTCTTAAAGGATCTAGAGCTTAGACAGTGGGAGAAACTAAGGTCTCTTTCTGTCTCTCACACACACACAGAGTCTACCACCATCCACCTCCTTCATTCCAGTTCAGTAAGAAAGCATCAGATGTTCCTCTTGCAGACCCCCTGTCCAGCTCTGTAGCTATTGTCATAGTTAATTAGCAGAGCTAATTACATCTGACAGGCCGGGCCAGGCAGGAGACCATGGCAAGCTTTAAAATCCAGCCGTGCCACTGCGGGAGCCGCACCTCCTCCTCTCCGGAGGGTACCTGGCTTAGGAACCTGGCTTTAGAATGGACGGTCCTCCGACTTGGGCAGTGGAGAGCCCAAGAACCACCAGGGGAGCTTGTGAAAAGCACCCCGGTGCTAGGTCCTACCCTGGCATTTCTGCTCAGCAGGCAGCATAAGGTGTCCCGAAAACGCATCTGTCCAGCAAGCTCCCAGGTGGGTGCTGCTCCTGGGAGCCTCAGAGAGTCACAGGGAGGTGCTAAGTCACTGAGAAATGGCCCGAGTAGCTTCCGTGGCTAAGATTAGCGTTTTCCATCCAACCCTGGATGGCCATAGGCTGGCGACAGGGCAGAAGGAGGAGAAGGGCACAGGACTGATGGAGAATTCTCTGGAAGGAGGGGAGGGAGTAAATATGGAGCCAGGTGCTTGACACCCCCACCAGTGGGTGGAGCCAGGAGAACCTTCAAAGGACTTGAATAAAGTCTGTTTTCATAGCTCTAGGTCACTGGCCTCTGGAGCCCCTGTGCAATGCTTTCTGCCTGTCTGCCTATAAGGCTGTCTGTAAGGCTTTCTGTCAAGGATCAAGCTGTGCTCATCACTGGGGATCCCGAAGCGTCCATCTCTCTCCCAGCACCAGGTCCTTTGTTGCAGCAGCACAGTGGGAAAGTCTGCATGTAGAGGCAGGTGTTGCAGCTGGAACGCCAGCTAGCTCCATCCTCTGTAGCCGCATGGTTAAAAAGTCCTTTGAACTTTTTGATTAACCCATCTGTGAGACAGGGATCATAGCCACCTCTTGGAAAGCCACCACAGTCACTGTGACGGTGCTGAGTGCATCCCAGTAAGGACTCGACAGGCAGGAGCTGTGGACAGTAAACTCTTAGTGGTGTTTGTTCTCCGAAGCTGTTGTAAGGAACACTCTGGGGTGCAGGAGTAAGAGACCCCAGTAAACAGCCACCTCACGTTTCTCCTTTAGGGTCTCAGGCTCTGGCTAGCCCTACAGGAAGAGCCTGATAGAGTATCTGTCCTGGCCACTACATTCACCAGACACACAGAGGTCACCATCTTTCCCCAGCCTCTGTACCCCAAGACCTGGCTTTTTGCCAGGCTAAGTTTAGCTGTTTGAGCCACCCTCTCTGTGGGTGAGGCTGGGGTGGAGAGGAATTCAGTGGGCTTCCTGTCTGCTTCCTGACAAGCAGGCGAAAGCCCGCCAAATGACCCAGGTTTATTCCCAAAGCCAAGGCTGCCATCATATGTCACAAACCACAGGTGTGGGACAGCCTCAGAGCTGACAGCTTGGGGACCAGCAGAGGCAGACATCCTTGGAATGGGGGAAGATACCCTTTGGGGAAGGGTATGTGCACATGTGAGGGTGTGTGCACATGCATGTAATTTTGGTTTACAAGAGCTTCACATCAGAGCACAAGGTCCCAGGTCCTTCAGGTCAGTGGTCCCTATTAACTAACTGGTTTGGGAGGCAGAAGAGCAGAAGCTTCAACCCCAGCTCTGCAGTAGGCACGGAGTGGCTAAAACCCACTCGATATCTTGGCCTGGTCCTCCTACCTTATCCCCAGGGTTCTACAGCCTAGACAGAGGTTAGCAGGGGACGAGATGAGAACTGGGTTAAGATCCCTGGGAAAGAGTGAGGGTTGAGTGTGGTTGGGTGGGGGGTGGAGGGGTTGGGTCAGCCGGGCCTCCCCACTGCTGAAGGCCCAGGCACTGAAGGATTCCCCTCATTTGCTTGTGGGGTGGAGGGGAAGGAGCACCGTGCCAAGAGACAGCCATAACCATGGAGCATTTTCTGCTTCCAAAGCACTTCCCAGCGTGGGTTCCTCCACACCCTGAGACTTGGGTGGGGCTGCTGTGCTTGCCCGGTGAGAATCCTCACCTGTGAGGCCAAGGGGAAAGAAGATTAATACTTGTGGTGCCTGTTCTGTGCCTAGGCACTGTCCTAAGCATCCAAACCCCCTGGACCTCAGCACCCTTGTAAAGGAGGGGCAGTTCTGACCTTCCCCAGATGAAGATGGAAGTACTAGAGGAGATGAGTGGTCCACCTGAGATTATAACACCAGAGGTAGAGCCAAAGTTCAAGGCCAGGCATGCTGGACATCTAAAGCTGGATGCATTGTGTTTATGCTGTTGGCCTGGTGCTTCTGACAAAGTTTGTCTGTAACCGCCATGGGTGCTGCCTGTGTCCTTCCAGAGTCCCCTGCAGTCGGGACATCTGTTATTTTCACTCTATCACAGCCACTCTTTGACACAGCAGTCATGCAATGCCAAGTATTTCAGAAAGGCTCATGGGTGGGGGGTTGTCTTATTCAGACTTTACAAGAGCAGATCTCTCTCCTCCCATTTGACAGGGGCAGAGATGGCATTGAAAAAGCAGAGAGATTTGTGTAAGGTGCCTATGCTTTTCCTGGCTTAGTCCATCTCCTCCAAGCACTGTTAACTCCTTGGTTTTGAGTTCTGAACAAGGAGACTTCTAGAGTCCCGCATCCTCCAGTGGCATGAGGCTTTGCTCAGGTGGCATGGCTGAAACTAGTGTGTGAAGGGGAAGAGAACTCTCCACTCTGGGGATTAGTGTTGGTCACACACACACACACACACACACACACACACACACACACACACACACACACACTGGTGGCATGTTCTCCCTCCTCAGTTGATGTGGAAACTGACTTCCTCCCATGAAGGAGTTGCTATGGGTACAGCTGTGCCCAGAGGCGGCCACCTGGAAAGACCTTGGAGCCTCCTATGGTCCCCTAGCTAGCTGGCTGCCATCTGGTGTTCTGCTGCTGGTACTTCATTTAAAGCCCTGATCCATGCTCATTGACCAGCCTCAGTTCTGCCCCTGGGCCATCCTGGCGGATCACCCTTTGCTGTCTCTGTGTTGTGGAAACCTTGGCTGCTCTGTCTCTGCAATTACCCAGCATGCTTTTCCCAGCTCCTTGGAGTGGGAGGATGGCTGGCTGCCTTTGGACTTTTCTCCCATCCTATCTCTTCCAGTCTGATGTCCTGCCCTCTCTCTTGTCCCTCGCTTCTTCTCTGTAGAAACCTGTGGGCTCTTGAGGGCTGTGCCTGGACTTGTCTCCTCCTTCCTTGGGTCTGGCTCTCCAGCCACAGCCCCTCTGGATCCTGCTGACTAGTGCACTATGTATATGGGGTGGAGCTGTCTGAGTCACATTTGAATAGCAGCTTGCCCCAGCAGCAAGAGCAGGCCAAGGGTGTACATCTTCCCTTTGCTGGAGAATCCTCACCTGCTGATGAACTCTGCCCTCCTGCTCTCCCTCCATCCCCCAGCCCCATAACATGAGGGTAAGAACTGACTCATGCAAATTGAAGTTCAGGGGACTCAAGACAAACAGCCCAGGAATTTCTGTCCACCAGTATTGGCTTGCCCCAGGAGGCTGACAGGCAAAGAAGCCCTGTGAGTTCTTCTCTTTGTTGTCCAACAACTCAAGATCTTTGCTGAGGTCACTAAAAGGAAAGGGACAGGGCAGGTATGGAAAGAGGTGGATGGTTAATTCCCAGGGCTCCTGCCAGGAGAAGAGAGAACACAAGGTAAGGTCAATACAGAGTTGCCGGTTATCCTAGACCTCCATGTGGTGCCTGAGTGCTGGCTGTTGTGTGTTCTCTGTCTTACCACATGCACACACACAACGCATGCACAGAGAGAAAAGGAGAGAGACCTAAGGCCTTCCCCTTTCCCTCTGCTCACCACACATTGCAGCTATAGTTTCTGTAGTTTGAAGTGCACCAACAAAACTCACAAGAATTTCTTTTCCTTCATCACAATTTTGGATAGGAAACCTTGGAATGTGATTTTGTGTCTTCTCTTGAGAATGTCTCTTTTCATATAAAAGAAGTGCTTGTTTGCTTCTCATCAGCATATTCAAACCACCAGAATCATTGCTTTTGCACTTGGGGCCATAAAGTCAGATAAGGGTTCCTTGCCCATAAGTGCTGTGATGTCATGACAGTCAACCTGACAGGCAATGAGTGAGTGGTGTGTACTGGGGGATATGCTGGACAGATGTGTGGCTCATATTCCACGCAAGAAAGAGTAAAGCAGCATGATTTCAACACATTACTCAGAATGTAGCTTAAAATTTACAGTTGACTCGAAGCAGCTGAAATTTGGGAAAATGAAATTACAGATGGCGTTGATGAGTCTACCGTACCTATAACAGCCCTTCCCACACTTTTTTTTAAATAAATGGAAGTGGGTATTTTGTCTGAATGGAAATGCATACCACAAGCATGCAGTGCTCAAGGAAACCAAGGAGGGCATCAGGTCCCCCTGGAACAGGAGTTACAGACACTTGAGAGCTGCCATGTCGGTGCTAGGAATCAGACACTGGTCCTTGAAAAAAGTAGGCAATGCTCTTAACCTCTGAGCCATCTCTCCAATCCATCTGGATGGTTTTAAAGTACAGATTCTGATTGAGCCAACAGTGGGGCTATGATTCTGCATTTCTGTTCTCTCTCTCTCTCTCTCTCTCTCTCTCTCTCTCTCTCTCTCTCTCTCTCTCTGTGTGTGTGTGTGTGTCTGTGTGTCTGTGTGTCTGTGTGTCTGTCTGTCTGTCTGTCTGTCCGTGCATGTCTATGTGTCTAGGCATCAGTTTCCCTGGAGCTGGAGTATAGGTGGTTGTGAGCTGAGTGACATAGGTACTAGGAACCAAACATTGGTTCTCTGCAAGTGTGGTAAGTGTGCTTACTGGCTAAGCCCTCACTCAGGCCCCCTGTCTTTTTTTTTTTTTTTGGTGGCCTCCCTGTGTGGCTTAGGCTAACCTTGAACCCACGGCAGTCCTCCTGACTCCGTGTCCTAAGTGTGTCGGCCCCACCCCCAGCTTGATTCCAGGTTTCTGACAAGATCCCAGGAGATACTTCCACCCATGCTCGAACTGCAAAGAGTGGAAGAGTGTAGCCTTTCTCCCCTAGACTATTTAAGTCCTAAAAATCTGTTTGTCTTAGAGAAACTGCTAAGAGTCAGATTCAGAGTTCAAGCGCTTTGATAAGAGAAGCGAGAAGTATCGGATCCATGTCCCTGTGGGGGTATGATTACCTTCTTTTCTTAAACCAAGAAGCCTAGACTCAGAGAGGTGAATGAACGTACCCAGCACCACAGCTATCAATGGCAGGACTAGCTTTGGAACACGCCATTCTTAACCAGTAGGTTTTATTGCAGGAAGGCACGTCCGCGAAACAAAATCCAGTGGAGGCAGAAGCAGCACGTGAGGCCTCACAATTCTGATGGCTGAAGAACAGCAGCTCAACTTAGCTCAAAGAGAAAGGACGTCTTTATTGACTTGTCTGATAGCAAAAACCTAGACGTAATGGTTTCATACGCAGCTGGGCACAGGGGTGTGCTTTACTCCGTGCTGGCGGCAGGTTCCCCTTGGTAGTGGCTAACAAGCAGCCCAGGCTGTGGATGTAATCCTGTTATCAGACAACCCTAGCAACAAGGAAAGTCTTTTTTCCCATTGGCTCACGTTATTCATGTATTCATCACAGAACCAGTCACTGTGGGTATAGCTGTTGCTGTGTGGAATCGTCTTGTCTTGGGTTTGGCCTCAATGTGCACCTCTGGATTTGAGCTGTGTATTTATATCTACCCCAGTCAAAGGGCTAGGAGGGTAGAAGGTTGGCCTTCGGGGTCAATAGTGTGCTAGCTCCATCAGGATAAATGTTCTAGCAGATAGAAGGAAATGTCTATGGCGTGGGTAAGCCTTACACTCTTCTCCGAGGCTGGACTGGAGCACGGGAGATGGGCACTGGAGGCAGTTGGGGATTGAGCGTGAGACCCAGAAGCCTCACCAGCTCTTGGGGGAGGAGGCTGGTACAAGGCTCGGGGGCAAAGGGTCCTTGAAGGAGCCTTAGGTGTGACCCGCAGTGTCTCTCTCTGTTCCAGGAACTCTACAGCCATGGCCATGGGACTTTTCCGGGTCTGTCTGGTGGTGGTGACGGCCATCATTAACCACCCCCTGCTGTTCCCACGCGAGAATGCCACCGTTCCCGAGAACGAGGAGGAGATCATCCGCAAGATGCAGGAGCACCAGGAGAAGCTGCAGCGGGAGCAGCTGCGCCTGGAGGAGGAGGTGTCGCGGCTGGCGGCCGAGAAGGAGGCTCTGCAGCAGGTAGAAGATGACTGTGGCCAGCAGCAGCCGGAGGCCCGCACGGCCTGGGACCTCTGGAGCACTCTCTGTATGATCCTCTTCCTGATCATTGAGATATGGCGGCAGGACCTCCAGGACAGGCCCTTTCCAGAGTGCCTGGGCGGGGATGAGGATGACCTGTCTGGAACCCCACTGCGGGGCCTTCCCCTGCCCAACAAAGCCACCCTGGACCACTTCTACGAGCACTGTATTCGAGGTGCCACGGGGGATGCCGCCCGCACCCGGGAGTTCGTGGAAGGTTTCGTGGATGACCTGCTGGAGGCTCTGAGGAGCATCTGCAGCCGCGATGCCGACATGGAGATGGAGGACTTCATCGGCGTGGACAGCATGTATGAGAACTGGCAAGCAGAGAGGCCCCTGCGGTGCCACCTCTTCGTCCCCTTCACTCCCCCGGAGCCCTACAGCTTTCACCCAGAGCTCTGGTGCTCCAGCCTTTCAGTGCCCCTGGGTCGCCAGGGCTACGGCCAAATCAAGGTGACCCTGGCGGATGGGGACCCTCTAGGCTGTATCTGCAACAAGACCAAGCTTGGGGAGGACATGCTGTGTCTCCTCCACGGCAAGAACAGAGGGGTGCGGCCCAGCAGCGGGGGAGGCAGTGAAATGGAGGACTTGCTATGTTCCAGGGAGTCCTCATATCTAGATACCATGCGGGTCATGAAGTGGTTCCAGGTGGCCCTCACCAGAGCCTGGCAGCACATTGCCCACAAATATGAGTTTGACCTTGCCTTTGACCAGCTGGACACCCCAGGCTGTCTCAAGATCAAGTTCCGCTCAGGGAAGTCCATGCCCTTCACCTTGAC
This sequence comes from Pachyuromys duprasi, assembly GCA_028658305.1. Classification (NCBI taxonomy): domain Eukaryota; kingdom Metazoa; phylum Chordata; class Mammalia; order Rodentia; family Muridae; genus Pachyuromys; species Pachyuromys duprasi. The sequence continues at coordinate 58,296,819 of CM053762.1, read as the reverse complement.
TCCTGTGATCCAGTGTAAAGACTCAGATCTGTACTTCGCCTTGCGGCTTCCCAAGGAGGCCTGTGGGGGAACTCCAGCCACCAGCACTGACTGGCCCCTGTCCTTTGCTGTATATGAGCGACAGTTCCTCCGGATGATGGCAAAGACTTTGCCAGAGGGTGCCTGCCACCTCAGCTGTTTGCAGATCGCCTGCTTTTTGCTCTCTAAGCAGAGCCGCCTGACAGGCCCCAGTGAGCTGAGCAACTACCACCTAAAGACAGCCCTGCTGCATCTCCTGCTGTCCCAGCGGCCTGCTGACTGGAAGGCCAGCCAGCTTCAGGTGCGCCTGCAGGAGCTCTTCTGCTTCCTGGAGAGGAGCCTGCTGGAGAAGAAGCTCAACCACTTCTTTGTGGGAAACCCCAAGGTGCCCGAGGCCATGGGACTTCCTAGGAACGTGCGCACAGCTGAACCGCTCAACCTCTTCCGGCCTTTCATTCTACAGAGAACTCTTTACCATAGCACAGTGGACTTCTTCTACGAAATGCTTAAGAACGCCCCAACATTCATTCGAGAGTACTCCCTCCATGTCCCCTCAGACCATGCCAGCCCACCACCCAAAACTGTTGCCCTGTAGAGCATGAGATTTGAGGGCCATGAGGGAGAGCATCCCATGTACCTACCTTACTGGGCTCTGTGACCCCGTACAGGAAACACAGTAGGCCTGGAGGGAGCTGAGGTTCAGCTTGCGGGGGAGCCAAATCCTGGAGAGTGAAGGGAACAGAATCAACAACTGGACACCAGTTTGCCTTTCTGCCACATGGGCTTGCTGGTAAAACCACTATTTGGGTTTGGGCACTGATCCTTTGTAGCTAGTTCTAGATCACTATGAATGACCAAGACAGTGACCACACAGTGTCTGGGTGCTGAGTTAGAGAGAAGGCAAGCACTGGCTTGAACATAATCCCTTTCATATCACAGTCCATTCTGTGCTTCATATCCATAGGGGATCTACGAGGACGTTGCTGGGAACCAGATCAAGACCCAGCACTCCATTCCAGGAACTCTTGGTCCCAGCTATCTGCAGTTGCCTCACAATTGCGGGCTGGTGTGGGAATTCACAGCCTTTGAACCACATCAGGCACAATAATTGAGGTCCCACGGTGGCTGGCATTTTTACATACCACTTGAAGAACCTGGCAGAGGTCCAGAAGCCTGGACTAGTGGCTAATGTCTCCATTACACAGAAATGGGTACTTGGTGGTGGAGAGTCTAACATTGGCCAGTTTTTCAGCCACACATCTGACTGGGATGCATACCCTCTCCCTGTCCCTTTACCCTTAGACCAGGTCCCAACCACTCTGGGTGTCATTTACCACAGAAGCCCCTCCCCTCTCCATAGCTGGTCTTACCAGCCAACAGTGTGGTAGAGTGGCACAGATCCGTCTGGCTTGCACTTTGGCCCACTTGGAGAAAGTTACAGAGCCTTACAAGGATTACAATAGCCCTAACTCATCCTCAGAGTCCTGATCATAGGGAAGGGTAGACCTCCCAGTTCCTGACTCCTAGAGGGCCCCCGGCCACTGTACATAGCCAGGCTTTTCTGCATGGGCCTTGCCGAACTCCTAGATGACCCAGAGTTAAAGACTAGGGTGGAGGCTGGGCTCATTGGGGATCCATGTGAGTAGTGCAAGCACAGCCTGGGTACTCACAGGGGTGCTGCGGGCCCCAGACCAGCACTGGAGCCTGAGGCTGGAGCTGGGCTTCTATCCTGGCCTGTGTCAGAAGATCCAGCTGTTTCTTCTGCACTTGAACTTGACCAGCCGTTCTGGGATTTCTTCTCCACATCTTCTTGGTAACTTTTACAGGGACCACAGAAGAAACTTGGATGAAGAACAAGGTGGTACCCAGAAGTTAAGACAACGAGCCCTGCAGGGATCGAAACCAGCCCCACACATGCCTCGCGAGGCCTCGGAAAGCTCCAGAAGATGGACCATAAGCAGGGTGGCCGGAGACCATAGGATGCCTGAGTGCGGGCAGAGTTAGACTGAGCATGTGTGGTCCCGCCCCTCCACAGCCTCAACATGGCGTCCTAGGACCCAGGAACGGAGCCTGCTCAGAGTTGGCTCTGTCAGCAGCCCTGAGCCGCCTTAGCCAACAGGTACCTTCCAGAGTCGAGGCAGATGTCCTTATTTATTGTCATCTGTGCCTTTCTCTGTTCATTTGTATCCCGCTGTGCTTCGAAGAGAGCCCAGCAGTGAAGAACCAGCCTCCAGAAGCCAAAACCAAGCCTGGACCTTCATCTTCCCCTTCACCTCTGGGAGGAAGGTCATGGGAAGCACACTCTGGCTCCTTGTCTGCTGGGCATCTGGTGGAACCGAAGCCCGTTGTCTCCTAGAGATGCGACTGAAGCGGCTGGGCTCTTGGGGCTCTTGCTGCCTTATTTACAGTAAAGGAAGAATTCAATTCTTAAAGGAGTAGAGTTTGTTCTTTACTCGGGAAATCTTAGAGCAGAGTTGGGGACGAGGGTACATTTCCTATTGGCAAGCAAAGCTTCACACAGACACAAACACACACATGCCCACCGTTTTATTCTGACACCCTTGGGAATTTTTTTTAAATAACAAAATGGAATACTTCTGCCTTTGAGGTACCTTGTGCACTGCCTGCAGGGTCCCCCAAAGTGCTTTGGAAAGCTGGCTGCAGGGCCGAGTCTAGCATGAGGCCTGATTTCATAGAGTAGATCTGTGCTAACACCTGGGAAACCTGGAAGAAATGAATGTTTGCTCTTGAAGAGTCTGTCTTGAAGCTGAAGTCCTCTGAGCTCACAGGGCCTTTCCGGGAAGGACAACCTCCTCTCCAGACGCCTTTGCAGAAAAGACATCCTCTCACCTCCCAAGGATGCTGTAGGCCTCAGGACTGGGTTTGCTGCACCTGTAGGCAATGGTGAGTTAGGGAGGGCTGCGAGGTTGGTTGTGTGAGGGGAGTGCATTATGTCCTCAAAGGCCCCGGGCCAGGGCCTGAGGAGATGGTTCATTCAGTAAAGCGCAAAGCGCTTGGCGCACAAATACAGGGACCCTGAATTTAATCCCCAGAGCCCAAATGAATAGCCAAGGTTGTAGTGAATGCCTATAATCTCAGACAAATGGACAGAGATGAATCCCCAGGGCTTCCTGCCCATCCAGCTTAGCCTCACTGACCAATAAAATACCCTGTCTCCAAAACAAGATAGACTGTTCCCAAAGAAAGAATTCTATGTTGTCCGATGGCCTACACACACAGAGAGAGCCCCAGCCCTCTGTTTTAGGGAGCTTCCCTTACTACCATGAGATACCCAAAACGACTGAGGAAGGGGTTTATATAGCTCAGCATTTAAATCAGATGGCTGTGTCTGACGTCTGCTGAGCATGGCAGGTCATAGTGGGAACACAGTGCTTTGACTGGGATGAAAGGCCAGGCTGAGGCTCGTAAGCTAAACTTTGTGAGAACTAACCAGTGTCACACAAGAAACACCTTGAGCTGGCGCAGTGGCTCACACCTGTAATCCCTGCACTCAGGCAGGCAAAGACAGTTGTATCTCTGTAAGTTCAAGGCCAGCTTGGCCTACCAAGTGAGTCCAAGGATAGCCAAGGCTACAAAGAGAAACCCTGTCTCAAAAAAAAAATTTTTTTAAAGAAAAAGAAAAGAAACACCTGATCTCCTTCAAGTACCCCTAATTTGATGTTCTTTCACTAGACTTTACCTCCTAAAGTTGCTATTACACCACACAAGAACGTCTTCCAAAGCAAGAACTTCTGGCAGGTGTGGACTGGCAACAACATGCAAACTATAGCTCCCTGGACATAGCATGTTGATTCATTACCAAGTCTGTCACACAAACCACCCAGAGAGCTTGGCCTGTTGCTTTGAGCCTGCCTGGTGCCCACAATCCGATCTGAGGTGACTGTGTAAAGCTCTAAAGCATCCCCCAGGTGGTGCAGTTGAGGAAAAGTTCTTAGCTTCCTTTCAAGAAAACCCCAGTGGGCTGCTTTATTGGAAGACAGGCCTGGGGGAAGCTGATCCCTTTGCTGGAGACTTACGGTCAGTATGGCCACTGTGGTGTCAGCTGCACCACAGCTTTTTGTCCCTGAGCACAACCGCAGTCCCACAAGAGACCAGGGCAACAGGTGGCTGGGGAAGCCCCAATTCCTGGCATGTTGGTACAGGCACTGGGAGCCTGGTGCATAGGAGGCACTGTTCAAAGGGAAAGCAAGGTGACCTCCTACGTTCTATGAGAAACCGGAGTGGCCCGAGGGTGTGGCTCAGTTGGTAGAATACCCGCCTAGCATGCACAAAGAGCTGGGTACAGTCCCCAACACCACATAAACTGGTATGATAACACATGCCTACAGAGGCTGAAACCTGGTGTGGGTGGGGTCAGCACTCCCCGTATGGCCCTCGCTATCTGTGTCACTGGGAACAGGCTTCTGTGCTGCACTGCAAACTTCAGTGGCCTCACTAAGTCACAGCATCTACATTCTGCCTGATTTCCCACCCAAGAAATCCAAGGACCTCTGATGCCTGGGTGGTTAAGGAAAGCCTGGAGAAACATGGAGGATGGGCAGCCACATTGCAGCAGCCCCCGCTGTGATCCAGACCCCCCCCCCCCGCTCACATAGGAGTCAATTCTAATGACTCCACATCAGCCCTGAATGGATGCTCTTACTGTAGCCCCCATTTTCCAGACCAGGAAATGAGATGCAGAAGGGTCAAGTGACTTGACTGGAGTCAAATGGGGGTATCTAGCAGTCAGGATTCCAACCAGATTCCGAAAAACGTTATGTGTTTATATATGCAAGTTAAGCTGGAAATGGAACCCGTTCTGAGTGAGATTCAAGCATGTGAAGTAGGAGGAGGGAGGGAAGGAACTGGATAGGAGCAAAATAAGTAGGGCAATGGGGGGATCAGGAGTTGGGAGGAGGGAAGGCTGGGAGAGAGAATAGAAACCAGTGGGGGGCATCTCTGGGATGGGGAAGGCTTCCAAGAAGCTCTGCAGGGACCCTAGCTGACACTTCTATGCTGGGGGAGATGGAGTCTGAAGAGGCCCAACTCCTCTAGCCAGGCAGGACTACCAGTGGAGGGAGAGAGACACCAACCCACCCACAAAGCCTTCAGCCCAAAATATGTCCTGCCTACAAGTAGAGCAGGGATAAAGATGGAGCAGAGATTGAGGGACTGGCCAACCAATGACTGGCCCAACTTGAGGCCCACCCCATGGGAGAGAGCCAATCACTGTCACTGTTAATGATTCTCTGCTATGCTTGCAGACAGAAGCCTAGCAAGAGTGTCCTCTGAGAGGCTCCACCCAGCAGCTGATGGAAACAGATGCAGAGACCCACAGCCAAATAATAGGCGGAGCTAGGGGTGTCTTATGGAAGAGTGGGGATAGGATTGAGGGAACCGGAGGGATCAAGGACACCACAAGAAGACCTACAGAGTCAACTAACTGGGCCCCTGGGGCCTTACAGAGACTGAACCACCAACCAGAGGGCTTGCATGGACTGGACAGAGGCCCTCTACACATATGTAGCAGATGTGCAGCTTGCTCTTCATATGGGTCCCCTAACAATTAGAGTTGGGGGTTGTCTCTGACTCTCTTGCCTGCCTTTGGATCCCTATTCCCTAGCTGTGTTGCATTTTCTAGCCTCAGTGGGAGAGTATACACCTAGTCCTGCCGTGACTTGAGGTGTCAGGGTGGGTTGGGGGGGGCATTCCCTTCTCTGAGGATAAGAGGATGGGAGATAAGAAGAAGGGAATGAGGATGGGACTGGGAGGAGAGGAAGGAGGAGGACTGCAATCACGCCATAAAGAGGAAGGGTCTGTAAGGCCAAACCATAAACATCTTGAATGCTAAAGCAAAAGGTGACTTCATGCAGTGAGCAGGTAAACCATTGGTGGTTTGTTTTTTAATTTGCCTGATCCATCTGCGGCTATAGAGTCATGAATTATGTGCTCGATGTGGTAGGAGGGGTATGTAGCTGTCCTCCAGAGCAAGGCTGGTGGCAGCTGTGCCAGTGACCAGGGAATGTCCAGCCTTTCCAAGGCTGTGATTCAGAATTTGTTCAGTCTAGTCTCCATCTCCTGAGAGAGCTGGGAGTTTGTTTGGTTTGGCCAATAGTGAGCCCGAGGCAGAGCCAAGAACTACTTGCAAGGGGAAATACGTGCCTGAAGCTGGCCTCATCCCCCTTTCTCTGCACCCTGCTCTGCCCTGCAGGGGAGGGGAATTTTTAGACTTAACTTTTCTCATTGCCTTCTAAAGATAGCTGTTCTTTTAGCTAGTGTTCTCACACATGCGCGCACGCACACATACACATGCATGCATACACAGCAATAACATCATGATTTTTTTCACTGGCAGAAATCAAGTAATGCACAAGTTCTCACTGCCAGCTCTGAGCCCACCCTCAGAAGTCACTAGCACTGCTTCCTGTGTCTCCTCCCAGCTCTCCCCAACCTATGTGTATTGCATGTACAAATGCCTTCCTTCTGCTCTTACACACACGATAGCACACCATCTAACTTTCCTGGTCATCCTGCTGGGCACTTGTTTCTACCTTACTCTTTAAGGTAGCTGCTCACTGTCTCACTTTGTATTCCCATGTGCCTCAGTTTACTCATCTCCCTACCAAGGAGCCCTGTTGTCTCCAACACTTGCCACTTTCCTCGTAGAAGCAACACTGGAGTGAGCATGACTGAGCACTCAGCCTGTTCCGAAGCGATCTTTACCACCCTCATTGTCACTATATTCCATACTGACAAACTTGCTTCGTGTGTGATCACCAAGTGTCTTCCCATAGAAATGATTGCCAGGGATGTGTGAGGATTGTCAGCACATGAGATATAGCAAGGCAGTGGTTCATGTGCTGAGCAACAGATGTGCGCTACTGAGGCAGGCTCTACGAGAAAGCCAACACTGGGAGACAGCAGCTCTGACCCAAAGAACTGGGCCTGTCAGGAAGGCCAACAGCTCCAGACTGTCAGGGATCCCTAAAGACCATAAATACTAAAGGGGAATGTAAGAACAACCAGGCCAGCTTTGCAAGTGAGCTTTTAGCCATTTGGCTGCCTCACAAATGGGTAATGCATGGCATATCCCCGGGGAGAACCTATTGCACCCAGATGGGCCTGTCCTCCAAATATGTGTGCCTAACCCATCTAAGCATGGCTGCCTCATCTCTGCACAGTATGAGGGTCTGCTGTGGGAGTGAAAACAGCTTTTGTCATGCCTCTGGTGTTCCTCTGCAGCCCCAGAAAGAGACCAGAAAGTAAAACTGTCAGCAATAAATTCTCTTCCAGCAAAATGGAACCACACAAACCTCAGAGATGTTTGGACACTTTCTTTCTTTCCTCCATGGGACAAAGGCCTTGAAAGGGCAAAGTGGGGGGAGGGTGCAAGATGGGTAAAGAGAGGAGGACTTTGGTCCCATCTATTTATTTATGGCTCATAACTGTACTTTTGGTTTCCCTTGGACTCATTTTATTTAAAATAGAAATAGAAAGCAGACCCGCTTCTTGTTTCCTCCCTGTGGCCACCCTTCACTGAGTTCACATCCGTAATGGCAAGTCTCCTCCCAGCTCATGACTTACATCCTTCTGGAGAGTGGACTGAGAGCAAGTTCTTGGGGGACAGTGGTTAGACAGGGCCTCTCCCCCAAAGACTGTGGCCTTGAGCCTCTTCCAAATGGCATAAATAATGCTGACAGAGGCTTCCAGAAGGTGGGGGTGTGGCGGGGTGGTAAGAGGAGGATGCAGGTCAGTCCTAATGGGAGATGAGGAAGCAGCTCTTACATAGCCACACTCCAGGAATCAGGGCCAAGGAGGCCCACAGCAGATGCCCTAAGCAACCAGGCCCTCCTGAAGTGCAGCCTCACTCAGTGCTGGGCCTAAGAAGCCCTGTCCATGGTTTCCTTAGTTGCTTTCTGCTCTGGCCAGATGGGAAGCTCCATGAGCCACAAGCATCCAGATCAACACAACCGTTAAGCATTGGGTTTGTTCAGCTGGGTAGCTAACGGCCCAGGGAGAGTCGGGGGAGAGCAGGCCCTTGCTCCGGCTCCACACACCATCCAAGCACAGAGGCCCACGCATGATGCCTGTTAACTGGGCACCCAGCCATATCCAAGGGAGCCCATGGCTGCAGGGGCTGTCCCAGTCCTAGCATCCTAGAACAGCAAGCCTCACTCTTACTGCAAGTCTGGGTTTTGCCTCTACTACTTCAGCCACGAAATGGGAAGAATGGATGCCAGCGAGACTGAGTATGAGGGTGTGTGCCACGTGCTTAGTTTAGGGCCCAAAGAGTGGAGTCAAAGCCAGTACCAGGCACGCCTCTCCCCCCATGAACTCCTCAGAGCTGAATTCCCATTGCTGCTTTCTCCCTTCAGCACATGAGTACCTACAGGAACTGTTTCATTAATCTCTCTCTCTGAGTGCCAGACTTGTGCCAGGTGCCTAGGAAACATTTGTGGACCTTACTGGGGGAGTCTGGGGTGCTGCAGCAGTGTTTGAGAATGGCGAGGAGTCGCGTCTTATCCCTCGGACACTTCTGCTCTCACTAGCTCTTTGAATTGAATCTGGAAAACAAGCACATCAGAACCCCTGCAGCTCTAGAGACACAGGGTCCCTCATAGACAACAGGGGAGAAAGCAACTGTTGGCAGCTGTCTCATGAGACTCCCCTTGGGCTGGGTGAGGTGCAACCCTCTATTGAGTCATCAACCCCATCCTGGACTCACGGGTGTTCACCCAGCAAACACCGGAAGGCAGTTACTACTGTCTCTAGGCCCTGTCTATCAGAGAGGAACAGGAAAGCCAAAGAGACAAGAACAAAGCTGTGCAAAGGGACTTTCTGATCAGCAAGCAAACGCCAAGCACCCTTCACTTCAAGACAAGAAAGTTTAAATACTTCCTGGCATCACCATTTATGTGGCTCTTCAGTATCTTGATACTTGCCTCATGTAGCAAAAATGTTCACAAATCTGTGTGTGAGAGGGAAGCCGAGAGACAGAGACAGAGAGAGGGAAAGAGGAAGAATGAAGGCGAGGAAGGGAGGTGGTATAATAATAAAGGGGGGAGGTGAACCCTGGAAGACCTGAAGGTGAAATGCAAAGGGAGATACTATCTCTCACGAACAGCACAGTTTCAAGGCACGATGGCCGCCACAAACAGCAGGCCTGGCATCGAAAAGGGGAACTGTAATCTAGATGACGTCCCTGTGCCAGCCACAGCCACAGCCACAGCTACTGGCTGAGAGCAGAGAACCTGAGACCCAAAGAAAGAATTTCAAATAACGATTTGTCATCAGACCACCTACGGTCAGTGAGCTCAGCCGCGCACAGCCTCTGCCCCAGAATCCAGCTGCGATGTAACTGGACACAGTCTAGACAAGGCTCCAGTTCAGCAACCACTGTTGAAAATGCTCCTCTGTGGGAAAACGTACAAGACTTCCTAGTTTTCGTGATTGCATTTTTTGTGTGAGGGTGGGGTACACGTATAATGTACACACGTGTGCACACGGAGGCTAGAGGTCAACACTAGGTGTCTCCTCTATTGTTCTCCCCCTTAAAAAATTCATTTTCATATGTATGGGTGAGTCACCTGCACATGTCTGTATACTACATTCGTGTGGTGCCCTTGGAGGCCAGAAGAGAGGGCCAAATTCCCTGTGACTGGAGTTACATGTAGTTGTGAGCTGCCATGTGGGTGCTGGGAATTGAACGCAGATCCTTTGGAAGGGCAGCTAGCGCTCTTAACCTCTGAGCCATTTTTCGAGGCTCTCTAACTTATCTTTTGAGACAAAGGCCCCCCCCCCCACGGCTCCGTAAGCACACAGATTGAGCTAGGCTGGCTCTGAGAGCGAGCTCCTGGATTCCTCCAGTCTCTGCCCCTACAGTCCCACTTTCTACACAAACGCTCGGCAGGCATCCAAATGCAGGTCCTCACAGTTGTGTGGTGAAGACTCCTGAGCCGCCGTCACCCCAGCCATCATTTACTCCCCCATAAGAACTCTTCACAAAATGCAGATTTGTCTTGAATTCCTCAGGCTCTGTCCTCCTAGTTTCAGCCAGAGACTGGGGGGCTCCATCTGCTGTCTGAGTCAGGAAGGTTCATGGAGAACCACAGGAGGGGTGGGGGAGATGTTCTGCTCCAGAGAAACTGGGCTCGATTGCCAGCACCCACATGGAGGCTCACAATCACGTCACCCTAGTTCCCATGGATCTTATGCTCACTTCCGGCCTCCTCCTCAAGCACTGGCATGCACATGGTGCATATACATACATGCAGACAAAATACATTTTAAAAATCCTTTTCTTTTTAAAAGGAAGAAAAAAGTAAAACTAACAACAAGAAAGAAGAAAGGAGAAGCAAGTTCAAGGCAGTGGATGAAGCCAGGGCCCTGGCAGCATGAGCAAGTCCCTCATACCCAAAGGGCATTCAAACTGCAAGCAAGATTGTAGGCCACCAGCCTGCGTTTTCAGGTTCTTCAGGCTTCGCATATTAACACATGGGGCCTCGATAAGGTACCAGCAGTTTGTGTGCACCAACAGTTTGGTCCCAGGCCGGAGTCTCTCGAGACGCCTGCATAGTTAATCAGGCCCTGCAATCCTAGCGGAGACTGCAGGAACTATTCCCTCTTTCCAACCATAGAGCCCAGCAAACAATGATTCAGACTCTAGAGTAGCTTAGGTACCATGGCAATAAGGCACCACATCCGGACCAGATGGTACCACAGACTGCCTGTCACATGGTGTCTTTTCTGGCAGGCCTGGTCACCTTAGCCAAACAGAACTGCCTCTGTCTAACTGGCATGGAGCGGCATCTGGTAACTACTTATATGGTGCAAAATAAGCCCACAGCCAGCAAATGGCAGAGCCAGCTGAGATGCAGGGAGAAGGGAAGGTTGGTGTGGGCAGAGTCCAAAGCAGGAGCATGGAGAAGTCAAAACATCACACTTGCTTGCCTGGCCTCTGGGCATGGCTAGGGATGCTGAAAGGCTGGAAGACTCTTAAGTGAGAACAAAGCCAAAATGATCACAGGCTGATGAGGACACACTGGCATAGAACAGCATGGGGCAGTGTCAATCCTCCAGAGAAAGTGACAGCAGCTGCCTGCTGAAGCCACCTGCTGGCACACCAGCCACCTCCAGAAGTCTCTGTCTTCCCCATCTTTGATAGCATGGCACTGGCACTGCCCGGTGGTTGATGGCCGGCTCCAGGGAAGCCAAGCCAAATAATCACTGCAAGGCAAGTTACACTAAAACCTGAGCCAATCTGGCACAGAGATGGGAGGACACCATGGGCAGGGCCCATGTCTTTGTCAGTGTTGCCCACGGTCCTGGATTTGGTACCCAAGAAGCAAGCAAAGGCATCTGCTGCGACCAGCTGCGTGTGTGACGCACATCCAGCAGTGACCTTTGCCTGTGACTGGGATTAGAGCGGGGGGAGGGGGGCGTGTTTTAGAGACAGGATGCTGGTTAATAAAACATTTTGTGAGACATCCTGAGCTCCTGTAACACTAGTGAGAATCTGACGTGGTTGGTCCAGGGTGATAAATGGGTGTTTCATTTCCTGTTTTAGAATACTTTCCAGTCACAAGACCCTTGGGTGTCTCCAAGGCCCATGGCCAAAGCTTGAACAGGAATGATATGCATGTCTTCCCATGTGGGCAGCAGAGTTTCTTTGCTAAAAGAAGGGCATTTCTTTTTTTTTTCCTTTTTTTTTCACAATTTTTCATTATATATTTTCAATTGGGGCTTCCTGATTGAAGCCCCCTCCCTCAACTCCCCCCAGTACTACCCTCCCTCCCTCTTCCCCTCATCCTCTCCCCCTAGTTCACTGAAAGGGGGAGTTCTCCACCATTGCCATCTGCCCATAGCTTGTGAAGTCTCATCAGGACTGCCTGGATCCTCTTCCTTTGTGGCCTGGCAAGGCCGCATCACCAGAGGCCAATGATCAAAGAGCAACCAAGTCCATGATAGAGGCAGGCCCTGATCCCCTCACTCAGAAATCCACATGGAAACTGAGCTGCCGACCAGCCAATCTGAGCAGGAGGAGGGTCTAGGTCCTGGCCATGCATTGTCCTCGGTTGGTGCATCCATCTCTGCAGGGCTCTGTTGGTCTCCTTGGGGGTTTCTGTCCCCTCCATGTCCCTCTATCCCCACACCCCTCTTCTTCCATAAGATTCCCTGTGCTCTACCCAAGGTTTGACCCTGAGTCTCAGCATCTGCTTCGATCCCCTGTTGGGTGGAGCCTTTCAGAGGACACTCAATAGTAGGCTCCCATCCTGTTTGAGGTAACTCAGAAACAGAAAGACAGGCATGGTATATACTCACTTATAAGCGGATATTAGCTGTATAATACAGGATAGCCATCTACAGACCTAAAGAAGCTAAACACTAAGGAGAACCCTAGGGAGGATGCTTAAATCTCATTCAGAATGGCAAACAGGATAGACACCAGAAGCGGTGGAAGAGAGGAAAAAGAAGGGTATTTCAACATAGAGTATTTGTAGTTGGTTTCTTCTTCTTCTCCTCCTCCTCCTCTTCCTTTTTCCATCTTCTCAAGATCTCTTCTTGCCAAAGAGGCTGTTGGAGCGTTCCCATCTAGAGTGACAAATGTCTGTCAAAGCAGGCCCTTAATACCAGCACTGTGCTCAGTAATCTAGGAATCACATTGGCCAGAGGCCAGGGAGCCCAGGGTCACAATAGCTCCCAAAATGCACTCTCAGTGCTGGGTGCTTTCTAGAGATTCACTAGAAGCTACAGGCTACAGGAGTCAGACACACGATCATTAGACTATATTTTACATTTTCATGTTTACTGGGGACCTCAAAAATAAACAAACAAAAATAACAGAAATGCACTGACCCCCCAAGACAACCTGTGATGCAGAATCATAATAGCTGAGACTCCTAGGCCATTGCCTAGGTGATTACCGTATGGCTGGGGCTGGCAGCCCAAAATCAAAGGCAGTAGGGTTGTTTTGAAAATAAAGATTCAAGAAGCCCAGGAAAGTGTTCTTATCAATGAGCAGAGCACTGACTGCAGGGTCCTGCTTCATGGTGGCTATCCAGAGCCGTAGCATCGGGGTGTGGCTCACACAGCTGCAAGACAGGAAAAGGAGAGGGTTGGGAAAGGGAATATGTATTACTGTGTAGATTTAACAGAAACGAAAATAGGGGTGTCTTTGAGACATATGGTAAGCTAAGTTACTACCCAGTAAGCCTGGTCTTGATGAGGAAAAAGGCTTACTTGGAACTGTGTGTCTGTCTGCTGACATTGTCACAATGGCTGTGTGAAGGTAATTAAATGCTGTGGACTGAGGCAGGGGAACCAAGTGTCTATTTCATTGCTGACTGACTGATAACCTCAAGCAAACAGTCTTAGGACATTTGTAGACTTTATTAAGGGTTCTGAAAAGGAGAAGAGCTTCGCAAACACTTTAAAAATAAATAAAAACAACCACAAAACCTTGAAGCCCAGGCCTTTTCAAAGATGGAAGGAAGTCAGGTCTAGGGTCTGCAAGCTGACAGGCTAAGGGAGGCCAGGACACTCGTGCCCTTGCTAATGGAAGGAGGTGGGCTATGACTTGTCTGTGCGTTTGTTTCACTATCCAGCCACCTGAAATGTCTGCCATGCTGGTTGGCTGGGATCTGAGTCAGCGGAACCACACACATACAGTGTCACCTTTGAGCTCTGAGGGAACAAAGCTTTAATAACCCTGTCACACTCTAAAGTGTGACACTTGTGTGATATGTGGCTGCCATTTTGTTTACTTGAAGACCACACATGAATTGCTTTTGAAACCTGGTTTTTAAAGGGTATTTCTATTCGGGGGACGTGAAATGGGACTCAGCTGTGTGGCACATGCTGAGTGACTCAGCTGTGCAGCCATGGAGGAAGCTACTGATTATTTTGAGTGTCTGTGGATCCACAGGGACACTGGGCTCTGAAGCACTCGGGAGGTCTTTGCACACAGGGTCTTATCCTCAGAGATGTAGGTCACATGTGAGTAGTACTCGGTGGGAGAAGAACACAGGGGTACTTTGGACAAGGAAGCTCGTATGATTTTGTTCCACAAACATGAGATAGTCCACATGGGCATTACTAGGACCCAGAGCTTCTCAACAATAGGCACTTATTGTATTTGCAATCACATAGTCAAATGTCTTACTCTGCTAGTCCATATACATCCAGCCGCTCAAACCAGGGCCAGAAGAGGTAGTCAATCATGGATATCCGATCCCCACCAAAGAAGGAGGTGTTCTGATACTCGAGAATCTAGAAATAGACACAGAACAGTAACCAGTTAATTTACACATTCGCTGACATGTTTGCAGATGCTAATAAAAGTGCCAGATTAATTACAAGGATGGAGAACTAGCTTGCCAATCTTCTATTTTTCTATCTCTGCCCCCTATGTTTCTTCCAACTCCTTTAGGGCCACAGTCTTGGCCACATCCTGTTCCTACCTCCCCTCAACATTGAAAAGAAAGAAAAAACATAGCTCATTTGACTGGAGAATTTGGAAAGAGCTACCCTGACAGAGGTGGCCCTTAGCCTGGGACAAGTTCCTCCAAGCCTTAGGCCATCTCCAGATTAGCTCAGCTTGAAGCTGCTTCAGGCCAACACTGCCCATTCCCCCAGGGACCTGAACGTCTGAGCCAGATGCTAAAAAGCAGCTTTCGAAAGTCCACCTGCTGGAGTTGTGATCTCGTCTCCCACATATCCTGAGGGGGATGCCCCAGGCCCCATTGCTCCGAGCTGGACAGAGCAATGCTAGTTGGCAGGTTCCCTTGCATCCCAACATGGTCCTTGCCATACTTTCTTCTTTTATTCAAATTCTTCAAGCATCATGCTGCTCGACACCAAGAACATTCTAAAATAAAACTTTTCCTTCTCAAATGGGACAAACCAACCCTCATAGGTGGACTATAAGGAAAACACTTTCAACAGGCCACAACCAGACAAGCTACAAGAAAGCACCTGCTGTTTTCCCAAACATAAGCAGTTCCTGCTGAACCAAAGAGAACAGCACAACGCCAAGCTCCCAGGTAGGTCAGCTGCTCACACTGACCAACAAAGCATGCAGCCAGCCCAACACTTCCTTCTTGCTGCCGGCGAGACTGCCAGGCAGGGTGAGTTGTGGGAAGAAAGCTATGTTTTCCATCTTAGACTTGGAGAACCTGCTGAGGAACAGAACTTCATAAAGAGTCAAACTCTACATTCATGACTGGGGAGAAAGCTCAGTCAGTAAAGGGCTTGCCACACCAGCACAAGGAGCTAAAATTGGTCCTTCAAACCCACACGGAAAAGGCCGCTGTGGTAGTGCGCACTGGTGTTCCCAACAATGCTGAGGAGGTGGAAACAGGTGCGGCCTCCAAATTCCCTGAGACAGAGCCATCTGAATCGTGATTCCCCAAGCCAGTGGGAGCCCCTACTTCAGGATACTCAACGTAGACTTCACAGAGTAGAAATGGCACCAAAAGCCAGACACCCTCTAAACATGCTTGCTCTGTTGACTGTGGTGTGGTCATGGTTTTGTACTCAAAGAGCTGCGCAGTGTGCTGAGTTTTTCCTCTAATCAACATGGAACCCAGGACAACTTTCCTCACCCCAGCCTCAGTGTCCTCAACTGTAAGGGCACCTATTTGTGGCCACCTCAGAGGTCATGGGAGTCACAAGCATGCATGGACAGTCTAGTCCCTGAAGGCTCCACAGAAAGAAAACCATCCTGATGGAGAGCCGATGAGTTCCTCTGCTGGCCTCCCCTTTTCAGAAGGGGAAACGAACCTCAGGGCCCTAAAGGCAAGTTTTCATATTCCCCAGGTGGGCTAAAGGGCCCCGGATCATTGTTCTGAAAGTCTGGGAGAACATTAGGTGGCATCAAGAAGCTAACGAGTGTCTAACAACGAGAAGGGACTGCTGCTCGTTTCAGTCCTGGGTGACTGGGTGTGGCCCCTTGAGTGAGAAAGGACCCCCTAGGCTCACGTCTGAATGCTTGGTCCCCAGTCGGTAGAACTGTTTAGGAATGAGTTAAGGGGTGTTGTCTTGCTGGAGATGTGTCCCAGGGGTGGGCTCCGAGACCTCAGAAAACTTCCGGATAGCACTCTCCGCTTCCTGCTTGTGGACTGGGATGCGAGGTCTCAGCTGCAGCGCCATGTCTGCTGTCCCCCACCATGGTGGCCATTGACTCCTAACCCTCTGGAGCTGCGAGCACCAAACAAACCCTTCCAAGTCGGTCATGGTTATCACAGCAACAGAAAAGTAACTGAGACAGAGGGGAAGGAACAAAGCAGAAAGCTCTAAACTGCCTTACTGTTCAGAAGCGGCTAAAGACCACCCAGCTCTCGGGAGCCTGGCCTTGCCTCCTGTCACCCACACGTGTGAACACACAGCTTTACGTTTTTGCTTCCACAGCGGCCCACTGCTTCTGCCACCTTTCGGTGCCTGCCGTCCTTGACGTACTGACTTAAGTCATAAGTCAACATAAGCCCTTCCTCCTAAGTTGCTGCTTGTCACCTATTTGGTCACAACAAGGAGAAAAGGACTAGTGTACTGGGGAAGCCGAGCACTCCTGCACTGGAAAGCGGCCTCCCGGTGACACTGGACACCCTGGCCCGGCCTCCCTGGAGACCCGTTGCTTCAACAGGTACCTCCTAGAATGCCTCAAAGAAAGTGGTGATCTCCACATGTGTGCCTGCTTTCACACACACAGTAACTGAACAGGAAGAGTAGAGGTGTGACAGGAAGTAGCTGGTGAGTGATGGCAACAGAGGAGGTCTGTTTGGTTTGAGGAAGATGCATATTTCCACCACTGAAGCCCTTCACCTACGTGCCAGGGAGAGTTCTCCGGCTCCCCCTAGCACTATAAACGGGGAACATCAGCAGAGAACACAGTGGAAGGAGTTTGTGGGGCTCCCCCTGGTGGCCAAAGCCCTCTGTAAGTTAAAGAGGGGAAAAACTAAGGCTTTTGAGAAAGAAATGTTAACATACTTCTTGGGCCACATATCACCCCAATTGTGGTAACAGAAGAGTGATTTTCAAAAACTAATCCCAGAGTTCTTTAGACCAGGAATTCTAAAAGCCCAGTCTAAGAGCTTCAACCTTTGCAACAGCCACCTGCTTTACACTGCCATCATTTAGCCCATCACCAGGAAATCCTTGTTCTGCAGTCTTCAAGCAGTGCTGTGTCTCCCGTTGGATGCCCCTTACTTGATGGAAAAGGGGGAAATTCTTAAGAGTTGGAAGTCACACATGCCCATTTCTGCAAAGGCGCAAAGGCACTCTCCAGCACAGGAGCAGTAGAATCAAACCCACATCCAGAGACAGCAGCAAAGCATTCAGATTGGAGACAGAAATTTTTGGAGTTTGTAAGGAAATAAGAGGCAGTTTCAAGATTTTAACTTCCAGGTTCCTGCCAAACAGAAACAGAACAGCCAAGCCTGAGCTCCCGATGCAGGGAATGGGTTTCCTGTGAAAAGACACACTGCTCTGTTAGGAAGAAGTCTGAGCACTGAGCTTCCAGCAGCCTTGCCCCGCCCTTCACTTAGGACCAAGTTATTCTATGGAGACGCAAATTACAACTTGCCAGCATTTAGGGAGGATTGATGACTCTGAAAATCCTGATGCAAGCCTTTTAATGGGCTCCATTCTTCCACTCAAAATGTATTTTGTGAAAGTTAGGTGACACCTGACCGAATTCTTGTAGAGCAATGGGTAGTGGGTACAAATACACATCTCTGAAGAGACAAAGGACTTCCTGGGCCTGACAGTGATGGAAGAAAGCCCAACAGGAAACACAGCCCCTCAATTTCTTAAAATGTTATACTTCCATATGCACAAGAGACAAATTGATTCAAAAGTTAAAACAAAGCAAAACAAATGTGTTCAAAAACTAGCCAAACAGCCTTCAAATATGAGAAAGTCTTTACATGGAACTGTAAAAATTAACATGACCAGTACAATCTTAGAACGGAAATGGACAAAATCTTTGAACAATTTTCATAAAACAGTCAACTTAGCCAAACAGCACAAATTAATAAGCTAATTATTTGTAAAGAAGAAAAGACAACTTAAACATTAACATTACGGCTGAGCACGGTAGAACAAGCCTTCAGCCCCAGAACTGAGGAACCGAGGCAAGAGGACAGTTTGCAGTCAGCCTGGGCTACACAGTGAGACCCTGTCTGAAAAAGTAGGAAGGTAGAAGGGTGAGAAGATAGAAAAAGAAAAGAAACAAGTGTGGGAGGGAGAAAAAAGGGGGAAAGGGGAGAAAAAGATTATGAGTGAAATTTAACCCTAATAAACGGCAGGAGCTCCTGAGTGGTGCACACATGTCAGACACAGATACAGCCCTCAGACAAACTGTGTGCACAAAGCATGCGACTAAGCAGTGTGAGAAACTCTGCAAATGACAGGAATACAAAGCAGGCCAAAAGACATCAAGACACTGAACCATACAGTGCCCTGCAGCCTTGGGAAAATGAGGGCTGCAGGTCCTCATCCCTCAGTGAGCTTCAGCCTACTCTCCATCCAGTCCTGTAACAGCTGGAAAGGAACCAAGCGAAGCCAGCATTCAGAGCCAAAGCCTAATGGCTTGATCACAGACTATGAGGGAAAACCCAAAGCATCAGAAAAAATGTGGCCGGATGTGACAGCTACCGCCATGCAAGTGTTCTGAATAAAGCCACTGTTAACAAAGAACCCCTATGAGGTGCTGCCATGCTGGAATCCTCAAAGACAGGGAAAACAAAGCCCAGCTGAAATGGAACAGTCAATACCATAAAAAAGAAAACTAAAAGGGGCACTTCTTAGCTGACGATTCAAGTCCCTCAGAAGCAGGTTTGAAGTGTGTTTAGTCTGCAGCACCCAACAGTATAAAACGCACACCAGCATTCAAGACAGGCAGGCGGGAGTGACCACCGAAGCAGCAGGGTTCATTTATATTATCTATGTAATCGTAAGTGAATTCTTAGTAGGTTTAAAAGTTTTGTTGTTGCTGCTGTTTTCTGAGACAGAATCTGACTACACAGCCCAGGCTAGTCTCAAACCTGTGACCCTCTTACCTTTATCTTCTATGCGCTAAATTTTGGGCCCATACTGACACACTCAGAAAATTGGACTTTTTAAAGATCATTTTAAATAAAAAGATCATACAGGTCATTTTTCAAAAGGAAAATATCACCTGGAGCTTAGGGCCACAAAATGAATCTGAGTTTTTTGCTAGGCTATCATGATATTCTTTGCGTTAAAATCTTGACCTTGGGCCGGAAGATGGCTCTGTGGACAAAGGAGAGAACCTGAGATCAAGTCCCAGGACCACACAAAGCTGGGTGACAGCATGTGTGTCAGTAGCATGTAGCAGTGCTCCTGTGGGGAGGTAGAGACTTGGTATGTAAATCAGGGAACAACAAAAGACAGCTTGTTTCCAACATGGTGAAGGGCAAGGACCAGTATCTGAGGCTGCCCTCTGACCTCCATGTATCTATCCACTGCTGCATAAGCCCACCCAAACCCCCAAACATGAACACACACACACACACATGTGCTTCCACACACAGAGAGAGAATCAGAAATACCATGTGTGGTTTTTCAGCCCACACAAACTCCTGCTTGTTAAACTCACATGAAGGGTGAGGTAATCCCAGCACTCAGGAGGCAGATGCAGGCAGATCTCTTTGAGTTCAAGGCCAGTCTATACAATGAGTACCAGGAGAGCCAGCGCTACACAGAGCAGCCCTGTCTCAAAAACAAACAAGGAAACAAGAGCAAAACTAGACAAACAACAACCAGGAGAAAATGCTAATGTAAATTAAGTGACCTTTCTGTCAGCATCATGCTGGTAAGTTTTAACTTCACCAGGATTGCCTAGAGTCTGCACTGTAGGACCTGGAATCTGTATATTAACATTTGGAGGAAGGCTCTTATCATTCACATCCATGACTGTTTCAGGTTCTGATATCGTGTAACGCTGCAGCTAATGTTCTTGCTAATGTTCTACAGGATGGCACGCCCATCCAAACCTGCTGAAACACAGCTATAGGCTCAGTGGTGAGTGACAGCTTGTAGAGCCGAGCATGGCTAACAGGAATGTCTGAGATGCAGACTACAGTGAAGAGTGCTGTTTGGGGTGTCACGGGAGCTGGCCAGAGGCCCACACATCTTCCCAGCTGAGCTTAGCGACAGCGCCTTAAAGATCAGCCTTTCCGGGACAGTCCTGCACCACTGAAATCAGCAAGGGTTGCAAGTTGGGGTTTTGTTTTGCATGTTCGCCTTTTGTTTTCAGGGAGTGAAAATATTCTTATCACCACCCTGCCGGTTATCTATTCCTGTCCTTCTCGTTAACACTGCTAACTAGGAAAACCATTCCCAAGGTCTAGTGAGGTCTACATATCACTCTCCAGAGCCCTGATGCCAGGTTTCCATCCTACAACACCACAAAGGAGCAAACTGGCTCTTCTCTCCAAGTCCCAGGAGCATCATGTTTACTGGCCACAAATTTGAAAATCAACCTCAATAGCTCCTCCACCAAAGTCCATCTCATCTTGGTCCCTTGAAACCTCTCCAGTCAAGTCTCCTCTCCAACCCTATTACTGAGGTCCTGGTGGCCCCTTTCCTCTTTCCTCCACACTAGTGAGCAAAGCAGGAAAGAACCATCCCTTCTCCTGCCTGATCATCTGCAGTTACTCTGCATCAACTTCCGGTTCAAGGGGAAAGTCCTTGGCACAGAGTAAAAGGCTTCTGACTGTGGTCTGCCCCCAAGTGCATCAGCTCTCTCTTCTGAATGTCTCCAACCTAGCACTCAACACATCTTGGTTCAAAATGGGCTTAACAGATTTTACCATTGAGCCTTCTGGGCATCTTTAATGTTTGCATTGCTAGTCGACAGCCATCACTAGCAGCCATTCTTATTTGCAAAGTACTGGTACTGTTGGCCCCAGCAAGATGCTACAAAGAGTGAGACAGTGTACACAAAGCACCACAGTATCTTAGTGTGTCGCACAGAACACTGGCAGAGGGAGCCCAAGAAGAAGAGCCACGCCTACATCATAACTTCCTAGATTCATGTGGAAGAGCAGCAAGAACAACCGAAATGTACTTTCAATGATTCCTAAACTCAGTGTTTTGCTTTCAGCTCCTTAATCTGACCCAGGATTCACATATCTGTGAGAAAGTATCCAGGCAGGATGGAGTTTGTTCAGAGGATCTTTAAAAAGACAGTAGCAGGGTGTGGTAGGACACCTTTCAATCCCAGCACTTAGAAGGCAAAGACAGGCAGATCTCTGGGAGTTTGAGGGTTACATAGTGAGACCCTGTAGAAAAAAAAACAACCACCACCACCAAACACAGAGACATTACAAATTCTCTATTCAGAAAGGTTTCAACTCCTTTTAAAGCAGTGTTTAGCATTTCACCTTCCTCTTCTTTCATGTCTTGTTCAACACTATGATTAAAGGCAGTGTTAGCGAAGCAGTTCTGGTACCATCTTCCCGGATTTCTCTTTCCCAAGGCTCTGGAATCCAACCAAGCCACACCTAAAATCATACCCCCACCATCTGCTGCCTCCACAGGGTCAGGGTCATGGAAGTCTGATGCCTAATATTTCTTACTATTCACCTTCCAAAACTATGGCAACTGTATAACGCCAAGTCAGGAAACAGAGTGTGGGTGAATTGAATCTGCTTCTAGTTGATAAAGTCAAGTGGAAGAGTATTAATAGCTAGCCTTCTCTTAAAAGATAAAGATGGGTTTCTGGCTGTCAACAGGGAGTGACCCACCCATAAAAAGAATTCACTGGTTTCTAGAGCGGAGGTAGAGGAAGCCCCAGCCCCACAGCCGGTCCTCAGGACGGGTGGGCAGTAGCTCCATGACTGCCGTGTGCAGACTCTATCAGCAAAGACTGTTGCTTGTCCCCCCACAGCCACCTTCCTCATCTAAAATACACAACACTGACTTTATTCAGGATGTCCCAGCTGAAAGGTAACCCCAGCTCCTTTGCTGATAGTCACCTAATAACTAAATTCTGGCCACTGAGGTGTAAGCAGTCACTGGATTCTGGGTGAGTCCTTTAAGAGGATCCAGCCACTTGCCACTTTTCTGCTTTTCTTTGCTAGAGCCTGAGTGGAAGGCGATGTCAGGAGTTCCAGCTGCCACCTTGTTTTCACGGGTGAAAGCCTTGCACTGAGGGTGACAGAATGATGAACCTCAGTCCCTGCTAATTTCAAGAGGATGCACGGAAACAGTCCTGGACTGTCTCTCTTTGGCTTCGCAATGAGAGAGAATAAACCATTATTAGACAAGCTTACAGAGGTTAGATCCCACCCAGCCCCTAACCAATACCTCAGCCTCATTGGCAGAAATACTTAGGGGATGCATCGATGCCAGGAAAGGGGGAATTGATTGTTCATCCTTGACAACTTTTCAAGAATCTTTACAGAGTATGTCAGGGGTGCATGCATCTGCAGGTGACTACAGCCAGGTGACTACAGAGGGACCACAATGGCAGACAGTCTGCAAGCAGGTGATGTCAGGCATCTAGTTAGAGACACTACGCTGACCCATCACCTCTGAACAAGAGAGGCGCTCCTTCGCACCTCTTCCAGGTTGCAGAACTCCTGACGCAGGATGACCTTCAGATCTGAACACTCTCTCCCACATCTCATCGATACCAGGCATTCCTTCGTTAAATGTGGGACCTAGTCAGAGGACAAAGGTTCTTAGAGGAGATGTTTGTGATGATGGTTCCACCTCTGACTGAAAGGCAGATGTTCCAATGCTTGGTGAGGGGCTCTGGGAGTTATTTCCGTGCTTTGAGGGGCCACTTCTCACAGCAGCTGCTCAAGCTGCCTTAGCAGGGTATTCGCTGGCCCCTGCTTGGTCGACTACACTCATGCTGTACATATGCTTTATGCTTCAGTGTTCCTGTCTGAAAAATTGAACCAGTAACAATAACTACCCTTCAAGGGCAGCCAAGGAGGGAACCAATCAATAGTGAGAGAGGGTTTGGAATGTCCCCCAGTGCCCAATATATATCAGCCATTAACAGCATCAAGTTAGGTACATGAATATTTGTGTGTATGTGCATATGCATGTTTGGGTGTGTGCACATTTGGGGGCCCAGATGTCCCCATGTTACATCTTTTTTTATATAAAAAACATTCACGTATTGATTTAGTGTATGTATGTGCTCATGTATGCATGCCATGTGCACGCAGCATGAATGCATGAGTGCCACCAAACGCAGGTAGAGATCTGAGATCTGAGAACAACTTTCAGTTGTCATTTCTCTTTCCACCACAAGGGTCCAAGGGATCAAACTTGAGATGAGGCTTGGTGGCAGGTGCCTTAATTTCTGAGACGAAATTTCTCAATGAACCCAGATCTTGCAGATTCAGGTAGACTAGAAGACCAGCAAGGTTCAAGGGTCCTCCTGTCTACCCTCCCACCCCCAGCACTGAGATTACGGGCAGACACTGCCATGCTGGCTTTTTATGTTAGGCTGAGGATCCAAAACCAGGTCCTCATGCCTGGGCACTAAGCCATCTCCCCAGCCCCTCACCGAGTCATTTTTATTTCTTTTTAAAGTGACCTGTTTTCACTTTTCTGTCAATAACAACTGTTCCCATTATTCATGTTTCCTAAAGTGCTTGTCACCCTTGCCCTGCTGAGAAGATAACCTTCTTCCAGACATAATCTCCCTCCATTATTTTTATTTCTCTGGAGCTTGAGAAATGCTCTTTTTAAAGGAATAGCAGTTTCAGCTGTTTTGATGTCCCCCTTTCTAGCCACGAGTCTCCACTTCCCGTTATGAATGTCAGTGCTCAAACCTGACTCTAGTCCCGTGTGAGTTATTGTTCAGAAGCAAAAAGAGTTAAAATGAAACTATGTCGTGATCAGTTGTGGAATGGGCTGTAGCTGGGGAAACACACACAGTCCAACCAGCCTGCGCGGCTCTCCAGAACCGTGTACCTTACAGAACAGCTCCAGCAACATCTTCTGGCGAGCTCGCTCATACGGGTCGTACGGAAACAGCTTCCTTCCTGGGTAGACATCATCCAGGTACTCACAGGCAATGACGGACTCGTAGATAAGCTGGCATTGGCTGTTCTCCAGGACAGGTATCTGGCCAAAGGGATGTTTTGTATAGTACCACTCAGGCTTGCTCTTCAGGTTAATGTTGACAACTTCGTGCCTTAAAAAACAAGGGAAAAAGAAGACTAGAAATAAGATGCAGATGCTCACCTGGCAAACAGGTATAGCATCAACATTTGTACTCAGAGCTGTTTCTTTAAAGTTGAAGTTCTGTATAAAATGTACAGTGTGCGTGTTCATTCCTGCAGTGGTGTTAGGATCTTCCATGGCTCCTCTCATTCTTTCCTATGATTGAATCCCATGTCTGATATCACCTAAGTAGTGGCTGAGGCAAAATGAAAGCCAGGCTGACTGGCTCCATATGCTCAAACACTCAGCCATAGCGGCAACGAGAGCTTAAAGCTTGGAAGCACAAATCCAAAAGGACATGGTGGCTCAGATCTGTAATCCAAGACCCAGGAGACAGAGGAAGGAGGATTGTGCATTAGAGATCAATCTGGGTTACACAGTGAAACCCTATCTCAAAACCAAAACATTAACAACCACAAAAATACACACGTGTTATTTGACGGTCATAGCAGACATTGTTGAGTGCTAACATTTAAGCGCATCAAGCTGTATGGCCAAGCTGAGGTCTTAGCCAGGCCCTTCCCCTCTCCCTGCTAGTATCCATTAACTGTAAGGAGGTAACAGTTATCTTGGCATCACTGTGATGATCAAAACAGTGATCGTGTGTAGTGTTTGGGAGAATGTCTAGTATACTAGCATGCAATCACTTTTCAGACCTCCCCTACTCATTGTTATTGGAGTTACCAGAGGCACACACACATATTTAAAAGGATTAAAGGAAACACATTTGGTTACATTCTCAAAGCGGTGGCTCTCAATGAGATTACTTCACCTCTCCTCCACCCAAAGAATCCCCTGAGAGTGCAATATATAACCCTGGTGGATTAAGGTGGAGACACTAACAAATGGCCCTGGGTGCACAAGAAAACCCCCTTTCCTCTCGCCCACAAAGAGCTACCTGGCCCGAATGTCAGCGAGTGGGGCTAAGGGTGAGCAACTCCACTCTGAGAAACTAACTACCGGCTGGGCGTGTCGCTTAGTTGGTAAAGAGCTGGCCAAGCTACCAGAAGCCCTGGACTCTATCTCAGCATCACAGAAGCCAGGGATGGTGAGGCTGCTGTAACTCCAATACTCCAGAGGGACAGTCAGAAGGATCAGAAGTTCAAGGTCATCCTCTGATATGTAATGTGTTTATGGTTAGCCTGAGCTACATAACACCCTGTCTCAAAAACAAACAAAAGCCCACAAATATTTGTATTAGTTCCTGAGTGACCAGTTTGTCCCCAAATGAGCAGCACGTTGTACTGCTCTGATTTTTCTAAAAACAAACAAAGAAATAAAAAGAACAGGTAAACATAGGGACAAAAATATTTGAGCAAGAGGAAAGAATCTGCAAATGCTTGCTATACATATGCACCTAGGCAGAGTTAACATAACTTTATTAAAATATCTCCACACTGATCACTCTCTTCACTGTCACAATTGAAACTCTGACACCAGTTCCTAAGATGGACTTTCCATGCTCAAAGCGAGAAGCTGGAGTCTTTGTGTGTGAGACAGGGTCGTATGCAGCCACAGTGGACCTGACAGTTGGTATGTAAGCAAGAGTGGTCTTGAAGGCCTGATCCTCCTGCCTCTACCTTCCAAGTTATGAGATCACAGAGGTGTTCCTCCTCTCTTGGTTTTATGCAGTAGCTGGACATACGAATACGAACCATTGCTTCACACATGCTGAGCAAACACTCCTACTAACCGGGCTGCATCCCTAAGCCCAACACTCTTTGAATACCTGCTGCATGCCAGGCTCTCTTCTAGTCTTCAAATGAGGCAGACCCTATTCTCTCAAACTCTTTGGCGGGGGGGGGGTATGGTTGCCATAGAGTGGGGGAGAGGGGAAGAAGCAGAAAGACAGAACAAATTAGAAAGTGTTGACATAGTTAAGCACGATGAGGAAATCCAAACTGCTTGTGGTAGAGGTAGGGCTACCCTGGGGCAGTTAGGAGAAATCGGTGAGCTTGGATATGCCCTTCCTAAACAGAGTGGATGTGTGGGGACTAGTTTACCAACATCATCATTCAGTTTACCCTGCCTGGTCTAGATGTCATGAAAATCTGATTTGGAAAAGAACTCAGCACTTGAGGAGAGCCTGCACAAAAAACGAGTCTCTAGAGTCATTCAGCCTCAGAAGGAAGGGAAGAAGAGCCCCTTTCCAGGAGCCTGGGACTTTAAATACTCCCATGAAGCTGAGGTGTGCTCAGCCTGCCTGGGGAGTGCTCAGTTTCTCACCTGATGCCTTTGGCCTTGAGCACCAGGCGTGCCCTGTGCGAGTAGGGGCAGAACCTCATGCTGTAGATTCGGATCACACCCTCAGGGACTGGCCCTGGGGGACAGCTTCCTGCAGGGCAGAGCAGGGGCAAGAAGATGGAGAGTCTGGTTAGTCTTTGGGGGAGAGGGCTTGCTTGACTCACGGACATCCTGGAGGAGCTTGTGCACTGAACCTTCACGTCCAGAGGGCAGCCCGTCCTTTGTCCTCTGGTCTATAGGCCAAAGTCCAGTTACTCCCATCCAGACACAGCAGTTCTGTCATATGTCTCCCCCAGCCCGAGGGTGGAAGTCTAGAAGATTTACCTCTCCCCAGGCTTCTGGTCGCATCCCCAGGCGTCATATCCATATGTCTACACATGTTCCCAGGCTCCATCTTGAGGTCCTCTGCTGCTGCTGGCTCCAGGTACAACTGTGCTCCCTCCAGACCCAAACTGAATTTCTCAACGTCTTCAGCACTCTGGTGGGGCAGAGAGGAAGTGAACTAGGAGCCCTGTATAATCTAACCCCTCATAGATACCTCCACTGACATGGAAGTCCATGAAGGGGTGAGGAAAACAATAAAGAGCAAAGCAAGCCCCAAAAAGTACGTCTTGCTTTAGACACACAGGGAAACCATTTGGTAGGCTCTCATCCTCATGAAGAAGACTGGACAGTTAAACTCCAACAAGGATTTCGAAGGAACTGAATAAAAGTTTACCAGGATAACGTTCACTTCTCCACTCCATCAATAATCTTCATCTGAGATAGACAACTGGCCATACGTTCTGTATAACATATTCAGCTTGCTTCTTATTTTGTTTTATTTGTTAAATGGCCAAACTTTCTCATGGTTTGGCAAATGGGAACAAAGACTTAGGATGCGTTGACACCTGGCATCACTTGGAAAGTGATGTGCCAGCTTCAATTCCTTCCACATTGCCCTTGCCTCTCCCTGGTCCTCTCTCATCTTATTTGTGAGATTTCCACCCAAGTTCTAAAAATCAGGCAGTTCTTAACCTAGAGGTTAAGAACTAAATTTCTGAGAGATGTTGCTTTAGCTTCCAAGGACATACACACAGCAACACTTAATGGAGTCAAATAACCTTAACAGTCCAAGGACTTAAAAGGCCCTTTGTCTTGATCTGCAACACTGGAGAGTCTATGTCCAGAAAAACATACAGCACACACAGCAGCTTCATTGCTAAATCAAAACATTTTTCACTACAATAATAGAGCCTTATCATGTGGTTTATATAACTCCTTCCTTTGAAATTCTTACCACTCCAGAATGTCTTGGCTAATAATGATAATATTTTTTTTCTGCAGAATAAGAGTCTTTGAAATCTTGAGAACAATGCTTCAACTACAGTTTTAGGAAAGAATCCAGTGATTCCATGGGTGTTGAGCTTAAACGGCAATACATCATCCATGATTAATACATATGAGTTAGGGAATGGCAGGAAAGTTTGAAGCAACGCTTGGAAGTGCACAGGTGTTGGTCAGAAACCTGGTATCTGGTTCTTGCCCTCTATGCTGAGGCAAGGACTTCTCACTTTTCACTGTGGCAGAGGCCGCTACAGTCACCTGTACCCTGGATCAGGAATAGACAAGTTTGATGGTAAGACAGACCCAAGGAACATAATAACCACGCTGTGTTAAGTAAGTCAGGGTAAGGAGATGACTTCTGAGAAGACAAAAGAACCCTTTGTTAGCTCTCAAACAGGGACAAATGGCTGAGGTGCCTATTAACATATTAAAGTGGATGATGGCTACCAGGTTCTCCCAGCATCCCTCAGTTCCTACCTGATACAGGGTCCTCCTGGCCATCTTATGTGTTTGTGTGTGTGAGAGAGAGACCTGCCCCCTACCCTAAGCTTCTCCAGCTCTGAGACTGGGCTGGCTTGCCCTTCCCCCAGCTGCTCTTCTTTATTTAACCCAGCCATTTTGGCTACACTGGCCCTTTTATCCCTTTTGGCCTCTTAGCCACTTGGATGCTGTTCCTGATTCCTCTTTCTCCCTCTCTCTTCTCCTCACATGGCCCAACTCAGTCTGCTGGTTATGTCTACTCTGGACTCTCTCAGATGCCTCTGCCTCTGTCTGTTTGTATTCTCCCTTAGATCTATAATAAAGACCTCAACCCCTTAAGAACAATCGTGCCCTCCTTTTTATTTCTTGTTTTCATTCACTTTTCACATAAATAAAGCAGATAACTGAGGAAAACACAGCCAGATCCCAAAGTGAAGGCAGAAGAGAAAGGCAGAACTTCAAAATCAAAATAAATTATCACTGACCTGTTAGGTGCTTCCTTAGTTCCTTTTACCCTTAAACTGATCTAAGTGTCCTACACAGCTTACCATCCCAGTCAAAAGACAGTGAACAAGGGCTAACAAGATTAAGCACTTGCTAAATGGCTCATAACTACTAAACGTAAAAGAGGAGAAGAATTTCGTTAGTTTAACTCTGAGGATAACACTCTCATCCAGTAGCGTGGTCAGTGCCAGATGCGACAGAATGCACAGTCAGAAAACTTCTCCCCAGGGAGTGAAGATGGAAGGCTTTTCAGGGCTCAGTTGCTCTGCTCTCGCAGTGTAGAAACAGCCATGGGCAACACATAAATGAAGGAGTACAGTCGTGCACCAATAAAACCTGACCTACAGACACTACGGTATGTATATTTAATAGCCGCTAACTTTTAGAGCTGCTTTAGGTTCACAACAGCACAAAGCAGGACATCTGGAGGTATCTCATACTTTAACTATTAACACATAGAGGAAGCCCATACCCTCCCATATCCACACACAGCCTCCTGACTATTAACATCCCAACCAGAGTGGCGCCTTTTGTTACAGTAAGTATATACTGACACGTCACTCCAAGTCTACAATCCACAAACCATTCACTATTGATCAATTTGATTTCTACACCACAACTTATGGTTTATATTTTGATATTTTCAGCTACCTAAGACAGTATTTCAGAAAAGCATTCTTAGCTCTTTGAGCTGCATAAAAATACAGCAGGCGGCCTGAGCTAGCCTGAGCTAGCCTGAGCTAGCCTGAGCTAGCCTGGTGGTCTCAGCTCTGTCACTCACAGTTTATGTTGCAATGACTGAGATAACAATGGTCAGAACTGGAATTCCATCTGCAAGGTCCTGTTGGGCGGTGGTGGCAGAGGCAGGAGTTCAAGGCCAGCCTGGTGTACAGAGGGAGTTCCAGAACAGCCAGAGCCACATGGAGAAACCCAGTCTCCCAAAACAAACAAACAAACAGGTTCTATTATGTCAGAAGAGGCTGTACTTCCAAATCTTCCCTTATGATTCACTTCTAAAGGGAGCTAAATCTGAGATAGAAATGTCATTTATTAAAGGTTTACCTAAGCAAGCTGTTGTGCTACATGTTATTATAATACTAGAATTTGAGGTAGGAGGCAAGAGGACCAATTAGAAGCCAACTAGGGTTACACAGTGACCTTTGTCCATACCCCCAAGTAGGTCTGCATATGGGAGGTCAAACTTTCGTTGTTTTGGTTTTTTTGTTTTGTTTTTTCGAGACAGGGTTTCTTTGTGTAGCCTTGGCTCTCCTGGACTCACATTGTAGACCGGGCTGGCCTCAAACTCAGAGATCTGCCTGCCTCTGCTTCCCAAATGCTGAGGTTAAAGGCATGTACCACCTACCCCAGCAGGAGGTCACGTTTTAAGATACAAATCTATCTGGTATAGTTGGGATAGAGGTGGAAAGCATTCTTTACCTAAGGGAAGCAGTACAGTGTCAGGATTCACAAAATGGGGCCAGACAGGCTGTGGGATCGATCTTTAGGACATGGGCAAAATCCTGAGCCTCTCTGACCCCCATCTTCCCTTTTTAAGATGATAGCCTTAACAATATGTACATGATGGGTTTGGCTATGGAATGGAATCATGCAGACCTCATCAGTAGGGGTTTAGCTCAGTGTACCTTAAAATTAAAGAGAAATACTAATGAATATGAATGCATTTTAGGGGATACAAAGTGAATATTTTTAAAAAGAATGCACTTTAGCAGCACAGCACCTTCCTGGTTTGCATCCATAAAGACTCACATTGAAATTCAGTCTTGCAGAGTGTACCCGAGTTAGAACCCAACGCACAACACTGATTTCACAGGCTAGCAGTTTAATGCTAGCTGAATGTGCTGAATGCTGTAGGCTACATTTCAGTAATGTGATTTTTAATCTCACCAACGATCACAGCAGTTTTCCCAGAAGGATTTTAATCATGACCTTTACACTTGTTCTCTACTTCCTCTCAGAGATTCAGTAGTTAACTCCTGAATTGTTTTTTCTCTTGTAAATGTTCCATCTATGCTATTTCATGTTTGTGTTTCTATTATATTAACTAACTCAAACACAAAATTGCAATAAGGTCATAGAAACCTATTCCAAATAAATATAATCATATCCGTGTGTGTGTAGGTGCATATAGGTATGTGTAAGCATGGATGTGGAGGCCAGAGATCTTTTGAGATGGGTTCTCAGCCTTCTACATGGAACTTGCTGATTTGGCTGGGCTGACTGGCCTGAGAGTGCCCGAGGCCCACGCCTGCCTCCCCAGCACTGGGGTTACAAGCACTCCACCCGGCCTTGTCTACGGGTCTGGGGATGGAAGTCAGGTTCTTATGTTTGCTCAAGAAGCGTTTTACCTACTAAGTCATCCCCAGGGCCAGATCTGCTTTTGTGAAAATACAGGAATCTTTGATCATAGTGATCAATGATTTCTGTGTTTACAAGGTGGAAATAATTTCTTCACTGTTTTTTGTTTTGTTTTTGTACAGGGGCTCATTATGTGACTCTGGCTGTCCTGGAGTTCACTCTGTAGACTAGACTGGCCTTGAACTTACAGAGATCCCCCTTTATCTGACTCCCGAATGCTGGAATTAAAGGTGTGTACCACTAGGCCCAACTTGAGTTTTCAAAAAAAAATTTTTTTTTTTTGGTCACAACAGTCTCTAATACTAGCAGACACTAGATCATATTCCTCTATTTAAAAGGCCACTTGACATTAATGATTACATCACTGGTGTTCCATTACTGTTCGCTGTTCCAGGACTCAGATGGGGGAAAGGGCTCCATTCTCACATCTGCTTTTATTCAGGGTTTTCAGGGAATCTCAGGTTCCAATTAAGCTGACTTAGGGTTATAGTAAATGAGGTTACTAAGGTATCACAGGAGGACCTTCCCTTTCACTTTAAGAAAACTGGGTCAGAGGAGACCTTTTAAAGTATGTTTCCCTCTTCCTATATCTGTATAAAATGTGACACATTTATGCATCTTGATAACAATATTTGAAAAATCAAAAGCAAAATTTTAAGATTCTGACATTGAAGTCTGTAAGCTCGAGCAAAACATCAACATCCGCTAAAACTAAACCATGATGCTGGTCTGACCAAAAAAAGGGGGGGGGGGTCTCGATCAAGTCATTCCCCAGTTTCTACCAAGAATTACTTCCAGGACCCTCTTTGGACACCAAATTCCACGGATGCTCAAGAATTTTATAAAAGCAAATAATCTACCTACATCCTCACCTCTACATCAAACCGCTCTTTGGTTACTTGCAACAACCAACACAAGGTACACTTTATGTTATGTTGTATTGCTTAGGGAATACTGGCATGAGAAATCAGAACATATTCAGGACAGCAATTTTTCTTTTCTATTCTAAGGTAGTCAAACTGGAGAATGTGGAATCCATCGATAACAGATCATATTATTTATTGTCTTAGCTTAACATCTAAATGTAAGGGCTGTTGAAAAGGTACGTTATAGACGTGT
This sequence comes from Pachyuromys duprasi, assembly GCA_028658305.1. Classification (NCBI taxonomy): domain Eukaryota; kingdom Metazoa; phylum Chordata; class Mammalia; order Rodentia; family Muridae; genus Pachyuromys; species Pachyuromys duprasi. The sequence continues at coordinate 58,264,542 of CM053762.1, read as the reverse complement.
AAACTCTTATCTAAAGCGAATCCTTCGCTGACTTTACAGGTACAGGCTACATTTCAATCACTTCAGCTTTTAATAGCTGGGTTATCTTGGGAAAATAATAAAAACCTCCTACACCCTAATTTTCTAATGCCCTGGTATTCTAATCTGTAATATGGAGATAAGAATACCATGTGGTTTAGAAAAGGTTTAATTGGCTCATATGGCAAACATTTTAATACTTACCATGTATCTGTTGTCTAGCAACTACTTAACATTAGCTGTTACTATGTTTTCTATTATTTGAATGTAGCAGGGAAGGCTTTCATAGACTTCAAAAGAAAGGTAGTCCCAGAAACGAAATCCCCCAGCCTGTGTCATCAGATAATCAACTAGTAATCAACTAGATAAATCAACTAGTAATGCCTAGCTGAAGGCAGGAACTCCTGATCTGAATGCTTGCCGATCTTCATCCAAAGCAGAAAATAAATTTTAATTACAGGTGTCTGGCTTAAAGTCTCTTTCTTTGCTCTTAGATTATTAACTGTTCTTTTTTTTTTTTCTTTCTTTCTTATTTTTTTTTACCCTAATGTTATAGTCTAAGCGTCCTTACACTTTTCTTTTTAGTGGAAATTTAAAAGAAAACATTAGCTATGGTTAAATACCTGGGATTTCTTTTAAAATGAAAGTGCAAAATTAAAAGTTGACAATCCTATTCTGAAAGCTCAAACCTAAGAAGGTCCCAGAGTTCAGAATTGACCTCAAAATCCTCTTCCCTTCCGATACAATGCAGGTGGGACGGAACCACCCTGCGGCGGTGGCAGGAAAGACCGCCCGGAGGAACAAGCTTCCTGAGGCCACGGCTCCAGTCCGGAGGCGGACGCGGGAGGTGGGACCGCCCCTTCTCGCACGGTCCTGCCCCGCAATTGGCCACAGAGCCCTGAGCGCCAGCCAATGCCTGGCACGTTTGGTAGAGCGAACCAATAGGCGACCGCGTTACCGTAGTTCGCTACCGAAATAAAGATCCGCCGGAAATCTATGGCAACCGAAAGAGGAAGTCGGGTAGCAGGCGGCGCGCCGCCAGGTCTGGGCTGCTAGTGGGAGCCCGCAACGAGCGGTCGGGGCCCGGCCGGTGGCGCTCTCGGAGCGGGGCGCCTGTTGTCCCGTTTGTGAAGTCAACCGGTCCCCGGCTCCCCGGGGTGCGGCTCACATCACTGTGAGGCTAAATCGCAAATGGTTATGCGCTCTGAAGAAAGAATCTCCCCGAGACGCTTCAAAGCTGAAAACACGTACAGAAAACCAGCCGGTCGGCAGGTCGCATTGCTAACGGCAGTGTCCTCCAGGATGTTTTCCAGATCCTTCTGCCAACATCTTAGGGCCTCACTTAAGCTCAGGACCAGCCGCATTATCCCTAGACTGCCCTCTCTTAAGGTGACAAAAGTCAGAAGCTTAACCTTTCTCAATGGAGATCTTACCCGTTACTCACCCAGTATTGTGTACTGATCTGGCTGGTGTGGTATTGCGTACGAGACGCCTATTTCTATCGAATATGGGATTTTGAAGGATTTTAAGATTCAGTTCCTATCACCTACAGCCTCTGACACCTCCAGGGGCTCTTGAATTCTTTTTGCAGTCCCCTCCAACCCCCACATCGGACACCTGCACACAAACTCTTATTTTTTTTTAAGAGATGAAATTAGAAGCTGGGAGCTCAAGCAGGAGGCTACCCAGTCACCTTGATTTCAAATGGTTTGGATTCAGTCTTCAGTGCTCCGAACAGGAAGAAAAGAGAGTTAATGATGGAAAGAATGGGGAATTCAGTTTTTAATTTAGAAATAAATCAACTTTTTTTTTTTTAATCAAGAGATCTATATTAGAAGTCTTGATCAAAATGGAGATGATGGCTTGGGGTTTTTCAGCAAAGACTGTTAGGACCATTAGAATTGATTAGGCCAAAATAGAAATGCAGTAGAGGGGCCTGGAGGTCATAAGGTCAAATCAGTGAGAAGTGAGCCAGTGAGAATAGTGGGTAAAATGGAAGCATGTTATTCAGTCAGTAAAGGAAAACATCATTCGTTTGGTGAGGACACATGCCCTTCAGAGCCCAAAGTCACAGGCCTCAGGGCTGTCCTGTAGGTAGAGACTTAAGTAATCACGATAGGTCTTGGCATCGATGAAGTGGGATGATACTACGGGGTCTTTCTGCATGGCTGCCATCCAGAGCTTGAGTTTTGGGGTGTGGGCTATACACCTGTGGGAAGACGAGATGAGAGACGTGAGCGAGATGAACTAGATGGACATCTCAGAGTTACCACCTAAATGTGTAGAATGTGTTTTTAAAGACATTTCTTTAAGATGCAAGCAACAGACTAGAAAGGTTTTAGATCTGAGTGCCACTGAGGTCTTTTTTTTTTTTTTCCACAGAAGAGGAAGCCAACTTGAGAGTGAGTGATTGTCCATTGACAGAACGTCACACTGAGAGACTAACAGACAACAGAGTGTCAAATACCAATTTTTTATATGAAATGTGAGTAGAAGTAGCCCCAGACAGCTGTAATTTCTAAGACACAGAAGTAAGCCAGTGTGGATGAGTGAGACTCAAAGCGTGAGTTCAGAAAGCAACGCGAAACTCTTAGAGGTAGGTGGGAAGCCAGTAAGGAAAGTGATACCAAGGTTTCACCAAAGAGAGAAACTGAAAATACTAATTGGTTAATTAAAACTGTACTGATGGAAGGAGGAAGTGTGCATATAACTAAAATTGACTATCTCCACCCTCACGGATTCTCAACCAGCAGAGGGTGAATTTTAAAAACACTATTCATGTCTCCTCCTTCCCGGGGCTGAGGATAGGTAGTGAATAGGTAATCTGACAGGTTCTTTAATTCCAGGACTTTCCTCTCTGTTGGTTCTCATTCATGCCAATGATATTAAATATTTATCTTAGTTCAGAAAAAAATCCAGATATAATATTACAGCTCTCATCCTAAATTATGCACAAAATATTCAAATGTCTTACTCATTGAGTTCCAGTGCTTCCAGTCGTTGAAACCAAGGCCAAATAAGATAATCAATCATAGAGAGAGAATTCCCACCAAAGAAGGCTGTCTTCATATTAGTCATAGCCTGAATGTTAAAAAAGGTAAACTAAGTTTATTTGTGCAACTTGAAAAACATCAAAAACAACAGATGCAAATTAGGTAGAGAATGTCTAAATCCCTTTTATCCTGATATAGTCAAAATGGGTTTTTGCATTATTTAAAACCCTCTATAACCCAGCAATCTAATTGGAGCTCTAAAGATAATATACCAGTGGCTCTCAACCTTCCTAATGCTGTGACCTTTCAATACAGTTCCTCATGATGTGATGACCTCCAGCCATAAAGTTCTTTTCATTGCTACTTTATAACTATACTTTTGCTGCTATTATAAATCGTAATGTAAATATCTGTGTTTCCCCATGGTCTTAGGTCTTAGAGTCATATGACCCCCAAAGGGGTCCCAACTGGCAGGCTAAGAACTGCTTAGTATACAGATATGTCAGAAGGACAAAGGTCCTCGTACTCCCAGATAGCACTAGGGAAACCAGGAAGGTTATCTTTTCAAAAGATGTATAACCTGTTCTGCCCAGAAGGCTGGGAGTGGACGTGGCTAGTAGCCTAGGTAACCCCTGTTTTCTCTGTGGGGCCAGGCCATACCTGGCTCCCTAGCCAGGCCTGGAAGTGGCTAAGGGTCTAGATGACCTTTGTGTTATCTGTATGGCCAAGAGCTCCCCCAAGCTCCCACAACCAGGCCTGGAGGTGGCTGACAGCCCAGACGACCTCTATGCTATCTGTACACAGACTAAGACCACAGCAGATCCTCCCTTAGCCCTAAAGATAACACATGGCGCTTATCTCCACAGTCCATCTTCACAGGCATGTGCTTTGAGTTTCGATGTAATCATGCCTTCCTGCACAGAGGATTGCACTGTACCTAAACACACCTACAATAAAGTGCCCAGTGTCCTATTGTGCTCCTGAGTCCTGTTGAACCAAATTTCCTTCTCGACTCTCTCCAATTGTCACACTGCCAACTCTGGTGGTCACAGAAACCCCCAAACTGATGTATACTGCAGTACTGTTTAGAGTAGCTCAACTGTGAGCATGTTACTGTCCAGAGTAAAGAAGCTCTGATACAATCAAACCTTGGACTGCAAATACGAAGGAACTATACGTAGCATAGATGACTCTTTAAACACTAAAGCAGAGTGGAAGAAGCTATTAAAACTTGCACATTGTACAGCTGCATTTGTTTTTGATACTCAGGTTTCAACAAAGGGTAATTGAGAATATGAATTGGTTAATTAAACCTGAACTGATGGAAGGAGATAGGATATATGTAACTAAAATTTATTGTCTATATATGACAGTCAGAGAACTTTAAAAGACCAGAACCAAAGCAGTCTGTCCGTTATAAGTGACCTCTGTAGTCTTCCTCAGCCACCATGTAATGTTATGCAGTGTGGATAGATTGTTCATGTCTTTCTGATTATTTGTCTTCTCTACACTAAAATAAGAACCTGAAGAATGTGGGCCACATCTTCCCAGTGTTCTTAAAATTGTGATTTAAGAGCAAATATAAAACCCCACAATGAATTACAGTAAAGAAAGTAAACTATACCATAGAGCAGGAACAAATTAAAATGCCCTATTAAATTGTCTTAGGGAAGCCAGGCATGGTAGAGCACACCTGTAATCCCAGCAGTCAGGGAGGCAGAGGCAGGTGGATCTCTGTGAGTTTGTGCCCAGCCTGGTTTACAAGGTAGGTCCAGGATAGCCAAAGTGACACAGAGAAATGCTGTCTTGAAAAATAAATTGTCTAATTGGTTAGAAAAATAAGGGAAGTTACCCAAGCCCTTTTAGGAGATTAAAATATTAATAACAGACCCAAATAAAGATGTCAGAATAGTAAATTATGGGTCAAACCCATGAGCACATAGAAATTGTTTAGTAAGTCTATAACACATATAAAAGGCTAATGAGAGCAAGATGCCACCCTAATGATGATAAGATGGTTCCGTACCAGAAAAGTCCATTTCTAAGAGCACTATGGGAATCAGAAAGTTGGCATGGCCTAGCTGTCTTGAGAGCCATGAGTAGTAAATTTTTGGAGTTAGAGTCCATGGCTCATGGGACACTGGGTGTCTTTTAGTTCCTGGGAAACTGAAGCAGTCCCTCAGGCAGTGAAGCATTCAGGAGGCCGTTCTGCATTTCTCTCTGTGTCCCTTTAGTGGCCATGGGAGTTCAACAGAACAACTGCTCTTGGACCTTGGGTACTCTGTGTAGTTTACAAAGGTCATTGAATCCTGGCAACTACAGCTGTATTGATCCTGGGAATCGCCATTATATTCTGTTTCTGATAAAGGTATAAAAGTCTGATTGCTCTCAATAAAAATTGCCACAGCTAAAGTTTTGCTGTGGACCCTTCAGCCAGCCTGGTTTAGTTCCTTGAAGCCATATCAGGTGATCTGGGCCCAGTAAATACTTTGGCCCAGTGCGGTTGCTTATAGACCACAGGCATCAGGTTAAAGGGAACAGGTTCTGTGAACAGATGCCAGGAACATTCACACTCACAGTGTAAGAATTATCAGATTAGGGCTGCAGGGATGGATGGCTCAGAAGTTAAGGGCAAAACTGCTTCTCCACAAGAGTAGAGTTTGGTTCTCAGCACCCACACCACATCGCTCACAAATACCTGTAACTCTAGCTCTAGGGGACTCCAAGCTCTATGACTGCACCCACCTGCACTGTGCCCTCACAGACACATAATAAAAAGTAATAAAAATAAAAACCTTAAAAACACCAAATTAGTAACAGGAACACAGTGAAAATAAAAATAACAAATTCCATGCTTAGTGATAAAATGTATCCCAGTGAAGGTAGGAAGTACCTATGTGAAACTACCGTTAAGTGTGAACGGACTGTCCAGAAACGAAGAAGAAAGTTTTATGTCAAGGCCCAAGAACCAGTCTTTCTAAAAGGAAATACACATGGGCTTCCTCATGTGTCTGTATTCCTGGCAGACTTTGTAGTGGAAAACGTTTATTACATCAGCAGGGAGAGGCAATACAGAGGCAACCATCGTCTGATTACAGCTAGGTTAAATTATTAAATACATGAACATAGACTAAGAACAAGAATAGAAAAATGGAAACAAGTGATGTATTATGGACTGTAGGTAATATTTTTTTATTGTCCTTCTAATGCTGACATACTAAATACTTCAAGCCCATAAGCCATGTGTAGTCAAGCATGCCTGTAACTTTAGCACTCAGGTGACTGAGGCAGGAGGATCATGAGTTTAAGACCACTGTGGGATGCATAGTGGGTTTGAGGCGAGTTTGAGATACAGTGACCCTGTTTTGAAAAACTAAATAAAGTCAATGATAGTACTTTTAGGTCTTGCTTTATATCATTAATAGAACAGCTTACATAAATGTGTTGTGATTTATTTTTACTTGATACTATTTCTAATTATCAGTATTTGGAGAGTGAGCATAGGAAGGGAGGAGGGAAGAAAGGGAACAAAGAGATTATCTTTTATTATGGTGAAAGCTAAGAGAAATGAGTACCTCCTCCAGCTTGCTGAATTCTCTCCTCAATTCCTCTTTTATACTAGGATGGTCTTCCTTCTTCTTTGCCCTAATAAAGCTTGTAACCAGTGGCGGCACCTGGAAAGAGAGTATTTTAGTTTGTCAGTATGAGGCTAATGCTTCCCCAGCATACACACATACAAACATACAGAGGCAAGTATAGACCAAGTCACAATGCTGGCAGAATCCATGGCCCTGATACTACAAACCTTTCTTGTAGGCTAGGATGTGAGGTTGCTCTGGATTTTGTAATCTGCAGATAATGGAACCCACCTTGGCAAATTTGAGCCAGAAATCTCATAAATAGGCACTGCATGACCTAGAATTGAACAAATGGGCCTGGAATTATGGGAATTTTCTAAAATAATCCTGAGAAATAGATTAACCCAGAGGCACACCGCTGCCAGCGCAGCGAGCACTCCTGGGCATTTGTGCTGCTGCACACGGAAATGACTAGAAACACTTGCCCTAACATTGCTCCCCTAGAATTTAATCTTGCAGCCTCCACCACCCCGATAACTAGGAGGGAGAGAACACTACCTCCTGAGTGCCAGCATCACAGGCATGCCTGACCACACACGGCTTATGGGTGTGTGCGCGCCCATGTGGTAACGTGTACTGGAGTGTCTAGGTTCAGTGCACTCATGCATGTGCACGTGGAGGCAGTGCAGAAACATCAAAGACTTCTTCCTCACCTTACCCCACCATTTGACAGGGTTTTTCATTGAGCCAGAAGTTTGTGGTTTAGGCTGGGTTGGCTAGGGAGTGAGCAGTCTGGATCCAGGTATTACTAACCTCCCAACCCCTAGCCACCCCCTTCCACACACATGCAGCAGTGCTAGGGGTACAGGCACACAGAAGCCATCCCAGCGTTTTATGTGGGTGCTGAGGAATTGCACCTGAGGCCTTGTGCTTGCAGAGAAGGATGCTTCACATAGAGCATTTCCTCAGCCATCTTGACATTTTTAAAACTCCAAAACATTACATATAAATGTTCCAGACACTTCGGCTACTTTGCCTTTATCCTACTAAGCCAGATGACTCCCTTGCCAATTTGCAATGTCTCCAAAGCAGAATGTTCTCCCTGTCAGTCTCTCTTCTAAATATATTTTTAAACTATTTCTTTATAGCCAAAAATGCTCCCGTAGATACTGACCATACTACCAAAGTAATCCATCTAAATGGACAGAGCAAAGCATCACTATTCTTCGTGTCTAAACACATACCTGTTGGTCATCCCTCTGCTAATACTCATTTGAATTAATCCACTCTGATGCTAATTTAAGATGCAAGCTCATTCTTCCCCAAGTCCCTCAGGGGACTGTCCCTGCTGAAGACTGGCGATGACAATTAAGAGACGACATTGGTAGGTCCCATATGTCAGAATCTGCTCTGGGCACTATGTGTTAGACCTGTTTACAGGTGAACTAACACACTAGAAGTAAAATAAGCGATCCGGCCCCAAAAGCACACACATATGAACATTTTCCAAGCTAGTCACACACTCAGGTAGCTATCAGGGACAGCAGCTCAGCCCTCTCGTGGTACTCAGAATCACAGGGAACAGGGTCAAGAAGGCAGACAGCTGTGAGGGCAGAGGGCAAACAACCATGAGGAGGAAAAGCCTAGCAGGGAACACAGCTGGAGTCCGGAGCAGCCTGGGCATGTTTCTAGAAGGCACATGTCCAAGCATATAGATCAAAGATGCCTAAGCCAAGTAAAAGAAGGGAAAAAGACACCCCACAAGAACTGGGAGAAGATGGATGTGTGGAAAGGCTGAAAAAAAAAGATCAGAGATGGAGTCCGGAGAAGAGCCACGAGGGCTGGCTGTGAAAGAGAAGCAGAGCGTGAGGGCCTGGTGAGCAGAGGACAGCACTCTGTTAACCTCCCCAGTTTCTGAACCACCACAAAGGCAGCACTGATTTAGCTTAAAGTGAGGGGTTTTTTTCAAACAAGGGCTGTAATTTCTTCCACACACCTTACAGAACAGCTCAAAAGTCATCTTCTGGAGAGCTTTCTTGTAAGGGTCATCTGGAAACAGCTTCTTCTCCGGGTACGCCTCATCCAGGTACTCACAAGTGATGACAGATTCAGTGATCAGGTGACCCTGACTGTTCTCCAGAACTGGCACCAGCCCGAAGGGATTCTTCTTAAAAAACCACTCCGGCTTGTTTTTCAGGTTGATGTTGACAATTTCATGCCTGAAAGACACAAGACTACTGAAGAGGGTCCAGCATTTCTGTTCTCCTGCTTTAGTGTCGATTGGTTCTGCCATCTCCTTAGTTAACCAGGCTTGGATTTAGGAAGAGATTTCTGCCTCAGTCTTCGTCAGGCTGCGTGAAAAGGTTTCAGTTCTTAAACTGTTTAAGAACTTGGTTCAGATGCCCTCCTGCAGGTGAATCAGACAAGGCCCTCGTCTGTGTTTCTCTACCCTGTTTCTCTTAATGTTGTCATGATCCATCTTCATCACACAGTAGACCTGCCTTCTATTTAAGGGTGGAACACTACTTATAGAGAGAGTGCCTTCCCTAATCCACTCAGTAGTCACTGGCCATCGACGTTACCTATCTGGAACAGAGCTACAGTGAGCATGGGAGCTCCACTGTCTTCTGGATCCTGACAGGAGGCAACAAACTGGACTGGGCACAAACCAAGCATATTAGAAATGAGTTGAACTGACTCAACTGAATTATCTTGCTAATATGAATTTTTAAATCCTTATAAGGGTACTTTTTAAAATCCTTAAAATCTCTTAAAAATAAACCAAAGTAAATCCACGTGTTTTGATAAGTTTTCTTAAAAAAGAAAGTTTAAAAACCATAAGTATGGGGTTGTCAAGATGGTCCAGTGGTTAAGGGCACTTGCTGCTCTGGGAGATAATTTTGTGTTCAGTTCCAAGGACCCATGTCAGGGCTTACAACAGTAACTCCAGTCCCTGGGGATCCAATGCCCTCTGTAGGATCCTGGAAGCACTTGTTGCACATAAACTCATGTACACACACAGTGCACATAAATTCATGGAAACACGTACATGCACATGAAAATACAATAATTTTAAATATTATACAAAATAAAAAAGAAAGAATCCGCTGGACCCAGGCTGACTCCAGACTGTAACTGTATACACCTTGTATCTCGCAGAGACTGTAAAAGAAAGGAAAGTGTTATAATCCTTAAAGCAATGTCTGTATACTTAATCAAGAGCAATGTCCATTAGGACAGATCATTCAAAAAGTAAGATATTCCAGCATGTCTGATTTCCTGTTTCCTCACCACAACAGAATAGACTTAGTTTATGGATTTAAATATATAATCCTTCACAAATACAACCAGTGCCAACACTGAAGTCAGAGCGTACATGCATATGTGCATACATATGAGTTGAAAGGTTCATGTACTGACTATAATGAACATACAGACTAGCTGCCAAGGGGAATCCAAACCCTCTGCTATAAAATAATGTCCATATTTGAGAATTATACTTTGAAAACGGAAGGTGGATCCTGGGCTTTAAAGATCAAGAACACACACACAAATGCTGGGAGTTCAACATTTTGAACCAACAGTCAACACACCTGAGGGTGGCCATGACCTGTATAAGATGTCACTGCCCCAGCAAAAGCTTCCTGGGGTTCAAAATCTATCTGTGAACACAGTAGAACAGTTATGCTCACTAACTGAAGGTACCCCTTCCCCAGTAAGGTCCTCCCTCCCCACTGTTGTGGTAAAATAATTTCAACTTTGCTTCAGAGAAGTGCTGGTGAGAAACATTAATTCTTTTCCACCCAGAGTTTCATCGGGAAACAACACAGGCAGGTGCCTCTGAACCCAGCTGCGCCCTGTTCTTGGACATTCCCACTGCAGGAGGACAATAAATATCTTTTATATTTCAATTCCATTTGAGTTTCTTAGTGATAGTAAAAGTTTTGACTAATGTAGAAAAAATTGCTTTAGGTAAATAATACCAAAAATATTTTCTTTATGTGTTCAAGACCATAAAAACTTCTCCAAATGAAATTAAAATTGTTACGAAGTGAGAGTTAATTTTAAAATACTGCTTTATACATCTTAATGTTTAGGGAAAAGAACTCCAAAAGCAGTTTACAAACTTTACCTGTATACATGAAAATTTTCTTAGGAGTGGTCTTCCAAACAGCAGGCTGTCTAATAACTGTTCAAAAGATTTCCCAAGACACTGGGAAGAGAATGAGCCAATGGACACAGTATCAGAGAAAAGCCAAGTGACTCACCAACTGTAGATAACCCGAAGGTCAATGAGTGTTTCAATAATGAGGCCAAATTTGCAGAGACTTAGACGCAGACACTTCCCTTTATTTACAACAGCCCAACCCACAGGGCTGTGCACAGGAAAAGTTGACTCAGAACTCTGACCTCTGTGCTATGTGAAGCACTATAGAGACGCCTCTAGCTGAAAACAAAATTCAGTGGACCAAGAATGTGGGACCAGAGCTAAGACTTCGCCTCAGTGTTCTACGGCCTTACACAGACCACTGACTTTAGTGAGGAAACAGCTTTTCCAAGCCGTGGAACGCTTAAACAGGCCAGCCTAGAACCCTGGACTCCCTGACAATTCTTCCCTTGAAAAGGGCGTGAAACAAAAGACTGACGACGGTTTTCTTGCCCTGAAAACCGGGGGTGTGAAGCGGGGTCCCCAGCCCCGCCGCCAGCTCCGGGCGGCAAGGGGGCCGTCGCCCTCGTCCTCACCGGATTCCCTTGGCCTTCAGGACCATCAGCGTCCTCTGTGCGAAGGGGCAGAACCTCATGCTGTAGACGCGGATCACCCCCTCTGGGACCGGGCCCGGGGGCGCGCTTCCTGCAGGAAAGAGGAGGCGGTCACGGCCGGATCTCAAGGAGAAGGCGGGCATCCCCGGTCCCCCGAGCCTCCCGCCGCCGCGGGCAGCCTCACCCTTCCCCAGGCTTCTGGCAGATGACCCCGACATCGCTGCACCGTGCACGCCGAGAGCCGCTCTCGTTTGCGCACCACCCGGGCAGCACGTGGCTTCGCCTAGCCTTAAGTGCCAGAGCTCGGCCCCGCCCAGACCGCGCCCCCTGGCCCGGAGCTGGCTCCGCCCTTAAAGGGAAAGCGGCTGCTGCGATCCTGATCCTGCCTGACTGATGGGCTCCCATGCTAGCTGCAGCCATAGTCCTTGGAGGAACAATACCATAGAGACACCACACACGCAGTGTTTAAAAAGGGGCCTATGCAGACAGTCCCGATGAGACCTGATAGGCTAGGGTCAGATGGAAGAAAAGGAGGACCTCCCTTATCAGTGGACTAGGGAAGGGCATGGTAGGAGCAGAGGGAGGGAAGGAAAGTGGGGCTGGGAGAGGACAAGGGAGGAGACAAGGGAGGAGGGGGCTACAGCTTGGCTACAAAGTAAATAAATTGTAATAAAAACATTTTTGTAATCTCACAAAGGGAGCAGGGGTGCTGCGGTGCCTCGTGTCACGTGCAGGCCGCCTAGCGATTCACCAAAGCAGAGATGCTCGGAGCCTCCGCGTTTCTCCAGGCAGAGGGTGGTTGCCTGTCTGCTTTCACATGGGACTCTGGCCCTGGCCTCGCCTACCTCCCACACCCACTCCCTGGCTGCCTTGAAGGTCCACATGGTACTGTCCTCTGGGCTGTGACCCTTGGTGCTAGGAACCCCTGGGCTTACTCTCAGCTCTTGCTCTGCCCCAAGATTTCCAGCTTCAGTCCTGTGGCCTGGTCTCCGCGTTCCAGAAGGGTCGCTCCAAAGGCCCTTGCTGTAACCTATGGACTCTGGAGGTGGGGATCTCACCACCTGGACAATCTTTTCCTTTCTCTGTCACCGTCTCTATGTTCCTCACAGAAGCACATTTTAGCCCACAGAAAAGAGCACACATCTGGACGTTATTAGCCTCAGAACGCAGTTGTGCTTTCAAAATTCCATCCACAAGACATGATTGGAAGCTCAAGAAAGAGCACAAGTTGGTTTAAGCACCGTGGGCTGACGATCTTTAGCATCTTGAGTCTATAGAAAAAAGGTCTGGCCAAAGGGTGAGCACAAACTGCTTCTTTTCACTTAGGTGTCAAGAAAATAGGGTGGAGTCTGTACACGCCAGAATTCACAGAGCCGGAGTCGAAAGCTGCTAACTCCAGTGCTATTTACAGAAGCATATGTCTAGTTTGGTTTCCAACTTACTATTGGAAAAGCAGAGAATGTCCTAGGAGCCTGTTCCAGTTTTGATCCTGGCTTTTCCTTGTGTTCACTAGAACTATAGAACAAAGTATCAAAATGATGTAACCAGCAGATACATCTCCCAGTCCCAGTCAGGGAATGGCAGCACCCTAGCACGGGGGGCGTCCCATCTGGCTGGAGTAAAGAAAAAATACGGTTACAGCAACCACTGCAGCAGATTATCCGTCCGCATTATAGGAGTCTTAGCAGTTGGGAACACAGGACTTGAATATCTGGACATACATCACTGTTGGACACAGCTAAAATGGCACAAGATGATATATTTTGTAGTTGTAACTGTCAATAATTAGCCTGGAGAGACTAATTTGAACTGACTGTATTACAAGAAGATGAAAAACTAAAACCCCAGTGATAAGAAATAGTTTTTACCTTCTAATAATATCTACCTCTTCACTGCCCAGGTGTATCCACTTGATACAGCAACCTTCTGTAACTTTTCAGGAGAGTGACCAGTAATTTCATACTCTTAAACATATAATCTACAGTGTCAGGATTAAGTTCAGGCTATTGAAGTTCACATTAACTGCCTCACAGTTGATGTTCTAACAAAAAAGAAATCTGACTATTTGCTTTTACAACAACCAATTCTAGACATCAGAAAATGCACCAGGTGGGCTCCACTCATTCCCCAAACCCAAAGACACCTTGGATTTCAGGAATAGCAGAGCTTTGCAGACAGATTGTCTCATGAGACGATCACCCCCAAACAGAAGCCATCTCGTGCAAACCAGATTGTCCACACAAGCACTAAAGACTCCTTCAAGGTTATCCTGGAGAAACTGACCGAGTTAATGTTCAACCAAATCACAGCCTGAGCAACACCACTTAATAGTGCGCGCCTCTTACCACTCCCCGACCTCTTCCTCCACTTAAATCTGCCCCTCCTGTCAGCACCCTCAAGGAGGGATTAAATACTTAAATGGCCATTTTGATTAAAACCTTCTCATACATTTTTACAATTGCTTTCATTTTTCTTCTTTGGGCCAGACTTGGGTCTCTAGCTTAAGGTTTTGGTAACATAAAGTTTCTGTTTGGTTTAGTTAATTCTCTGACTGGCCCTGCTAGGGAAAACAGACTTTATCAAAGAGATTTCATGAACCAGGCATGGTGGCACACACCTTTGATCCCACACTTGGGAGGCAGAGACAGGCAGATCTCTGTGAGTTTGAGGACAGCCTGGTCTACAGAGCAAGTTCTAGGACAGCCAAGGCTACACAGAGAAACCCTGTCTCCAAAAATTGTGAGGGAGAGTGAGAGAAAAAGAGAGGAAAAACTACTGGCTAATGATTGAATGCATAAGCTAGGAAGGCCCAGTGTCCATTCAATGAAGAAACGAAAATCCTCACAATAAGAAGCGGCACAGAAACAAATGATCCATAAATAAAGGAGCTTAAGTTAAATGACCAGGAGAGGAAAATGAGTTAACTGAGGTTTATTCATGTAATGGATGATTAATGGACATTAATAGACTACAGACCTAGCTACCAACTCAAGTGCATCCCAGAACCCTTACTGAATCATAAAAGCAAGGCACAACAAGACATATGTTATGCTATATATTAACTTTAAGATGTGAAAATCAAATGCATATTAAAACTGCAGCCCATGTGTATGTGGTAGAAAGAAAAACCACCTACAGCCTTTACAGTGGTATAGATACCCACAGGGAGGAAGGGAATGGGGGAGAGCCAGGTCCTGTTGTGCAAGGGATGATTCAAGGATTTGAACCACTTTCTGTTCAACAGGAAGATGGCTTCTGGAGAGTGGCTCTGCTGTGACACAGGATGAAGTCGGGGCAGGAAAACAAGGGAGCTTTCTGTGCAATTTTTTACTATGCTTCAGGGAAAAATTTAAGAAAGAGATTCTCTTTTTCTTTTTCTTTTTCTCTTTGAGACAAGGTATGCCTACATAGTCCTGTCTATATTAGAACTCGCTATATAGACCAGTCTGGCCTTTAACTCACAGAGATCCACCTGTTCTGCCTCCCAGACTGCTGGGATTAAAGGTGTGCACCACCATCACATCCAGCTTAAAAAAAAAAAATTAATGGATTCTTTAGAATAGAAGAACACCTTTTTTCCTATAACTGCTGAGACCTGTAATCTGCTCCCATGGCCAGGGAAGGCATTACTGCTGGAGATGTGATGGATGTCAATACTGCTTTGCAAAAGGGGCTGAAGACCACCCATATCCACGACAGCCTACCGCGTGGCATATGCAAAGATGCCAAAGCCTTAGACAAGTGCCAAGTCCCTCTGTGTGCTGGCATCCAATTGTAATGGGTCCATGCATGTCAAGTTGGGGGAAGCACTTTGTGCTGAGCGCTGAATCAACCTAGTTAAGCTTAATGACACCAAGAGACTAGAGGGATGAGTAGGCCTCTGTGAGACTGATGGAGAGGGAAAATCACATCAAATGGTTGGATACAGTTGTGTTAAGGACCGAGACAAAGAATCCCAGGCCAAAGATGCCACCAAAAAGTACTTTAAATGCAAGAAATGAATGAATAAAAATTTTGGCTCATGGGAGGAAAAGAATACAAAACCTTTTACTGTTAAAAGGCAACTGTCAGTGCAGCGCTGGTGGTGTACTCCTTTGATCTCAGCACTCAAGAGGCAGGTGGATCTCCATGAGTTTGAGGCCAGCCTGGTCTACAGAGTGAGCTCCAGTACAGCCAAGACTACACAGAGAAACTTTGTCTCAAAAAAGAAAAAATAAAAAAGCAACTGTCTGAAAGATGAAGTAGAACTGTATATGCAATTATAAAAACATTCTGAAATACATTATTAAATGCAAATGCTGCAGAACACACTATGTAAGAACTAACTGTCCATTATAAGATGTCTTTCTTCTTAAGAACTGACTGCTGTCAATAGTATCATCTCGGGGCTGGAGAGATGGCTCAGTGGTTAAGAGCACTGTCTGCTCTTCCGAAGGACCAAGGTTCAATTCCCAGCACCCACATGGTAGCTCACAACTGTCTATAACCCCAAATCCAAGGGGTATGACACCTTCACAGTAATGCACATAAAATAAAATTAAATAAATTATTAAAAAAATAGTATCATGGATGAGAAACTCAGAGGTCAGAGAGATCAGAGGTTAAGTGACTTTCTCAAAATCAATACACTTTAAAAGGGCAGAGCTGGTTTTCTAATTGTAGTCTGGTCCAAACCCTCCTAAAACTTCTATCATATCTTATCAGTCATGTTTCTTCACAGCCTAAAACCTCCAAAAACAGGGATAATAGCTTAAACTTGCTGTAGGCCGGTGGCCACCTGCATCTGTTTGAATTCGCAGGATAAATGCCCATGGCTTGGAGTAACATCCCCAGAGGGTAAGAGGGAGTTTTTGCTACATCCTTAAAATAAAAGATATTGTTGACACAGAGGATGGTGCTCAGATCATGGAGGCAACAAGCGTGATTTAAAATGTAAGTCAAAAGAGCGGGGGTTCAAAATGAGCAGGTGGCGCATGCTTTAATTCATGTCATTAGCCGCTTCCTTCTTTAGGCTCCACAGAGTAAAAAGAATAAAAACCCATTCCTTTTCTGTTTTGTTTGTTTTGCTCGTTGTTGTTTTTTCCAGACAGGGTTTCTCTGCGTAGCCTTGGCTGTCCTGGAATCGCTTCTGTAAACCAGGCAGGCCTCAAACGCACAGAGATTGCTTGCCCTCCAGAGTGCTGGGATTCCGGGCATGCACCACCACTCCCAGATTAAGAATCTATTCCTAAATTGTGTTAAGCTCAGTTTGACTGAGTTTAAAAAAGTGATTTCAATAAGTGAAAATTAAAATTCTCCAATTCCGTAATTGACATAGAGCTCCCTTTTCCGGTTGATTTTAGATTAATTCAGGCAGCCAGCCTCCCTCCTGGTCCTCCTTCTAATATGCTTTATATCTTCAAAAAAAAAAACCTTTTCTTTGAAGATGTTTATTTATATAAACTTATTTGTACAGCTTATTTATTTATATAAGAATGAACAGAAATCAAACACTTTAAACTCTCCATTTGGACCAACTACGAAGCAGGGACACACATCTGTATTGCACATTTTGTGTAAAAGTCCACTTTGCTTTGTTTGAGACAGACCTTTGCTGTGTCATCCAGGCTGGCCTTGATTTCGCAATCCTCCTGCTGTGACTTCTCCAGTGCAGTTTTGCACCGTTTCACCACATCCTCACAAGAGCCCTGGGAGGGTACCAGGGAAATGTCATCAGAAAGAGAAAAAAAAATGCTGCAGGCACTTCAGAGATAGTACTGAACCCATTAATAGTCAGAGAAAGAGCCATGTGCTTTTAGTTTGGGAGCTCACTTCTCTAAATCCCAGTTTTTTGAGAGTACCATCCAAATCCAAATACCGTCAGTATCCATCTGCCCTTTCTTCTTGTTGACTCCGGCTTTTGTCATAGGGCACAACACAGCGCTTATTCTCAATTCACCATGGCAGAAAAGCCACAAGAGTGTGCACATATTTAAGAAAACACTGTTCTCTAGTCCAAAGGAACACAGAAACATAAAAGACCCCGGAGGACTAGACAAGTGACAGAAAGTCAGATCCAATGATAAAGTAGTATGTGTTAATAGGTGTTGCTGTCCTTAAGCTTTCCTGAGATGTTAAGACAGAGTGAGATAGGTAGGGAACCCAGCAAGAGGACAAACAGCCAAACTGAGGCTCTGAGGCTTTAACCGGTAGACGCACGCTGTCAACAGCATTCTCATAAAACAACAAATTAGGTACCAAGGCCAGAATGTTTATAACTTTCTTATGACTCAACCAAGATGAAACTAGTGGGTTTCAGAAGCTGCTCAATCAGTAAACAAAGAGTGCTGTCCCACTGAGACTCCTTCAGTTGCAACCAGAATCAACTCCAATATCTGAGAGTTTGTCAGCACATTCTCTCGGGACTTACTCAACAGCCACTGCTTCCGAGGTCATGCCACTAAGCAACACCTTATTGGATTCCCACCAGGTTTCCTTTAAAATCACACCTTTGACATGTGCTATAATGGTTGCCCTGGTTACTCTGCAGAACCTTGAAGCCTTTTGCTAAAAACGCTGACTCTTTCCTAGAGCCTGCGCAGCTACCTGGTGGGTGACTGGAAAGGGATGAAAGGCCCAGTGTCTTCCCATTATGTCTGTTCAATGTGCAACCATTGAATAGATACAATTTAGCTCTGCCTGTAGACTGACTGATGATCTGAAAATGCTTTGTTCCAGGCTACGCTACAGAGTGAACTTGCCATATTGCTTGTCAGAGCAAATATGCACGTTTTCCTCCTCCTGCCTGGGGTTTCTCAAAATCTGCGGTCCCCCAGCCCAATACAAAGCTCAGAGCAAACTAGAAGACCAGGGTCTGACATTTTTAATACTCTGACTTCATATTTTTCAACTAGCAGACAAGTTTTTTTTCTGCCCTTCCGCATGAATATCCATAGACATGTTTGGATAGTAGCAACAGGGAAGGGCTGCTGTCAGAGACATAGCTCAGCTTCCTGCGGAGAGTGGAGCACACCACCCCAGTTCAACGCAAAAGGCCAGTTGTGTCAAGGTTGGGAAATGCAAGGGTTTAATCATTGCTAAACAAGTGAGTCACCATCATCCAAGCCTTCTGATATCAGCAAAGCATTATTTTCCCATCATTCGGGTTCCTGGTGATTTCAGGAGCAGCAGACTTGGGTATGCTATTGGTCAAAAGCCTGTATTTAGACAATGAAGCAGATCTTTTCCCAGCTCCTCTGGGTTTCACCAAGGAAGACATTTTGCATTTTGTTCCAAGTGACTGAAGCAATGCCCAAATGCTTTTTGAAAGAGATTAAGGAGAGAAGACCGTGTCAAAGGAAAGTGAAAGTGGTTAGAATCAAAATGGAGTAATTTGTACCAACTCATGCAAGTGTAAGCAAAGAAACAAGCCGAGAAGGTTTACCTGATAACAGTCGCTCACTGCCCTCACTGGGCACTTACAATAACAGTACTTGACCTTTTTCAAGCATTGCTGCTGGGGCAGATTAATGATTCCAGCACCACCCTCAGAAAGAATTTAGAGATGTACTTTGTTAGCAAGGTTAGGTTAAGGTGTTTTTCTTACTGGCTTTGATGTAGAAAATCTTAGGGAACAATTTGAAATTCAGAAAGGCACACTCTTGACAGTTGAGCTAGGGATTTTTTGAGGCCAGGGAACAAGAACAGTGGTAGGCTGATTGGCACTGGCTGATGTGACTCTCTCACTAAAGCTGGGCTGGTGATCAAGATGATTAATTTCTTGCACTCATTTTCCCCTCAGCTTCCTAATATGATTTAATAAAAAAATTGTTAATGAGATGTATATCGTGAGTATTTAAAGTAGCAATGACTGATTGTTTTTATATAAAAGTTTAGATTTGTGATTCTTTCAAGATATTTATAAGATCACTTTTTAAGATAAAAAATAAGATAAATGATTCTTTCTTTGTAACTGCAAATTGCAGCCTGCCGGTGCACAGAAACTGGCTGATAAAGTTACCTAGCTTGCTTATATTTTGTTAATATATAACAGGTTGCTTATTTACAAATATATGTGGGTTCTTGAAAATAATGTTTTCTGCTCCTGTAATATGTAAAATATTTTTCATGTAAAATTATTCATGACAATTCACTAAAAGAAAAATAGAATGTACTGCTTGAAATATTTTGCTGGGCTATATAAGCTGTTGGAGAAAATACAAAGTTGTTGGCACTCGTTTGTTGGAGTTTGCTCCATATGAATGTATGTATATACATATGTATATATGTATATAACTTTACATATATATGTAAATTGGTTGGAACTTTATTCCATCCACCAATTGTGTGTGTATGTATGTATGTGTGTATGTATGTATGTATGTATGTATGTATGTATGTGTATGTGTGAAGTTTTTAGAGCTTGTCATTGCTTCATCATCAAGTGTGTGTGTGAAAGAGAGAGACTCTTCCCCTCTGTTCTTTTTCTATTTTGCATGCCCCAGTAAATTAAAAGAGTAGAAGACTATTCTGCTGGCCACAGAAAGTACGGCCCTAGTGAATCAGAGAAAAATCTGCTGAGTGATCAGTTGCTGACTCTACACCCTGCCTCAGTTTCCCCTGACTTGTTGAAACTGGCCTTAGACATGAAATTCCACTATTCCCTAAGCTTGTCCCAAGATCAAGCCACAAAAATTCCACCAACCTCAGGCCGCCCTAGAAAGCTCCTCACCCCAAGAAATCCTATATAAAGCCTTCTGCTCTGGTCCTTGCTGCATCTCTCCCAGGCAGAGGCAGAGAGCCTCTTGGGTTTCCCTCCCATCAGGTGAGGTTTGTTTTGTGTTGTGGCTTTGTGGTATTCTTTGGTTCAGGATTGCCAGGATACCTTTCCCCTCAGACCTGTAACACAATTATGGCGTGAATGTTCCTGGGGCCGTCCTCTGCCATTCCCAAATATGTATTATTCTCTTTGGAGAACCTCTGTTTGGGTTTTTTTTTGTTTGTTTGTTTGCTTTTTAGGTTGACAGTGGCCGGGTGAGAAGGGATGAACTGGAGAAAGGAGAGAGAAGCCCAGAGAAAGAAAAGGATTAGACAGGACAGGGGCGGGGGGGGGGGGCGAGGCAAGGGGATGAGCGGAGAAGAGCATGGCCTATCACTCACTGGATTACTTCCGTCTGCCTCCTTTCTAACAGGAGATACCTGAAGCCACTGAGCCCTTGCACTTTGGATTCTGACTTGGCCTTCAGCTTACTGGGTTCTGTAACCTCAGGCAAGTTCCTGCTTCTCACTTTCTTAGGGATGGGAAGCGGGCTCAGCCAGCACAGGGAAATAAATATTTCCAGCGTGTCAGTAGGAGCAACGCAGCCGGGGAAGCATACCAAACTAATAGCTGTTTTGACATTTGCCGGGTAGGAACCACTCCAGCCAGCATCTACACCCAAGGGTCCGCTCTGCTCCCGCTCGCCTATGGGCGTGGCCGGCCAGCCAATGGGAGCGGGGTTCCCGGTCTCCCGGATACGGGTGTAAACAGTGGCGTCTTCTCGGGCTCCTTAGTCCGACCAGCAGGACTGCGGCTTAACGGCCGCAGCCCCCGGTGGGCTGAGAGTCAGCATGGCGCAAGGCCGGGAGCGCGAAGATGCCTCCGCGCAGTTCGCCGCCAGCTCGTCGCTGTCGGTGAGGTGCGGCACCGCGGCCGCGCGGACCCCTCGGTTCCTCGCTGCAGACCCTGCGTCCCCACCTCCCTCCCAGCCCCCGTGCGGCCTCTTCGGTCCGACCCTTCGGTCCCTCACCGGATGACCGCTGTGCTGCTACGGGGACCCTCACCTGTTTGCCCAGTATTTCTCTCCTCCATCCTTTGTTTCTGCGTCCCCCTTCCTTTCTCAGGATTCCCGTGCGGTCAGACCCATAGCTCCTGCAGCCCTCCGCTTACCCTCTACCTTCGCCCTCCCTCTCACTCTGGACTTACGTGCACTGGTGCTGGGCCTCAGGAATCTGGAAGAGCTATAACAAGACATTTCTTTTCTTCCACGTTCCGTGGTGTTGCTTGCGATGCAGTGTCCTCTGCCAACTGCTGTGTGCTTCCATTTCATAAGGGGACTCAGAAAGCCCGTGGCCTTCACTCTCTTTCCTCCATTTTCAAATATATCTTTAATAAGTAAATAAAGTAGAATTTTCCTTATCTCAGACTTTCCTTCCAACTATATTAACGTACCACAGAATCCTCGCCTAAAATGTACCTTTCATGTTCTAACCCCTCTGCTCTTGTGGATTTCATATCCTTTTGTTTCATGCATTTATGTGTATTTTTAGGTCTAAAACAGAACCACATATTCTTCATATGATTAATCTATGGAGCAGTTTATGTGGCTTACAACCACATAGGGTGCTGTCCTACTCAAAGGGTGTTTTTGTTTAGTTGTTTTAGAAATTTAATTTAGTTGTTTAGATGCTTTTTTAGTTCAGTTTAAAAAAGAAAAAAAAAGTCTAAAGAAAAGAGCCCTGATCCATTGCAAGCTCCATTTCACCCAGTGAGCCACCTCACCGGCCCAAGACCTTTAAATGTCTGTAGCTCGTTGATTCACACTGCTGTCACAGTAAGCATGTGTGTCCATCTGAAATACTGTTGCAGAAAGGGAGCTAGAGATGTATTTCAAAGATTGGGATGGCTTTCTGGCTGCTGTGTTAGGAAGGAAACACACATGTGTGATACTGATGGTTGTCTGTCTTTTCTCAAAGATGGGTGCAAGGATTCCCCAGCCAGAACGTTCAGTTCGTCAACGACCACACCATCTGCTACCCTTCCGGGAACTTCGTAATATTCATCAACCTCGACACCAAGAACAAGACTGTCCTCCAGTGTATTAATGGGATTGTGGGCGTCGTGGCAACTAACATTTCTGGTGAGGTTGTGGCTTTCTCTGACCGCAGGCTAAAGCCCATCATCCACATATACACCTTTCCGGCCCTGAGCAGAAAAAACAAGTTAAAAGGTATCTGGCAGACCCTCCCAAGCTGCCCCACCCCACCCCCAGAATGGAAGGGTATTTGTTTTTCCAGACAGGGTTTCTCTGTGTAGCCCTGGGTATCCTGGACTCACTCTGTAGACCAGGCTGGCCTTGAACTCAGAGATCCACCTGCCTCTGCTTCTCAAGGGCTGGGATGAAAGGGTGCACCACCACACCTGGGTACTGAGGAATTTTTATGTGAGCAACTTTAGTTCTTGTGAACGAAGGTGGTTTGTATTGTGAAATGTTGTAGTGAACAGAAGCAGTCAAGCTGACCACTAAAGATTTAGCTGAGTTCACCAGCCTGTGTGGAGTGCTTCCGGTCAACCCTGGAACTACCTCAGAAACTAGCCCAAAGGGCACAATCATCCTGTTGGGGTGGCACACACTTGTGGACCCAGAAACTTAGAGGCTGAAAAGGGAGGCTCATTTAGGCCCAGGATCTGGAGACCAGACAAGGCAAGTTAAAAGAAAACAACTGCTCCCTCAAAAAAAAAAAAAAAAAAAGCAGCCCACCAACAACAAAACACACACATACACACACAAATTGGCTCCCACCGGAGACCTACCAAACCAACACTTTAGTTTTAACAAGATTTCTCAGGTGATTCATGTGTATTAAACAATGAGAAACTCAGGGTTAGAGAACTGACCTTTTCTGGGACTGTGTTTTTTTCTTCTTTCCTGGTGCTTTATTATAATTTTAACACAAACAGATGCTTGGGTAATTAACAAATCTGAACCTCACTGTTCTTAACCACAAGATAGTGCCTAATGCTAAGTTTGTGGTGACCCTAGAGGAATGTACACAAGAGCACGCGCTCTCACACACAGACACACGTGCGTGCACACATACACACACCTCAAGCACTTGTTCATGGGTACCTATCGGTTGTATCACCGTTGAATCATTCACAGGTACAGCCGACTTCCACCCAACGAGGTGGCTGTGCATCCTCTATCTAATGAGAGCCGTGTAACACAGCTTGATAAAAGCGAGACCCTGCCTCAAACAAAGCTAACAGTGCAAGTGCACACGAGTGTGATCAGGAAGCGTATCCTTGACAGGCCTTGGTTGCACGTGGGCCAGACCGGTGTCTGGGTCAGTCTGCCCTGTTGCCGCTGTTCATGTGTTGTTTCTGGAGGACCTGGTCTGTGTTCTTCCAGATTAGGACACCTTAATGAAAACACATCCAGTCGGAAATTGGGAACTGTGTGGACTGCAACCATGCTCCATGTTTAAGATGTCCTCAGATTAGCTTTGTGACCCCAGCCTTGGGCAAGTGAGCAGAGGTTAATCCAAACCAGCAGACAGCATCAATATTGAACAACAAATCCCTAGAAGAAGCCACACAGTAAAAACTGAAATAAATCATCAAGGATATCATCAGTGCCATTCATTATCAATCAGAAGACCAAACCAATACAATAAATTATTTGACAAAAATAAATAGCTGAGACTTTATAACTGAAGATCATTGGCAAGTCACTAGTCTGCGCCAACACAGATAATGGTTTTGAGGTGTGGTTTAAATTCAGGGCTTTTCCTTTCAGTCAGGTTCACAGTTTTTTTTGCGGGGGGGTGCTTATGATGTTCAGTCAGAGTATGGAGAAATTGGTAGCCTCTTTCTTGCTGCCAGTAGAGCATAAACTAGGGCCACTGTGAATCAGAACTCAATTTTAAGGAAATGTGATGGTCTGAAATATGGAGAGAGGTGTGTGTAAAAAGGAACCAAGAGTATTGTAAAACTGAAATGGCCCACACCCTTGGTACATGAACAGTGGTGAATATGTTAAAAATCCCATGATGAAAAGCATGAAAACAGAAACAATCACTAAAATACTCAGAACAGCCACTCAGGCACAAACGCAAAGGCTGAGCTTGGGCCTGTGCAACCACACTAGAGAAAAGTGGGTCAAAAGGAAATCAGCTCTGTCCCTGCTAGACAGAGGTGAGCCTGTCCCTCATCCAGGCTTCCCAAACCCAGCCTGGAAACATCTCATTTCGAGGGTTTTGCATTTCTTCAGCCAGACATTTAAAGTTCTTCTAAAGAACCAGGAGAAACTAAGTTGAGGGCCAGATATGGCCTAAAGATTGATAAATCCCTATTTATAATTTCTATTTGATATATTATCTAGAATTATTACAACTTCCCAAGATGCATGAAGCTTGAGCAACTGTTCTAATCCCAATGTCTCATATATATGAGAAGTCTTAGGGGTCATTGACTTCAAATCGGGCTGGGACATTATAGTGTAGTTTGTCTAAAGACAAAGACCTAATGACCTGAATAAAAATGGATCTTACTGAGTGAGGTAGAGCGAGGCTATAGTCCTAGCACTTTGGAGACAGAGGCAAGGGCATCGTGAATTTGAATCTAGCCTCGACTACACAGGAGAACCTTGTTTGAAGGAAAACAACAAAAAACCACTGCCAACAAAAGCAATGAAAATGGCTCTTAGCTTTGCCCTCAGCTTTCTAAATGTAATTTTAGCCAAAGGCCAGGAGGTCACTTACTTCCTTGCAAAGTACCTTAGAGATGTGTGCCAGTCACTAGGAACGGGAAGCATTCTGCGAGGCCGTGAGTTCATCTGGATGTGACAGTCAAGTCCTTGTTATGGATTTTGTATTTTAGGCAATATCCTCCTGGACTACACTTTTCTTTGCTTCAGTTACTGTGGCACCTACCTGGCCAGTTTCTCGTCTCTCCCAGAGTTTGAGCTGGCCCTCTGGTAAGTCCTAGCACCCTGAGATGCTCTCTTTTTCAGGTTTCATTCTGGATTTTACCAAAGGGTGTACACACAAAAATCCCAAACAAGGGACGACAGGAAGAAGGAACACTCTAGTCACATGATTCAATGTTATCCTTATGCTCAGGTGTGAAATCTGTCAGGACAAAACACCGTGAGAGCTGAACTACCGTTTAGTGACATCTGGTGCAGCATTTCCTTAACCAGGATGAAGAATGCAATTCTCTGTACATAAAGTTTCTGTTTTCCCTAAAGCAAACGAGTCTTTTGGTTTGTTAGCACGTTTTCTGCCTGTTCTGAAATTAAGATGGTCCGTGTAGTTGAGATCAGTTTAAAGTGAATGGTTCGTGGTGACACAGGGCAGCGTGTTCAGAGTGGAGCATGATGGGTAGAGAAAGCTGTGCGCCAGACACAGACACGTCTGTGCTCAGCTCTTTCAAGTGGCCAACCTTGTAGACGCGTTCTCTGCAGTGTATGCTGTAAAACTCTGTTGGGGGTTGGGACTGGTTTTGTTGTTGTTGTTGTTTTGTTTTTTTTAATGAGAAGCTCAAAATGTTCCTACAATGATTGAAGCTGTCTTTGAACACCAGCATTTCTACACAAAAATCTAAGCTTCCCAGTTCAGAGAGCCAAATTTGACTTCTGTAACCCTTTATTTTACTTTGCTGTTTTACTTCAGTGGGTATTTTGTCTGCATGTGGGTTCTGAGAAGCGAGCTCAGATCCTCTGGAAAAGCAATCAGTGTTCCTAACCGCTGAGCCATCAAAAGCTGAGCTGAGCCTTGCACCTATAATCCCAGCAACCTGAGAGTGTGAGATAGAAGGATTGTGAGGGCTTCCAGGCTAGCCTTGGCTACACACTTTGGGGCCAACCTGGGCTACTACTGTAAAGTATAAAATTCTGGGGAGGGAAGAGAGAAGAAAAAACAGGGGGAGGAAGAGGAAGGGAGGGAGCACTCTACTGAAGACTTGTGATGTAGCTCACAGATAAGATGTTTTCCAAGCATGTTTAATTCTCTGAGTTTGAACTTAGCAACACACATGCACACACATATGTACACACACACACACACACTCAGCTTTACTGAGATATAACCAGTGGATATGAACTGTTCATGTACAAAGCATAAAGTTTAGATTTGGTCTCATGCAAGCACCCTTGAAGCCATCACCATCACCAGGACAACAAACACACTCCCTATCCACATTTCCTTGTGCCTCCCAAAGCCTCGTCACTGTTCCTTGCCACACATTCCCTTGGCCCAGTCGCGTTCTCACCGCAGCCTCTGCTGTGCTCCCGTCACTCCAGGTTCATTTCCCTTTTCTGCACACTTCCAGCCGAGGCCATACTCTCAACTGTCTGCTTTCACGCACCTCACGGTTTGGAAATCTGTTAACTGTATACCTCAATGGTTTTCTTTGCTATCCCATGAGGCATACCGTGTAGTTGCATGTTAACTATCTAGAGTCTCTTTAGATAAGGGTTTTGATCCCCTTATGACAGCTGTCTTCATGATCCAAAGAACCTGCACCTATGAATGGGAGGAGGGGCCAGACACCCACAGACAGCATCATGAGCCTCAACTAAAGAGGAGGGGTGCTTGAATACTGGTAGGTGGAGTATGAGAATAGTTTCTGTAAGTCTCTAGGCCATAGCACTTGACCGAGGTCATGCAGTCACAGCGTCAGCTGTTTCTTAGAGAAAACACTCCACCTTAAAAAGCATGTTAGTCCTTACCCCTGGGGCCTGCTCATCTGTATACAAGGACAGCAAAGTTTAGGGTTGTTGTGTGTGTGTGTGTGTTTTTAATTTTTTTAGTATCAGAGACATGGGTTCAAACAAGGGACAGCATCCACTTTTGTCAGGGAAAGCTGCCTGGAAATGCTTCCCAACACCAATGTTCTTTCCCCATGTTTGAACTGTTTAATCTGCAAGCTACTTGTTAAATTGCTAAGCAGAGTTCAAGTCTGAAGGACCTGATGTATTTCACAGCTTCCTGTTTTCTAAGGTACATAGGAGCATGTATCAGGGGATACACCATCCAATCCAAGAGTGGAGGAGGAATCAAGGAAGCACTCCTGGGAAGGGAAAGGGTGTTTAAACAGACCCTCATATTGGTTTTCTGAAATCACCATGACAAATACCAAAAAGCAGGTGGCGTAAGCAACAAATTCATTGTTTCCAGTTCTAGAGACCAGAATTCCGAGCTCTGTGTGCAGGCAGACATGGCCCCTTCTGAGGGCTGAAACTCTCCCGTGCCTGGTCAGTTCCCACTACTGCTTTGATGGCCATTTCTGATGTTCCTCAGCCTGTAGACGCACCATCTTGGTCTCTGTCTTCATTTACACACGGCATTATCAGAGTGTGTCTGTCCTGTAATTCCCTGCCCTGCTTTAGGACAACCTGAGTGATTTTAGAAATGCCTGCCTCCTCCACTAACTCATAGCAATATCTAAAGTATAAGAGAAGTGAGATCAGCCTTTAAAAAGTGAGGATGCCAAGCAGAAGAGTGCCAAGTGCAAAGGCCACAGGGTCAAAGAACATACATCAGGGGTGTGTGTGTGTGTGTGTGTGTGTGTGTGTGTGTGTGTGTGTTGAGCCCCTAGATAGCAGCCTGTCTCTACCTCCCCGGTGCTGGTATTACGAGTATATGACGTCATACCCAGCTTCTTTTTTCTAAGCTGGGTTCTGAGGGCTCGAATTAGATCCCCATGCTTCCAAGACAAGCACTTGACCAAGCGAGCTACCATCACTACCCTACATGCCAAGAGATCACGATAAAAGGAACAAAAAAATATAGCAATGAGAGAGATACAGTGTGAAGCTAGCTCATGAGCGGCCTAATAAATAGATACCCACCTACATGAGGGCATTTCTACAAGTGAAAGCCCTTAATAATTAATGAAGAAAAACAGGCTTAAAGGGGATTTCTCTTGGACATAATTACCTATAAGCTATGCTAAAGGACACATCACCGGTTATCCTATAGGCAAAGAAAGGGAAGCTATGAAAAAGGAGGGAATAATGGGGAGAAGGAAGTTGAAGAGGCAATGGAGGAAGATGGGGTGGGGGAGGGGCAAGCTGACCTGAGGCTAACTAAGGCAAGTAAGTGGAGATGTTGACTGAGCAACTGAGGCATCAGTTGTGGGTTGACTAACAGAAGTGCCTTTCCTCACGGGCAGGTGTCTGGATGTGAGCTGCCCTTGGACCGTATGGTAGCTCCTCAGTATCTGTGGCCATTTCTCACGGTCCTGTTGTTACATTCTTGCTAGGGTGTTGCCCTCATCGCTTGGATTGAAGGTGGCCTCGGGGAAAGGGGAGAGGAGTCTGTCTGTCCACTGACTTGTGTGTTGTACATAGGGTGTTGACTCCTCTGCACCTTGCTAGATTTTATACATGTGTGTCCTTGGGCACATTGGAATCAGGTGTGAATTAAGACACAGATGAAGTGTGCAGTCAGTCAAAAGAGAGTTGTCCACAGAACTGGACAGCCTCTTCATCAGTAGAAGAGTCAGTTGGGGCACCCGGCAAACTGGGGCTGAGGGATAATGAGGCATCCCGTAGACACCATAGACAGTGGGAGCAAGGCTAGTTCAGGAAGTGCTGTTAACTAGTTCAGGAAGTGCCGTTAACTAGTTCAGGAAGTGCCGTTAACTAGTTCAGGAAATGCCGTTAACTAATCACTGCTCTGCTGGCACCTGGGGTGACGGAACCTCCACATTCTGGTGTGTGTGTGTGTGTTTCCCATTCCTTTATCAAAGGACTTGGCTGGAAGAATTGGAGGCTATTTCCTCAAATGGACAAATCAAGTAATATATTGTTGCAGGATATTTGATCCCACTGTGAACCCCAAAACTGTGAACTGTCAAACCCTGTTTATTGTGGTGCTGTTGAGCCCTAACACACATCCTTAGTCCAAGAACTTTCTCTTTATTGTAAACAGGCGATTATGGTATGGTCACCCAGCCCTAGCACACACCTTTAATCCAAGGACTTTCTGTACACAAAATCTAATAATGTTAACCCTAGGTCAAGAGGCAGAGCAAGAAACCAGCTGACAAGGATTAAAGAGTAGGAGGGACTTTGAGTTGAGGGGTATTTAAAACAGTGGAGAAGGAGCTTTTAGCTCAAGCTCTAGCTTTAGCTTAGGCTTCAGCTTCTCAGCTCCCTGACTTTGGGGGTTTTGAGCTAACAAGGCTGTGGCCTTGGGCTTTTTGGCCTTTTCCTTCTGAGCTGTCAGTTGAGCTAGTGAACCTTTTAGGCTTTTTCCATCCAGACCTGAGCAGAGAAGGAAGGTCAGCTGGGTGCTTTCTCTGCCTCTCTGAGCTAGCAGGTTTCACCCCAGCATCTGGCTCCTGAGTCTTTCTTAGCAAAATAAAATAGATGGGTTTTCCACTTTGTCTTTAATAACAGTCTATTTTTAAACACTTTTTTTTTAATTCAGTAAGTGATCTGTTGTCACCAGTGAGTGCAGGACAGCCAGATCCACATGCAGAGCTCAGACACAGCACTTAACGATTTAGAAGCAACACCTGCTTTTCAGCAAATGTGATGATATTTCCATTCCTCAGGTTTGCGTCTGTTAAATTCAGATCGAAGAAAAGGACAAAATAGCCCTGGTACAATGGTACAATATTTAAACATATATAGAATTTCATTTCTTAGAGGGATTTATTTAAACATAATCACTTATGGTTCAGTGGTTAAGAGCACTGTCTGCTCTTCCAGAGGTCATGAGTTCAATTCCCAGCAACCACATGGTGGCTCACAACCATCTATAATGTGAACTGATTCCCTCTTCTGGCAGGTGTAAATGCAGATAGAACACTCATATACATAAAATAAATCTTTTTTAAAAGTTTGTTGTTTATGTCATGGGTTATGTAAATTATATCACAAACTATGAATTGTCTTAAAATTGGATATTTTCCAGACATCGTATTAACCAAAACTTTTTTTTTCATCAAATGCTGTTTCCATCTAAGGAACTGGGAAACCGGGGTCATCTTGTGCAGGAAATCAAATCCTGGAATGGACGTGAGCCAGATGTCCTTCAACCCCATGAACTGGCAGCAAGTGTGTTTGTCAAGTTCAAGCTCAGTGAGTGTGTGGGCCATTGAAAGAAGCAACCAGGAGCATCATTTCAGGACAAGGTAGGGGGCCTCTGTTCCACACCCACGTGGCAGTCTTCATTCGAATTCACAACCATCATTCGGCCACTTTGATGACCTACGTGGCTTCATACAGTGCACACACAATCTGTACAGATGAGGGGTGGGGCCAGCTCTCCTGTGCCCACATTACCCCTGATGCCAATGTGTGGTGTCTGGCGGGTAGGGGGAGTCCTTGGACATTAACATGGCTGCAGACTGCAGTAAAGATCCCACGCCCTCATATAGTTCAGTAGTGATGCTGGCCACTGACATCAACCCAGACCCCAGCTGCAGCAGGAAAACAAACCCAAACATGGCCCTCGGCGGCGGCAGCCGCAGCAGCAGCGGCAGCGGCGGCTCAGACAGCACCACAGCCTCGGCAGCTGCTCGGGTTCCCACACCACGCTGTTCCTCACTGTCCTCTAGTTCTCTAGTTCTGCCTTTTTTCATAGTGCACAGCAGCAAGGCTTCCTGTCCCATCTCGCCACTTACTTGCTCGATTCTTTCTCTCCCATCTCTACACCACCATCTCTCCACCACCTTCTTGGTCGGACACTGCCGTGCTGGCTCAGTGCTCCCACTGTACCTGCCCCCAAACCCACTTTCATAACTACATCGGCTGAAAGTAGATATACGATACACTTGAAGATAGATTTTTGTCAGCAGACATTTCGGAGATGGCTGGATTCAGATTGTGTGTGTGTGTGTCTGTTTCAGCTCACAGTATTCGTATTTGATTTAGTTGCCAACATTCAAAATTGAGCTATCTCCCATAAGTATCATCTACAATAAATATCCAGACGGTATTTTAGAACAAAAATTTTGCATGTCAGCAACTCTCTCGGCTGGACCTGAGTGGTACCTGTCACCTCTACAAGAGAAGGATACTCTCCTATTGGTTTTACAGCCCCCAAGACCTCCCCACAGCACATGTTTAAAGTTTCTGCCTTACACATTAACTTTAGACATTCTCAATAACCCCCATGCACTTAACTTTTAACTACTCATAACTTGTCACTTCGTGGCATATATTTTAAAACATTTTTTCTTGGCCTCTGTCTTCTCCGTGTTTTATGGCAGAACCCTCCCCATCTCACACTGGTACACAGAACCTCTGCCCATCATTGGTTGCTGTTACTCCATTTCTTTTGATGTCTCCCTTCTCTACAGGATGGTTAAGCTACCTTTAGAAGATGGGACGTTCTTAAATGAAACAGATGTGCTTTTCCCCACCTCGCTGCCCAAGGACCTCATTTATGGGCCCATAATGCCATTATCAGCCATTGCCGGGCTGGTGGGCGAAGAGGCAGAGACGTTCAGGGTAATTATCATGCTTGCTCCAAGAAGGCAGTCTCGGAAGTGAGGTGTCATTGATTATGAGACAGCTGGGCATGGAGGACCGTCTTGATTGTTACTGTGCTGTCTGAAAAACAGAGACTCCACTTGCTTGAGTCTGGACAATTAGGGGGATGCTGGCAAGCACGGGGCACCCTTGTGTGATCCTGATTTTGGAGTCTGGATGACCAGGAAGATGGTGGCAGGCAGCAGTTACCCTGATTTTTTTAACCTACTGATGTTGAGGGACTGGGAAGCGAGCTGAGATGTGGAGTGGGAGCTGGCAGGCAGACTTCCTGTCCCCTGTTAAGGATGATGTGGGAGCAAAGGGGTGGGGCTGGTGAATGAGCGGAGAAAGGCTGAGGGGTGGAGAAGCAGCACCCCGCCAATGCCTGGAGGACAAAGAGGAGTCTGCAAGAAGGGCCCTTCTCTGTCTGGGCACAGAGGCAAATGCGGGGGAGTAGACCATGTTGGGGAATTTGTCAACCGCTTCACACCCACGTCCTTCACTCCACCCCAGCCACTTGCTGCTTTCCACACATTTACACCATGTTCCTTCCAGGTAGCAGGACTCTCTTTCAGACAGTGGGACCACATGGTGACCAAGCAGGAATGATCCTGTCAGACTAACAACAAAACGAGAGACCCTGACTCAATGCGCAAGGTGATGATCGCGATATGAGGTGGCAAGGAAGGGACTGCCATACACCAGGGCTGCTTTCTCGAGACTCAAAGCTCAAGACCCATTCCTGCTACAAGCACAAGGGATGTTTCAAGTGCAAAGGACAGCATGTCCAGAGGCCATGGCTAAGACAGCCTGGCATGTTGGAGGGACTGAGAAAAGAACTATATGGTAGGAGGGTAAATGTGACTCAGAATGGTGGTCAGAAGGAAGACAGCACAAGGAACTCACGGGACAAGGCATTTGGGATGAGTCCTCTGGGCCACCGGTCCCGTTAGGCTGATGTTTGTGAAACTAGCCAGTGGATAAAGGTGGAGGAGATACGCCCAACGAAACAGCACTATAGAAAATGAAGCTGTGAGTAGTGGAAGTAATTCATCATGAGAGACTGGATTATCACAAAATGTCTGTGGCAAGCGAGAGGAAAGATCATGTTCATTATATTTCTTCTAATGAACGGATGTAATTCACTTTTGCAAATTAGGAAGTATGACTATTGTCCAGCCCAGTTTCTAGCCTTGAAAAATGTGTCACCTGCTCTTAGCCACAAGGGGGCAGCAAAGTAAAAACCCAGGCACTCAGCTAGTTGTTATTTGGCGTCTAGAACCTCCAGTTTCTCCCTCCCTCCCTCTCTCTCTCTCTGCCTCTGACTCTATCTGGCTCCTCTCTCTAGTAAATGTGTAGGAGTCCTACTACTTCACACTAAATAATGGGCCCAACATAAAACATTTAAAATTCAGGCAACTGTCCTTTGCCTTTGGAAGATGCTATGACATCTTTTAAACCTCATGTAAATGCCTCTGTGTAATTTCCACGAAGTTAGCACTGGAAACAAAGCTCAAGTGAGGCCCCGAGTGCAGGGGTGTGCACCTGTTAGCCCAACTTAGCAGGGAGGGGGCCTAAGGAGGGGCTGAAGCTTCACTGAGAGCTCCCACCTAAAGAAGCAAGAGGAAGCAGAGTAAGATACCCACTGGTGACCTCGAGCCTCTAAGAATGCACAACTGCACCTCACACACATACACACCACACACCACACACACATACACCACACCACACCACACACACCACACCATAACACACCACACCTCACACACACATACACACCACACCATACCACACCACACACACACCACACCACACACACACACCACACCTCACACACACATATACACACACACCACACCACACCATACCACACCACACACACACACACCACACCACACACACACACCACACCACACCATACCACACCACACCTCACACACACATACACACACACCACACCACACCATACCACACCACACCACACAACACCACACACAACACACACAACACACCATACCACACCACACCTCACACACACATACACACACACACACACACCACACTACACCACACCGAAACATGAATGCCTGGACCTTGCTGTGTTAAACAAGGTTCATGAATAAACCAAAAAGCTTAATTTCACGAAGCCTTCTGCTCCACGCACCTTGACTGCTTTCTGAAAGCAGCAATGTAACGCTGCAGTATTATGACTCTGTGTCATGTAGGTGTCATGCTACATGGAGTTTAACTTAAAAATCTAATTTCCCAGGAGCTGGCCTTTCATTTTATATACATACGTACAATGAGGAAAACAGATAAAGCGCTGATTAGTGATTGCCCAATGTATAGGCTATCACTCAAATGCCTCAATTTCCTTCCTTCCTTTGAATGCAATTTCTATTTTCTTAACTTTCAATTTCTTTTTTCATGTATGTGAGCGTTTTGTCTGCGTGTATGTCTGTGTAGGTACTGTGTGTGCCTAGTACTCAAGGAGGCCCGAGAAGGGCATTAGATTTCCTGAAACTAGAGCTACAGATGGTTGTGAGAACTGAACCCAGGTCCTCTGCAAGAGCAGCCTGTGTTCTTAACTGCTGAGCCTCCTCTTCAGCACCTAGAAGATCATTTCTTGTGACCTGAGTGTTAATGGCAAAGAAATCGATGATGACTTGATCTATGAAGACTCTCAAAAATCGGCAAGCTGGGGCCTTTTACAATATTACGGGCATTAAATAATCCCATTACCTTTTTGTAGCCACCGCCAGAATGGCACATCATAGGCCTTTAAACAGGCCTGATACACATTATGCTAGTTATTCGGGGCATTAGAAACCTATTCAGTTGTGTGGGGGAAAAATCAAAAGCAGATGTTATCTGGGCAGAAATTGGATCCACCACAATGAATTTTAAACTCAAGAGTCCTATTTCCTTGTTCCATCTAACTTAAAATTTTTTGAAAAAACAGAATATGGATCTCTTTTATAAACTCAAATATTCCTCAACATAGTTGTATTGTTCCAATATTTAATGTAGTACAAAATAGGAATTCAGTTTTCCATCTTTGGTCTTGAAGTGAACAGAATGACATGCCGCCCCAGCGGACTTGAAAAGGAGGCTGAGCTGGCAAGTGTTCTTAGACATTCTTACAACACACTCATTTATAAAACCCAAAATCAAAACTCACGGCATCAGCTTATACAATCCACATGCCCCCACAGTTACTCTTAAATAATACCAAGTACATAGTTAAAGAAAATATTACGAAATCAAACCTACAGGAAGTGAAAACGAAAAAATAAAAACATCTATTTGTAGTTTAACTTTCCACAGCCAAAAAATTTCCAAGTCTTAATTCTTACATTGTGTTTTATATATAGATCTACTGGTGTTGAGGGAACCAGAGGCAAGTGAGTCAAATGATCCAGGCTAGCCTGGGCTACACACAAGATAGGTAGGTAGGTAGGCAGGCAGGCAGGCAGGCAGGCAGGCAGGCAGGCAGGCAGGCAGGCAGGCAGACAGACAGACAGACAGACAGACAGACAGACAGACAGACAGACAGACAGACAGATAGACAGATAGACAGGACAGACAGACATTTTATATGTTAAGTGTGCTCACCTGTGCCATAAAGTCTGTCAGATGTCATCAGAACTGCGACTGGGTTTCAGTATTATGCTTCAGTGAGCATCTCTTTTCCTGGTGAGTTGGATCTCAGGCAGATCCTGCAGAAGAGCCCCTCACAGGTGACAGTCTAGTCCCTTTGGTTGGTTGGTAGTGGCTTTCTTTTCTTTTCCGTTGTTTCTTTCCTTCTTTCTGTCTGGGGTGGAGGACAAGTGGTGATCATTCAGGCTTTTCCTTTCTAACCGTCCAAGCCTTTGATGACATGAAACAGGGTCAGCCATACCATTAAAGTCGCATCCCACCCCCTCCTTTAAAATAAAGCATGGTGATGCTGCTGCATCTTCTTGTCCCTGACTTCTGCCTTGGTGGAAGTTCAAGGTCCACCTGAGCAACTCGCTTCCCCTCCTCCCTCGGCCAGGAAGAGCCCATTGCTTTCTCCCACTGCTCCTGTCACCCACGTCTGTCCTAGCCATCACCCCTACAGGACTGTCCCACCGAGAAGAAAGCAAACTGGACGAGCTGGCTCCCACACAGGCAATACCCAGCGCACATTGGTTGGAACATGAACCATCAACAGCCCATGCCAGTTGAGACTCTGGTAGGAACACTCGCTTTGGTAGGACTGCTGCTGTCAATACCTCCAATCTACGAGTCTTTCATACACATTACAAGAGCGATGTGCTGTCTATTATCACACAGCTGAGCACTTGCTAGGAGGGCGGCGGCGCGAAGCAAGGAGCTCAGACGGGAAGGTTGCCATGCCAATGGCCCCCAGGGCTTCCTCGGCGCGGCGCTCCCGCTTCAGCCCTCGCCAACATGTTCCTCGGCACAGAAGGGTCTCCAGACTCAACCTTGCAACTTATTTTTTATTCTCTGTTTCTTTTTGCCGGCACAGAAACTCAACAAGGGAAGGGAATTTTCTCTGTCGCTCACTGCCACATGCGGACGCTTGGAGCAGTGTCTAGAAAGGAGCAACTACTCGGTGGAAGTTGGCTAGATGAGCGGGCGCCTGAGTGAGGGCAGGGCATACACGCAGACCTTCTGTTCTGCTTTGTTCTGTTTTCCAGGACAGGGTTTCTCTGTGTAACCCTAACTCAGTCTGCAGACCAGGCTGGCCTCAAAGTCAGGGAGCTGTGTGCTCTGCCTCCCGAGCGCTGGGGTTGATGGCCTGTGCCACCATGTAGCAGCACAAACAGCTTGTAAAGAATCTAGACACGCTAGGCCCCTAACTCGTTAACAACGTTTACATCAATGGGTACAAGGACACCAGAAGAAGACAAGGCCCAAGTCTTAGTCATGTAGAACCACAGGAAACTCACACATACACACAGGTACGCACACTCGCACATACACACTCCAGTGCACATGCTTGCATGCTCACACAAGCACACACTGGCATACACGCGCACACACACTCACTTGCAGGTGTGCACAGGTGTGCACACTCACATGC
This sequence comes from Pachyuromys duprasi, assembly GCA_028658305.1. Classification (NCBI taxonomy): domain Eukaryota; kingdom Metazoa; phylum Chordata; class Mammalia; order Rodentia; family Muridae; genus Pachyuromys; species Pachyuromys duprasi. The sequence goes on along the minus strand of CM053762.1, from coordinate 58,227,893 downwards.
ACACAAACACTAGTACATTTCAAATAGTCCAATGAAGGGAGTGGGGTAGGGACATAGCTCAATAGAGCACTGCTTGCTCACCATGCATGAGCCCCTAGCACTGCAAAAACAAGGGAAAAGAAAAAGGAAGAGAGAGAAAGGAGGGAGGGAGGGAGGCATGCAGAGGAGGGAGAAGGAGAGAAGGGGGAAGAAAAGGAGAGCTGGAAAGAGGAGAAAAGGAGAGAGGATGAGAGGGAGGCCATGTTCTAGTATCCCGAACTCTGAGTCTAGCGCTGCAGCCAACGTTTCTGACATAGCTTCGGGAGGAGGGTCCCTCTGAGGCTCACTAGGAGGAGGCTCTGGAGTTGGACCCCGAGCTGACAGGGGACAGCCCCTCCTTGCTGAACACGGTGCTACAGTGCCGTGGGAGGACAGTTAATGTCACCATCTAGGGCAAGCCTGAACAAACTCTGGCCTGTTTTTGTGACCCAAGTCTAAGAATGATTTTATACTTTCAAGGGTTATAAAAAAAGGAAACAGGGACAGTCCTCAGTCTATGGGGTCCAATAATCCTGAAACGCCTACTCCCTAATCGTTTATGGAGAAAGAAAACAAAGAACAAACAAAACCCAACTTGCTTTAAACTTGCTCCAACTCTTTTTTCAGTGCCTAAAAAGAGTTTGGGGTACTTACATTCTGATTCCCTCTATGGAATCAAAGGCGGTTGGAGTGATCATGAACCACATTAAAGGAGCCACAGGGTTAGGCCAAAGGTCATCTCATTGCCTTTGACAGCCAGCCAAACAGAGATCCCAAGCTGACCTTTGTAGGACCAGAAAACAAGATGCTAGTGACAGTCTTTCCTGAAAAGGCGGGTGTTTGTAGCCAATCAAAGACTCAAGATGCCAAAAGTCGCATCAGAATCTGTGACAAGGGAACTCTGAACACATTAGCAGGAAAGCCTTAGTTGTTCATAGTGAAATTATATATATATATATTGAGGAAAGAGAATTGCCACTGATGTTGAAAACGAAAAGACCACATGTCCACCCTGGCGGCTCCCCCTGGTTTCTTTGTGACAGTTTTGGTGGGTGTTTCTGTGGGCCTTGACCACCATGGCCGCCTTAACACATGGGTGCTGTTCTCTTCCAAAGCCGAAAGATGACATCTACCCTTTGCTTCACCCAACTATGCACTGCTGGACTCCGACGAGCGACCTGTACATTGGGTGCGAAGAGGGCCATCTTCTGATGGTTAACTCGGAGAGCTTGAAGGTTACTGTGCTGCAGAAGGCGGACGACCTACAACTGATGGGTAAGAGACCGCTCTGCCCAGAGCCCGGAAGCGAGCTGTGGGGTGAGCTTCGCAGACCCTACAGGGAGGCATTTAGGTCTCTGATTTTCCCCTCGACTCCAGATGCCCTGGGGCCTCCTCCTGTTCAATTCTCTATCTATCCTGTGGATAGACCTACCTGTGGATAGTGCCTACCCGCTGTTTGCTGTAAATAGGCTCCCAGCGTTCCGATGCCACTTTATAAGCTCATGTCATGAAATCCTTGAGATGCCGCGAGAAGACACACGCATAGCTCCGCAGCCCCACGAGGTTTAAAAAGCACCCTCGTAGTCACGACTGGAAAATTTTCTTTGCAAATTAAGCTGCTTGCCACACCAAGCTGGCCAAGCCAATCTGGGGTCCCCAGAATCCCCATGGGTAAACAGAGAAAACCAACTCCTGCAAGTTTTCACACATGAACTGCGGCATTAGCATCCTCCCCTCCCACCACAGGCAAACTCAAAACAAGCTCAGATTCCTATAAGCTCTGGGGCTGACGCCAGACTCCAGGGAATAAGGCCTTGGACTCCCAAGTCAGCTAATCATGTCCTTTTTCTGTCTCCCTTTCAAACCCCCTTTCTGTGACAGCCAACTCTCTAAATGTGCCATCCTGCAAACCCCTTTTCATGTGGTTCATTTCAAGAAGGACCTTATCAGCTCTCCCTTACATCCAGTATCAGTTCTTGGTTCCATCATATGTGGCCAGTGTACAGCCTGGATCACAGGAACCCATCCAACCCAAATATGGGCCCTGGGGAAAGAGTGTCTGCAACGTCAGTTAATCACACCCTTGCCCTATACTCTCAACCACGCCCATCTTTTCACATCCCGATTTTTCCAACAAACCTCAGACCCTTTCTGATATTCAGTCCAAAGCAAAACAGCTGGCCACTACCAAATGCTCATGTTGAATACTTATGCTTACCGCTTAGCCCAGGGGCATGCTACCTGGTGTCCTGCTTCTTGCCTCTGGTCCTAACTGCCACACAGACATTTTGCAGTGTCCCCAGGATGAGTCCTCGCTGACCAGTGTTTCCTCCCGGCACTGCACAGGTCTATCTCCTGGCTCATTCTCTTGCCTTTTCCCCTTCTCCGTACCATCCCAGCATCTGGCTCACATATCACTCCCTCTTGCCAAGTTTTCACAACTTCAATGTCTTTCTTAGAGTCCCTCTCCCGATCTCTGACTCCGTTTCCTTGGCAAAGCTTCCCCACACACAGCTTTTATTTGACGGCCTCTCCAGCCCCATTCCTCCCAGCAGAGTCGATCATGCTGCTACCCGGATGCTCTCTGAGAGCAAGCCTCTGTGGGCTGGTTCCATCTTGAACATGCTAAAACCTCCCATCACACCTGTGCTCTTTCGCTGCATTTTAGAGTTAGCTTTGTCAGGAATGCCCATCTATTCTTGTCTACTTCCGTACGGACCCTGGTCAGGCACACCCCAACATTCAGGCACAGCAGGTGCCCACATTGGGACAGCATGGGCTCCAGTTAGAGCCTCACCCCGTGCGATCCCTGTGGCCCCAAGCCGCTCTTCCCTCCATCAGCTGAGGTCACTGGAAGGCTTCGTCGTTTTACTCTGTTTAATCTCAGAATCTGTTAACTACAGAACCAAGCAGCCTCTGCAGGCACTTGCAGAATGAATGAAACAATGATTTTCATTCTGAATACCCATCACTTGTCTAATGTATTTTATATAATTAGGCTTAACCAAGTTGTCTTAAGCATCTTCACAATTTCTTTACTGCGTATTTTTTCTAGTGTATTACAGATGCTTTCGAATACGCAGTTATCAGTTGAGTGTGTTGGTACAAGGGACTGTAACCCCAGTGCTCAGGAGGCTGAGGCAGGAGCATTATGAGTTTCACACCAGCTCAGGCCACATAAACACAAACACACACTCTCTCTTTTTGAAGGCAAATGCATATTTTTCAAATACTGTTAGAATGTGGAGGTCCCAGTCACGGGAGCACAGAGCTTGCCAACACAATAAGTACATAGTCACATAATTTCCATCCTCTAGGGACATTGATATTATTATGTACATGTTGACAAATAACCATAGCCAGGGGACTGAGAGTGGAGAGACATCTCCCAAGGTGAAGGGTGTGGGTCAATCAGAATTGTGCTTTTTCAGATTAATTTGACCACAGTTGGAGAAAGGAGATCCTCAAAGTAGGTGTCTGTATACAGCCCCTAGACAAGGCCAGGACTCTCTAAGATTACCGTGGTAGCTGGGTTGCAGAAGGTGCTGCTAGGGGGTGGGCTATAATTGAAGAAAAGGACATACCTCCCAGCAGCCAAGAATATTAGATATGTTCTCCGCAGCAAACAAACATTTTGATGGATGCCATCTGTCTTAGATCAGGCTTTCCTTGCTATGAAGAGATACCATGACCAAGACAGCTCTTATAAAGGCAAACATTTAATTGGGGCTGGCTTACTGTTTCAGAGGTTTAGTCCATTATCATGACAGGAAGCATGGCATGGTGCAGGCAGACATAGTGCTGGAGGATCCTTGAGAGTTCTACATCTTGATTCTCAAAGGCAGCAGGAGGAGCCTGGATTTGTTTCACACTGGCCCTTGCGTGGCCCTTTAAGACCTCAAAGCCCCGCCCCCAGTGATGTACTTCCTCCACAACAAGGCCACACCTACTCCAACAAGGCCACACCTCCTAATAGAGCCACTCCCTGTGGCCAAGCACTCAAACACTTGAGTTTATAGGTCCACACCTATTTAAACCACCACTGTAGTTACCATGTTTTCCTACATAAACTGTTAACACAGTCTTGTTATTTCCTCCTCCTCAAAGACAATGTCTTATTAATAACAAATGTTCTTGCAGAACTTTTTTTCCTGGTGTGATTTACTTGATATAAATTTATGTGCCATTTGACATAAGTTATATAAATTTATAAAATGCACAAATCTTAAGTACACAGGCCAGTAATAGTATGGTTTTGATTGGGTGAGTCTTTGACACCAGCGTTTCCAGTCTCTGATGATGGTTTTCTGAAAACAGAAATGCATTTGCTGTATAGTTCTCTAATGATTTCTCAGGTTGGTACTATACACCTCCAGCCCAACTTATTTGACTTCTATAGTTGATTACTCATTCCCACGAAGCTCTTACTGTTCGATATGTTGCTGATCTTTTAATCGTGTCATCAACTTTCTCTTGTTTGTTCTCTCCCCAAAGATGGAAGCCAGCTTATCAGCCCACTCATCCTGGTGTATCAGAAGGACGGCATACTCGCTTCTGGAGTTGTAATGTATCCTATTTCGCAGAATTCCTTGCTTCATGAAAAAGCACAGTTCCCCTTTGCTGTACTTATGTTTGTGAGCTGTATTTTGCCATGTCAGGTTCTTTCAGATTAGCAACTAAAATTGTTTCATTGGTGAATGTAATGATAGAAAATTTACCAGGAGAAATTTCCATTATGTGCAAAAAGAGAAGACAATCGTGTCTATGGCTGTTGCAAATGAACACACGTGGGTTTTTGAGAGCCGCAGTTGTCCCTCTCACCCAGGGGAAATATAGCCAATGATGTACAGCCCAGTTCTGTGCCTGTTTCTACGGTTATGAATTGGGCTGTGAGATATGAGCCGATAAGGAGATTCAGTCTTACTAATCTCCACTCACTCGAGCAGATGGTGTTCGCCACAGTTTGTACCAGGCAACAGGCAAAGTGTGTTATTAATCCTCACAGCTTTGTCAGGTAGACATTTCATGTGCTCCTCATACAGATGAAAGTACCATGTCTGTAACAGTCACCAGAGAGTGAACCTGAGGCGTCACACCCCAAGGACTGTGCTCTTATCTACTAGAACACAAAGTCCCAGGAAGTTTTAAATGGAGACAGATCACGCGTTTCCATGTTGTTGTAATTAGTGTCATCAATGTTAAGGTTGGTGGCAGCCATCACACTGAAGTCTCAGGCCTAGGTGAAGCAGTTCCTGGTCCATTTGTCTGTCTCACTGCCACAGGTTACCATGAGGCCAGTGAGGAAATGACAAATTAGGATGACAGATGTGGTTCCACCGATCAGAGGCCACCTTGAGCTCCTGGTCTTACACCCCACTTATATTTCCCTTCCTGGAGTCTTCAACAGAAAACCACCTGCCATTTCCTACATTTAATCTGTGTTTGTGACCTCTAAGATTCTTTTCTTCTTCATGACCACTGTCTTTGTTTGTTGTGGTGAGGGATGGGGAGTGGTCATGAGCTCGGGGAAGGCAGCTTGCGTGACTCTCCCACCACCCAGGTCACAACCACATATAGTCACATCTCTTAAATGCCTGGCTTAGTTACAATGGGGTTCCACCTAGAAAATGACAGCTCCGCCCCCAAAGCCTTTTAACTATTGCACAAATAACTCACATCCTCTAGAGAATTGTTTGATTAAGGCTATTTATCAGCAACCAGTTGACAAGCCCATTTGTATCGAACACCTGCCATGTCCTAGCGCTGTATGAGGAGCTGGAGAAGGAAGCATGAAGTAAACAAAAAGCACACCGCTACCTTTATGTCACATAGGTGGTTAAAAAAATGCACATGGTCATGATTTTAAAACACTCTTAGGTCTAATGTCCTTTGAAATGAGGAGAATTAACACACAAGCCATACAAACTCTGCCTCATTTGTCCTGCCTTCTGTGTAATGACGTGCATGGTTTAAAGCCATCTGCATCAAAGGTGACAACACATTCTAGATGCAAACACAAACAGTGCTCTCAAACAGGGCTAGTGCATGAGCCTTGACTTGTCTACGCTTTAGCAAGCACTAACTTTGTGTCTGTCTCTCTGTGTTTGGTCTGTAGGATGGTGTGGTATACTCTTTCATCATCAAGGACTCAAAGTACCAAGTGAAGAGCTTTCTCAAGTTTGACGGACCAGTGGCAAATTTGACGTTTTCCCCTAGTTACAAAATGTTGCTGATTCAAACGGACAAGGTACAATAGTTAGTGATTTCTTGGCACACAAACTTCAGACCTGGTCAATGTGTGATGGGAATAGAGAACAGAGCGTACTGTGAAATGATTCTCAACTGATCAGTACTCTCTCACGTGCAGGTGGAAGGACCTTGAACAAAGGGCTGAATTAAAAATTGATTACACACACCAAGAGAGGGAAGAATCTCTGTGAACCCAGGGGCCTCCATACTTTCCTGGGCCTGCCATGTCCCTTGCTTCTGTTTCCCCTTTGCTGCCTCCACTTACTCCAAACTTTTTCCTTCTGGCATTGACAGCTTTCCACTACTCCTGCTTATGTTTCTGTCCTATTGGTAACTTTGGAAGAAAGTTACCAACTAGAAAATAAAAATGTTCTGAAAAATACATCTGGAATAACTTTCACCCATCTACCTGTATCAGTCAGTCTGGTCAGGAAAAGCCTGAGCTCTGACTGGTTAGGTCCATCACATCTATACCCTCAAACCATGGTTCTAGTTAACTCACCCAAACATGAGTTCTGTATGAAAAGAAGGTTGAAGAATCAATGCAGAGTTAAACAATTGATTTTCTGAGTTATATAGTTAGAAATAACCCCTAGGGGCTGGAGAGATGGCTCAATGGTTAAAAGCCTGGGCTGCTCTTCCAAAGGACCAGGGTTCAAATCCCAGCACCCACATGGCAGTTCACAACTGTCTGAAACTCCAATTCCAGGGGATCTGACACCCTCACACAGACATACAGGGAGACAAGTCAAATGAAATAATTATCGTGTAAATAAAATTAAATAATTAATTTTTTAAAAAAGAAATAACCCTTAATTCATAATATGACTCTCAAAGATCAAGATGAACAGTCATTTTATTGTTAGGCAACAACATTGGAAAGATTGCAAATAAAGTCAAATATTTTGGCTGCATGTATGGGAAGACTTAAATTTCTGGTAATTACTAGAAGTCAAAACAATGGTATTATGTTGTATAAATAAATGAAAAACTAAAAATATCTGTTGAGAACAAGAAACTATTTTTAAAAGTCCTAATAGAAAAAGAAAATAGCCAAACAAAACTACTAAAACACACACATACCACCACCACCATCACCACAACCACCACCAACACCACCACCAACAGAGGAAACACTAAATGAACATATCTAAGGGCTGGAAAGATGGTTCATAGTTAAGAGCTCTGTTGCTCTTCCAGAAGACTTGGATTGCTGGCACTCACACAGCGACTCACAACCATCCATAACTTCACTCCCAGGGCATCATACCTCTCTTCTGGCCTCCATGACTGCTAAGCATGCATGTTGCCCTCCATGACTGCTAAGCATGCATGTTGCCCTCCATGACTGCTAAGCATACATGTTGCCCTCCATGACTGCTAAGCATGCATGTTGCCCTCCATGACTGCTAAGCATGCATGTTACCCTCCATGACTGCTAAGCATGCATGTTGCCCTCCATGACTGCTAAGCATGCATGTTGCCCTCCATGACTGCTAAGCATGCATGTTGCCCTCCATGACTGCTAAGCATACATGTTGCACACAGACACATATGCAAGCAAAACACCCATGCCTCATGTTAACCTTGTTAAAAAAACAAACAAACAAACAAAAACAAAGGTTAAAAAAAGATAAAAACAGAGATTACAAAATGAAATGAACATACCTAACAGAACACTTGATGTGGAAGATAGATGAAAACATTTTTAAGATTGTTGCCTAGAGAGGCAGAGTGGAAGAAAGTACAGAAGAAAGGATAAGGGATGTGAACAATACGGCGAAAAAGTAGCATGTCTGACTGAAGTACGAGAGAGGAGAGACAGGTTGGCAGAGGTATTTATTCTTCAGGAGATGCTAACTCGTAACTTTCCAGAACTGATTAAACAGAAGTGTTCAGAGATGTAAGAGACATGGTAAATACCAAGGAGAGCACAATGACACCCACACTTACAAGTCCCAAGATGAGCCTTTAAAAACACAAAGACAACACCTTTTCAAAAAATTAAACGAGTTAAGAAGAAGAGTACTTCAGATACCTTTTCAGACACTCTAAACCTGAGGTGTACCAGCAGCAGGCTGTTACCAGAGAAAACTCTTAAAAATGTCCTTCAGGGGGGCACAGGAGGAAAGATCCCAACTAGAAGGCAAAAAAAATCAAAGACGCAAAACCCAACTCTTCATGGTGCCAGCACATCTGACACATCAAGGTCCAGCGAGAAGACAGCAAAGGGTGGACATGTGTCATTCAAATGCCAAGAGGAAGGAATCTGGACATGCTCTATTGGCATCAGATGAGAAAACCCTCAATGGTGAAAATCACACAGATGATACATTCCCTTATTTCAAAGGACAGAATAAGGAATGTATCAGAATGTAGGAACATGTAAAATGCACAGGAGCCTAACAACATAGCCACAAATACGTACAATGCATGATGGAATCACTGGGAAAACAAAGGCACACAATGAGCAGGACATTCCAATAGGCTTCTCTGCATGTATGATGGAATGAACCGTGTAGTTTTGGCATACCAGTCGATGCAGACAGAGTGCTTATCTCAGCCACTCAGAGTCCACGGTGGCATCTCTGAGTGAGAACCCCAAACTGTGCTTTAAACCACCCATCGCAACCCAGATCCTGCATCCCATCTCTGGCCTTATCTCCCACATGCTTGCCTCATGCTGTATTTACCGATGCGTTGAGTCATTCGGTTATTTAAATGAAAAAGTTCTATTTTTTAAGCTCCTCTAGGACCTTGTTTAAGTCCACAATTTCCTATCACCCAGTCCCGAACAGTGTGTAGCACACAGTGGCCATTAAACAAGTGTCTGTTGAACTAGTGAGAGATACAATGGTTGTAAGATGTGTTTTCTTTGTGTGGGTTTTTCAGGGGTCTGTTTACACCTACACATTTGGTGAAGAGATGCCTCTAGATAGAATCCTAGAAGCCTATGACGGGAAAGTTCAGGCCACTGACTTTATCACACCGGGAACCAAGCACCTCGTGGTAAGAAATGGTCTCCTGGGGTACAGTAGGATTAAACGTGTTGTATTTCAAGTATTAAGTTCCTATCCATATGCAGTTGGGTATCTTTAGACCACCTCTTTGAAAGGCAAAGTTTTTCAAAATCACATTGTAAGAATGAGATATTCTTAAACGACTATATCAAAGAAATTGGATTAATAATAGCATTCCAAAAGCAGAGGTTCTGGGCCCAAATGTTTTATCTGGTGAATTCTGCTAAACATTTAAGGAAAAAAATAGTACCAATTTTCCACAATACCATTTAAAAGTTAGAAGCAGAAGGAATCCTTCCCAACTCACTCTCTGAGGCTTTCCTCTGACCTGAGCCAGACAAAACACTACAAGAAAAGTAAACTGCAGATCAGAATCTCTCCTGAGCACAGAGACAGAAATCCTCCATTAAATGCTAGCGACTCATAAGAAGGATCACATACCTTAGCTGAGGGTCATTTATTTCAGGTATGTAACACTGAGACACTGTTTCCACATCAGTCAGTTGATGTAACCCATCACATTACCACCAAACATCACAAGACTAAAGAAGAAACAGTGTGTCATTGTATCAGTAAATGAAGCCCTAGACAGCATCTGTTGCCTACTTATAATAAAACTACTCAGAAAATAAATTGAGTAAAAGTGCTCCCCATGCTAGGAATAGCTGCAATATGCCTAATTCTTAATATCAATAAGGTTTTTTTTTTCAAGAAAAGTTATACAGCCTGGAAAGAAAGAAAACTGCCTCTGTTCTCAAGTGACAGGATTGCCATCACACACACACACACAAATCACATCATAATCATCAAACACCCCTAATACTGAGTGAACACAGCAAGACTGCAGGAGAAATTGTTACCACACAAAAAGATGAATTGTTTTCTCACATAGCAGTAGTGAGCAATTAGGGTTTGAAATTTAAAAACACAATAAAATGAACTAGGTAGATATCTAACAAAAGATAGTATGTGTTATATGAGAAAAGCCATGAAGCCCCGAGGAAAGAACTAAAGCAATTATCTAAGCTCTGGCAAGCTGTCATATTGATGCGGACAAGAAGCTGCAGTTTTGTTACGATGCCGCATCTTCCCAAGCTGAGCTACAGGCTTACGCTAATTCTAGTCAAAATACCAATCAATAAGTTATTTTACAAAAAAAATTGACTGATTATAAAATTTGCATAGCAGTGCAAAAAATCAACATACTATTAAAGGAAGCATCAGTGCAGGATTAAGAGAGAAATACAGTCAGGACTGATGCAAGAAGAAAAAAGACTGGTATTGATCAAAGAATAAAATAGTAGATAAATGTAACAGAAAACAGAACCCCAAATAAACTCATATGAATATGATCAACAAATCTTTTGTTTTGTTTTAAACTTTATTTTGAGAAAGGGTCTTGCTGAGTTGCCCAGGCTGGTCTTGAACTTATAATATTCATGCCTCCACTTCCCAAATTGCTGGGATTATTGGAAAAGTGCTACCACCATGTGTTACACAGTAAACTGACTTTTGAGAAAGTAGCACAGACAATTCAGTGAAAGTATAACTTCATCAAATGGTGCCGAAACATCTGATTTCTGCATGCATATAATGTCCACTCATGCACCCACCATGGCAGGTACACACTCACACATACACACACAAAAATATAAGTGTGTTAAATATTTCAAACCCAGATGCAAATTTTACACTTTCTTTTAAAAAAAATCAAAATTAATTTTAGACAAATGTAAAAGCAAAATTATAAAATTATTAAGAGATGATGAAAAATTCAAGTTACCTCAGGTTTGATGGTAGTAAACTCTCTAACTATAATACCAAATACAAGCTACAGAGGGAAAAATCAGTGGGTTTCATTTGACTGGAACGTCGGCTCTGTGAAAGACCTCCGGAGTAGAAAGCCCTAGGCACATCCTCTGCTCAAAGAAGGTAAAAACAAACCACAGACTAAAGAGACAGATGTCTCTGCAGCAGGAATAGCTGAAAAAGGACAGGGGTCCTAGTTTGCAGAAAGCATTTGGAAATTCAACAGTAAGAAAGTGAATAACCTTGTCCAGAAATAGGCAAAACACACATACACACACATATGAATAGACTCCACACCAAAGAAGGCATGTGGATGGAAAATAAGTATATGAAAAGATGCTGGAAACATCCATTCTTAGAAAATTGCATGTTGAGACAATGACGTGCCCCCACCAATTAGAATGTCTAAAATCTAAAATGCTGGCAATGACCGAGACTGCTTCAGAGCAGCAGAAACGCGAAACACTCATTTGTTGCACGTAGGTACGGCCAATTTGGAAGATGGTTTGTCAGCTTCTTTCAAAACTAAACAAGCACCATATGCTCTGGCGGTTATACCCCTTAGTATTTACCCAACTGGGCTGAAAACATAATGCCATCCAAAAGCGAGCTGTGTGTGCTTGTTTATAGTGGCTTTGTTCGTAATGGCTCAAACATGGAAAACAACTGAGGGGCCGCCCACCGCCTGGCCAACAGCGAGATTGGAGCACAGGCACACAATGTGCTGTTGCTCAATAATAGAAAGAAATAAAGCTGTCAGGCCACGGAAAGACTCGGAGAAGTCATAAACGTGTAGTGCTAAGTGAGGGAAGCCAGTGCGGAAAAGCCTACACACAGTATGATTCCTAACAGGATATTCTGGCAAAGTCATGGAGACAGTAAAAAGCAATCAGTGGCTGTTAGGGGTGTACGGAGGGAGGCAGGAACAGACAAGAGATTCTTTTTAAGGCAGAGAAACTGTGAATGCATGTCATCACTAACTCATCAAAACCCTCAGAGTGAGAAACACAAAGACTGAAGGTACCTGGATGTAAGCTGTAGCCCTAGCCGGTCTCCGGGTGCACGTGGACTAATGTCCTGCTCTGACAAGCTGCTAACAATGGAAAACTGTGTGTGGGAGGTCAGGAGGCTCCGTGGACTCTCTGCCCAAAACTTCCATAGTCCTAAAAAAATGCTCTTAAAGTGAATACTTTTAAAACAGCAATATAGAATTTCCTATTTCTAGGCTTAATCATTATTATTAGGCAATAATCCCACTGAGTTTCCGGGGTCTTTTTTGTTTTGTTTTTTAATTTGAAGTACAATCGTGGGGAAAATGTTTTACTTTATTTTTATGTGTGTGGGTGTTTTACCTGCATATGTGCCTGGTGCCCACAGAGGCCAAAGAGGACATCAGATCCTTTAGAACTGGAGTACAGAGGATTGTAAGCTGCCATGTGAGTGTTAGGAATCAAGCCTTTAGTTCTCTGGAAAAGCAGCCAGTGCTCTTAACCACCGAGCCATATGTCTAGTCCTTTATTTCATTTTTTCTTAACCTTTTTTCTTATGATGTTATTTAAATCATATTAAAGCTAATTTGTTTTATTTCTTTTGT
>CM053762.1:58201320-58215103 GCA_028658305.1 Pachyuromys duprasi | reverse complement strand
CACTAACTGTGTCTTTACTTTACTTTGTAGCCCTTGCTACTCAGGAACGCACTACATAGACCGGCTGGCCTCAAACTCACAATGATCCTCTTCCTCCTGCCTCCCAAGTACTGAGGTTAACTGTTGTAAAAACACGAAAGGAGCCCGTGTATAAATTTGTGCCTGTAATCCTAGCTCTTAGGAAAGGAGGCAAGAGGACTGCGAGTCCAAGCCTGGCCTGGGTCGTGTATGAAACCTTCTTTCAGAGAGACGGAGAGGGTTGGGGAGGGGAGAGAAGAAAGGATAAGGAAAAAGGTCATAGTCAACATTTCTTCAGAAAATAAGACTGTAGGGAAAGGGGCAGGGAGAAGATGAGGGAGGGAAGGGGGGATAGGGAGGGAATGCGGGAGGGGGCTATGGCTGGGATACAAAGTACATAACCTGTGATTAATAGAAAATAAAAATGTTTAAAAAAAAGACTGGAGGTTGAAGTCATAAGTTAAGTAGTAGTAATAACCTACAGCAAAGCTTTTCGCTGGGTGCTCGGGTGAGCGTTCTAGTGATGTAGCATGCGGTCCCACAGCAGTGTCTAACTGTGCACTCTGCATTACCTATCTTTCTCCCTAGATGCTCACAAGTTCGGGGGAAGTTTCTATTCTGTGGATAGAGGACTGCACTTGCATAAGCAGGATTCTGCTGAGGGTTCCCGTAAGTGCACCCGAGAAACCCATGTTTAAAACACTTCTGTTCTAATTCCACTCACCTCTTCTATGTTTGTATCCCAGTGGTCTTTGGAAATCCTTGCTAGTACACTGTTTCACCATACAGAGTTAGGGTTGAAGACTCCCCGATTCAGTCACGCCCACCTTCCACAGGGCCAACCTCACATCACAGTATCAGGGAAGGGAACCAGGAGCAGGACGATGGAGACACAGCAGCCATTTTCCCTTTCTCCAGGCCTCAGGGAGCATCTTCTAAGGGAGTGACCCTGTGAATAAGGGGGCACTCAGCCTTAATCAACATAAGTGCGGTCCTGAAAGTAGGGTCACACTCTTCCCACTGAGCCCTAGAAATTATGGGAGCAGATTTCTCAGGGGATATTTCAGGCCTTTATGGAAGGAAGACATCTGTGTGCTAGCTGGAAAACACAATACCTTTCTCAATCTGCCATCACGTCTGCATAACTCACAGTACATTTGCATAAAATGATGTAAAAAATGTAAAGACCTAATAAATAGTAGGGCTGGATTTTTTTTCCCATTGTATCTTAGAAGATAAGGAAATTCCAGTTCCTTTCTCCTACAAAATTTAAAATCTCATTTACAAAAAATAAATGATACCTTCCCTTCCCAAAAGGCAACTATAAAGTCTTGTCTAGCAGTCCATGAGAGATGTAAGACTGCATAATCTGTGTGACAAAGGCTTATGTGTGTCAATTGCTATTAGAATTTCTAGAACTAGAGAGACATCACACACCCATCAGAGATCAGACAAGAAGCAAGTGTGTAACAATACCCCTAAGGGCCTGTATAACCAGGACTTACCTTGCTCCTCTTGGACAAGGCGAGACACAGCCGCTGTCAGAAGTCTCGGCCAGCTTTCACCGAGCTCCGAGTCACATCTGATACACGGCTCTGATGCAGCCTGCGCTTGGAGAGACATGGGTCTTTCCCTATGGTGCATCCCACTGCAGTGCAGGAAAGATCGCTGGAAAGACCCAGTCAATGATGCTGAGGCCAACTACTTCTGCCTCTGCCGTCTGTAGCCATTTCCCTGTGAACACCTTAAGCAGTGGTTCTCAAGCAGCCCAAGCCAACACCTCTACGGCTAGATACCCACATGGCGGCAGCTTCCCCTGATGTCACCTGTAAGAGGACATAAGACTTCTCTGCTATTTAGAGTAGCTCATTATAGCTCCAGGATAGAGGAGGATTTCAGTAGAATTTGGAAAGCCTCTGCCTCTGCCTCTCTCACGCCTTCCAGAGGTCCTGTAAAGGCCTTTAACTAATCTGTAATTATAAAAGCCCACTGTGGGGAGCTGGGAGGAAGATACGGTGGGTGGAACGGCAGCTGTGGGGCATGAGGACCAGAGTTTGGATCTCCAGCGCCTACGGAAATGCTGTGGGTGTGGAGGAGGTAGAAGCAGGCCTCGAGGAGCACGCTGGGTGTTGGCACTAGCTGAACCAGCGGGCTCTGCGCTCAAACAGGAGAACTCTGCTTCAGTACATAATACAGTGGAGAGCAATCAAGGGAGATGGCTGATGACCATCTTTGGCCTACACATGCACACACACACATCTATGTGAACACTCATACTCACATGCACCCATACTGTACCCACAAAAGCATGCAAAAAAAAAAAAAAAGGCCACTTGGTTAGAATGCTGTTTTGAGAGTCAGAGCCTTGGGTGCGCATCTGAACACTGTTCCCAGCCTAACTTTCTTTCTCTTATCCATTTTTGTCCTCACAGCAGCAGACAGATCTGCCTGTAAGACTTAGAATCTGTAAGAGGGACCCGGTGTTTCCCCGTGACGTGGGTGTGGGGGGGGGGAGCATTCCCCTGTTGCAGCCTACTTGTCCTAAATGCCTTTTTAGAATCTATCATTCCAATTTTAGCATAAAAACACAACATGAAGATTCCTGTGGTTGCTTACACAATCGGTCAGATTTAGAAATGTTGATTTCCTGAAGAGAAATATGTACCAAAACAATCTTTGCAGGCTTTTCAAAAATTGAAAGCATTTGAGGTGGGGTGGGGGTGGGCTGACATGAACTGTGAGGGCCTGGAGGGTGCAAACAGCCAGCTCTACAGCCCCGCGGTACATGTTCAGCCCGGTTGGTTTCTTGTATATGGAGCAGCCTTCATTCTCTGGGGCTTGTCTTAAACAGGCAACAACTCTAGCATGCTGCCCTTCCTCCGCGTCGGCTGCCGTGGGGACAGAAGATGGCTATGTGTACTTCCTGAACGTCCATGACGTGGAGTCCCCTCGGGTGATGTGCTCGGTCTTCCTCTCCCGGTCACCGGTGAAGATCTTGATGTAAGCATCTCCTACTCTAGCCACACTGACTCAGGCCTTTCTCCAGGGGGCTCCAAGGAGGCGACCTTGTTCTTCTGTTTTACACATTCCTGTCATTTGGAACATTCACGAGGTTCAGCATTCAAAAAGTACAAAGGCACTTGTAGCAGAAACTTCCACACACACACTCCCTCCTGGAAGCAGCCTACTGCCAGTATCCAAAGTCCCCTTTCAAAGACATTTTTATCCACAGTAAATAAAAAGACTAGTATTTCTGTGCACTTATAGAGTCTTCAGAGCAGGCCGGAGTGTGTGCTCATGCGTGAGGGTGCACGTATGTGCAAGCATGTGAAGGCCAGAGGTTGACCTTGTTTTGGGGGGGTTCTCTTACTGAGACTGGAGCTCACTGACTGGGTAGGCCAGGCATGTTGGCCACCTCTCCCGTGCCCCGGGATCACGGGGGAGACACCATCTGCATGTTTTCAGGCAGGTTCTGGCAGGGCTCGGGCTCAGGTTCTCACACTTAATCAACTGAGCTATCTCCGCAGCCCTGCTGGAGAATGTTCAACGCCCACATTGAAGTCTCGTTTCTTCTGTACGGTGGCATGGAATTCCATCATACACACATTTCATCATTTTTCTCATAGTGCATTGCTGGACATTTAAATTATTTCAAATCCTTTGATGCAAAATTCTTAAAGATACTTTTACTGTTTTTTTTAACATCATTATACAACGTGATGAGTCTCACAGTGCCATTTTCATACTTTGTTTCCATTCACCACAGAGGTCCCGCTTCATCCCCCTTCTGCTGCCCCACAAGACCCATTTTCCTGCTTTCATGTTTCATTATCCTCTCCCTTTTTCCCCTCTTTAAGATCTCTCTTCCCTCTCATTGCCCCTTCTAGTTTCATAATCTACACACATCACACACACATTCACACACACAGGAATCCAATAAAAACACAAAAGCAGAAGCCATCATGTGTGTGTGTGTGCATGACAAGTACCCCCCCCTCCCAATAAATGTCCTGACTAAGCATTATGAGTCATAGAATCTTCAAATTCAGATGCCACTGAATGCTTGTGTCGGCCTCTGCTGCTGGACATGGAGCCTGCCTTTAAGAGGGGTTTGTATCTCTGTTGGAGAAAACTAGTTGTTCATTTGCAACCAATTACCAACTGGAGAGTGCTTCTGGCTTAGGGAGGGGCCACGTGTCCACTTCCCTCAACACTGGGAACCCAGTTGGCACAGACCCACCCGGGCCCTGTGCATGCTGCCCTGCCCCTGTGAGTCCGTATGTGTGTCCATCCTGCTGTGTTTGGAAGGCCTTGTTTCCTGTCGTCCTCTGTCCCCTCTGGCCGTTACAGTCCTTCCACTGCCTTCCTCAGAGTTCCTTGTGCCCTAAAATGGAGACACCTATGTATGACTGAGTGTTCCAAGCTCTCTCACTCTCTGCACACTCTCAAGTTGTGGGTCTCTGTATTTGTTCCCATCTACTGCAGGACGAAGCTTCTCTGATGACTGGGCAAGGCACTGATCTATGAGTACAGCGGAGTGTCCTTATGAGTCAGTTTATGGCTAATTCCTTTAGCATACCAGTGGTGCATGGGTTTCCCCTGGGTCCCCAAACTACCCCGCCTCAAGTGTTTGGCCAGGGTTGGGTTCCATCTCATGCAGTGTGCCTTAAGTCCAGTAAGATATTGGTCAGTTACTCTCTCAAGCTTTGTTGCGCTCGCTATAGTATTTAGTGCATCTTGCTGTCAGGTCACCACTGTAGATGAAAGGGTTTGTGGCTGGGCTGGTGTTTGGCAGCAGAGTACCTTCTAGTACCATGAACACCAGTCTGTAGGGGTGAAGGCTCTGTGCAGGCACCAGCTCGACCTCTCCATGTTCAATGGATTGTGTAGGTGTTGTCTTCGGCAATAGGGCCTTGCTGCCCCGTTGTGGAGAATAACCAATGGCCCTAGCAATAGCCTGGACTGTTTGTTTGGGGGTTACAATGGGACCCCTTTGGCCAACAGCGCGATTAGATGTAACCCATGCCTTGTACTGAAAGCTTCATTTGGTGATGAGAGATGGCCAGCGGGGCTCCATCTCCCTGTTACTTGACAGTTTCACTGAGATTGTCTTCATATGTGTTTACATTTTAGAAAGCTTCTTCTGAACTATATTTTCATATAACTCCCCAAATGGCCCTTGGTTTCAGCAGCCTTTCCCCATATTCCTTCCTCCCTTCCCTTTTCCCTCCCTCTCCCTGTTACAGCCTTCTGTTCCAGTCCCCTCTCATCTCTCCATAACTACTCTATTTTCCCCTCCTAGGGAGACCTATCCATCTTCTCTAGTTCCTCACCCCATACCTAACCTATGTAGTTATATGGATTATAGTTTGGTTATTGAAGATTTAACAGCTAACATCCACATAAAAGTGAATGCATACTGTATTTGTCTTTCTGAGTCTGGGTTACCTCACTCAGGTTCATTTTTTCCCCTAGTTTCATCCATTTACCCATGGATTTCGTGATTTCTTTCTTTTTTCCTTTTTTTTTAACAGCTGAGTTATATACCTTTGTGTTTTCTTTATCCATTCATCCATTGATGGACATCTAGGCTAAGCCAAATGGTATAGCTGCATCTTGAGCTATACCTGGGGAACCGTCACACGGATTTCCAAAATGGCTATACAAGCTTGTACTCCCACCAGAAATAAATAAGAATTTCCCTTACTCTGCATCCTCACCAGCATGAGCTATCATTTATTTGGTTGGTTGCAGGAGAGGGCCAAGACAGGGTTTATTTCATCTCAAACTTATCATGAAGGGAGATCAGGGCAGGAACCCGGAACCAGGAGCCGACACAGAGTCCACGGAGAAATGTTCCTTACTGGCTTTCTTATACACCCAGGACCACCACGCACAGGGCCTTCCCCCCCACACACACACATAGATCATTAATTGAGAAAAGCCCCCACAGACTTCTCTGCAGTCAGCCTAATGCTGTCATTTTCTCATTTGAAGTACTCTCTTCCCAGATGACCCTGGCTTGTGTCAAGTTGATACCATTAATAAAAAACAAAAAACAAACAAACAAACAAAAAGCATTAGAGTTACTTAGAACCAGTCCTGAAGAGACCTGATAAGCTAGGGTCAGATGGAAGGGGAGGAGGTCCTCCCCTATCAGTGGACTTGGAAAGGGGCAGGGAGGAGATGAGGGAGGGAGGTGTGGGATTGGGAGGGAAAGAGGAAGGGGACTACAGCTGGGGTACAAAGTTAATAATCTGTAACTAACATTTAAAAAATAAAAAATTGAATTATGAAAAAAGAAATGACTCAAAGACAATTGCATCACCAAAGCCCACCCAAGTATGGGACAGCCCACGAAGACGGGAAGCTGGAGCACATTACACAGCTTGTAGGAAGCGCAGCAGATTGGCGTGTGTCTTTGCAGGTGGCTCAGCTGACCCGAGCCGTTTCCAGGAAGCTTGACTGGCCTGTTTATTGCAAGCATCTCAGCTGGTCTCTTTTTCCCTCATGCTCCTGGGGCTGGGCTGAGCCAAGAGCTCAGCCTCTCTGAGCATGACTCTCAGCAGGCCTTACTGGTTGTCTGTGCTTTGGAAGGAAGTCACCGAGTGAACCTGGTCAATTTCAGGGACTTCCTGAAACTAATTTGAGTTGTTTACTGCCTGAGATTAACACATTTTGCTGCAATATAGAAAGTTTCACCCTCACTGTTTCACCTTCCTGTAAACAGCCTGTCTAAAAATAGTCTCATGTTTCACCTCACTCTACATACCCAGGGTTTTCAGGAGTTTCCCTTCAAGATGGAAGACGTTGCTCTCCATAGAAGCTGCTACACAACATTGGATCCAATGCTATTTCTACACCTAGGTTTCCTACATATTTCCATAGTGACTATACACATTTAGAGTCCCAACAACAAATAAGGGCTCCTTTTCCCTTATGTCCTTACTAGTATTTGTTGGCCTTTGTTTCCTTGATGATAGCAGTACCAATTTGGATGAAGTTGAATAAAACCCTAGTTTTATTTGCATTTCCCTAATGCCTCAGAACATTGAATACCTTTTTAAACATGTATTTGAAAATGGCTGTTTGTATTCAGAATCTTCTGTGGTTTTTATATGAATTTTAGAATTTTTTTCTAGTTCTGTGGAGAAAAGCATAGAAATTTTGATGAGGATTGTGTCATATCTGAAGATCATTTTTGGTAATAAAGACGTCACAACACTGCCAATCCATGAACACGAAAGGTCTTTCCATTTCCTAGTGTCTTCAGCTTCTTTCTTCAGTGTGTAAAGTTTTCACTGCAGGGGTCTTTTACCTCCTTGGTTGGACTTATTCTTAGGTATTTTTTAAAATCTGTTGTGAATGAGATATTTTTTCCAAGTTACTCTTTTAGCATATTTTTATTGGTATCCATAAAAGCTACTAGATTTTGTATTTAGATTTTATATTGTTATTTAGCTAAAAGTCTTACATAATCAAAGAATTTTCTGGTGGAGCCAGTAGGGTCTTTAAGTATAGTATGATGTGACTTGCAAATGAGAATATTTTTATTTCTTCATTTCCTGTTTTTATCCCTTTTATGTTAATCTCTGAGACTCTTAGCATTGTGTTACATAGAGTGCAGAGGGTTTCCATCCTTTTTTTTCTTTCCAGAATTTAGTGGAAGTACTCTCAATGTTCCCCCTACTTTTAGAATTTGAATTCTGGGTTTGTCATATGTAGTCTTTGATATATACAGAAATGTTCCTTGAATTCCTTGGATTTTTAGTACTTTCATTATGAAAGGACATAGAACTTTGTTAAAACCTTTTCTGTGTCCATTGAGATGTGTGATTTCTGTTCTTAACTGTATTTGTATGTTGTTTTGCATATGTTGAACATACCTTGTATCTCTCTGATGAAGCCAATTTATTCATGATGTCTAAACTGCTGATATCTATGGCCTCTGGCACAGTGGGACGCAGGAGTGACCTTCCTCTTTGTCCCCTGCTCTTCTGTACCATATCTTTTTGTGGGGGCCACCTCTGTGTTTTCTCTAATTCATACTGTCCATTCTTTTCTCTTTTGAGAAACGTGAAGAAATGTTTCCCAAAGTTCCTCCCCTTCTTTCATGTGGCAGTTGTAAGGTACTGAAATGCCACACCCATCACTTACTAATCTCTGCCAATGTCTTTTAGCCATTTACTATGAAACATTTGTCTTTCTCCTGAAAGTTTTTTGGTTGGCTGGCTGTTGGTTTTCGCTTCGTTTTGTTTCAGTGCTTAGGACTGAACTGGGGGCCTCGTGTAGGCTAGGCAAGCCCTCGACCACTGAGCTACATCTTCAGCCCTCTGGAGGCTTCCTGGTTATGTGTTTGTAAGTTAAATTTGGGATAGCACTGGCTCAGAGGGGAAAGACTACGTCAACATGTAGATGTGGGTGTTTATAAGGTCAGAGAATGTTTTAAAATCACAAACCACAGGGACGTAGCCTAGTGACAGATGATTTACTTGGCATGCACAGGACACTCAGTTCCACGCCAGCACCATGACATAAGTGAGTACAGAGACAGATGCCACACACTGTGAGGGTGGCTGGTTGTGACTGTGCTCCTGTGGTAAGTCATGCGTTCAGCAAGCTCACTTACCAGCAAGCTGGTGAAACAAGCATAATGCGGACATTGGATTTCTTCTCCTCTAGTTATGACCAGCGAGGGATTTTTCTGTTCGTCGGCACAGCAGAAGGAAACGTCTTTGTTATCGATGCCAGACCCTCCACCTCATTCCAGATTTTCGGATTCACTGGTACGATACAGAAGATTTGCTTGTTTCAAGTTTAGGTCACTTTATTCCAAATAATTTAATGTTGAGAAATTGACTTATAGCAAAGCAATTTTGTATGTCATATTTTCCTGAAAAAGAAAATTTTAAATAGAAGCTAAATTTCTACACTATATTTCAAGAAATTTGGAGTATTAGAGTTGTCTAGCATGTAACTGATGCTAAAAAAAATCTTATATCAACTACTAAATTAGTGAAATGTCTGAACATTTTGATATCACAAGGTGAGGAATGAATGGATTATGACTGAAATGCTTTAAAATTTTTTTACCTCTCACCCTTGATTAATAATTAATTTTTCTCCATACCTTTAGTACCAAATATGTGTTTTCCTCGTTATAATTATGTACAAATCCATTCATTTATTTATGAAAAAAAAAGTACTAAGCACCTACTAAGTACAAAATGTTGAATATAGGCCTGTGGGGGATGAAAAGGCCGAGATAATTTAGTGCTGTGTAAATCTTCCAGGTGAACAGAAATAGTGAGGGTGAAGGGCCCAGCCAAGGGGAGGCCAAGGGTGGGAGGAGAGTGTGTCTCAAGAGAAGTAATAGCTCAAAAAGTTTTCACAGGTGTGGGCTGGGGCACACTAGTGCTTCAACTCAAGACATTTTAGGTCCGGTGTAAGACACACGTGGAAGAACCGCGGCAGTGCAGGCGGACGGTGAGGTGTGACGTCAGTGAGCTCTCACTTGGGATACATTTAGAAACAGGAACAGTCAGTCATGGTTTATGACAAGAGTTTCAATCTTGACATTATGGACACCGATGGCCCAAGAAGACAGAATAGAAACAAACCTAACTGCTCACTAGGACCAAAAAGCAATCTAAATCTGTAAGTTAGATGGCTCCCGGTAAGTGTGGTAGAGCCTAAGGCTGACCACAGAGAGGGTGCACATTCTGCTTGAATGTTCCAGTTTTTAACTCATGGGGTTGGCCTGTAGGTGGGAGAGGAAAAGCTGGGAATCCAGTAGAAATCTTCACCTTTCATTGAAACTGCAGGCAGTGTGTGAGGCAGTGGAGAAAACCAAAAATGTTCTAAGTAGTAAGGGGCCTGCATCAGCCCTGCCAGAAACAGCTCAAGGAAGACAAGATTGAGTCCAGGTAAGGGGGAGTAGGGCAAGCTCGGGAGTCCCATGTGTTGGCCAGTCAGCAGGTGTTCCCCGAGAGACAGATCTCAGGGAATGAGATCCAGGGCATGGGCACACAGGGTGTAGAGGCGAGAGGGACAAAGGTGGCAGCCTCCAGAAGGCACCGCTGTTGGGACACAAGCATGACTAAACCCACCTGGCTGGAAAGTGCAATTCAGAAATCTAAATAGAAAAATACCTTATCAGTGTGTGTGTGTGCGTGTGTGTAAAATAGGAAATATTAACAAAAGATCATGCTGAGAATTGGGGGAAAGTACTATCTCATGTCTTAACTAGAATGACACAAGATTCTTTAAACCCAATTAATGGCTGCTTGTAGAGTCAGTTCCCATCCACTTTCAGAGGCAAGCAAAGACATTCTGCAGATCTCCACGGTGTCTCTGCCGGGGACAGACATAGTGGACGTGCTGGTGCTGTCCCCGCTTCTGGAAACAGGGAGAAGCAGGCTGGAATACTTCACCGTACCTACCTGGTTACCACAAGGTGACACAAACGGGCAGCCCACCCCTTCTTCCCGGCCCACATGTTGCTGTCCTTATTTTCTGGTTTCTTTTGGTCTGGTATTCTTCTGGCAAAGAGGTAAAGTGTCTGCTCTCTGTGCATCTTCACAAACTAATACTGCGTGAGTGCTGAGCTGGGTGAAAGGTGGGCTTTCCTCCATGCCTTGGGACTCGGGAATGCTTATTTGATTTTTTTTTCAATAAGAGAAAAGAAACAAGATCAACTCCCATTCCAAGTTGATATGTCGTTTTGTGATGTCTCTTGTCCTGTAGTTTTAAATATTCACAATTAAATTCAGATACCTTACAGTGTAGTTATAAAACAAGTTTGCCAGATTTAAAGGCAGGAGAAAACAGATACTTTTTGGTTTTGTTTTGGTTTTTGTTGTTGTTGTTGTTGTTGTTGTTTCCGATGACAAATTTATCTAGCTAGAAGTTTTGCAGACATATAATTACAGAAGATAAGAAAAAAAAAACCCTCAAAGTACTTATATGTTTTAATTGGGAATCTTAAAAGAAGACCAAGGAACCAGGCGTGGTGGCACAGCCTTTAATTCAAACTTGGTGGAGACAAGGGAAGCGCATCTCTGTGGATTCAAGGACAGCCTGGTCTATATGAAAATTCAAGACCAACCAGAGGATATAGTGAGATCCTCTCAAGTAAAAATGGGGAGAGAGGGTAAGAAGGGGAGGGGAGGAGAAAGGAAGGACCACATCTGTAATCTCAGCACTTGGAAGGCCGAGGCAGGAGGATTGTTGCAAGCTTGAGACTAGTGACACCTTTATTTAAAAAAAAAAAATCAAGGAAAAAAGAAGAATCTTGGTATTGTTCTGTTTATTTTAATATTACTATTAAAGCTAATTTATGGAATGAAGGGCTGTGAAATACAGTTTACTATCAGCATTAAGTATCTCAGGTTGAGGCAAATTGTTTTAACATGTTTTTAAGACACCAAATAGCCTCAGTAGTACTAATCAAATGTTTAAATTACTATTTTTCATTTCATAACTGTTCATAATGAGTTTCGGGGTAGCCTGGAAGGTGAGGGTGAGCTCCCCTCTTTTCCCAATCTCACAGCTTCTAGTAACTTTGCTGATGAAAGGAGAAGGCTGAATGATGCCTTCATCCAGAAGTTCCTGTATGAGGTGGAACACCCTCTCTCTTCTGCCGTGCTGGGCTTCGAAAGAGACAAAATCTACGGCTACTGCAGCCATGTGCCGTACATCTGCAGCTATATACTGCCTGAAAAGGTACGCTGGACTCCAGTGAGCAAAACTGATCAATTAGACGAGATCTTCTTGGCTGCCTTAGCAGATTAATTTAGTCAGCAAATGGCTTCGCTACAGTACCAACATGGCCTTCAAGGAGAAGTGCTACTTGATAATCCGTCATGAACACAATTGAGTGGCCTCACATTCATGCCACATACATTATTCTCGCCAGATAAACGGGCAGGTGATTTGGTATTTGTTTAGTGCCTTAAAAGAATGTCTGGCATTACATGTGTTCTATAGATGCCATTGGCTGAAAGGTAGATAATTTTCAGTGAAACTTTTCACCTGGGCCCTTAGAAAAATTGCACCAAAATCATGAGGCTGTATTTCTGCCATGTTTCTTCATCTCACTCTTCAAGCGTCTACCATTCTGTGGTGCCTCCTTCCGCAGTACCAGCCCGCTGTCTTCCCTGCTGCCTGCCCACTCGGCTTCCCACTGATGGCTGTCTCCATATCCCTATGCCACTCTAAATGATGTTCACCTTCTCTCTAGTCCTTCTCTTTGTGTGGCTGGTGCTAAGGTCTAGAAATTAAGAAAAAGAAGAGATGGTTCATGGTAAGGAGAGACTTGAGAAAGTGTTGTAGAAGAAGCAAGATTTACGCTAGGCTTCGAAGGCTGGGTCAGCTTTGGAGCTGGGATATAACGTGTACACCCTGAGGGGGAGTGCAGGTGCAGGGAAGAGGAACAGGACTGGGGGACACGGAGCTGAGAAGGACATTCAGACAAAAGAAAGGTCATGCCGGAGGCTTGGAGCAGAGGACGCATGGGACACATAGTGAGAACGCTGACAATTTTTATTTTGATTTGTACATGATGGTATATGAAAATGATGGGGGAAAGAAACACTGTCACTGTAGGCTTGGATCCTTAGTGGCAGAACTGAGGTGCATAGGAGCCTGGGTGTGACCGCAGCACCAAGACAGATAGATAGACAGATAGATAATCAGATAGACAGAGAGAGACAGGTAGACATACAGACAGACAGACAAACAGATAGACAGGTAGATAAACAGATAGATAGAGAGAGATAGACAGATAGACAGACAGACAAACAGACAGATAGACACACAGACAGACAGATAGATAGACAGACAGAGAGACAGACAGAGAGAGAGATTGTTGGCCTGGTCCTCTCCATAATGCATTTTTTGCTTTGATTGGCAGGATCATGTTGGAGTTTGTATACTTAAGCCATACCAAAAAGTACAGAATAAGCAGTATGGGCCCGGAATGATCTATTTGTCTTCACATGGATTGTGGCTTCTGACAATAGCTAAATGTGGATTTCTCTTTGTCCGAGATATCGTCAATCTGGTAAATTTAAAAGAAGAAAAGCTGAACAGGGAAAGGGAGGACTCGGGAAGTCTCAGAGAGATTGCCTAGTGGTTATGGGCATTTTTTGGTCTTCCAGAGGACTCACATTCAGTTTCCAACATCCACATGGTAACTTCCAACTGCTTCCAAGGGATCCAGCACTCTCTTCTGGCTTCCATGGGCACCAGACACACATGTGCTGCACATACATACATGCAGACAAAACACCCTTACACAGAAATAGAAATAAATGAATCTTTTTTTTTTTAATTAGCCAGAGAGATGGCTCTGTGCACATGCATGGGCCTCAACTGCCTGGAACTCTGACTCGGGTACCCCATGCCATGGCCTCCACCAGCCCCTGCACTCCTCTGTAAATACTCACACATGCTCATCATTAAACAGAAATCATTTTTAAAATGTGGCCAATGTGCTTGGATTTCAGGTAGAAACAAAACCCTTAGAAAAGGAATCAGAACTTCCTTAAGCAAACTGACTCATTTTTTTTTCTCTTTTTTTTCTTTTTCTTTTTAATTCACTGAGAATGTTAAGGCTTTCTGACATAATTGCCAGTCTACCACTCTAAAGGAGGAAACCCCAGGCAGGACAGTGAAACCCGCACACACACAGCACTGGGCAGGGCATTGCAGAGCAGGCTGTTCCTTGGAAACTCGCTAAGGGGCACTGAACTTCTCTGCTGTG
>CM053762.1:58186359-58200820 GCA_028658305.1 Pachyuromys duprasi | reverse complement strand
GGTGAAGTCAGGGAAACTGTCCCCCGCCCCCATGCCCCCTTGAGGCTAATGGAAGGAAAAACTGCTTTGAAAATTATATGCTTGGCAGCAATGCTACCCTGACCTGTAGGGCTTTGACACATTGCTGTCCTCCTCAAGCATTCAACGATGATGACAGAGCAGAAGGGGCAGAGAACACCCTTGTCTGAGTCAGCCAGCAGTAGCATCTGATTTCCATAGCCAGCAGATCTCTGCGAAACAGAATGGTTACTCTTCCCTAGAAGGTGGGGAAGGCTTTTCTAGGTTTGAGACTAGGTTGTACAGTCTATCTATCTGTGTGATTTAACTTGCTCAGTGATTCTTACCCAGTGTTCTGCCCTTCTTCTCCACACACTATAAATATAATACCCACCCATATGATAACACTTCCACAGGTCCACAGATACCTGTGCCTCTGGTTGGGCACATGGCAGTTCTTTTTCTTCTCCTTTAGAAGAAAATTTGGACAAACTCAGTACTGTTCTAGAAGAGAACTGTGAGTCTCGTAGGGACTGGGTTTCTCTCTTCTTGGTGTGTGAAATGTGCGTGTGTCAATGTTCACTGTGGGGTGCAAGCCCACCCACACCATAGCAAGGGTATAAAGTCACAGGGCACTCTTCCCTTCACTGCTGCCAAGGCCAGAGAAATTTCCAGAGAAGTGTTTGTAGGCATATGCTGGAATATGAGTGCTGGCACTGCTTCCTCTGACCTCCATGTGGGTTCTGGGGATTCGAACCCTCACTGTGAAGCTTATACTGCAAGTACTTTACAGCCTGAGCCATGTCTCCAGGCCTAGAGATTGTTTTTAAGGGAATGATTTGTAAGCCTGCTGAACTGCCTGCAGCTTGGTACCGCTGATAGCTGCCCAACACAGCAAGACAAAGCGCCTCACAGCTGAGTTATTCATGGAAATATGGCAAAAAAGGAAGGAAGGAAAGAAGGAGGAGGGAGGGAAGAAAGGAAGAAAGAAAGAAAGGAAAAGAAAGAGAAAGAAAAAGAAATCCTAAGACTAGGAAAATAAATGAACTATGGCACAAAATCAATAGATAAGTAAAACAAGAACTATCCGGCAGCCATGACATAGAATAGAAGAGCCTTACGTGACAATATGGAAAAATTTCCAAGAAATGTTGTTTAGTAGAAAAGCAAGGTATATAATATATGTTTATATATTAGTTTATAATTTATGTGAACATTTTATATTTGCATAATTTTCTGAAAGGCCCTTGATGGTGTAGTCACAGCTTTTGAGGAGACTTCCGGGCGTGGAGTCAGGAGAGAGTTCATGCCAAGCGCTCTGCTAGTTTTTGTTTGTTTGTTTGTTTGGTTGGTTGGTTTGGTTTTTTTGTTTTTGCTGTTGTTTTGTTTTTTTGGTTTTGTTTTGTTTTGTTTTTACTACTTGAATGCATTGTCTATTCAAAAAAGTGCGTGAAAAGGCTTGGATGCCAGGGTAACAGCTGCAGGTTTTTACTAAAAGAGCTTAAACTGTTGCTGGGTGCAGCACACATCAGCAATGTTTGTTTGGATTCCTTAATAGATTTAATTAGCACAGCCCAGGATGTGACACCTTCCTTCTGGGTGTTTCTTGTCACCTTCTCCCATCACACTCAACCATTTCACACAAAACAGATCCTCCATGATTCATGAACACAGCCCAGTTTTGCTCACCTAAGGTCCCTCCCATAACTCCTCAGCAAGCACACTGTTAGAGTGTCTGGTTGCTCGCTTAAGCGGTTGGTTCCTACCCCTCTCCTTCCACACTGCATAAAGTAATGGGAAAACAAATCAATATTGGTTTGAACTAGAGGTTTAAAGTGCTGTGTATTATCTACAGCTACCTTTGTACCAACTAAAATGTCATCAGAAGTACAAAACTAATTATCCACAAGCAAAAGCACATGTGACCATGTTATGAAAAAAGAAAACATGCTGGAGTGTTACATTTATAATTAATTTCTCCATTCTATTTCTAAAATTATTGAGGAACCATTTGCTCGATGTCGGAGTCATTCTCACCAGGCGCATGGGATTCAGTACGTAACAGTGTCAATGGATGGACAACACATCCTGGTGAATGGGAAAGACGATGGCACCCTTGTCTACCTCAAATGGAAGTGCGTACAGTGCACAGTAAGCAATGCTATGTGGTATGCTGCTTTAAATTCAGAAGGCCAGCATCTTAAGAAATAGGCTGTTCTACACAGAGATCTGAGAGGACAGGGCACACCATGCTTGCCGTAGGAACCACATGGGAAGCACCATGATGGATAAGGATGCTAAGGAAGGAACATAGCAAGAGTGCTCATTTCCAGAGGAAGGGTCTAGGATAGAGTGAGCATATGGGATGGGTTAACCTCATCTGTTTCTGGGACATATAGGCTACTTCTTGTCTGAAACTTGACCCTGAGGCTGTTAGTAGTGTCTTCTATGTCACCTCCCCCACCCACCCAGGTGGCTGAGGTGTGGCCTCTGGATCGGTTGGCTGCAATTGAAAGGGTGCTTCAGAGGGAGTCATCACAGTCTTTGGGAACTGGCTCATCCTGTGTCAACAATGTGACACACAAAAGACAGCTTGGACTTTAAATGCCATCTTACAGAGCCTCTGATGGACATCACTTACCGATGTACAGTTCCCTCTGGCAACAGTGATTGTAAAACACAGCCTTCCTTGGTACCGTGGCGAAAATGTCCAATGCCATGGAGATTTTTGTTTCATAACAGTTGGGGGACCTGCTTATTTCAAGGACTCATTTAAAAATGGCATCATATCCGCTTCATACATGAAGACCATGAGTAAAATGGAAAATCTGCATCTTAATAAATAAGTTCTACCATGCCCTTTGCAGTGAATGAACAGACCATGTCTCAGGCAATAGCAAACAAGTTCAGGAGCCCTGTTTAGAAAAGAAAAGACACTTCCAGATGTCAGTAATCACTTGAACTCCCACACTAAACAAAGTTGTGTTTGGAACCTTGGTCCAGGATTTATGAGCCTTGGGACTACGGGTGCACAATGATATTTCTAAGTCAGCAGTCCCTGGGGCATGGCCCTTTTGGAGATTGTACATCAGATATCCTAGGGATCAGATATTTACTTTATGATTCATAATAGTAGCAAAATTACAGTTAGAAGTAGCAACAAAAATAATTCCACAGCCTGGAACTGTGTTAAAGGGTCGCAGCATTAGGAAGGCTCAGAACCACTGCTCTTAACTTGTCTGCAGCGGTGTCGCTCAAGGTTGGAGATGTGCAGTTTCATGGAACTTGCTAGAAATGCATACCTGGTTGCCATTCTCTCTACCGGCCTCAGAGTGTCGGCACCTGTCCTGGTTTGCTTTTCTGTTGCCCTGTTAAATGCCATGACCAGAAGAAACTTGGGGGAAGAGAAGGTTTATTTCGGCTTAGGGTTTGTAGCACATCATTGAGGGAAGCCAAGGCAGAAACTCAAGGCAGGAGCTTGGACTGGAAACCTCAGAAGCACAGTGTTCACTGGCTTGCCTCTTCTGGCTCATGTGTACAGCACAGACTCATCTACCAAGGGATGGCGTTACTAACTGTACACTGAGCCCCCTTACATCAGCAATGAACATGATGCCCCAGAGACGTGCTCAGGCCAGTTGATTGGAGGCCCTCCAACTGAAGGCCCCCTTTTCGGTGATTATAGGTTGTGTTCAGTTGGCGATAAAACAAAACAAAACAAACAAGCAAAACCCAACAAAGCGGATAAGCCCAGGAATGTGTTTTCCAAAGCATAAAGTTTGAGCTGCCCCAGTTGTGGGGTGTAGAAATAACCTTTTGGGGTGGGCTGTGAGGGCTAGATCCAATAAGGAGATCATGTGTGCGAGCGAAGCCTGGTGCATTCTGGGAGCTCAGTTAGAGCAGTGGCTCTGCTGTGTGGTGGTCGAAGGGCATGTTGGGTGAGAGTACAGGACAGCATAAGGAAAAGACGAGAGCCTGAGTCCTTAAAAGTCTATGAAAGGGTTCTCTTCTGAGAGATGGAGGCCCAGGGACTCAAGGGCACCAAGAACTTCCTCATGTTTCTTTGTATAGTTGTCTGGAAATAGTGCTAAGTGTGATTATTTTAAAGTGATTTTATGGTTATGTGGGTTTTTTTTTTCTCTCTCTTTCTGTCTTTCTCTGTCTCTCTCTCTCTCTCACTAATATTAGGCGGCTTGGAGCAAACTTAGCAAATGATATCTTTGAACACTACCAGAAACTAATGGCCAGTCTGAGCAGCATGCTGGAAAAGGAGAATGGATACTTAGCTGCACCCGAAGTTTTCCGTGGACCCGTAGTTCCCGAAGATGAGCAACAAGAAGAGGATTCACTTGAATTCAGTGTAGCTAGCTTGCTTTCTCCCTTCTTTATAAATAATATGGAAGTATTTAGTTTATAGTTTTCTTTAAGCACATATTTATTGCTGTTTCTCCTTACCCAGATGTCCAGGAATTTCTCAACTGGAATATAAGCTACATCTGATAGAAAACTCAGCTTTAAAAAAAATTGATCTTAAATATTATATCTCAAATTTCACTTAAATGATAGTATAAGATATGGGCTTGTTCAAAAAGCCTTTTTTTTTTTTTTACCAATACTGGTGATTGATTATATTATATTCATGATTTAGGAATTATCAGGCTAGAACACAATATTTACTTGCTTGTTCAATAAATACTTTTAAAATTAAATAAAATCACTTTATTGTAGTGAACTCCCATATAAAAACATCATATAGCTAGGTGAAACACTTGTCTACTTTCAAACTGTATACATGTCATTGGACCTTGGCACAGAATGGCCATTCTGAAGCAATGGAGCTTTGCTTATGGTTTTTCACACTTTCACCACCAATTTTGAAATGGCTGCTTTTGTTTGTTTCATTTTGTTTTTTAAGCAAAGTCTCATTATAGCCTTGGCTGGCCTGGAACTTGCTCATGCAGTAGGCTGGCCTCAAACTCAGAGACTGGCCTGCCCCTGCCTGTTACATTTTTATAGGTGGGGTCACCACAAAACAAAGACCATTACAACAGCATTGAAAGGGGTTCAGCAAATAATTGTTGAGCGCCTACACAGTGTTAGTCTAGGATAGACACAACCATGAGTGAGGAGAAGTTACTTTGCTTCCCCGCTGTTTCATTCTGATGGGGCTGCCGGGGTACAGAGAGACGGATGCATAAGCAAACAAGAAATGGCTGACCAGTGAACAAGTGCTAGTCCCTAGAATGGCCAATACAACAGTGTTTGCTGGACCAGCCTCTACATAAGCTACCATCAGACCTAAAAGACAGTGCCCCCTTGCAAAGTGGAGGGGCAAGATAAGCGAGGACAATGGGCCAACCAGCTTGGTATATGATGTGCATGGAAAGCAGAAGGTCTGTGCAGTAGAAGTGAGCAAGGACAAAGGGTCCTTCACGTAGGAAAGAAGCCCTGGAATGACAAGCTTCATAAACTGACGAGACGTCTGGGTTTTGTTGTTGTTGTTGCGCACGATGAAAATCTACTGAGGCAGAGGACTAACAAAACTGGACTTTCATCTCCCATTTTGAAATGAGCACTTGCTCCTTTGAGGAAGGTGTGTTTCCTGGAGGAGACAGAGTGGGAGCAAGGAGATCCCTAGAGAGGTGCTAGCACTGATGCCTTGGAGAGGACCAGCAGGGTCCAGGTCAGTCTCAGAAATTAGACTAGTAGAACCCACCAAGGGATGGACACAGAGGGAGATGGAGAGAAAAGACTCAAGGATGGCTCGTAGGCTCCTGCAAACAGCTGTGTGAAAGATGGTACCCCCAAGTAGGAATGGGATTGGGCTGTCAAAGAGCCAGCAGCTGTGAGGAAAAAGACAGGATCTGAAGTCAGCTTTCCCCCATGCTGAGCTTGAAAAGCCTGTTCAACATCCATGATGCAATTCCACAAAGCCCAGGCCACTGGAGAGGTGAACCTTGAGTTCTTGGAAGAGGCTAGTACTAGAAATGTTGCTTTGAGAGCCAAAAGTGTTTGGGTTGAATTTAAAGCCATAAAACTTGGGAAGGTCATGGTGAAAGAATGAATAATGAAAAGCAGAAAGGATCAGGATCAGGATCAGGAGAGATAGAGGGAAGCAGCAGGGAGGGAGACAGGGAGCCAGCAAGGCAACCGCAGAATCATAATGCTGAGACACCCAGGAGTGTCCCACAACATACGCTGCAAAGAGGATCTCAGAAGCAGGGTGGAAGTGAAAGAGCAGACGAGCATTTGGCTACCACTGCAAGACCCAGCAGAAGAGGAAAACGTGATACCAGAAGGGAACGGGGTGAGGGCTGTAACAAAACAAAACAAAACAATAACAAAAGCAAAAGCCAGGGAGGAGGAAAGAGAAAGCTCCTAAGAGGCACCAGCGACAGATAGGCCTTGATGGGCAGAAGCCCATAGTCCTCAGGAACAGGAGAGAGGCACGGGTGACTTGGCCCCCGGGGGAACTGTTCCATCAGTTCTGCTTTCTTAGTGATTTTCTTGGCACTTGCAAAGTAGCAGTTAGATTTTGGCAATATGTGAAGTGATCTTGTTTCATTTAATATTGTTTTATTAGTCTTTAAAACATCTTTATTTCCATGGCGGAAGAGATGTAAGGGTTAAAGAATTCATCTAGGCAGTCACATGTCTGGTGTTATTTTTAAATGAGATGAAGGGATTTAATGAAAATATGTGAAGTAAGGTGAGAGAGGAATTAGACAGTTTCTAAGACCTATCCATCTCTTTCTAATTGCTCTCAGAAAAAGCTGAGCGTGGACTCATCACAAGAGGAATTTGGCATTAGTCCTGACAAGGAAATTCCCTGGATCCAAAAAAAAAGGGAAGAGGTATTTATTTAATTATTGATGATGGTGGTGAGGAGGAGGAAGAAGTGGAGGAGATAGGGCTTCTCTGTGTATCCCTGGCTTTCCTGGAACTCACTCTGTAGATCAGGCTGGCCTTGAACTCAGAGATCTACCTGCCTCTGCCTCCATAATGCCCGGCCTATGAAGAGTAATTACAAAGGGTGAGATTGGTTTGAGTTAGCTCTCTGTGCTGTGCAAACTGCATTCTGTTTATATGGAAACCTAGGGGCAAGTTAAGACACTTTAATGAGACATGCCTTGGCAGTGCATTGCATTGTACAAGTGACTTTTCTAAAAGCAAACACACACCTACGCCGGGCCCACCCTTTTAGATTAAGTTGGACAAGCTTTCAGAACGTATACTTAACTGGCAGTCCAACAAAAGTGTCAGGAAAGCCAAAGTGAAAAGGACCTCTGAGACTCTGTGAGTTCTGAGGTATGCTTGTCGTCAAGATGAGCAGCAGGCCAAAGGCAAAATCTGGATCCTGTCTCACCCAAGTTCGGTTAGCTTTCCTTTGCCAGTTGTTTGCCATTTGATTTTCTCTGTTTTGTTTTGTTTTGTTTTCTAACTTGTGTGATTAATACCATTCGGATTTGTTTCAATGGCCACTTACAATGGCCATTAGATTTAAGCAAAGTATCACAGGGATGTGATTTCATGGTTTGTCTGGGTTTTTCCCCCGATTTTCATGCATACATACTCATGTTTTTACATGTGTGTTGCTCGTGTGTATATGTGCATAACTGTGAGGGCTCAAAGTTGATGGTAGGAACGGCCCCTGTGGCTCTTCCACTCGAGTCACTGGAGCAGGGTGTCTCAAATGCAAGCTTATTGATACGGCCGCTGTTGCTAGCTAGCCTGCACTGGGGCTCTGCCGTCCGAGGCCGCAGTTACAGGTGGGCTGCCGCACTCACCTGGCATTTATGTGTGCTTCTGGGGTTCCAAATCCCGGTGCTCACAAACCGTGTGCAAGCCTTTACCGGTGGAACCATGCCCCACCGCGCATATTTTATATTATAATTTATGCAAGCATTCTGTTTCAGTTTGAAAGAAGTGCTACTTGTGTATTTTTCAAAGCTCTCATTATCTCTCCCTGGCATCTCCTCTTACCTTATTAAGTGAGGCACTTGCTCCATTTCAGGCTATCAAAAATGAGGTCAAACAGTTTTCAAAGAAAAGAAAAGAGATCAAAAGAAGAATCAAGGAGCTCGCAAAAACTGTAAGTACCACGGTCGCATGCACTGAGATGCATCAGCCTTCCATCAAAAATTCCAATTTCATTTTATTTTGTTTCATACAGTGTGAGGATCTAAACTTCTGAAGTTTCCAGGGTATTCCTACAGGGGCAAACCTTAGCTATATCACATTCTAATGTCAAACAAAATGTGTGTTTCCCCCCTACTTTCCCCAGGTACCCCCATCTTACACTGCAATTAAGCACTGACATTTGTTTGTTTGTTTGTTTGTTTGTTTGTTTAACACCCTTTGCCATGGCTTCCATACCCCCAGCATAACTGTTTTTAACATTTCTACCTTTTCTCTTGTCTGTGTGCCTCCATCTTTCTAAACAGTCTCCTGACACTACTGCCAACAAACCCATCCCTAGTAGGCATCCGCTGCAGCCATGTAAGTTTCCAAAGCCTGGTCACGTGGTATGTTGTAATTGCTTGACTGTTTTTACAGCTTTACTTGTTGTTGAGTATTGATATTTGTTATTGATTTATCTTTTAGTTAAACAGTTGCTATTCCTAAACCAGCTGTATACCCAAATCACCACACAGAGTCTAGGATTTATTTAACTAACCTAGAGCACAATGCTGGGCAATAGTTACTCCATCCTAAACTCCAAGCCCGCTTAGTTTTCTACCATTCAGATTCACCCATTATACTTGCTTTTAGTCATATCTTAGGTCTGGTTCATCTCTCCTGGTGGTTCCAAGTCCTCTCCTGCCAATCTCTCCTTTCCAACTCCTCCCACTCCTCCCAGCTCCTCCCATCTGGACTAGGATGTCCCACCCTATTTTCTCCATTGCTCAGCATTGTGGCTGGTTGTTTTATTGACAATACAGACAACAAATGGTGGCATGTTTTCACAAAATTGAGACAGGTGATGCTTAGAAGAAACATCACAATGCAATGTCTGGATTGAAACTAGGTAGTGGGTTGAGAAGTCAGCATTTGAATGAACAAATTTTGTATACATTCCACAAGAACATTATACCAACAATTTACTCTTCTGTGCATCTATTATCTATTCAGACTCTCAGCATGTTGTGCAGTCATGTATGTGATATCAGTTTGCATGTTCCATCCTTCAGCTTCCCCTTGAACACCTAGTTCTGCAGCCCATGCCTGCAGCTGCTGGCTAAAGGCCTTCTCTTGCTTATTCTTCTGGGAAGTAGCCCTTATTGCTAGGTTGTGTTGCCTAAAACTGATAGTTTATATACTTGAACCTACAAAATTTTTCTGTGAAAATATATGACTCAGGGGCCAGCAAGATGTCTCAGTGAGTAAAGGCACTTACACCAAGCCTGATGAGCTGAGTTTGATGATGAGGATTCACATGACAGAAGGAGAGAACTTATTCTCCCAAGTTGTCTTCTGACCTCCATATGTGAACCATGGCACCCTCCCATACCCTCAACAAAATAAGTAAATAAAATGTAATAACTATGTGTATGTGATTCAATCAACAGCAAGTCTTTTCTGTCTTTTTAACTTTTTAAAACTATGTCTTGTAAATGCACTATTCTAAAAATTATGGCATGGCCAATAATTCTCCTTCATAGTTTCTGCATTTGTCTCTGATTTTAAAGGGACTCCCAAATCTGGGCATGAGGTGCATACCTGCAGTTCTACCTGTTCTAGAGGCAGAGGGGGCAGGACAGGGACCCTCCCTTGAGCCTAGGAAACTTAGTGAGATGCTGTCTAAAAAATAAAAGCATTCCATGTCTCACATGTCCTTGTCTAATATTCTCTAATTACTATGTAGTTTACTTTTATGAATGATACAAAAGGTGGATCTCACTTTTTAAAATGAAGAGTCCATTTTCCACAACACTTTTTGAAATTGAGTACACTGTGCCCTTTCTCCACAAATTTATAGTGCTTCTCCAAATGCACAGCAATTACTGGATTCCCTATCCTGAAAGTGGCCACTGATCTCCAGCATTAGAACAAAGCTATTTAATTATACAGTCTCGTGGATGTTTTTGTATCTTTATACTTCTTTTCCCAAAAAACATATCTATATGACATTTACTTTGCTCTTTGAATTTTAAGATCCATTTGTGAGTCTTGGTTACTTTTCTGTTGCTATGATATTACAGTTAAAGGTACTTGGGGGGCGGCAAGGTGGAAGGAGCTTGAAGATGCTGGTCCCATCCACTTGCAGTTAGGAAGATGAGAAAAATGAACACTTACTTAGTTCCTCTACTACTTACATCCACAACCAAAGAATTCTCACTAATCTGGGGCGTAGATAGGTTGTTGTTGTTGTTTGGTTTGGTTTGGTTTGTGGTTTTGTTTGTTTGTTTGTTGTTTTGTTCAGAAGCCTGTGTGTTACTTGAACAAGCTTTATCTGCTTAGATCCCTTAATAAATAAGTCATTACATTTCCCAGTTTTTCCTTTTGCTGCAGTTCAAGAACCAAGCTCAGAGAATGGTACCACCCACTCACACTGCAGATCTTTCCACCTCAAATAACCTAACCAGTGTAATTCTCTACAGCTATTTTCAGAAGCAAAAAATAGTACCTGACCTGTTTGCCCAGAGACTTGTGTCCTAGGTGAATCCATTCTACACAGTGACAAATGATTGTTCTTGTTTTTGTTATTAGATAAATGAATTTCTAAGTATCAAATTTAAATAACTGCAATAGACCTATATAATTCTTTATTTCATGGTATGTTTAGAGAAATACAACACCTATTTTATTGTTCAATTCTTTACCTGTCATCATCCTTTCTTGTTTTGACATTCAGATTACGAGTATGATGGAAGAAAATGAAAATGTAGACCCGATTGCAAAATTAGACCACCAGGAATTTTGCCTGGACCTTGAGGAACTGGACCGCCTTCACGAGCAAAGTGAGGAAGAGGTTGGGAAGGTATGCACTTACGTCCTTGGAGCCCTAAGAACAATTTGAAAGACAAAACAAAACAAAACAAAACAAACAAAACCTGATGCCGTGAAAGGCTCTTCTCGTGTTACTGTCCCAAAGCTCTGGTCTTTAGAAGAAAACCAGCCCTGGAGTTAGCACTCCTGAAAAGAATTGCTAACAGCTGGCAGCACACGCCCAGCTGTTAGTATATTTGTGGATAGAGTATGAGTCCCTGGGAGAAGTGGCCCAGCCCAGTCAGGGATCTCAATGCTAAAGAGCCAGGCCTATAGTCAGCCCGTGCCACTGGGGTTCCACCACAGAGAAAGCCACAAAGCCCAGTCATGGCTATCTGAACACCATGCTGGGCACTGAATCTAAAGGACTTGATAGAAGAGTCTCAGCAGGAGAGATGACTGGCAGAAAGACTGGAACTAAAGTGGGCTCTGACAGCTAGTATACCACGGACAGCTGTATTAGCCATTGACCCAATGAATCATAACAAAGATGAAATGAGATGAATATCAAACAGAGTAATTTGATCAGAAAACAAAATAAATAAAACGGAATGTGAAAAAATTATTCTGAGAGATTACTCTTAGCTAGTTTGGAAGTAATCCTGCCAATAAAGTGAAATGCAAGGAAGTTTCTAGAAAGGACGCTAAGGACTGTTGTGGTTTCACTTTCATACCATGCTTTTGGGCAGACTCTTAAATAGGAACACTTAATTGCTTATCTATCAAGGGATATCAGCAGAAAAATCCAATTGGAGTAACACGTATGCTTATACATGCTTAAAAAGTAAATAATCTGGTTCCCCAGAGGAGCGGTTGTTCTTTTTATTGTAAACATAAATAATAGAAGAATTAAGTAAAATTTTCCAGACATAGGCCACAAACTGGCCCTTCACTATGTGTTGACAAGACCGAAACAAGCATTACATATCCTGCTATATCACATAAAAGTATACATTTCAGTCTTCTTTGGTTAAATAGGAAGACTCGGGGCTGGAAAGGCTTGAAAAAGAAAACTGGGTGTAGCTGCCTGTGTCTGTAATCCTAGCACGGGGGAGGCTGGGACAGGAACATCTCAACCAGCCAGCAGCCTGGACTACTCGGAGAGCCCCAGGACAGTGAAGGACCCTGTCTCAAAAGACAAGTGTCCCTAAGAGCCACACTTGGGGTTGTCCCCTAGCATGTGCATATACACGTGTGCACGTTGACCAGCCATCCTGTTTACCGCACCCTGGGAAGTGTCTGTCCACACAGCCCCTGTTGCTCATGGATGTGATCCAGCCACCTTCACAGGCATTTGTGTTGACACAGCCTTAGGAAGCGTTCTCAAAGTAAGGGCTGTGTGGCCCAGAAGCTAACCACAGTGTAGCAGCTCAAAAGTGCAGGGCAAGTCCTGGAAAAACATCCCCACTATGTGGGCAGCTCCGACTGGTTAGTGGGCTGACGATAGCATGTTTTTGTTTTTTGTTTTGAGGTTGTTTTGTTTTTCCTTAAGTGGCCATATTTTCCCTTTTCCCTTTCTCCAAGCTGAGAAAAGAGGTGGAGATGCATAACTTAGCCACGAGGTACTTAACCGAGCTCATCAAGGAAGAGTGCTGGAATTCCATGACCGAGAAAGGCCGGGCTCTAAAGGTAACAGCAATCTCAGGCATAGCATCCCCACTGAAGAGGATTTCCATCACATAACTTCTTAAAGAGTAACGGAACCCACTCATGAGGCCTTGCTGCTCCCCCCACTGAATCCCGCCAGCGTTCTCACCTTCCCGCGGCTCAGTCTCGAGTGCTTCAAGGACCAGGCTGTTCCTGGCAGCTTTTCCTCTGTCCTCTGTGATGCCCATGCATCCTTCTCTTAATGCCTTCCACCCTAAAAGGCTATCTTACTTGAGTTCGCGCAGATTAAAAGGCGGAGAAACACTGTTCACATTTACACCTCCTCTTCTCCTCACCTGTTCCAAACAGCCATCCTCTTACTCTTCACGTAGGGTACACATAGAGTAATCAAACCTCTAGGTTTATGCTTCATGCCCTTAAATAGCTACCAATAGCACCTTTTCTCTCTTTAAATATGCCTTTCCTTACCTATCCCCATTTGGATGATAAAGTTCACAGCTACTGCACATTTGTGCAATTGGGTGGCAAGGTGGTACATGTGGAGGCAGACAATTCTTTGTTGTCATGTCTGTCCTGTGTACTGATGGACTTTTCACAACATCCTCGGCCTCTGCTAACAGGGACATCTCCATGCTACTATAGTAGCAATAGAAAAAGTCTCTAGACATTCCCAAAGTATCTTGGAGAGAAGACAAAGTGGGGAAACTTGTTCTTGAGAATTATTGCTCCCGAAAGAATCCCTTCACAGAAGCATGCTGTCTTATGCAAAGGTTATGCCCGTAAGAACAGCATTCTATCGCTTTATTTTAAAGGTTTTCACTGTCAATTTCATTCATTGCATAATAACCTTCGGATTAATTTTAATGAAAGGAAACATCCCCCATGCTCTCCCAGATACCCACAAGTCTAACAGAAAAATGAACTTATCTCATCTTGATTTCTACCCGAGTGTTTTCATATGCCCTATGTGGTTGAGAACTTCCCCATGAAAGTGCGCACAGAGGAAGAGCTGCAGGAGCTGGGAAGAGTTTTGCAGCAAAAGAAGATTGAGGCAGAGTGTCTTAAGGTACCACTTTAAACACGTGTGTGTGTGTGTGTACATATACAATGTAACTTATTAAGGGTCCCTATGATAGCTAGTTTTATGTCAACGTGATTTAAACTAGAGTATTCAGAAAGAAAGGAACCTCAGTAGAGAAAATATCTTTGTAAGATCTGGCTGTAAGGCATTTTCTTTTTTAATAATTTTTATTTCTTTATATTAATCACAGGTTATTTACTTTGTATCCCAGCCGTAGCCCCCTCCCGCATTCCCTCCCAATCTCACCCTCCCTCCCTCATCTCCTCCTGTCCCCTTCCAAGTCCACTGATAGGGGAGGACCTCCTCCCCTTCCATCTGACCCTAGCTAGTCAGGTCTCTTCAGGACTGGATGCAATATCCTCCTCTGTGGTTTAGCAAGGCTGCTCTTCCCTCAGGGGGGGGGAGGGGGGAGGGTTGAAGAGGCAGCCATTGAGTTCATGTCAGAAATAGTCCCTGTTCCCCTTACTAGGGTACCCACTTGGGTACTGAGCTACCATGGGGTATATCCGAGCAGGGGTTCTAGGTTATATCCATACATGGTCCTTGGTTGGAGAAACAGTCTCATAAAAGACACCTGTGCCCTGATATATTTGGGACTTGTGGAGCTCCTGTCCTCTCCAGGTCTAACTAACTCCCCCTTCTTTCATATGATTCCCTGCACTCTGCTGAAGGTTTGGTTATGAGTCTTAATATCTGCTTTGATACATTGCTAGGTAGAGTCTTTCAGAGGTCCTCTGTGGTAGGCTCTTGTCCTGTTACTTGTTTTCTCCTACATCCAATGTCCAT
>CM053762.1:58130412-58186259 GCA_028658305.1 Pachyuromys duprasi | reverse complement strand
ATTCCTCAACTGAGGGACATCTGGGTTGTTTCCAGGTTCTGGCTATTATGAATAAAGCTGCTATGAACATGGTTGAGCAAATGTCAACCATGTTGTTGACTTGAGCATCGTTTGGATATATGCCTAGGAGTGGTATAGCTGGATCTTGAGGAATCACTATTCCTAATTGTCTGAGAAAGTGCCAGATTGATTTCCAAAGTACTTGTACAAATTTGCATTCCCACCAGCAATGGAGGAGGGTTCCCCTTTCTCCACAATCTCTCCAGCATGCGTTGTTGCTTGAGTTTTTGATCTTAGCCATTCTGATGGGTGTAAGGTGAACTCTCAGGGTCATTTTGATTTGCATCTCCCTGATGACTAATGACATTGAGCATTTAAGTGTTTTCTGCCATCCTACAATCCTTTACAGAGAGTTCTCTGTTTAGCTCTATACCCCATTTTTTAATTGGATTACTTGATTCGTTGCTTTTTAACTTCTTGAGATCTTTATATATACTAGATATTAGCCCTCTGTAGGGTTGGCGAAGATCCTTTCCCAGTCTGTAGGCTGTCATTTTGTTTTGATGACAATGTCTTTTGCTTTACAGAAACTTTTCAGTTTCATGAGGCCCCATTTATTTATTGTTGATCTTAGAGCCTGTGCTGTTGGTGCTCTGTTCAGGAAGTTGTCTCCAGTACCAATGAGTTCTAGGGTCTTCCCCACTTTTTCTTCTAAATGATTTAATGTGTCTGGTTTTATGTTGAGGTCTTTGATCCACTTGGACTTTAGTTTTGTGCGGGGTGATAAACATGGATCTGTTTTCATTTTTCTGCATATAGACATCCAGTTGGACCAGCACCATTTGTTGAAGATGCTGTCTTTTTTCCATTGAATGGTTTTGGCTTCTTTATCAAAAATCAAGTTTCCATAGGTGTGTGGGTTCATTTCTGGGTCTTCTATTCGGTTGCATTGATCCACTCTTCTGTTTCTAGTACGCATTTTCTTAATTAGGGATTGATTCTGCCCACTGTGGGCAGTGCTAGCCCTGGACCAGTGGCCTGAAGTTCCCTAAGAAAGCAGGCTGATCATGCCTTGAGGAGCAAGCCAGTAAGCAGCACCCCTCCATGGCCTCTGCATCAGCTCCTGCCTCCAGGTTCCTGTCCTGTTTGAGTTCCTTTCTATATTCTTCAATGATGAGCAGTGATGTGGAAGTGTAAGCCAAGTAAACCCTTTCCTTCCCAAGGTGCTTTGGTCATGGTGTTTCTTACAGCAATAGAAATCCCAATTAGGACAGTCCCCATCATGTGGATTTGTGCTGACATTAAATTTAACAGTAAATTTGCATATAATGTGTATTTACATTTCTGGCTAATTTATATATCCTCACAAATATATAGTCTTATATCCAAATAATTAAAAATGGCATCTATACTCTATATGTTGATTAGTCTGCAAGTATGAAGATGTGCTTTTTTAAACTGAGATGGGGTGCTGTTCACACCCTGCTCAGAGGCAGCCTTTATCTACACACTGTTCTTTGTCCTCCCTTACATCAGAGACCATGCTTTATGGTCATTGGCCAAAAATAAAACTGAATCTATGTTGATGGAATTTATGGTTTTCCCAAAGCAATCCCAGATACAATTTTTAAACAACAGTCTCTGTCAAAGCAGTAAAACATGTCCCTTTGGCACAACTTTGTCTTGGCCAGAACTTTGCACCCTCTCTTTTTCTGAAACATAAAATGGAGGCATACTTAAATCAACTTACACTCTCCAATCCCATGT
Organism: Pachyuromys duprasi; assembly: GCA_028658305.1. Taxonomy (NCBI): domain Eukaryota; kingdom Metazoa; phylum Chordata; class Mammalia; order Rodentia; family Muridae; genus Pachyuromys; species Pachyuromys duprasi. The sequence continues at coordinate 58,184,492 of CM053762.1, read as the reverse complement.
GAACAAGTTCCCTGATAAAATATGAGGAGGAGATATTTTTTCATGTTCAAGTACCGAGAGAGATTCAGAATATTTACAAGCTGGTATCACCCTGACACAAAAGCATAAACACTATGTACTAGCAAGGGTCCCTTTTATTCTTTTGATTTATAGTGACTCTGTTTCTGGACTTTAATCTCTTCTGCAGCCATTCCAGCATCTACCACACTGGTGAATTGTTGGCAAAATAATTTGACCTCTTAAAATGATTGTTGAAATAATTAAATCACCTCAAAATTGCCCTTTTTGTAATTCTAATTGTATAACCTCTGTGTCATCTTTCCCTACACTTAGCTACGGAAGGAAATTGTAGAGGTCCCGTCTACAACCGGCTCAGTTAAAAAGCATCATGAAGAGGATGAAGAAGAGGAGGAGGATGAAGAAAAGATGCCAAGAGATACCACTCTGCCCAATTACCTGCTGGGCAGTCTAAGCACTGATTTTGGGGCAGAGACATCTTTGTTGACGAGCCAACTGGAACTTCATTCCAGAGAGGATAAAATCAACCAAATTATAATGCTGAAAGTGGGTGAATTTCTTTTTTTATTTGAAAAAAAATTCTCTGATATTCCCCACAAGGTGCCTTTCAAGGGCTCACAATAAAACCTAGCAATAACCAAGCAATGTCTCTATATACCTTGAGAAATATGTAGATGACTAGCACTTGTGTCTTATAGACAGAGCTTGTGTGCAAAAGTTACTCCCACCCATTCAAGTTGGATTTGATGATACCAAGTCTTCTAGCAAATGTTTTTCCCCTGACTAGCAAAACAGACATTCCGATTAGAACTTTAGTTAGCTCAAAGAAATGCTTTCATCCTGTCTGCCCAGTAACCCACGCATCCATCACTCAGGATCTGTAACGTCACAATGTGATTGCTCATCTGTCTGCCTCAACATAAGGTATGAGGTTCCGCTGGCAATAAGGCTCCACTCCTTGATTTCTGCTAAACAGTCAGTCTCAGAACACACCTGGAATGGAGAAGACTCTATTAAATATTTTTGTAATCAACAAGTAAGATAGTAAATAGTTTGAAATTCCACTAGCTATTTCTGCTCTCAAAAGTCCTTCAGCCTTGTCTTGAGCTTGTGTTCCCCTTTCCATGCTGCTCAGCCCTTGCTTTCCATCCTTTCCTCCTCCTTTTCCTCTTCAACCCATGCCACTTCTACTATTTACACATAGAACTGTTGAGTCACCTTTGATCAGCTTCTGGCCCTCTTCTTCTGCTGTATTTCTATAAGGAAGCCACTTGAGCCAAAGGACCTGTTACTGTTAGACATTAAAATCATTCCCAGCCTACATTAATGGGAGAAATTGATGGACTGAACTCTGATTGTAACATATGCCAGAGTTTGAGTCAGAGTGGTCACTTTGAGTTGAACCTTTAGTGCTTGGGTTGAGTTGGAGCAGTCTGCTAGATCCCACCATCACTATTGGCTGACCTAGCTGGTTAACTCTGCTTTTCCCTTCTATATGGGAATGTCCTAACTCCATAAACGAAGCAAATGGACACAGGACTTCTTCTCTGTAAGGATCTCCAAACACCATTGCTTCTTTCTCTACATCTCCTACATCAAGTTTCCAAGAAAAGAGTGCTGATCCTGTGCACTGCATTATAAATATTTTATGGTAGATTTTTAAAGACATGCAAAAAAGTAGAGAGGATTATCCAATGAGCTTTCAAGTACCCACCAGTTCTTATCAGCAAACCCGCATATTGAATTACAGCTCACACTTTATGAAGAAGACAGTTAGGGTGTAAACCTTGGTGCCTGAATCCAAACCTGACTGAATAACACTGTAGATTATTAAACCTAGAAATGACTCACTGTAAACACCAGTCTGGGAAGAGTTTGACCATCCTAAATGATAATTTCTGGAATGATCTCATAGGTGTATATGAGATTATACTACAAGAAAAGACAAGATATGATATCTTTTAGTAACCTGTTGCTATTTCAGGATATCATTTACCAGGTGAAACAGTCTTTCAATAATGAGTTTTTTGGTGCCTATAAACAAAAAGAGATTGAAATTGCACGAATAAAAGAAAGAAATGTTCGAATTGAAGAAATTATTTTAGACTTGGAATTGGAAGAAAGTGTCTGGCGACCAGAGTTTGAAGACTGTGAGCAGCCAGAACGAGCGCTTATTGTGGAAGACGAGGAGGTACAGACTAGCCATCTTATCCCTTCCCGTGCTCAGGAGCCCTTGCCAGCTTGTTTGTCTCCCCTCTTGTCTGAACTATTTTAATCAACTGCGTTAGGCAGCGCTAGGAACATGTGACAAACATAGGTGGCAAAGCCTCAGCAGGAAGAGGCTTCTTTTATGAATCCCATGGATCCTGGGAAGGTTTAAATACCAAACCTAGAAGGAGCAGGAACCCAAGGCTGGGACATGGTTGAGTTTCCAGGAGACTGTCTTCAGTGTTAGCTCGTGTCTCTGTGCAGTTTAACTTCCTTTGGCAATTTCCACTCTGCATCTCGTCTACTAAAGAGAAGAGCTCATCTAAGTGAGAATCTCTTAGTTACAACTCCAGGTCTGCCAAGAAGTTCTTTAGTCCAAACAGTTACTAAAAGTAGAACCCCAACAGGCCAGTGAAGCTGAAGCTGGTGGAGTTTGGGTAATCTAGGTCATGGTGGCACTATAGCACCCAGGGGAAGGGTATGTCCAGATAGTCTTTAGTGTGATCCACAGAAGCAGTAGAAAATAAAAACCTGAAGTGGCTAGAAGGGACTATAGGCCATCTTTTTAAAGTTGAAAATACACAATGGAAACCTCTGGCTCTTATGAAATCAACTGAAATTATTTGGGGCAAAATATAATCGTGTCTAGAAGTAACATCTGTTGTGAAGCATGTTAGATGCCAGGCAGCATTCTATGTGTTCCAGTAAGACTGGAATGCATGTGATTACCCAACCTTGATCTCCATTCCCACAGCTGAAGAGAGCAAGGCGTGGGGAAGTTAAATGGCTTGAGCATAGTGTCCTAGCTTATGAATAAGAGTCAAGGTCTAAACACTGTCCATTGTCGTGCTTCGGAAGGCAGCTCCTTCCCCTCTGTACTCTGTCGTCATTCAAATAACTTCTCCTTATTTATTGTTGTGTGTCCTGAGACCTGGATCAAGGTGACAATCAAGACCTCACTCTGCTACCCTCTGAGGTCCCTGTCATGGCAATCACTTCTGCAGTGTTAGTGAGACCCCAGTTCTGCTTGGCTTTAAACTCTAAAACATTCTACACTCTGGAGAGCAGTTGTTTTGCTAAATCTATGATGGTCCTGCTCTGCCTGGCATTTGCACAGGCCACTCAGGCCACCAGTGGGAACAATGCCCACAGGCCCTTCCTGGACTGCTTTTCTCAGCTCTGTGTCTAGTGATTTGTCTGTTCAGACCACACATTCTGGTTCATTCAGAATCCAGATGGTGGTTTCTTGAATACCCCCCTCACCTCTTAACTCTAAGACCTCCATCCTTTTGGGTATGACTGAGCTGACGCTTCTTCATTTTGTCTTTTTGTTTGTTTGTTTGTTTGTTTTTATTTATTTTTTTAATTTTTTTTAATTTATTTATTTTTATCTCAATCACAGGTTGGGTACTTTGAATCTCAGGCGTAGCCCCCTCCCCCATTCCCTCCTACCCTCCCACTCCCTCCCTCACTTCATTTTGTCTTAATCGAAATAAAATTCCTTTCAAATGAGACAGTAGCTGAGAGTTAATAGATAAGTGAGGGACCATTTTTCCAGCATTCTCATTTTAGACCTTATCTTCATCCCACAATAAGAAACTGGTTGAAAATCTGGAATGTCTTTTTAATCCCTTTAATACCATTTAACTTTTTCCCAGACTATAGAAGGAAAATCTGGCTTGATTTTTTTTTTTAAGAAACTCAGCAGGAAACTGCTTTCTCTTTCAGGTTTCAGCTAAAAAACATGTTCATCCATGGAAAAAAGCCAAAACAAATTTGGTCACATCCATTGAAATGAAGAAAATGCTACAATCACAGGTATGCAGCCATGTACAACTAATACCTAAAACTTCCGTTCTATCACAGAAACACACGGTGCATTTGCCACAGTCCAGCGATCCCTTGGATTTCAAATGCTGTCCTTCTGTTCTCTCTATATATCACTCTTCACTTCCCAAGTCCCAAATGTAAATGGTCTAATAGCATGCAGACAGCTGCCTGACTTGTTAGCTCTCTGCTTCAAATACCTTCTCCGATCCTGTTTGTTTGTTTGTTTTTCCTCCAGGCCGCCGCTGAAAGACACAGAGGCCTGATGGACATGATGGGAGGTGTTCTGGAAGTTAAGAAGGAAGACATATTAAGAATGGTAAGATGTTTTGCCGTCTTGTGGAAGATGCAATGAGGTAAAAAGAGCTACTTAAAGTTCATCATTTTCGTTCTCTGGAACTCAGTTTTAGAAACTCTACAGCCCCAATATTCAGTTCACCTAGAAAGATGTCACAGTGGGCCACAAAGCATGTGCTTTCTGTTGCCACATACACTTAGCACCACCAGAAGGAGGAGGAGGGAGAGAGGAGGAGAAAGAAATTAGCACAATCAAGCAAGCATAGTTTCCTTGCTTCACCTACGGATTGAACAAGCATTGCAGAGACATGACATCCCAGGTCTTCCTGGAGTTCCAGGTATAAAGATACCAACACACGTCTGACTGTCCCTCAGGAGCCCAAGGAACCCAAAAATGATCACCCTCTCGGAGTCATAGGGACCTAGTTGTAAGGCTTTTCCACAACCTTCTATCAAAGCACCAAGTTACTCCCTTAACGTTCTGTGTTTTTAACTACAGTCTGAGCTAGGAGGTTTTACTGTAGTGTCACATTACATCTAAACTATATATCCTTGTATCTCCAGGTGATCCCTCAACCTGCCTTCATGGATAAACCCGATGCTCTGTGGACTGAAGAAGAAAGGAAGCAATTCAAAGAGTATGAGAAAAAAGTCAAGGATCTAAATGAAGAGAGAGATAAGTACAGAAAGGTTAGAGGGATGGAAAATTAATATAACTTCTCTAGATTCTCTAGGCCAGATTTTTCCTCGTGCCTCTAATAGCTTAAGGATGGTGATTTGGCTCAAATTCTCTTAAGAACTTAAAGAGATTGGGAGAGACAAAACTGGAGCCTGGGGACACTTAAAAATGTATATAACAATTGCTTTGTGTTCTTATTAATGTCCACACTTCCCACATTGTTAGCATTCGGTTGCTCCTTTGTTCCGTCTTTATGTTTAAGGAGCCCCTATGACAGCACATACATTACAGGGGGCTGCAATTCCTTGGCTCCCGCTATTTGAGTTCAGCAGTGCTTCTGCCTGAGCCAATCGCAACCACAAGGAAAGAAGTTGAGAAAAGAAAAATGCAGTCAGCACGACACACAGTTCAGTCCTTATTTGAGGCTTCTGCAATCTAGTTCTCTTTTTGTTCTTCCAGCTCAAAGAAACAACAGACGCACATTAGAATATCTTACGCTTGTAGCAGAGATTCAAGAGTTGATGGTAATTGGGCATAGTGCTGTACACCAGCAATCCCAACACCTGGAAGGCAGAGGCAGGAGCATCAAAAAGCATCCAGGAAGTCTTCGCAACCTAGGAAGACCCCTCCAAAAATAAATTGATGACATGTAACACAATAAATGAGTTTCAGGGTTAGTGGTCTCAAGAGAACAAAGCAGAGAGATATCATGCAGGACACCCAACATCCTCCTCTGGCCTCCACACCTGTGTGCATAGGCATATGTGTACGCACACACACACGTATGCAGGTGTGCACTTACAACACACCCAAATACACACAAAAAAGGGGATAAAACAAAAAAATGAAAGCAAAAATTCCAAACTCACAGTATTTTAGATGGGTCCGGGTAGTACCTATCTGCCTTCTTCCCGCTTCTTCCATGTGTCAAAATGCAAACCAATTGTGATGAGCATCCATCACCTCCCATTTAGTCTTTAGATGCAGAATTGAAGAAACTTCAAAACTCTATTCAAGAAAGCACACAGGGCTTTGATGACCTTTTGAAGAGACTCTTTGACAAAAGAGTGAAGGCAGAGATGGTCGTCAACCAGGTAAATGAAGGTTTGTTTCTGTATCTTGTCCTTTTAAGTAACCTGCGGGCATGCGTCCATCTAAGGAAGCTGACCGGCACGCTTCCCTGGTACAGAGACCCTGCTTGCTGGTAGAGTCCCAGCCCTCTCCAGCCTGTTGCCACACTCTCTCTTTCTCCTGCTGACTTCTCCAGGGTCCTGATAAGTTCCTGGAGAGTTAGGGAGAAGGAGCTGATGAGGGGTTCTGATAGAAGTAGATATAAAATAGCTGCAAAAGCTGTGCGTGGTATGTGAAAAAGCTTCAAAGAAGCTGTTTTTTTTTTTTTTTAAAGACATGCTTAGAATCTTTTTGTATAGATAATGAGGGGGTGATCAGACAACTAGGCAATGTCCAAAGGACTCGGCAGCTACCATTACTTGCTCTAAAGGACACCATTTAAGAATCAGAAATACAGCTGGGCAGTGGTGGTGCACTCCTTTAAGCCAAGTACTTGGGAGGCAAAGGCAGGTGGATCTCTTATAAGTTCAGTGCCAGCCTGGTCTACGGTGCAAGTTCCAGGACACCCAGAGCTATACAGAAAAACCCTGTCTCAAAAAACAAACAAAACAAACAAAAATCAGAAATACAGGGCTGGGGCAGGATACTTGCTTTACATACGCAAGACTCCAGCACCAATGATGATACTAACAATATTAATTATTATTATGTTGTTGATTATTAATATTATTATTGATTTATCTTTTAGTTAAACACTGGTTATTCCTAAACCAGCTGTATACCCAAATCACCACACAGAGACTAGGATTTATTTAATTAACCTAGAGCACAATGCTGGGCAATAGTTACACCACCTAAACCTCCAAACCTGCATAGTTTGCTCCCATTCAGATTTCCCACATTATACTTGCTTTTAGTTATATCTCAGATCTGGTTCATCTCTCCTCATGGTTCTAAGTCCTGTCCTGCTCTTCTCTCCTCCTCAACTCCTCCCACTCACTTCCTTCTCCTCCCCTCTGGACCAGGATGTCCCACCCTATTCTCTCCACTGCTCAGCATTGTGGCTGGTTGTTTTATTGACAATACAGACAACAAATGGTGGCATGTTTACACAAACTTGAGACAGGTGATGCTTAGAAGAAACATCACAATGCAATGTCTGGATTTAAACCAGATTGTGAGGTAGAGAAATCAGCATTTGAATGAACGAGGGAAAATTGTATACATTCCACAAGAATCTCATACCAACATTATTTTTGCAATTTGTTTAAACTCATCCAGTTTTTCCAAATTCATGGATTTATGACATTTTAAGAAGAAAATGACGGTTGGTCACTATCTCGGTTTCCTTTTCTATTGCTGCAATGAAACAAACACTCTGACAAAAGCAACAGAAGGCAGAAAGGGTTTTTCTAGCTCGGGGTCTTAAACCGTAGACCATCAAGGCAGAGGAGCCCAGGCATCAGCAATGACCTCACTATGTCCAGTCAGAAGAACCGTGGATGTGTGCGTGCTGCCCACATCTCTTCCTCCTCTTGGATGGTCTGTGATCCCCTTCCCCGTTAGTGATCCTGACCACAATCAATGTGGGCCTTCCCTCATAAGTTAATCAAGATAATTCCCCAGCCATGCCCAGAGGCCCTTCTCCCTGACACCCTAGAGTCTCTCAACAGTCAACACCGACCATCAGTCACCTTCAGATAACAAGGACAAGGGCATTGTTCCAAAACTGATAAAGTATCTAATATCTGTTCTGACTTTACTGTACAAACTGTACCCCTAGACAACAAAATCCTAAGTAAGAACATTTCTTTATAAAATATTTCAATGAGTAATTGAAAAAAAAAGAAAGTGAAAACAGACAATGATCGTTTTTTCAACTTTCATTAAATCTACTAGGCTTGTGCTCTGAGCATCTGTAACTACAAACATCCCAAAAAGACAACACAATATTATGTATGCCCTGACAAGAGAACAGAGTAACCCACAGTTTTGCCAAAAGGGTCCAGGCAGGTCTGACCAGACCTCTGCAAGTTGCCAATTTTCAAGGGCTATAAGGGGCTCTGGAGCCTTATAAACTGCCCTATGGAAGTGTTAGGCCCAGGGAGAGCCCAATTACTGAGAAGATCGATGAAGGAAACTCAGAGGCTGGATCAATGCAACGGCAAGAGGTTTATTCAAGCCATCAAGCACTGGGGCTACCCTGCAAACCAGCTAGGAACAGCCCCGAGGAACAAAAGCCTCTGGTTTAAGGGTCTGACAACACTGGATTGGATACAGGGTCTATAGGGTGGTTGACTTTTAAAATGATTGGTTAACGTGGAGTGCCAGGTCCTGTTAATCCTGCCCCAGACACTTGGAGGATACCTGATCTTTAAGTCAAGCCTGGAATGGGGGGGGGGGGTTGGAAGGGGAGACACGGGACAATTAGCACATACCCAGGACCATAGTCATGTTACCTCAGCATATTTTGGGTCCTGGCACTTTCCCAGGTGGCTAGGGATTTTTCTTGTGATTTTTCTTGGAACTATTTCTGAGTCTGTTCTTCCTGGTAAGGTTGGGACCGTTACACCCTTCTGCTTTCTGGAAAAGTACTGAGAGAACTTAGTCTGACATGGGGCCTAAAATTCAAAACGGAACCTGTAAGGCTAGCTCGACTGTCTCAGAAGCAAGCCTTTGGGGAGACACAGAACTGTATACTGCTGCCTGCTACAACTATTGTGAAGGAGAGGAGCGGACGAGAGAGGACATGCAGGTTTTAAGAGATTTAGATGTAACAAAATATTGTTAACAAAAAGTGATGACATGTGCCAGGGGTCCACACTGAGGTAGAATGACAGAAACCCAGGCGTTCGCTATTGTTGAAGCCAAAACAGTGGTCACTACTGGGGCTGAGCTCTTGGTGACACCTGGATTCTGTGCTGACAAAGCTGATGTTTTAAAATTGAGTAGAAACGACACAAACCTGTATCGTACCTCATTAAATAATTTATGGGTATTTGTGTATACATGTGTTTTGCTTACAGTGAAATGACAAATAAGGTAAAATAGCCAAACACTATTGTAAAAGTCCCTATTTGACTTTTCCTTAAGGCATTCATTGGAGTAATCCCTCTTGTCTCATGAGCTTATTTGATTAGTGTCTGGTCTAAGACCATCAGTAAGTTCTTTCTCAGCCTGAAATGTTGGACTTGGTGCTCTTCCACAGGAGGAACTGAAAATAAACAACCTCGTGTTTTCTTTGCTGCTGGATGAAGAGCTGAGCTCCAGGGAACAGTTCCTGAACAACTACCTTTTGAAGAAGCAGGATGAGAAAGTAAGTCGAGAGCTCTCTGGCATCTGTGTCCCGTGTGTAGACACAGATCCTACAGCTGGAGTCTTATTTGATTAGAGCCATAGACTCCACTCTCATCAAGTAGTCTTATGACACAAGAGGAATTCTTTAAAGAAAGGGCAAGTAGGGACCATTGCAATAATATTTGGCTATTTCACTGCGTATTTTTCCTGTTCAGCCATGCTCAAGTAGTGGTTCACACCTTTAATCTGTCATACTCAGAAGGCAGAGGCAGGTGGAGCTCTGAGTTCAAGGCCAGCCTGGTTTACAGAATGAGTTCCAGGATAGCTAGGGCTACACAGAAAAACACCCCCTTAACACTCCCCACTCCAGATACAGCTTTCAAGCATGGAGCAGCTATGGGGCCTTGATGAAGGCATGCAGCCTTTAAAGCTGTTCACAGGTCATTGTCCAGGAAAAAGCATCTGTTACAGACCACATCGTGGTCCCAAGTGCCACTGAACATAGAAGTGATAAACACAGAATGAAAACTTTCATATTCAGAAACACTAAATATGAGCATGACTAGATAAGAGTTATTAAAGATATCATGATATTGATGCTAAGTATTAATACATGCTTCAACAGGTGTCAGCCTACATTTACAGTGTCAATAGAGCATATTATGAATACATTTGCTGCATCATAAATTACCTAAGTACTTACTTTAATAATCTGTTTCTATGGCCAGGTGTGGTGGTACACACCTTTAATCCTAACACTCAGGAGGCAGAGTCAGGCAGAGCTCTGAGTTTGAGGCCAGCCTGGTCTACAGAGTGAATTCTAGGACAGCCAGAGCTACAGAGAGAGAGAGACTCTTGTCTCAAAACAAGCGACTCTAAAGTGGTCATCAAAAAGAATTTCTCAATATTTCTCTCCACTGTGAGTTCACAGATCTCCTTAAAACAAAACAAAAGAAAAAGAAAAAAGAAAAGAAAAGAAAAAGTCTGTTTATAACACATCCCAAGAACTTTTACCAGTCATGGTAGCACATGCTTGTAATCCCAGCACTTGGGAGGCTAACACAGGAGGAACACAAGCTAAAGGCCGGCCTGGGCTACATAGCAAGACAGTATGAAGTTTATTATCACAACCCTGCAGGCTGTTAGACATTGTTAGCAGAGGAGGAAGGCATTTCAGAGACTAGATAACCTGCTCTGACTCCCCCCCACACCCCATTGCATCCTATGAGGTGTCTTCCTGCTCTTAGAATCACCCATAGCTTTGTTTGACTCAAGGGTTCTCCAGTTCCAACTGACTAACCATGCCATTACTGCAGAACAAGACTTTAGAAATCATCCAGAAAGCTAGAGAAGATCTGGATGTGTTAAAGGAGCACCATGACAACTTATTGGCAGAAGACAAGGTGAGTCAGAGACAATGCTGAGTTGTGGCACTTGGGATTGGCAGGGGAGGTTGAGCAGGACCTGAATGGGCTTCCTCCTGGACTGTTCTTCTTTTGTCATCTTCAGTTGTGAGTTTTATTCTGCATGGTTATTTTGCATTTCTGAAAGATCCGTGGATTAGAGGAATTTTTGTCAATTTTCCTAGGTTAAGCTTTTACTTGTAGAAAAAAAAGTGTAGGAGAGGTCATTAAGTTTAGGGTTCTCAAACTTGGGGCTGTGGAGCCCATAAGTTCCTCATAAAATAAGCTTAGTGGTATGGCCAACAGCTTGTAACAGAAACAATAGCTAGAATAACAAAACGGGATGGAACAAAAGGATGAAATGAACAGTGACTTGCATGTTTCCTGAGTAAATACTATTTGGGAGCACTTCCAGATGATTGTTCTTAAAAATGTTATATACTATAATATTTTTAATGCCCTGACATGCTCCCTAGGAACAGATCTTTGAGGAAGTCTTTCCATAGAAAATGGTTGCTCTCTTATAACTGTAAAAACCAGATCTTAAGGTCACACTGGTACCATCTGTATTTTAGAAATCGCATTACCCAGTGAGAAACGTGCATGTGTTTCTGCAATCCTGGAGATACTGTGTTTATCCTTAGGTTCTGGAACGCAGCTTCAAAAAGGAATTTTCTGAAACTTCTGGACACCATGTGGATATACTCTACAAACTTTTCAAGCGCCGGCCAAGGTCTGTTTCTCTATGCTATCAAATTGGATCTGGGGGGGGCGGGGTGGAAAGAGCAGGGTCTTTTAAAAGAATTATGAGGGCCAGAGAGATGGCTCCACAGGGTCAAGCCTGGTGACCTGAGTGGTACCTTAGGGTCCACATAGTGGAAGAAGAGAACCAACTCCCACAAGTTGCCCTCTGACCTCCACAGTTTGCCATGACACAGACATGTGTGCACATGCAAAAAAAATTTTAAATTAGCAAATAAATATCAAAAGTACAGTATAATTTTTTTTGCCTTTTCCCAATTAGATAAAAAATAATCAGTGAACCATCCTGAGATGAATACGTCCACCTGATCATGATTAAGTGCTTTCCAAGATCATGCTGGTGTCCTATGCTAGAGCATGAAGTGTAATGACCTCTTTTCACTGTTTAAAAATAGTCAAGTGTCTGTGCTATTTCACACATGAAAAATCTTAAGCCATAGCTGGCATACATGTTTTCCAAAGACATATTCCAACAGACATAAGCCCGTCATTCTGGTGTAAATTGGAGTTACGTGAGATAGGCTCCCGAGACTAAATGCATTTGAGGAACACTGGTTGTTGTTGTTGTTGTTTTGTTTTTATTTTTGTTTTCGTTTTTGTGTTTTTACAGCTCAGTGGCATTCTTTATTGCAAAGCCTCCCAAAATTTGCTAGTGGCTTTTGGATTCCCAGAAATAGGAAGATAGTCAGCAATGTTTTCCTAATGTATCTGACCACAAAATTGCTTTTCCTCAGAGAATCTCATGTGACTGTCTATGCTCAAGACAAAGTTTTTATTTGCAATATTTTATAATAAAGTTTAAAATAAAAAATGCAGAAGAAAGATAGCTCAAAATAGCGATTATCTAGAATTCTGAAATATGTTTCTAAGCTGGGAGGAGTATTGAAATAGCTTGCTGATTTGTAACATAATAAATTTGAAATTTCAAACAAATGTAATACAAAATCATGGTGTTTGCCACAAAGGAGAGAGATAATTTATGTGAGGCATACAAGCTCTTGGTCTTAACCTTTGACAGATTACTGTGAACTCTTCGAATTTAGCCTGAGACTTGTCTCATGTCTTAATTTCTTTCCCCATCTGCCTCCTCTCCATGTTTGCATTTGTGTGTGCGTACGTGCGTGCATTCGTGTGTGTGTGTGTGTGTGTGTGTGTGTGTGTGTGAAAGCCAGAGGTAAAACTGTGATGTAATTCCTCAGTTGTTTTCCACCTTTTGGGTTGAATTGATGTTTTTAATTTTTGAGGCAGAGTCTCTCACCAGCCTGGATCTTGTCAGTTTTTCTAGGCTGACTAGCCAGGGAGGCCCCAGGATCTGCCCACCTCTGCCCATCCATGCTCGGATGGGTCACAAGCACATACTACAACAGTAGTAGGCTTTTTACATGGGCTCTGGGGACTGAGGGCAAGTGTTTATCATGTTCAGTACTGACAGAACTATCTCCCTAGCTGAGTTCCCCTTCTATTTATTTTTTGAGACAGGGCCTTAACTATACAGCATTGGCTGGCCTGAAGCTCAATATGTAGTCCAGACTGGCCTCAAATTTTAGTTATGTTCTTGTTTCAGCCTCTTGAGTGCAGAGATTAGTGTGAGCTACCAAGTTTGGTTACAAGTGTGCAATACAGTAAACCCACAGGAAGCGCTTGATCCCCAAATAACATTTCTTTTGAGATCTAATTCCGCTGTCTCTCAGACCCAGAGCTGGCCTTTGGCCAGTAGCTTCTCCCAGAACACAACTACCCTATGCGGAGATGCGGATGAAGTGTCACTGGCTGTACACTGCCAGGTATCTCCACAGGGGCTGCATAACACAGCTCTTTGTAACCGTCTTCCCCTCCCATCCACAGCCCAAGAAAATTAAGCTACCTCATGATTGTAGACAGAAAGAGCCCTTTCCCAGTTCTATATGTGTCCAGGTAGACCCCACTGAAGAAAAGATACCAGAAGAGGCTACTATGCCAGATAGGCCCAGGGAGCACACACACACTAACTGCTATTAGGGATTTATTTCTTCTAACACAGAAGAAATGGGTTTCCTAGCATGGGTAAAACTGCCGGTGCTGGCACTAATTAGAGATACCTGTAAGTCCAGAGCACGTCTGGGAACCTAGAGTATGAAATGACAAAGTGGATGCTTGTCCTTGGAGTAACCCATTCACTAGCCCTGAAGTGACAAAGGAAATGACCAGACAACTTCAGGCTCATGCTAATGGTCTGTGATGTAACAGTGGGTTGTTTGGCTGGTTGGTTGGTTGGTTTGCTTTTTGGTATTTGTTAGAGTATTAAAGGTTGATGATTTTTTTTTCTTGCTAATACCAGGGTTCCCAAACAGAAAACACACACAGATGTGAACACTCTTATTCCTTACGGCGAGAGACCAGGACCTGGCAAGTTAAATAAGGACACCTTTTCCCAGCAAATGAAATCCATGGACGAGTTGGACAATATCAGTAACATGCCAGAAGGCTTGGACCCCTTGGTCTGGGAACATTTCTGCTCAATCAGACGAGCAAAACTGGAAAATGAATACAAAGTACATAACTTCATTTTAAATTTTAAGTATTCCAAAAGCAAATATCACATGTGTCAGTACATGTATTAAAAATAAGAGCTTCTTGCTGGGTAGTAGTTTGTAACAAATCAAATAACATTATTTGTGTTGATGTAAATCCTCAAGGTCCAAAATGTGTTCGCTGTGCACTGGAAATAGATGTGGCCAGTTTCTGAGATGGGCTTTTAGTGGAAAACACACTATAGATTCCACCTCCCATCAAACAAATAAAAAGTGTCTCCTTAATATTTTTACATTGCTTATAAGCAGAATAGTATCTTGGAGAGAGTGTGTTCAATAAAAAGTATTAGTGAAATTAAATTCATCTGTTTCAGTTCACTTTTTATAAAGTGATTATAAGAGAATTTAAAGTTACACACATGACTCTCGTCGCTCTTCTTCTGGACAGCACTGCTAGAAATGATTTTGCATAGAATTATATTTAGCTCCCCAGAGGCAGCATCATCATTTGCTAGAAGAGGGGGAAGGAGATGAAGAAAAGGTAAGAGAGTGAGAAGCTGTTTAGCTGTGAAGAGACCCTCCTGCCTTTTCCAGCTTCTGTCTTTCTCGTAATTTCCCAAAGTCGGTACACAAACATCAGCATGGCAAACTTTCATTAGGTGTCTGTAAGTCTAGAAATTTCATCTGAAGTTGATGATAACAGATTTCAAAATGACCTGTATTTGTGTACATCACACACACATACAATACATACTTGATTTTCAGCCAGAGGCCAACTTGGTACTCTGTAAATTCCTTATGGAATGTGCCCACTATGTTTTATGTAACTCACCAGAGTTATGAAAAGATTTCCCCCGTAAGAAAGGCAGGCTTGCTAAGATTTTGTAAGAAAAAGTCCCGGGACAGAAGTTGGCTCCTGTCAAACCCCCACATGTACTGACCTGCTGGTGTTGGGCTTATCAGGTGAAGCAGAAGGCAGCCAACCTGCTTGAAATGATGACTTTTCTCCGGAAGCGAGTGGAGGATGATGAGGCTGTGCAACGTGAGATCGAAAGAGTGCTTCATGAGCTCCTCCGGTAATTTGACCCTCTCAGGTTTTTTTGGGTTTTGTCATTCATATTCACAGTCTGAGCTGGCTCTGTTGAGTAGGGCCGGCCTCCTGCCTGGCTGGCCCTCAGCTGGCTCTGTGGCTCTCAGTCCTAGCACTGTGCTGAAACGTTCCATTTTATAGAGTGTGGTTCGTAACACAAGAGAATTTCAAATGAGAATTCACCATGTGTGCTCCTAATACAAAAAAACAAACTTTCAGGGAAGGGGGTGGGTAAAGATCCCACAAAAGTGCAAAGAACCTGTCTCTGCCCATGGAGACTGCTGGGCTCAAGACTGAGTGGAAACCAAGCTGATTCCTATAAACATCCACCAGGTTTAGGTTTTTGTTTTTGTTTTTTGTTTTTTTTTTGGGAGCCTGGTGGTTTTTACTGAGTGCTTTGTATAAAGTCTTTGCTTCAAAAGGCCGCATGTATTGCCACATGGATAAATACTTCTGTGACATTCCCAAATTCATTGTTATACATCAGTTTCAGATCGAGGCTATAGGGGGAATATGAATTATGCCATAGATTTGATAAGTAGCATATATATTTAATATTGTTATATTTTCAGATATCAGTAAGGTCAAAATGTTGATAGACTTTCCACTTAAAAGTATTTCTACTTTTTTTTAAACTTCTTTTTATTACAATCAAGACTATAATCTTACAGAAAAAGTTCATGACTGTAATTTGGTCCACACTGTTGTTTAAACAGCACAACTAGAATTCCAGATCAAGTGAAGGGGCACTTAGAGGGCCTTCTAGAAAGGCACATCTTTGGGGAAATACTGGTCAAGCTGCTTAGGGTGCATTCCTTAGGTTGGTCAGAATTTTATTTCCCAGATAATAAGTGAAGTCTGAAACCTAAATATATTACAAATACTTCCTTTGAAGTCTTTTTCCATTTAGATTACAGGATGAAAAAGTAAAATTCCAGCTGAATTTGACAGTACAAATTCTTCTTAAACAAGGACAAGTAGAACTGGAGAATTTCCAGTTGAGTCTGGAGTATGCTGATGCAATTCTCATCAATAAGAACATAATTGAGGACTTGAATTCTGTGATTCGGGTAATTATAGTTTTTGAACATACTGCCCTTTGTATAAAATGCTTTATAGTGTCTCTCGTTTTTATGGTAAATGTGCTGGCTACTTTTATGTCAACTTGACACAAGCTAGAGTCGCTGGAGAGAGGGAGCTTCAGTTGAGAAAATGTCCTTATATGGTGGGACTGTAGGTAAGCCTGTAGGGCATTTTCTGAATTTGCGAATGATGTAGGAGGCCCCTACCCATTGTGGGTGGGGCTACCCCTGGGGTGGTGGTCCTGGGTTCTATGAGAAAATAGGCTGAGCAAACCATGAGGAGCAAGCCGATAGGCAGCACCCATCTATGGCCTCTGCATCAGCTCCTGCTGCAGGTTTCTGCCCTGCTGAGCTCCTGTCCTGAGTCCTTTGATGATGAACACTGAAGTGGAAGTGGAAGCTAAATAAAGCCTTTCCTCAAATTGTTTTTGGTCATGGTGTTCCGTCATAGCAATGGTACCCCTGACTAAAACAGCAACTTTAATTCAGTTAGAACAGTGTTTCTTGTCAATAGTTGCCATTAGAATCACCTGCAGAACTTTGTAAACATGCCAAGACCTCACTCACAGATATAAATATTTTTTTAAATCTCTCTACATGATTGTAAGGTATTGAAAGTTCAGGACAGTGCTAAATGTCCATTCTAATGTACCTTTGTTAATATAGTTTATAATCTTTATATATGCTTTATAATCTTTGATTTATATAGTTCTGCTATATCTCTACGGCTCTGGGTTTGGATATGAAAGTTCCAACCCCGAGATTTTCTCTAGTCTAAGGTTTACCAATCTTACCAAGTTTGTTTTTCCAAGAACCAACTTTTGATTTCATGGATTTTATTGTTTTCTATTTTCCATTTCACATATCTCCATTTTACTTTATTTTTCCTCTGGCTTTGACTTTAGCTTCTTTTGTTGTTGTTGGTTAGTTCAATGATGGGGTTTTTGTTTGTTTGTTTTTGGCACATAAAGTTAAGTTATTGGTGCAAATTCCTTGTCTCCTAACTGTGTAACAAAGAAAGAATTGGGGATTAATGCCTACATAGCTTTGGTAGTATTGGAAGCTCTGCCCTGCTAAAGCTCGGCTCCTCTGTTCATTCTGTCTTCTCACATTATGTACTTATTAACACTAATTTATGTGACTGGCTGTGTGATTTTTATTTTAAAAGGAGCAACTAGGAACCAGATGGGATTTTAGTATGAATGGATTCATAGTTCTTCAGTAGTATTTTTATCTCTTCATTTTTCTTTGAGTTTCTTGTACTATGTCTTATTTCAACGTGATGGACTTCCTCTGGCATCTTTTACAGAGCCAGTCCACTAGCAATAGATTTCCTCCATCCACTTGCTTCCCCTCAAAATGTCTTAGTTTGTCCTTCTATTACAAATATTCCACTCTGTTTATATTTTTGAGACAAGGTCTTTCTATATTGCCTAGGCTGGCCTCAACTTGGACTTCTTCCACCTCAGCATTCTGAATGCTAGGACTCCGGGAGCCCAGCTCAGCCTTCCTTTCTGAAACGCAGCTTTTGTAATTACAAGCTTCTTAAATTCTTGGTTGACAGGGTTTGTGTGGGGGTCTTTTTCTTTCTTTTTTGTTTTGCTTCAATATTTATTCCTTACCTTTTCTGTAGGAGTATATGGTTTGCTTTGCTTTGCTTTGCCTTTTCCCATTTTGTCTTTTCTTCCTTCCCCTAGCCAAAATTGTTCTTCTGAGCCAGGGCTTGCTGTTCTCTAAGTGGTTGGAGATTCTATAAGGAAAGTGGCGGAAGTGGCTCTATAGGGGAAAAGGTTAGCTTTTCCTATATGCTGGTTCCAGGCTTTCTCCAAGACTAGACAACCAAAGTAGACGCCCAACTTTCTACCTTCTACATAGTAGAGGTTTGCAGAAAATGCTATGCTTAGCCAGGTTTAACAATACCTGTAATTCAGGGGTCAGCATGAAAGATACTAATTCAGTGCCATCCTAGATTATGGACCAAGATCTTGTGTTAGACTATCTTAAAAGTATTAAAATTGTAGGTTGAGTAGCTGAATGGATATTGTATTGTTAATGATGGTGGAAAGACTGGGAGATGGTAGCTTTGGCTGGGGGTCCCAGAGTGAAGAGGTTTGACCTTTGTTAATTTATGTGCTTGATGTACTGATAATTGAAATAGGTAATGGATGCATTTTAAACATTTCGGTGGAATGTCCAACTTGACAGAATTTAGGGTTGAATATTCTTTATAGATCACATGTAAATAGATCACACTGCATATAGATGATCATATACAGGTATCTACTTATAGGTAATTTAAGCCATGAGATTGGTTGAAACAATCTAGGAAGTTAGATAGACCAAAAATAGGAAGTTTGCGCACGCACCTCCACTCCAGCTCTGAAAGGTCCAGCACGAAAGGAAACAGGGAAGGGGGCGGGAAAGCTTCTAGTAAAGTAGAAGAGAAAACCAGGGTACTGAGTAGAGATTCGCGCACAGTGTGAACTATTTGACAGGAGTGTTCTCAGGAAAGGGTGGAGGAAAGGATGCCACTTGTGAGGTAAAGACGGGAAGACAACCTGCAGCACTGGCCAAGATGAAGGTGGAGAGGGCAGAAAGGTCAAACACAGTAGCTTTCTAATGGAGCACCTTTGACATCTGGGGTGGGAGATCGTTTTCCACGGGGTCTGCCCTGTGTTTTGTAGGCTGCTTAGCAACACCCCTGGCCTCCACTCACTAGATGCCAATAGCAACCTCTCTGGCTGTGCCAGCCAAACATAACCTAAAGTTTGTGGCCCTCCACTGGGCCAACATGCTTTCCTCGGCAGAGAAGTGCTTAAACTGAAGCTCTCTTGAACAGCTGGGCTGAGCTGCATGGTGCTCACCTGTAATCCCAGCACTCCGGGAGGCTGAGGCAGGCAGGTCTCTGTGAGTTTAAAGCTATTCTGGCCTACAAAGCAAGTCCAGGACAGCCAAGGACAAAGAAACTCTGTCTTGAAAAAAAAAGAAAAAGAAAGAAAGGAAGGAAGAAAAGAAAAAGAAAGATTTTTTGAGCTTCTGATGGCCAGTTGAAGTGTGTGAGCAGGGAAGTAGGGTGACTGAAATACAATTTTAAAATGTTATTAAAAGTAAGAAATGCAAGGAGTTGAGAGACCAAGCTATAATCAGAAGGTGAAAATAATAAGAGTAGAACATGGTATAGCTTAGTTGATGCACTTCAAAAAAGCTAGATTTTTGGAAAGCGAAGAAAAAAAGAAGAAAATGAATGCAAAATGGTAACTGATGGGGTTCTTATATAAATTGTTTGACTGCTTCGCTGACAGTATAGCCCAGCCTGGCTTAGAGCTTATTGTGT
The DNA here is from genome assembly GCA_028658305.1 of Pachyuromys duprasi. Classification (NCBI taxonomy): domain Eukaryota; kingdom Metazoa; phylum Chordata; class Mammalia; order Rodentia; family Muridae; genus Pachyuromys; species Pachyuromys duprasi. Next base: position 58,164,914 of record CM053762.1, on the reverse strand, counting down.
AGCCAAAGCAGTCCCGTACTTCGGACAGGCTTCCTGTCAGAGCCTCCCAAGCGCTAGAACCACAGGTAGGAGCTGCCAGACATTTTTACTTTCTAGATCCTTTTAGTGATCTTAGAACAATTTTTATTTAATTTAAATACGGTTTTTATAAATGTTCCTTGATTTTATTAATAATGAGAACAGACAATATTAAATAATATTTAAGTTAATTGAATAAGCATTTAATATTTTATTTGATAAAATATGTTTAATATGTAATTAATTTAAATGTTACTTATTTAAAATATTCTTTAATTTCTTATAGGTTACTGCATAACCTATATGAATAAATTGAATGTATGAATATATTGAATAGATGAACATATTGAATATATGAATATACACCCTAATATAAGTATATTGAATGACCATTATTCTAGGTGAGGTACAAAGCAGTGGGCTGTTTGAAGTGTCCTCTGACATTTTATTTGCTACAAGACAAATGCTAGTTTGCCTTAGCCATGTTAACCACGTGTTTAATCCAGGAAGATCAGATGCGAAGACCAGGAGGTCTCCAAACCCATACAGGTTATCAGGTCGAGTCTTAAAGACCAGCTTCAGATGTTCTGCAGTTCTGGATGGAGAATCATAGTGACTACCATATCTTTTTAGACTCAAGGACAAAAAAAAGTGGCTAGCATGATGGAAAGTAAAGACGTCCACAAAGGAATATATCAGATTGAGTGGGAGCACAAGAAAATGGAGATGGAAATGGAAGATCTAAACCAGAAGGCCTGGGATATTCAGATGCTGTTTTTCTCACGAAACCGTCAAAAGGCTAGTCTTCCCCAGGCCCCCGCGTGCGTTCATTCATTCATTCACAGATACTTAATAGGAAGCCTCCCTAAGGACAAGCATACACCAAATTTCATGAGTCTTTTCTTATTTGCTTATTTCTCATCTCTCTGAATACTCACTCAGGCTTAAAATTTTGAGTCAGCTTTGGTGTCTCTCTTTCCTGTACTACCTGTCTTTCTAAGTTTAGCTATTTATCTTTTCTTTCTTTGTCTCCTCTTTTTGACACTGTTTTCACTGGTTTACAGTAAGATGCAGCGCATCTTACGATTAGCCTCTAAAACTAGTCTCTTGGTCTGTGGTTTCTCACACTCTCATATTGTACACCTCGCTCTCTCCCCCTACTCTCTCTGGCTCCTTTCTCCCTGCTCTGTGTCTGTAACTCTCTTCTATTCTCTCTCTCAAAATTCATATAGTTTATTTTTGTGTACTGCTGTCATACTGACTTCCTACTCAGTTCTAGTGACATCTGCTCAAATGTTTTAATATTTATTTTAGCTGCCGAATAAATTACAAAGTCCCTAGGTAGGCAGGGTCTTTCAACTTGCCCTTAGGGACAGTAAGAGGAACAAAAGCACTATAGTTTTTATCCATCAATATTCGCAAATGAAATGGAGGAGGAAGGGAGGGAGAGGAAGGCATGTGTGTGGAGGCTCAAGATCAACATTGGATGCCTTTCTCAGTAATTTTCCCACATACTTCAGCTAGCCTGGCTGACCAGCAAGCTCCAGGGCGACCCCTAGTGCTGGGGTTAGAGACTTTTACGTGGGTGCTAAGACTGAGATCAGTCTCACCTGTGTGGCAAGCCTTGTTTCAACTAAGCCATCTCCCAAGGGCTCACATAGATCACCTTTTGCTCACAATGGCTCTTCCTCCCCCACCTCCCATGTCTTCCCTTCGTTTGTTCCTTGTTCCTTCCCTTCCTCCCATCCCATCTACCTGGTTTATCAATATTTAACTTTCTCCATAATGCCTTACTTGATTTCCCAAGTCTAGAGAAACTCTAACCCATCACAGACTGCCTTGCCTACACTTGTCCTATCTTCTGTAACTCCTCTTTTTCTTGAAGGCTAGGTCATGCTCTCTGTCCTGTACCTACTTTGGTTTCTTTAACTGGGACACTATTAATGTGGGACCCAAGTGAGACACTATGCTTTCAGTTGAATGAATGAAAAATTTCAGCATTTGTAATGATTAGCATATAGATGTTGCTAGCTAAATACAAGTAAATATTATAGCACAAAAGGCCAAATTAATCTTAACATACAGATATTTGTTACAAAAAAACTACAATTTTCAAAACTTTATAGTTACCTAAAGGAAATAGAAAAGGTATTCTTACATGCATTGTGATATATTCTTTCTCCCCCTCTTAAAGTTTCTAAATGAACCAAACTACGAGACTGTCATTGCCATTGAGATTGGGATAATGGAACAAACCATTAATGTTCTAGAGAAGGTCAGTCTCAAGAAAATCAATTATTATAATGCTAAGTTTCGAATCATGTAGGCAAAGAAATGTTTCAGTTATGAATGCAGACATAACCAAATACAAACTTGGTAAATCCCTGAATGGTGTCTTTGCGACCGTAGCCAGTAATGCACATTGCAACACTTCTCTGGAAATTAGAATTAATCTCTGGGGATATATGTGGATGGATGTGAATTTGTTTTCACATTAGTTCAATCTGAACCAGCACTGATAGTTTTCCTGGAATTTTGAACTTTTTATTTTAGTATAATATCACAACAAAACTTGTTTTACTGTATAGTGTATAAAATGGAAGGAAAGTAATTGCCAAAGTTTTTAAATGCTCATTTTAAGACCGTATAAAATACTTTCTAAAGTATAGTATTAACATTGTCTTTTACAAAAAAAAAAAAAACTGAGTGTTTACAATGGACCATCTAATAGGCTGGGGATATAGTATGTTATCTTAGTGATGATAAAGTATTTTAACAGTATAAATGATTTTATAAACTTTTTTTTCAAAATTGTTTTGGGGTTTCATGGGAACAAAAATTTCAGACTCACAAGAAGAATGTAGAAAACTGCAAAAAACTACTCAAGAAGTTGGGAAGATACAGTAATCAAAAGGATGTAGCAAATTACGCTCTGAGCTGTAGTCTACGGGAGGAATTGGTAGCTGTCTCAGAGAGACAGGACATCTGCAATGAAATGGGTGAGCTTTTTCCTTCAATTAAAGGTAACTGGTCATGGTATTCTAACCAGCCCCCGATACTGAACCACCATAAAGCTGCCGGTGTGCCTCCACACAACTGATCTTAGGTGTTGGTAATCAGCCAGCTAAACCCTGTCTCCATTTCTGGATTAGGGTCCATACTGACGTGTGAGAAGATTGCCAGACAACGATACCATAACATGATGAAACACCAGAAGTTGACAAACATTTCAAAACAGCAAGCTGAGCAGATTTCAATACTGCAGGCTGAAGTGGAAAGATTGAGGATGAAAACCTTCCCTGCTCTTGTTCCAATGTAGAACACCAACGGGAGCAGAAGGCAGACCAATGCCAACATAATGTCACATGCATAGAAACGGCCTCTTTTGCTTAACCTGAGTAGGCTAACTCTTACCTGCATGTTTTTAATAGAGTTTAGGTTAATCAGTTATTTGTCCTACATGAATAAATGAATAAAATTCCATAAAGCGTCATTTATACTAATTAAATATTTTTCAGGCAGGAAACATTGAAGATTTATTTTATTCAATTAAAGTTACTAGAATTTTGGAAATTTTACCAATGAAACCAAAGAAAATCAGTATTTTTTCCAATACTTAAGTCATTTGTAAATTATTTTTGGAAACATAGTCTTCCTTCCTTCCCTCCATTGCAACAGAAGCCAATTTTTCACCCAAACAGGGTTCAGCAAGGAAAGGGTTCCTTTCCTTGAAATAGTTGGTTCTAACTCATGTAGATGATGCCAATTCTGTAGGACAACCCACTGATAAACAGAAATCCATCCACTCTTCCACAGCTGTGGCCCGCCGCGTTCCAAGTGACATCACCAGGATCATTTACCAAAGTCTTCACGCGATATCAATGCCCTACTTTCCTGCAGTTTATAATCTATATTTAAGCTTAATATACACCACCATATCTAATATATACTGGAACAGGTTTTAAACAGATCAAAACAATCTTTCATTTAGGAGCATGCTCCTGTAAGGCCAAGATCGTTAGAATTGGCTGCCAACCTGGGTTACACAGTGAGACTCTACCTCAAAGAATACAAATTTTCCCTTAGCTTGTTTGTCCTATTCCTGTGCATTCATTTTTATCTTATATTTTATCTTATTGCTATCCCTTAGAAGCCTGTTTTAGTTTTCTAAGGAGAGACATAAAGGGGTGGGTCTGGATAGGAGAGAATGTAAAGAAGAACTGGAAGGGGTAGAGAGAAACTGTAATCAGATATATCACGTGAGAGGGAAAAAAAAAAGAGCTCCTTTCAATAAAAGAAAAAAATTGATACTACCAACTATCACAGATGTGAAGAAAGCAGAAAAAATTTCACTTACAAAAACCTCTCACGGTGGTTTTTAATTGATTACCTGATCAGTGCTCAATGCTCCATGGGTGAAGAGCAGCATGTGTGAGGACCTTGCTGACTCTTCCCTCCAAGAATGAGTACAAGGCTGCCAGGTTAGTCGATTTAGCAGAGAAGCCATTGGTAACATTTCCTGATTTCTGGGAGGATTTTCTGAGAAGCTCAGAGATGCAACTAAGAGGGTGTGCAAGGCAGGAAATACAGGCACTTTGTACTCAGCCTGGGTTGCCAGTTCCTGGCAACTGCAGTCAACCATGGATAGTCCAGACTTGGCTCTTCACTTTTCTAGTACTATAAAGGCCATGTCACTAAGGAGTTGCCTGGATACTCTATTAACTAAAGACAATGTCCTAAGTTTAAATGGCTAATTCTGATCTTAATAGACCAAACAGTACATGCCACATCTGTTTTGTCACCAACTCTAGGTAGTGCTCCTTCCTCAGCTGAGGCACAGATGAGCTGGGGACTCCTGCTCTCACACTGTGTTCCAGAGGAAGCCTTTCCAAAGATCCCTTCCAGTTTAATAGTCTGACAGGTACTTTGAAGGGCTCCCATGCTGCACACTGTAAGTCATCTCTCGGTGCTTACTGTTCATGGTACCAATTCCGCTAAGTTTCTGCTGAACAGCAGTCATGTTCACAGTTTTTACAGTTCATTACCAACTAGTGATATAGTCAACTAGCATAGCATGGCTTACTGTACAGGAAGAAAGGATTCACAAATGCAGATGGCAACAGGGAATTTACATGTATATATGGTAGTTGGGTGTGTTACAGGTTTTGAGTTCCCTGTTGTTGCAAATAGCAAGTTTTTAGATCAAAAGGGAATGAGAAGGTGTGCACAACTGAACGAAAAGTTCTTGGGAGAAGGCTCAAGGATACAGGCCTTTACAAACTAATAACCAGTGCTTTCTAGATCCCAAGCAGAAAGCATGAAAGCTTCAGGAATGCTTGGCAGATAGACCAACAAAGCTCTCCCTCCATCTAGCCACCTACAGACTGTTCTTTTGTTTAATGCTTATTTTACAATTTATTCATTTTATATCCCAATTGTAGGCCCCTCCCTCTACGCCTCCCAGTCCCACCTTCCCTCTCCTCCACTTCCTCCCCCTCCCCGTCCCCCGCCTTGCCCTTCCCCTAGTCCACTGAAAGGGGAAGTTCTCCTCCCCTGCCATCTGCCCCTACCTTACCAAGTCTCATCAGGACTGTCTGGATCTTCTTCCTCTGTGGCCTGGCAAGGCCACATCGCCAGAGGCAAGTGTTAAAAGAACAAGCAACCTGAGTTCATAAGAGACAGTCCCTGCTCACCTTACTTGGGTACCCACATGGAGACTGAGCTGCTATGGGCTACATCGGAGCAGGGGATCTAGGTCCTCTCCATGCATGGTCCTTGGTTATCAGTCTCTCCAGGACCCCCAGGCTCAGATGCTGAGATTCACAGGCAAACTTTTGGCAGAGCAGAATCTTCTAGAAGGCCGGGGGTAGAAGGACACACTAGGGACAGGAGCCCCACAAGAAAACCAACAGAGACCCACTGTTGTTGAACACGCCAACTTTTTGTTTATACAACAGCTGCAGCAACATACTTTTCCACTGGGCTTTCTCAAACCTCAGCAACTGGGCCCGCTTAGGACACATCTCCACATCCAGCTAATAGCTATCCTAGTGTTTTTGTTTTTCAACAGGATTTTTGTGTAGCCTTGGCTGCTCTGGACTCACTTTGTAGACCAAGCTGGCCTTGAACTCACAGAGATCCACCAGCCTCTGCCTCCTTGAGTGCTGGCATTACAGGTGTGCACCTTCTCACCCTGCTGTATCCTAGTTATGTAACTTAGGTAGGGTTCTGGCTGAGGACTCACTATGAACTCAACAGACCCTTCTAATTTACATCACAGATGAAGCTACAAAGGCAATTGTGAAGAACCTTTATACCAAGAACACCTCTATGTAGGATACGAAGCTTCCCAAGAAATAGATGGTCATTTTAGTAAATGAGGAAAACAAGAAACAAATTTGGGAGAAAAATTGTTCACATACAAGTTTAATTAGATTCTAGATTAGCAGAAACAAAGATACGGTAAGCTGATGAAGATAGGTCCATAAACTTAGAGGCAGGTTACATTTAGGCCAGTTGCCGTTTAAACATTCAACAGACTACTTTTTAACACTGTATATAAAACCTTTTGCCACAAAATCAATGTATTAAACCTGGTTTCTAGAATTATCCAAACTTCTTTTTAACCACAATTTAATTTTTTATACTTACTTAAATATTTTCTTTAGCAAACATATCCAAAATACTAAGCTTCACTTTACAATTCCATTTATAAGTCAGAATATCCTGAACTGTTCAGTATTCCTCCCTCTATGCCACAACAGCTTACATCTTTCTTCCCTTTAGAACATTTATCTTTTCACGTTGTCATTCTCAGATATTCTGTAGAGGGCCCAAGTATACAGCTCACTTACGAGCACATGTAAGGCCATGGGTATGATCCCATCACCTCAGAGACAGAGAGAGAAAGAGAGAGAAAAAAAAGAAGCCTGAAGGGAAAAAACCAAAACGTATCAAATCCCTGTAAATTCCTCTTCTGTTCTGCTGTAGTGCACCACTTTTTCATCTATCCCATAGTAGTCGATCAACTCAGTGAGGCTCAGCTTCTCATCCTCATCCTCCGACATGATCTCCTGCAGCTCATAGAGCAGCTGCTGGCTGCACTTCCTCCACTTCTTTATTAACATCTCCAACTCAGACAGGTTATTCTGAAACAAAAAAGCAAGGTCAGTGATCAGATATTCGTGCATTTTAACTTATACCATCATTGTGACTACATTGGTTCCTGCCTCAATTTAAAGGCTAATACAGCAGGCGTAACAGGCAACACAGGTTCTGGGAAAACCTCACCTTGGGGGAAAATTATTAAATTCACATATTAAATAGCATTTGAGGTTTTAAATACACTTTTATATTACAACTATACTTTTAATATATCATGCTGCGAACCTCAAACTGCTCTTAAAGGTGAAAATATTCAAGTTAATATTTCCAACATTAAGAACAAGTCACATTTAGAAAAGTCCTAAAAATTCAAAACCAAAAATAAGATACACTATTCTCTCATTTATTCTACATTTCTGTAAAAGAGTAAGATGTTACATGGCCAAGAACTACCCACATAATGTAAGTCATCTCCTTCTAGGTGTGTTTTAACTCAACCTATGTTGAAACCTAAAACTGTTTTCTCAAATGAAATGTCTAACTTAGAGATACAAGATCATTACTGAAAGTACATTATACTGTATTGTGTGGTCTAATTTTAGTTCTATTGTCATCCCTTTCTGTTCCCACCATGTATTTTTTAAAGGGTTTATTTATTATTTATACAATTTTGTGCCTGCAGGCAAGAGGGCACCAGATCTCATTATAGACGGTTATGAGCCACCATGTGGTTGCTGGGAATTGAACTCAGGACCTTTGGAAGGCCAGCCAGTACTCTTAACCTCTGAGTCATCTCTCCAGCCCCTCCCACCATATTTTCATCTAACAATTTATACTTCTAATCCTGCTACTGGCTAGAAATTAAAGTTGAAAAGCTCCATCTGTGCATTAAACAAAAACTGTGGCTTTTAAGTTGTACCTCATGTTGAAGGGGCTTATCTGTCTCACTCTAAATCAATTACTTCTATTTTAGTTAAAGCTGTTGTAAGCCAGGTTTATGTTTATCAGACTAAAACGAATTTATTTCCAAATTCTGAAACTACTTTACTGCAATTTATTTAAAAATTATTCAATGGTTCTGAAATTCTTCTCACCTTTATTCTATACATTTTGACTAGTTTTAACCTCCGAAGGAGTTCTTCCTTCTCTTTAACCTGCTTTACCAATTTTGCTTTTTCTTCCTTTAAATTTTCTTTAGTTTTCTCATTCACAGAATCATTTTGGAGGGTACTAGACGACCCAGGATCAAGTGACTTAGAGTCACATGTACTTTTACTCTCCGAGCTGTCTTTTTCAGATTCATTGTCTATGTGTTTCACACTTTCTTGGGATTTTGAACAATTTTCTTCTTTTGAAGATTCTCCTGGTTCTGAAAGGGTCTGATCATTTTCTTCATTCTCTACTTTAAGTCGCTTCACCACACTACAAAAATGAGATGAAGACCTTGTTTTCTTTAATCTTTCTTTCAGTGTTCCACTCATAGGCTGAAAAAGACACAAAAACATTAAAAATGTTAAGAAAACATTCTTGAAGTAAATCAATCTATCAGAAATAATGGCATTACACTTCTAGAGTGGGTGCACTGGCTGGCTTTCTGTCTCCACAGATCTCAAGTAAGCACCACCAATATCTTTAATTTCCAGAGACTCCTTTAGTCTTCCTTCCTAAAATAGGGCTGAGACACTTCTCCCGTCACCAGTGGCTAGCATCTGATTGACAATACTAGAAATGCTTCCTAACTACAGACTAAGGTTCTTCCCCTAAGAAATACTATTCAGACTCAAATCTCCTCAGTTTGGAGCACCTCAATAACCTGACAAGAAACTGAACGAAATGAACTGATGCAAGAAGAAAATCTGGCAGAGACAGAAAGGCATTCACACACCAATGTCCTTAAACTGCCACTACCAGAATACTTTGAAACACAGAATAGATGGGGAGGACGTAGCATCAAGATTTTCATACTTGTTTATTTGAATCTGGTGATGGTGGATTCTCACTCTGAGGAGTGTCAGGTAAAATCGATGCTGAATCTGAAGGGCTTTCCATCTTGGACTTGACGTCCTGATTTCCTTCTGAAAATAAAAAAGCATGGATGATGATTAAATTACCTCAACAGACATCAATTCTTATCACCAAAAATTTCCTTAGTGTGCAAAACACCAAAAAAGGCAATTTCTTCCATTTATATATAGCTGTGATTTGATTTACTGTAATTCTTTTCCTATTTTTCCAGTTACCTCTCCACAGGGAGTGTAACCTTGTTTTGTTTTTCCACCACAAATTAACCGGCTAGTATCTTATTAACTCTCATTTTCCCCTTTAAATACCTTCAAAATTTGTCGGGTAGGAGAACTAACTTTACGTACTCAAGAATTTGAATTTCTGTTACAAGTTTGAAAATAAAAGCGATATAGTCGGAATCATGACTCGGAATAACGTTAAACGTCTTGAATCTCGAAACCTTTGTGCCTAGAAGCAGGAACCCTCCACGCCTCTGGCCTTAGAAGGCAGCGTCCACCCGCTTTGGTGTACTACGGTAGAAGCCTCCTCCTCCCCCGCCCCTTCTCCTACCCGCCTGGCCCCTCCCCATCTCCTACCCTCCGGGCCCCGCCCCCTCCTGGGCCCCGCCCCTTTCCCCACACCCCCGCTGGCCCTCCCCACAGAAAGCCCTCTCCTCCCGCCCCTCCTGCGCTCCCCTCCCCCTATCTCCTGATTCCCTCCTTCCCCACCTCTCCGGCCCCGCCACCCCCGTCACCACAGAAAGCCCTCCATCCCACGGAGCAGGGAAGCCGAGCTCTCGCGCCGCGGGAAGAGCTTCTCCGTGAGACCCACAGATGCCCGAAGGCCTGACGCTCAGACCAGCCCCGGGGAGAAGGCACAATACCTTCCTCAGCCATGCCCACAGCGGAGACGCGGCCCACACACAGCCAGCGTAGCGGCCCCAATACACCGACCTCGCCCCGGGGGCGGAGCCTCGTGGGAGGAGAGACGCGCGATTGGCTAGCTTGGCCACAGCGGGCGGACGTGCTCCGTCCAGCTCCCGACTGCGCGCGCGCGCAGGGCCGCGAGCGTCACGGCGGGGCGGGGCCTGGAGGGGCGGGGCCAGGCGGGAGGCGGGCGCGTCCCGTGATTGGCAGGAGTGGCCGGCGCGCTCCAGGCCTCCGCTGCGCGCGCTTGGCCGCTAGCAGCGGGTGGGAGTCCGGGGAAAGGGTGGCTTTGAACCTCTGAACCGGCCTGGGGGGGGAGGGGGCGCTTCCGCCCGCCCCTTCCTTGGCTGGCGGCTGCGCCTGCCACCGCCCCTGCAGCTTCCCTGGGGGCGTGCCCGGTCGGGGAGGGGCGCCCGAGAGCACCGCCCCCGCGCGCCCGCGCTCGGGCGGGCTCCGCGCTCTCCGCCGCTTAGGCTTTTCCTCAGACGTGGCAGTGCCGGAAGCCGGGGGGCCCCGGGGGCCCCCGAGGGGCCCCTTGGCTCCGTGCAGGAGAACGCCTCCGAAGCGTTTTGTGGTGACAAAGGAGCGCGGTGTGAGGAAGCAGGCTTGATGGCAGTCCATGCAGGCGTCTCTGCTCGCGCAGTAGAGAGCCTCGCATGTTTTGGTCAAATCTGAGAGAAAACGTAACCTAAGGAAGTGTATTCCGGCGCAGTCGGTCCAGAATTGAGATGTTTGAGACCTAGGCCCCGGGAGGCTACAAGCGCTGTCGGAAACGCTCAGGCTTCCATTGGTGGGGGCGGGGGATGTTCGTTGCTATGCAACAGCGAAGAACTAGCAAGGGTGGAGCACGGGGTGTAGGGAAGGCAGCTGGCTGAGAAACTAGTGAGTCACTTGCAAGTTTGTAATAGGATACAACTCTTTACGAACATCTGCTAATGGTGGCCGGAAAACAGCCAGAAAGAAATGACTGCAGTCCTAAACAGTCAGTTATAAACACAGAACCTAAAGAAACAATGAGATTAGATCTGCAAACCTTGCAATTGATTGCCTAGGTTCAAGTCCTGGCACAACGGTTTTTTACTCTGCTTTTGTCTTTTGCTGTGGAGTGCAGTGGCCGTGTACCTCAGTTTGCTGGTTTGCTACATGAGAATAATACCTCCCCGAGAGACAGGGAAGTTAAATGATAGTTTATGAGAGGCAGCTAGAACAATCCAAGTACCAGAGAAACATTTAATGGCTTTATTCAACATATTCGTCATTCCCTAACTGACTTAAAGCTTTTACCCCTTACCTTTCTTCCCAAGAGCACGGATTTCTAAAAATGGGGCTATGATCTCTAAAATTCCACAGAACTTAAGCCGTTAAGTACCAGAAAACTTGGAGCCTTCACATGACTTAATAAATTAACATCCCACTTCTAAATGTTTAAGAAACATAAATTAACCTTGCAGAATTTACAACACCATCAACAAAATTCATTATTTTATGATAGAGGTGTTACAAATTCACAGCTCGATCTGTACACTAATTTCTTCTCACTTTTTTCTTGATATGAGTTCATCTTGTTGCAAAAAGCAGAATTATTTGTCTTGACACTTGAAGCACAATGCACACTCTGCATTTGCAGGATGCCTTGAGGCATAAGGGTGAGTTGTTTTTATGTGTCTAAATCAGCTGCTCCCAAATTCTTTTATTATTACAGACTCTCTTAGAGCTGTGTTTTTACTGGCTACATAAAGGAAAACAATATCTTGCCTTGCAAATGTTCTGACTTGTTTTTATGTGAAACTGGTGTATTAAAAGAAGACTGGCCAAACTTTCAAAGGACCTCTGAGCAAGCTCTCAGGAAAACCTGTTAGTTCAGAAATGTGCATTTGTTGGCTTATCTCTTCTGTATGTTTTTAAGTGCCAATGACCTTTCCATATGGTTGTATTTTACTTACCATACTCAATTTACGGTGAAAGATCTGGAATATGTACAAATTGCTGCTATACAAATGGAGACAAAACTCCGTGGTAGTGTGGTTGCATGTTTTCCTTAGCCCTGTGTTTGAACATTAACCCTGGGGCAGTGGGTTATAAATAGCCATTATGTCTGTAGGCAAATATTTTCATGTCTTTAGTGACCTGCAATCTATTTACCTACAAAGAATTTGGTGTTTGCCACATAGGACCTTCTTATTTTCATATGAAATTTTCAAGTAGTAAAAAGTGTTTTCTTGTGAGCCAGAGAACAAAAATTCCTTACCCTACCATAGAGAACAATGGGAGAATTGTCCTAGGATACAGGAATAATAGTAATTAAGTTCATCCTAAGTCAGACTTTCTCTGTTTTTAAGTTTCTTCAGTTCCCAAGGCTACTGATGACTCCTCTGTTCTTCATCAGGGAGTGGTAAAATGTGTCTTCCATTCTTGCTGTGATTACTGTTGATGGACAATGGCATATACCTAGAAATCTTTATGAGATTTTTTGTTTTATTATTCATTTTAAGTGTAGGAATGCAGAATTTATAGCCTTTCTCCCTCTCCCTCCTCCTCTCCCTCCCTTTATCTTTTTTCCCATGCAACAATAAAGGTATTTTTAGCACAATTGAAAATTTCAGTAGATTTCTTTTTCCGTTAACCTTGCAGCTTTAGCATTTTTTAAATCCTAGCATGAACTCAGGATCGTTTATTTCATAGACTTTCTATATTGACAAAATTTTTGTCTCATGAAGACATAACTAGTAGCTAAAGGATTTTTTTAAAGATATAAACACTTGCAAAACTATGATTATAAACCATTTGGGTGAATATATAAAATCCATGTGATAAAGTTGATGTGCATCACAAAAAATTTTAATAACTCTCTTAACTGTATGTAAATGGGAAAATATCTTCAAAAACTTTTACCTACGTCTCTCCTGCCATCTTGCGGACCTAGTTATAGTACAGAGGAGTTCTATTGCTCTATCAGTCTTTGTTGGGATCCGTAAGCAGGTATCTCTACGGACGGCCCCAAGGGACCTGAAAAACCGGGTATCAGGCACCTGTGAAGCCACCTACGGACCACCTGGAACCACCTGCGCCTGCTCTGGGTCGCCTTATAAGAGAACTCAAAGCTCCTCCTCCTTTGTCTTTTTCTCCTGCCTTGTCCAGGGCAAGTCTCTGTGATCTCTTCCTCCTTCCCCTCCCCCTCCCCCTCCCCTAATAAACCTCCCATGTGGAACCTGCTGTATAACTCTCATCCCCTCTCATCCCGCACGATTTCTATCAGTCTTAAATTTCATTTTGAGAGTAATTGACTATCTGTTTCTTCTTTCTCTGGTACGTAAGGATCTCATGGGGAATTCAAAAGTGTGGGATTAATCTATGTTTAAAGATTATCACTCTATTACCATAGAGTGACCTCTGTGCACTTTTTCATCATTCTTCAGCTGTATTAATCATGAAGGAATTGTATTTTAAACCACAAGATGAAAAGGCTCTTAGTTGTTTTAGGCATCCCTTGCTAAGTAGGGTAGGTACCTAGAATGAGGAGAGACGATGTTGAGGGTCAGTCTTACTACTGTGATAAAAACCTTTCCAACACAAGGCAACTGGGAAAGCTTCTGATGAGTAAGGTGCAGAATGATGAACAAAACCCTAAGGAGAGGCCTTCACATGAAGTTCCTGTTCTTTCATTCTGTGAGATCTGGCGTTTTGTCAAGTCCGTTACAGACTAGAAGGGCAGTGACTCACTGCTGTTGCTGGTGTGTTGTTCCCTCAGAGAGGAATAGTGACTCAGAGTAACAATGGTGATCGAGGAGGTAGGCTCTGTAGGTTGAGAAAAGCGATAGCGGCAGAAGAGTGAGACTGTGAAAAGACAGTGAGAAGAGAAGTATTGCCCGGGGCCACATCTTTCTCAGATCCTTTATTAACTCAGAAATGTCGCCCTTGGACTCATTTGAAGAAAACAGAGCATTAGATGTCAGCAAATCCTTGAGCAACAGAATTCGTCTCATAATCACCTTTAACCGCATTGGAATTTGGGAGCTAACAACTCCCGCGATAGTTTCACAGTATCTGTCTGAAGTGCCGGTAAGCATGGCAGTTCAGTATTCTCTCCCTGACTCTATTACTGTTTCAGGCCCGAGGGTATACTTTTCTTGGGGACTTTTTTAGTTGAGATAGAATCTAGGAAATGGGAGGTAAGAGACCACTCTACCATGTTTTAGGATCTCACTCCTGTTTAGTTTCTACTCTTCCACACCTTGGCAATAAATATAGTACTGGATCAGATATGTGAATTTAGGTTAACCAGAAATTTTGTGGCATAATTCAGTATCCAAGAGTTAGATTAAAACTGAATCTCATTCCCACTATCCTACCGGTCAGGGGAAAACACCAGCTTTCTACTGCAAAGACAAAATATCTTAAATGTCTATGGTCAGCCTTCAGAAGCAGTGCCAACCCAGCCTGCTAGGTGTGGAGCTCCTGAGCAGGCAGTCTCCAGTGGGGACCTCTACAGAGGTGATCAGAGATGCAGCCTGGGCACACTTACCTCCTCACGCATCTCCTTCCTGCTTCCAAGATTCGCCCCATTGCTCCTATTCCCTGCTGTTTCCAAATCATAGGACTTGAGGGTGATACTGGGTTTTTGTTTGTTTTTGTTTTTTGAGACAGGGATAGCTCTGGCCATCCTGGAATTCAGTCTGTAGATGAGGCTGGCCTCAAACTCAGAACTATCCCCCTGTCTCTGCCTCCTCAGTGCTGGGATTACAGTGGTCTGCCACCACTACCCAGCCCAGTGTCAGTGACATCGTGAACTAGCTTTCTGACTCCAGTACACTTTTGGAACTATCAATAAGTAACATACAAGATTAATGATGGTGCTGGCGGCCCATAATTGGTATATGTCCTCACTGGGTTGTTTTTTAATAGCAAAAAAAAAAAAAACCATCTTTGCCATAGATAAATATTGTTGACTCAAGAGCATAGCTCTCATCTCACGGGGAATAAGAGATAATTTATTATGGACCCAAATATGAATGACAGTTTCCTGTGAACACAGATTCAGGTTACCACAAATACCATATTCCAATTCTAATGAGTCAGTCACGCTTGTTGAATGTTTAATGTAGGTGCAGCTCCCCGGAGCCCAAAACTTCAGTTACCAGCTTTATGGAAAAGAAACGTAGAATAGAACTCTTACCTGGTCCTCTCTTTACCCAGCTATTTAGATTCTAGTTAACGAAGATGAAGAAAGGTGATACTTTTCCTTCAACAATGCAAACGTTTAACTCGGTTTCTAATAGCTCTGCTTCTTGCTCAAGGTTTCCTTTCTAGCTGTTATTATATTGTGCCTCATGCACCCACATCATCTCACTTCCCCTGTGTCAAGTGTCCTTTCCTTACAGACTCTTAAC
Source organism: Pachyuromys duprasi (assembly GCA_028658305.1). NCBI lineage: Eukaryota > Metazoa > Chordata > Mammalia > Rodentia > Muridae > Pachyuromys > Pachyuromys duprasi. Next base: position 58,149,475 of record CM053762.1, on the reverse strand, counting down.
CTCTCCTTAAAATCAAGAGATGAGCCACTGAAAGAACTCTTCCCCAGCAGCAACACGCACAAACTTGGCGAGGACCATGACATGATCTCCTTCTTCCCCTTGTTCTGTGAGGACTTTCCAGTCTACAGCCTTCAGTGAATGCTGGATATTGGAAATGCAGCCTCCGTGTTGCTGAAGGTCTGTGGTGGGGACAGTACATAGCAAGTGCAGGGGCAGCACCCAGAAGGAAATTTGGACTTCTCAGGCTTTTGATCTGTCATTTAGCAGTCAATATCCCCAGATACTAAGGGAAATAGATTCGAGCTTTAGATTAGCAGGCAGCTAATCACATCCAGGCCTTAGTTAAACAAATTCCTGCGAAACTACAAATTACAAGCTACACATGAGTTAAAAAAAAAAATTTTTTAAAGACCAGTCATACTGTGGATTGGCATCCTCTGAAATGCTTTCCTAGTCTAACTCTAGGCCATTGAATCAGAGTTTTTAAACCTGTGTGCACACGTTCAAGATTTTTGTAAAGCTGCCAAATCTGCAGTGCAACAATAATTAGCATAAGGCTTGTGTAATTAAGCCATGGCCCGAAAGGAATGAATTTGAATCTTTAGCAAGATGTTCTCTTCTCTTAAGGAGAAGAGGGAGGAAGGGAAGGGGCGGGAGGAAGCCAAGAAGGAAAGTAGCATCGTCTTATTTTTCCTCAGAGATACTTTCCGAAGGCTTTGAAGAGACATGAAGTTGACCTTGTATCATTCTAATAACTACCTACAAGCACAATTTATTTTCAGGCATTATTTTTAGGCACTAAATTTTCAGAATGAATCAACCAACTCATTTTAAAATTAACACCACTCTGTCTGCAGTGAATACTTCCTGGTTTTACAATGTAAAAGATTCCATCTTAAAATTAGCAATCAAAATGTTTCCCTTCCTCAGAATAGAATTAAGTTTCCCAGAGCAAATAAAGAACATTCATTCCAGAAAAAATAAGTTCAAGGATATCAAACAGGAGACAAAGTGAACTAGGACCTGGAGACTTGATTTTGATGAGTAAAAATATGGCATGTTACATGTTTGAAAGATTCCAGGTAAGAATTGTGTGAATTGAGAATATTTGGGAAGCAGAAATTAAGCGTTTGCATACTAGTCAGAAGCTCCAGAACAAGCCTTGTAAACTCATCCTCTTTGAATCAGTGATTGTTCAAACTGGTACATAGGCACTCCAGGACCATGTGTTCCCAATTGAAATAAGGCCTCAGGAGTGTGCAACCATTTTTGGAGGGGTGGGGTGGGGAAAAGGTCAAGAATTGTGTGGGAAGAAATGGAGAGAGAGAAAAGAACTGTTTCTTGCCCTGAAGTAAAACAACTCAGGTTCTAGAACACTTATTTTTTTATAACAAATTACTGACTCTACCACTGTTTATCCCATACAATTAATTATTTGCAGATTCAACTGGATTTTGAGATATAAACAACAGACTGAACCCTATAAATTGATAGAGCTAAATTCTGGGAAAGTCATGTTCTTAAGCCCTTTTTATATAATTGGATATAAATGATTATGAATATCAATATTCTGTCATTAATAAAGATATAAGTAGGTACTTGATACATGTGTACTTTCTTAGGAGTGGTGGGATGTCATAATAATCAAGCTCAACCTGATTACACCTTATAAGGTTAATAAGCTGTAGTTTATAGTAAGGAAATTTTGAATGGGTACAGGTATAGAGCCACACATCTTGCTTGCTTCTTTGAGTTTCCATTTGTACTCCAGACCTCATCTTCATTGATTCTTATTGCTGTATGCAGTGAATTGGGGATGAAATGGGTTGTGGCCACAAATGGAGAAGGTGATATTACACAAATATTTTCTAAATAGAGATAAACATGGGTTTTTGGTTTAAATTGAGACACATGGGGAAATCTTTAGAGATTTTTGTTCGAATACAAGCTACGATGAATACAAATGATACTTGTAGGCCAAAAAAAAAAAAAAAAAAAGGGATTGCCAAACTAAATCATTCTATACTTATGATAACTTCAAACAAGAGGACCAAGGCTATATTGTTTTGGGAGGGAAGCCTTATGTTTCTGTTTACAAGAAAAAATAAAAGGCTTTTGATTTCATCCAAAATAGTAAGGATCAGATTTGACAGGGGCAGACCTCCTGTGAATCTTGGCTGCACGCACAAGAAGAAAGAAATAAAAAAGACCAAATAAGACAGGTAATGTAATTTGCTGATCCCTCCACATGGAACCAGCTCTGAGACTGACTGGGACATATAAACGTCTTCAACCAGAACTTCAGCTATGCATAGCCAATAAATCTTGTTGGCTACAAAATCCTCAAGACTTATCATGCCGTTCTTTTAAATGTCATAGATAAAATTGGTATTACAATTTGGTATACTATCCGGACTGGCTTAAAGAAAGACAGATACCTTTCTTCTGCTCATGCAAAGAATAGGGAACCATCTTTAATTGATCTGTGCATCCTACACATCTCATGCATTTATTATTTTAGCACCGTATAATACTTGTGAGGAATTTTATATTTTCAGAGCAAAAGAACTGGATACCAGCGACACTGGAACTGACCTGACAGGATTCATTCTGGAGGATGCTGAAACACTGACAGAAGAGGTCTGGCCTCAGACTGCTTCAGTTGCTGCCCCCATCAAAGCTTGCTTCCGGGCCAGCTTCAAAGAAAGTTGCTGATCTCAATTGGTCCAGCCTTTAGGATTATTCCAAACAAGACTTCTATTAAGCCTGAAATGTCTCAACATATAGAGACTAGACAACAAATGTTATTGCTAGATTACTTAACCATTTCTTTTCCAATTTCCTTTGGGCCCACAAAAAAGTATCCTATGCTCCCAAAATCACTATGAAGCAACAAAAGAGAAACATGCCATTCTTTTAAGGTGGATGAATAAAGGTTTGTTTTTCTAATGAGGTATGGATGTTTGTTATCATTAGGGGAGATGGTTACAAGTTATTAATGGTCTTACACAAAGAGAAAACAAGGTATAAAAATTTAGACTCAGGGATTTCTATTTTTTTTTCTTTCTTAGTTAAAGACAAAGGAGTTGAAAAGAAATATAGGATTATCTCATAGGAATAATAAGAAAAAATCTCAATTATTTAATTGAGATTTCAACTTAGATCTTTAATCATTATTCTCTGATAAGGTTATTTTTGTTCACATTGATGTAAATCTTGGTATATTGATACAAATTGAAGGTTACTTTTGATACACACACACACCTGGGGCAAGGCCTTTGCCTCCCAGCCCCATCCCAGGCTACCTACCACCCATAATTCCATAAATGCTTGCTTATTCTTCATCTGGGCCAGTTTCCTCTGTCCATGCCGACCATGTGCTTCTCTCACCACCTAACCCATGGCAGGGTCCTCTTCTCCCTCCTCCTGTACTTGAACTTTGGCCACACCCAGGTTTAGGCCAAACGGAATTTAGCCAATCAGGAATTATCTCTTAGGCAAGGTTACATGAATGTCTACTCATAAAAGACATCAAGAAGGCCTTGGGGAGCAAATTAATTAACAATCAAATACAGAGCACCAGCCCACGCTGCTACAGCATGGGTTATCATGGAGAGAAACACATGTCCGGGAGGCGCCTGCTCTGAGGATTGAGAATGGAGGGAAGCAGCCTAGATGGAAAGCATGTGCAAGTATCTGTGGTATTTTGGCTGGAGAGAACTGTTCCAATTAGGAGTGATTAGAGCAAATGGTAAAGGATGTGGGGCTGAGAGATAACAAAGCAGCCTAAGGGGTTAAGTTGGCTCAGTTCCAGTGCATAGGCATATTAAAAATCTAACAGGAGTCTGTGTCTTTTATTGATATGCTCTCAGGGTGAATAATTAACCACTGAAAATAATTCTATAGATTAATAGTAATCATTAATAGCCTATTTATTTTCTACAACATTATTGTAGGGAAATTTTGAGTGGGTATGGCTGGAAAGCCACAGGCCTTGCTTCTTTGAGTTTCTGTTTGGACTCCAGATCTCATGTTCATTGATCCTTGTTGCTGTGTGCAGTGATTTAGGAATGGAAAGGGTTCTGGTCACAAATGGGGACGGTGAGGTTGCTCGAATCTTTTCTAAATAGAGATAATCACAGGGTCAATTTAAATTGAGACACATGGGGAAATCTTTGGAGATTTTTGTTTGAATATAAGCTTTGGTAAGCACAAATGATACTTCCTAATGTATGCAACATTTTCCCCACTTATTACTTCATTCCAATGGCAAGATGGCTTCAGTGTGAAACAGGGATGAATCAATCAGAAGAGCTCTTTTTTTGTGTTGACTTGTAAGCAGCTATAACAAGCACAATGCAACTCCATGCCATTAGTTTAATCTTTTATGGATTTTTGGAAAGAATATGATCTTTCTCCAGATCTGGGCTTCCATAGTTCCAGTTTAGATTCATTTTGGTATTGAAGAAATTATCAGTTTCCTTCAGAGAAACGGTTCTGAGTAAAATGTCCTAGAAATAAGGAATATGATAATATCATATAAAATATGCTAGTTGTTCTGGGGGAAAGTATATTAAGATTTTATAAATTGGACACCAGTATGTATCATATAGACTCAATCAGGGCCAGCCCTGGAGAAAGTTGGCTCAGGCTGGTCAAAAACTCTTCTTTTAAAATATACATTTTTATTTATATGTAAATACATATATTTATGTGTGTATTTGTGTGTATGCCCACATGTTTGCAAAAACCTGTGGAAGCCCGAGAAAGGCATCGACCTCCTGGAGCTGGAGTTCAGGTAGTTATGGACCACCCAGCATAGGTGCTGGGAATCAAACCTGGGTCCTTGACAAGAGCAATAAGCACTCTTAACCACTGAGCCATCTCTCCAGCCCTGGTGTGTAACTCTTGACCTTCCTACCACAGTCCCCAGAGTGCTACAAATTCAGGTAGATGTAATGACCCCTTTCTTTTAACACTGCATACATCATCTTCCTAAGCCCAGGGCGTCAGACTAATTCTCATCACTCAGTCCTTGTCATTCCCTGCCACATCCCTAATGTCTAAAACCCAAAAATCTTAAGGGAAAAAAGATTTGAGGTTTGTTGCTGCTTGTTTGTTTTGCTTTTTGCCTTTTTGGTTTTGCTTGCTCAGTTTCAAAGGGGTGAGTCCATGGTTGCTTTGCCCCATGTGATTGGGCAGAATATCGTGATTGGCTGAGTGTGTGACAAAAGCGGATCTTTGTCTCATGTTAGCCAGGAAGCAGAAAGTAAGCGAAGGACAGAGGTCCCAGTATATCCTTCAAAGGCATGCCCTCAGTGGTCTTTCAACAGCTACGTCCCACCCCCTAAAGTTTCCAGAGCCTCCAAAACAGAAAGCAAGTGTTCAACTTGTGGGGAACCTGTGGGGAGACTTCATATTCAAATTATAATGTTGTGGGGTATCCACCAGAGAAGAAGACTGGTTTCATCCTTCATCCTGTGACAGTCATGGATGAGCACCTGCAGGTTGGCATCAGCAACAGTTCATCATCAAGCAGGGTTGATGGCTGATGGCAGTAGGATTCTCAAACCAGACTAGAGACTGGTCTAGGAGTAGGGCCTGGTACTGGGTCACTCGGGCATTAGACAGCCAGCATTCTGGTGTTCCCCAGAGAAGGGCCTCAATTGTATGCCATGCTGTAAGTATAACATCTTGACCCAGAGTTAACTTTTTTGTTTGTTCTTTTGTGTTAGACCAGCAGTAGCTGCTATAGCTCTTAGGTGGGCCATCCTGTGGCTATAGGGTCCAAATGTTTAGGCAGGCACATCACCAGGCATTTTCATGGCCCCAGAGTTTGGGTTAAAACCCTCTTTGTTTTTGTTTTGTTTTGTTTTGTTTTATGGACAAATGGATAAAAGGGTTTTGAGACATTTAGAAGTGCTAGGGCAGGAGCTGAAGTCAGAGATGATTTTAAAGCTTCAAATGCCTTTTGTTTAGTGTCATCCAGTTTGGGGGTTTAGTGCCCCACTTTGTGCTGGTGTGTAGAGGCCTTGCTATTTCCACAAATTCTGGTATTCAGAAGCAACAATATTCTGCTGCACCTCGGAAGGCTTGAACCTGTCTCTTAGTCTTTGGAATTAGGATCTGAAGGATGGCAGCAATCCTACTCTGAGACAGACTCCTTTTGGCTCCCCTCAGCTGGTATCCAAGGGAGGTAGTCTCTGGTACACAAAGCTGGGCTTTCTTAACCAACATTCTGCAAGGCCTGTAACTATTGCAGCAGTCTCTCAGTGGTCCTTTTATTACTTATTTTAGTTTAAGAGGTCAGAAGGAGGTCATTGACATATTGTAAGCATATGGTCTCAGACCTCCGACAGAAGGGCAAGGAGGTCAGCAGTTAGTGTCTCATCAAACAGGGTTGGAGAATTCTTAAATCTTTGGGGCAACCTGGTTGATGTAAGTTGCCTACTGTAATATCCCCTGGGTCTGTCCATTCAAAAGCCAAAATGAGTTGACTCACCTCTGCCAATGGGAGGCTTGAAGAATGTGTCTTTCAGGTCCAAGCCAGTGTGCATCCATTTCTCTGGAGGCATCAGGCTGATGAGAGTCAGAGGTCCCAGGTTTCTTCACAGGCAGGAGAGGTATGTTCCAGGGAGACCAACAGGGCACCGCGATGCCTGTTTCTCCAAACCAGGAGCTATGGACTGAATTTTTTCTTTTTGTTTTCAGGGTTGTTGGGCATTGATTAATCTGGGTGGAGGTATCTGAACTGGTTAGTTGAACAATTATAGGAACTTGATGTTGGGCCAGTTGTCAGGGCTTGGTTTCTGCCCACACCCCCAGGAATCTTGCTGTCAGTCTGAGACATAGTCCAACTGTAGCTCTTGACTGGAGAAAGAACTTTCAGCTAGGAGGTATTCTTCTGACAGAGGGGAAGACACCAAAATTGTGCTGGGTGTAAGTTTAACTGTGTCTCATCATCAAAGAAGGTGACAATGGCTTTCAGTTTATGCAAAAGAACTTTGGTTAAACACCTTTCGGGCTACCTCCATTAACTGGGACCTACTTATACCTTTAAATTTTTCTAATGTTTTTCTAATATCTGGGGCCAACTGAGTGACAAGGAAATCTTTTTAGCAGCTGTCTTTGTTCCTTCTAAAAAAGACCCAGTGAAAGTTGTTTAAAGTCTTCTTTGTCTGTGTTGGACAGGTGGGAAAATCTGTTCTATCCAGGCTGCATTGTCTGGCACTGATCTCCTCATCCTGCCTGGGGGTGGTTTTTCTACACTTTTTTTCAGAGAATGATGGGATTTGAGTTTTTCAAGTATATATATCATTGGTTGAAAAGAAGAGATAAGTCATGAAAGAAAAAGGTGTGGAACTCTGAGCGCTTTTCCTTTGAGCTCAGCCCAGGGAAACTTATTCCCATCGCTGGGATTGTTTAGGGCAAACGGGGCAGCAGAGGGAGTGTAAACCTTGCTCCCTGTGCGGCCTCGTGCCCTCTGGGGGAGAGGCCCAGCCCTTCACCACCTCCACACAACGACCAAGACCAGCTCTGACCACAAGCAAGAGTCAAGTGATGAAACAGTGAGTACTAGGTGAGTTGAACAGGCAGAGGGTTTTTGTTTGTTTTAGTTCTCTGTAGAACAGGCTGACCTTGAACTCAGAGATCTGCCTGTCTCTGCCTCCTGAGTGCTGCGATTAAAGGTGTGTGCCAGTATCACCTGGCTCAAAAAGAATCTTTAACCAAATTTCTCAACACACACACACATCAAGTTTACTACATATAAAATCAATATGATTTTTTAAATTCTTAAACTTCTAACAGAAAATGAAATTTCAGTGGATACTATTTCAAATAGTGTCAAACATTAAACACCACCCAGATGCAATGGCATGTGTCTATAGTCCCAGATGCTTAAGAGTCTGAGGCCAGTGCTTGAGGCCGGAAGTCGGAGTCCAGCCAGGGCAACATGCAGAATGTAAACTGTAGAACATGTAAACAGTTGCAGACAAATATACAAGCTATAAGCATTAAGATATACGAGCCATATGTTTATAAAACATATAAACCATAAATTACATGAAACCATGAATTACTAGTCCAAATCCTGGGCCTTAGTAAATGGAGGTGTAAAAAGAGCTCAGGAATGCTCACTTCAGCAGCACACACACTAAAATTGGAACAATACAGAGAAGACGATCATGACTCCTGCACAGGGGTGACACACAAATTCGTGAAATGTTCCATATTTTATTTAAAAAAACAAAACAAAACAAAAAACAAGAGAGCAGGGCTGGAGAGATGGCTCAGTGGTTAAGAGCACTCACTGCTCTTCCGAAGATCCTGAGTTCGATTCCCAGCACCTACATGGCAGCTCTCACCTGTCTGATATCACCTTCTGGTGTACAGATGTACACGCAGACAAAGTACCCATGTACGTAAAATAAATAAATAATAAATAAATAAATAAGCAAACAACCAAAAGAACTCCAGAACCGACGACTCTATGTATTAAAGATGTCACTTTCCATCTAGCTAATCTGTGGATTGGGTGCAATATCCATGTTAAAAACTTTCTTAGCATTCTAGCATATTCATATATCATTATAATTAAGAAATTGGTTCTGAAGTTTAAGAGAACAAGCAGCCAAGATGTCAAGGGTGGTGAGTTACTCTGCTAGCTAACGTGCATGGAGGCAGCGCAGGCCTGGAGCAAGAGAAACGCCTGAGCGCGCATGGGGAATGGGGTCCGGAAGCACTCACACACAAGGAAAGACGTCAGTTGTGAAAATTACAGCACCACAACCAGGTGGGATTAAGACTTACACTTTTGTTTGATTCAGTACTGGAGACTGAACCCAAAGCCTTGGATAGCAGACCTCTGAGCTGTGGCTAAGCCATGAACCATCTCTTTAACAATGGTGGCAGCAACTGAAGAGCCATATGGGATAAAGGGAACCTTTCTCTCAGTACACATGCACACACACACACACACAGAGACAGGGACAGAGGCAGAGACAGAGCATTCCTACAGGATTTTGAAGCAAATGTAAGAAAGTTGGTATTCTTTTAAATGATAATTTGTAAGATTTAGAAAAGAAAGTATATTCGTGGCCTTAAAAATGGAAATATTTCTTAAGAAATAAATTGATTAGTAAAGAAAAGATTGACTGAGTCCAGCTATATTAAAATTAAAAGTCCTGTTATCAAAGGCATTTAGTGAAGTAAATATGGATGCAACAAACTAAGAAATGAAATTTAATATTATATGTATATATATATATATATAACTGAAAAAGCAAATGAATAAAAAAGACAATCCCAACTCAAATACTCAAAAGATTTGAGTAGATATTTCATTAAAAGGATATAAAAATGGCCATTAAAATTAAAAATAGACAAATCAGCAATCAGGGATATTCTGATTAAAACCACAATGAGGTAGAGCCATGTGTTTATTTAAAGGGCAGATGTGAAAGGACCACCCACACCAGGGCTAGTGTGTATGTAGAGTAACCAGTGGTGGTAAGGGGAGGGAAATCAGCATAATTATCACATAAAATCTAGTATTATTTAGTAGAGCTAAATGCATATGTGCCCACTTGTCCAGAAAATGCTCCTTTAGGCACACAGTCAGTGGAAACTTGATGTGTGTTCAACAAAAGACACAAGAAAGTTTGTAGCTGCATTTCTCACAACAGTCAAAATCTGAAACAATTAAGATGCTATAAATAAATTTTAATACATTTACATAATGGGAAACTGTATAGGAATGAAAATAAGTTACACAAGCAGATGGCTTTCATTAGCACAATGTACAACAAACAAAACAGACATTGCATGACTCTTTTATTAGTTTTAAAACAAACAAAACTGGTTTATGGTGTTAGAAGTTCCTAAGAAGTGGAGTTGGTGAGGTGAAGGCAGTGTTTGGGTGCTTGCTGTAAGTGGTGATTGTGTGGGTGTGCTCTCTCTGTGGGTAGTCCGGGGCTGGATATTGATGGCTTCTGTGTTTTTCTGTGTGAATACTGCTCTTCTATGTCAGAAAATGAAAAATAAGGCTAGAGAGATGGCTCAGCAGTTAAGAGCGCTGGCCGCTCTTCCAGAGGAACCAGATTTAGCTCCTAGCATCCATACAGTGGCTCCCAATCATCAGTAACTCCTGTTTTGACCTCCAGCAGCAGTGTGAATGTGGTACACTGATATGCATGCAAGCAATAAAATGAAAACATAAGTAAATAATTAAACAATTATAAGTGTTTCATGATATTCTGAATTCAGTGATTCTGAAGCAGCATGGACTTTTCCTACAAATTATGTGGTGATTACTTAATATATACACACTGAAAAATAATAGACTTTATTTAGGTTTACAGAAGAATGGAGTAGGAAAATGTTTGGGTTTTTTTTGTTTTTTTTTTGTTTTTGTTTTTGTTTTTGTTTCTTGAGAAAATCAGCATTATCCACAAATTTTTATTGAAACTGATGTTTTGATTATTATGTGGTGGGAGGATTTTCTTTTCTGGTCTAATTTATTAGGTGTTCTGTAGGCCTCTTGTATGCTTATAGGCCTCTCCTTTAAGTTGGGAAAATTTTCTTCTATTATTTTGTTGAAAATATTTTCTGGGCCTTGGAGATGGGAATCTTCTTTTTCCTCTATTCCTATTATTCTTAGGTTTTGTCTTTTCATGTTGTCTTGGATTTCTTGGATGGTCTGTATCAAGAATTTTTTAGATTTTCTTTGACGGATACATCGATTTCTTCCATTGTATCTTCCACACCTGGGATTCTTTTTCCATCTCTTGTAGTCTGTTGTTTATGCTCACCTCTGTAGTTCCCGTTTTCTTTCCTAAGTTCTCTCCATGATTTCCTCCATTTGTGTTTTCTTTAATTTTTCCAATTCTATCTTCAGATCTTGAACCCTTTTGTTGACTTCCTTCACCTGTCTGACTATATTTTCCTGTTTTTTCCTTCAATTTCTTCACCTGTTTGTTTGAACATACCTCTGTTCTTTTACTTCTTTCAGTGATTTAATCATTTCCTCCATTAACCTCTTCATAAGCATAGATGTAAGGTCATCTTCTTGACTTTCACTTATGTTAGGGTGTCCAGGGCTACTTGCCCCTGGATACCTGGGTTCTGGGGATGCCATACTGCTTTGCCTTTTGTTGGTTGTATGTTTACGCTGGCCTCTACCCATCTGGCCGTCTCAGGTGTTGTCTGCTAATTTCTGGTGCCTGCTGGAGTCCTGGGGTGGGAGAATCCCCTTGGCAGGGGTCTGAAAGAGATCTCCTCAGCCTTTTGGGAATGGTCAACTGAATTGTGATGCTTCTCAGGAATTGTCACAGTTTACCTCAGGCGTGTGGACCTGTGTGGTAACTGTGATGTTCAGGAAGGCTCTCCTCTCATCAAGAGAAGTCTTGGAGATGGCTGTCCTGCTGCTGGGTTTCTTGCTCTGAATTTAGTGAGCTGCAGCTGCTGTTAAGCTGTATTTGCTGGGCGCAGCCCTCGTGAAGAGCCACAGAGTCCTGAGGTTTTGTCAGTTTAGCTAGAGATAACTGGTCGCACCTTGGAGCAGTATCCGAGGGTTGCTCCAATGGCTCTCAGGCTTCTGTAGGTCTGAGGTTGGAGCGGTGAACCCCAGCATCCTACCATAATCAGTGGCGGGTGAGCACAGCACTTGTGTGTGCAGTAGAAGGCCAGAGATTAGGGCCTGTAGGAACCCAGAAACTTTTCTGGAGCTGGATGTCCTGAGGGTTGGAACCGCTGTTTTCCCCGAGTCCATGGTGTTTGGGGGTCTGCAGGTCCACTGGGATGGCGAGTAGGGCAAACAGGCACAGGCACAGGCGTGTAGCTACACCTTGCTGGCGACCTAGGCACCTTGCTGGGTGCCTAGGTGCCAGGGTACTTGCAGCAACCCAGGGACTTTTCCCGAGAACTTTTTTTGAGGGGGAGAGGGGGTGCGGGGGGGGGGGTGTCGGCTGAGTGCTCCAAGGTCAGACCTGATCTTACCTCACTGTGGGCTTCCACCCGACAGAGAAACTCAGTCTCTGGTGCCCTGGGACCCTCATTTCTGTCTGGGATGGTGGGTCAGGCGTGCAAGCAGGACTCTGTGCTGGCGGCTAAGCACCCCACTTTGGGCTGGCGCCTGGGTGCCCACCAGACCTGGGTCTTTTTCCAGGGATTGACTGGGTGACCTAAGGTCAGTTCTGATCACTTCCTGTACCATGGGGTTTTCTCCTGACTGGAAATCCCAGTCTCTGGTATTGTGGGGTCCACAGTTCAGTCTGGGACAGTGATCAGAACACACCGGCGGTGTGTGGCTCTGGGCTGGTGACCCAGCACCTAGCTGGCCCCAGGAACTCTTCCTCGGTTTAGCTGGGTGATTGAAGCTGATTGAATCCCACATGGTGGGGTTTCCTCCCACCTGGGAAACACAATCGCTGGTGTTTTTGGGTCCATAGTTCCGTCTGCTGGTCACTGTGCAGATCTTGCTGTGCTGCTGGTCAGAAAGAGTGTCCTCCCAGCACCGCCATCTTGGATCTCCCAGGAAAATGTTTTTATATGCGCCCTCACCTCTGCCACAAATATACAAGCACGCACCTCATGGGTGTCTTACATCATTATTGTGGTCCAATTTGTTACAACTGCTAAAGAACACTGAGACATTATTATTATTATTATTTATTAAAATCCATAGTTAACATTAGAATTCACTCATTATGTTGATTGTGTTTAAATGCACAATAAATATGAAATTAGAAAACCTTGTTGTGGTCAGATAATTCTAATTAATACCACAATGAGATACTGCCACAAACCAAAGGGGCAAAAAAGTCAAAAGATCAGCCAGACCAGTATTCTATATTGTGGCCAATATAGAATAGACTGACTGCAACTCTGCTACCCTGTTAGTGGGAATGGAAGTTGGAAACACTACCGGGGAAAACCCCCATATTGTTTGATTATGGGTTTTAACAGATGTATAATGATAGGTATCCATCACCAGAGTTAGCTAGGTAGCTTTAAATTGGTCTTAGTTCCTCGGCTTCATCCCCTTTCTATAGTGATTATTCACTTCCACTACTGATGTATGTTTCCTAAAGATGCTGTGAATTTCTTATGCCATTAGTTAATGTCATAAGTCACAGCAGGTATATAAAAATTTAGAGTCAAGTAGTTGAGCAGGAAATGTTAGTTTCCAGGCCTAAAATTTCAGAGCTAGCCTACCTTCCACTTGTCTTGGCTAGTTGAAGAGATGTGTCAACGTTCTTGGGAATGTTTGAGGGAACCCTGGCCATGTGCCATTCTGATCACAGTTCCCACATTCAGGCTGATGAGTCGTGCTTCTGAATCAACGCATGCTCAGGACGAGGATGCGCCAGCTCCTGCTCCTGACTCGTCATCTCACGAGGCTCAGCACACTTTTCTAAGTGAGCACTGACTATACAACCTCTGTACAGCGTGTTCTCTGGCTCCTTCTGCTGCGTTCCTGAAGGTGACATCTCAGAGATGACTAATAGGCTGATGGAAAAGGTGGACAGCTGTTCTTTCTTGCCCAAAAGGAGCAGGTCAGGATGGCTTCTGGTAAATGCTCAAGACTAAAGGGAACATCCTAAGACTTTGGACCTTGAGAGTAAATTTTGCTTGACATGTCCATTCTAAGCACTGACAAGAGAGTAACAAGCTCATTTTTTAGTTATTGAACATAACTTTGGGCCCCATCCTTACTATCACGAGGGAAAAGCAGTCCAAAGTTGTTATCAGGTGAGTTTACCAATATTTGAAACTGAACAACATTGAAGTTACCACATCATTGTCTCCTGGTGGTGTCCTAGTTCACAATGTTGGAAAACCGTCTCAACAGATTTGAGCTACTTTTGATAGTGTTGTTGACTTTATATTACATTAGAGCATTGGGAAAGAGTAGGCTCATGTTCACTGTAGGTTTGGTGAAGTTTCATTATAAAAAAATTATTAAAACAATAAGGTTGTGTAGAAATAGCTTAAAACACTAAGAAACACACTCCAGCCTGTTTTTACACTTTATAGTCACAGTGATGAGTACTTCATCATTCAGTGGTTCTTCCAGTATCTACAACTAAGCAGTGTGCATGAAAGCTGAATATATTTATGGTTAAATGGAACTGAATGCTCCGCACTCAGTAACTTCGATTTTTCTCACTGATTCCACTCTTCTTCCACTGGAGCTTCTATAGTATCATGCATCTATATTCTTATTAGAGACTTCACCCATCAGATTACAAGTTTTATTTTAACATACAAAATATATAGAATGACGCTTCTTTTCTCTAAATATCATTACCTAGCAGTTTGCCATGATCTGCAGGTTTAAGAGAATTTGAAACCCCCACTCTGGCCAAGTCAAGTCTGCTCTCTTTCTGAAGGGCCCCTTGTTTGATACATTTAGGTTGTGAGAGCTACACAAACAAATGATGGCAACAGAAAGCATGATTAACAGTGGGACTTACAAGATTTTTATGCTATTGGGATCCATCTGAAAAGAAGCCTTACAGGACAGAGTGGTGAATACCTTTAATCCCAGCAATCAGGAGGCAGAGGCAGGCAGATCTCTGATTTTTGAGTCTAGCTTGGGCTATACAGTGAGACCTGAGGTCTGAAAAAATTCCTCTATAAGATAATAACAATTAAAATTAGCCATGTGTTCATTCTATTCACTGAATGCTATGTATAATTCGTTTTATTCAGAACAGATATGTGAATTCAGAGCGGTGTAGTAGCATGGGCTTGTAATCCTAGCTCTTAGGAGACAGGGGCAGGAGGGTTGAATGTGAAACCACCTGGGACACCTATAATGAAATGGCTTATATTGAATGAAGTACCTAGAATGAATGAATAAGCAAGGAAAAACTGATAAATATGTTGTTCCTACATGAAAATGAGTCTTGACTGTGAACCCTGGAGTTTTTTTCTAAGACAAGTCTTTGGGTTGTAGGGGTTGTGCTGAGCCCTCATCTATATGCTGAGCCCTAATCTATACTGTTGCATTATTTCCTAGTATTATGACCAAACAACAAATTTTGTTGTGTTTTCATGTTTATTCAAATTTTAAATTTACAGAAAAGTCTTAATTAGAAACTGTACAATGTAAATAGCTTATTTATACAAATACTTCTTTAATTTTGTATTTACAAAAATGAAACAGGAGGTAGAAAGAGGAAACGGAGGAGGGACCCCCATTTCTCTGGGGCATGCATTCCAGTTGGAAGCGTCCTCTGCTTTTTACCAACCACCTCAAGTCCTGGCTCAGGATGTTTATGTTGACTGAAAAAAAATCCAGAAGTTCCAGATTGATAGGAAGAGAATGAGGACAGCTAATAGCGGCTACTTATGCTGGCTTAAAGAAGAAGCTTCTCTAAGCTCTTTTTATAAACAAGTACATAAAACAATTTCTCTGAAAAAGGTTCTGTCCATAGATCTAGGCGCTCTTCAAAACTACCAAATGTCAACATGGCTCTTCCAGTTCCCTGACAGTGATGGACCGGTTTCCCTGTGGGCTAGAACATGCTTCCCACAACAAAATCTTGCCTTTACCTGAAAATGTCTCGAGGTTACAGTTGTGACATGTCCTTATTCAAAGAGATTAGTGCATCAAACTTTAAATGAGCTGGCACAAGAATTCCTAAAGAAAACCTACCAATCAGTTACATGATTGTTGAAAAAAAAAAAAAAACTTCCAGAACCAGAGGAGCAAGCAAGAGCTTGCAAAGGCAAAACAGGGCCGGCTCCCCGTGGGAAAACCAGGCCTTCCCTTCTGATTGTAATCTGAAGACGCTGAGCTGGAGCAGAGTGTAGCTCAGCAGCACAGCAACCAAGGAGGGAATTTAACAGGTTAGAAACAAGGGCCTGGTCACACTTTCTGCTCCGAACTGTCACACAAAGTCACACTCCAGAGTGGAAATTAAACCAGCCCCTGATGGTGTCTGCAGGAACCATGCCCATTTGCCCTTTCTCCCATCACACCAACAAAACATGCTCTAACCTACTGGATGAAGCTGAAGAAAATCCCAGAAAGGAGGGTGTGAACACTTGTTCCTGGTCTCCTAAGAGAAGGCTCTTAAACTCACGGCACCTCTTCAAATTCTGTGAAATCCAACCTAAAATACCCTTCTTTCCTTCGTAGTCAATTCACCGCATCTCCCAGCTTCCCCAGTTCATCTCCCTCCCCCCATGCTCATCTCCACTTGGCTCTCTGGCCTTTATGATTCCCTTCTTTTCTTAGGTATTTTTGGTTTGGTTTGGGGTTTTTCAAGACAGAGTTTCTCTGTGTAGCCCTGGCTGACCTAGAACTCACTCTGTAGACCAGCCTTGTGGCCTCAAACTCAGAGATCCACTTGGCTCCGCTTCCTGAATGCTGGGACTAAAGGCGTGTGCCAGCATCACCAGGCTATGATTTCCTTCTCACTGTTACTGTATTTTTTTTATAATTTCTCCTCCCCATACTGCTGCTCTCGATAGTTGCGGTGAGCACAGTACACAGGTCCCACAGGTACGCAGATGACTGCAACAGCAGGACCACGGCGGAGGTAGCAGAGGAAGTGCCGGGTCCCACCTTCTTCGTGTTGAGATTGACTGTCAGCAAGATGGTGGGCAGGACAAGTCGAAAATGCCAGTCAGGAGCCCTTGGGAGAGAACGTTGTATCGAATAGCTTGTGTGTGGTGTTTGTGATTAAGACTACAGGGAAAGGTAAAACTGAGAACATTTCCCCCGGGGTTTGAGAAAACTGAGTTAGAAGCAACATAAGGGCATGAGAAGGTCCTGAGGCTATACAAAGGAAAGTGGTCAGATCTATGCCATGTAGAGGGGTGGGAAATGCCAGCCACCTGTCTTCTCCATGGGGCCAGCCAAGATGGTCCCCGTGGGTCTTAAATGTGGCTTTGACCTTTGAGGCTTGGCTGATGCTCAGCTGCTCCTGCTGGCCTTACCTGGGAGTGGCAGTTCTTCTGAGGCTGGTTTTCTTTCTTTTGGTGTGTTCTGATCTTTTGGTAGGGAATAGTCTGTCTCTTTCAGTAAGAAAGAAAAGCCCATGACTACTTTAAATCTTCATGACTCTAAGAGACTTAACATAATGGAGATTTTTGCCAACTACCCAATGACCTCTTTACCTTTCTTCCCTTGCATTTTGCAGAATCTGGAACAAGCCCAAGGAAGAATGAGTCCTCCAACTTCAGTGAGGTCAGCTCTACCAATCAGCTGGCTGGGGTCTTTCTGCTCTGCTCAGAGGCCACAACCAGGAAAGGAATGCCCCTTCTAATATTGACAGACTGGGGTCCCTGAATGCCAAGAGCTTATGAGCTAGACTGACAGACTCAAAAGCTTATAGCTAATGAGAACTAAGGCTTATGGCTCCAGGCTGCAGGGGCAAAGACTGGTGCTTCTAAGTGCTCAGGTTGCAGGCTTATGGCTCTGAATCTTTGGTTATCAGTGGCCTGGTATTCAGTAGCTGACATGCTCCTGGGCTCGTAGCAGCAGCCGTTGGTACCATAGTTCCCAAACTGTGGACACTAGGGTCCACAGCTCATAACAGCACCTGGTGTTACAGCTCTTGACAAGCCTTGTGTCCTAGCGTTACGGCTCATGAACATTGGGTGCCAGGATACAGCGCCCACAGTCCTGTCTTTAGCTCTCCACAGCCTCCTTGACATTTCTGCCATACTTTATCCCCCTCTACCGTCTTTTCATCAAGACATTTTCTGGAACTACTTAGTGGCCTTCTTGCCGATGCCGCTATGGCCAGTGTTGCTGACGTTACATTTCTACTGTTCAGCTGTTTCCCTCCAAATTATCATCTCAGCCCACTCTGCTTGTAGTAAAAACAAAGAAAAAGCATTTGGAAGGCTTTCATGGGCTGCATGCTTGCACCATTACACGGTGGGGCAGGAAGGTGTTTCCCAGCTGACTGGAGAAAGAAGCTGGACAGCAGGGTCTTGAAGTCAGGAGTGGGCGGGGCTAATGGGCGTTGCTCTGGTCCTTATCTAATGGGCTGCAAGATTTTCCAGGGAGTAAAGCTGTGTGGTGACGTTTGCTTGCAAACACGTCATGTGTTTTCTATTGCTATAATAAACACTCTGAACAGAAGACACATTGAAAGGAAAGGGTTTATTTGGCTTACATGTCACAACCGATCACTGAGAGAAGTCAAGGCAGGCACTAAAGCAGAGGCCATGGAGGAGCTCACTGGCTTTCAGCCTTCTTAACCAACCCAGGACCAAGTGCCCAGGGCTGGCACTGCCCACAGTTGCCTAGGCTTTCCCTCATCAATCATTAATCAAGAAAATGTCCCATAGGCTTGACAACACAGACCAATTAATCTCTCAACTGAAGTTTCCTCTTCCCAGGAATCTCTACTTTGTGTCAAATTGACAAAAACTGACTAACACAGAATCCTAAGGCTCAGGAGGATCGTGGGTTCAAGACCAGCCTGAGTTATATACCAAGATCTTCTCTAAAAATTTTTTTATTATTATCCTACAAGTCCATACATCATTGCTGTAGGCAATGGAGTCTATCTTATGAGAACTTGTGAAATTATTTTCTGCTTTAGAAAATCCCCTTTGGCCAATAATTAGTCAGACCTTAGAGTTAATGGAAATAACCTCCCACACTACACCTCTCCAACTCTGTTTGTCTGAGCATCAAAGAAAATTCATGCCTTTCATCAGCCACTCATTTGTGCCTGTCTCTTCTAACCTAAAAGTTCTCTTATGTGACAAAGAGCACATAAGCAACTCACCTCCCTGTTCTGTCTCAGACACCTCACTTGGCCTGCCCAGATGAAAGATGGAAATCCAGCAAGCATATCCTTGCATTTTTATTCCCTTGAAGGAAAAGTTCTCTTCTGTACTTTTTTTTTCCTGTAACAAGATCATTGCTTTATTATCTACATTGTCACTGAAAAAATAGGCAGCCTTCAGTATTAATGTGAGAGCTCCTAGGATATCAATACGGCTGCTATCATCTTGGGTCTCTCTTCTCAGGAATGCCCAGGTTTGCTCTGGTTTTCAATTAAAATTGCTCCCTTGCTTCTAAAATCAC
>CM053762.1:58068066-58129912 GCA_028658305.1 Pachyuromys duprasi | reverse complement strand
TTTTTTTTTAAGATTTACTCTTGAGGCTAGGAATGAAGCTCAGTTGGTAGAGTGTTTGCCTAGCATGCATGAAGCTCTGGGGTTGGTGACCAGCATCACATAATCTGAGTATGTTAGTTCACAACTATTATGTTAGAACTCAAGGGGTAGAGGCAGGAGGATCAGAGTTCAAGGTCATCTGCAGCTACATAGTGAAGTGGAAATTAATCCAGGCTACAAGAAACTTCATCACACACACACACACACACACACACACACACACCCTAATGAATGGAGGAATCTAACTTTAAAAAATTTAAAAAACTTAAAAACAAAAATCTTGTAGCAAGACAAAAGTGGAAGCATATTCTCTGAAAAAATAAAAAACACATCAGAAAGCAATAATATTGGGAACAAAAACTATAAGTAAGCTCAGTAATATTAATAATTAATCAATTAATTTTTGAAAATATCATTAAAACAAAACTAGTCACTCTGTGGTGCCCAGCTCCACGAGGGACTGCTACGTTACTCCTCCCGAGGCTCACAGGCGAAGGGCTGGGAAGGATGCAAGCTTTGGCTGATGGGTGAATGCTGGAAATGTCATCTCCTGGACATGACAGAGCCATGACGTTCATGACATCACACAGTTGTGATTATGTACAGGACAGTTCCACAAGACTGGCCCCATCCACCATTCCATTGTGAAGAGGGAGTGGCCGCTGGCAGTTAATGGCTCCTGAAGGAGGGGAAGTCATTTCCTTCAGTAGTATGGCCACTGGTTAGCGCCCATGCTACATTAATAACCCCGAACCCATGCTATGCAAAGAACCAGACTTACCGTCAGTGTGTCACGAGAGAGAGAGACAGAGACAGAGACAGAGACAGAGACAGAGAGGTAAAAATGGGAGGAGGAGCTTGCAGAATCATTTTTATGAGTTTATCTCCTCTTGTTATTCCTGTTTTCACAGTTACGGGGTTGGAACCCAACACTTCACACATGTTAGGCAAGCACTGTACTACAGAATCCTCAGTCCTAAGGTTTCACTGAAGCTGACACAGAGCTCACTCAGCCTTTTTCCTAGAGTATTGGTCACAGTTACATGCAATTGCCTACACTGCATGGGACTGAGGCCAAAAGTGACAAGATGTCCATGCGGGCTGTTTGGGCCTTTAACATGTTTCTAGGAAGCTAGAGGGCTGTGTGCATGCATAGCGCTGTGGACATGCTCTGCATGCGAGCTCAGCAAACCCTCAGAAGTCTTTCATTTCTCTCTGCTCTAATTGTAAGGTTCCGTGAAAGCAGGAAGTGCAGGCTAAGGTGGAGCAGCTAGCTCCCTGGAGGAGTGTTGGGCACGTGCCCTCCTACATGCACAGAGCTCTTTAGCAGAGAGGGGGATACTTATTAGTTCTAAGAATTTAAGGAAATCTCTGTCCAGTTGTTTGCTGGAGTTAAATCAACTGGGTAGAGACTTTGGTGGCCACACAAAACAAAGAATAGAGACTTCGTAACCTAATTGGGAATGCTCATGAATAAAAGGCAGCAATTAGTAACCACGGAGCCTGAATAAAGATGTGAATCTGATTTTCAGAGCTGCTGTATTACTAAAAACACTAAGTATTCAAAAAACAAGATAATTATGAAACAAACAAATAAGCAAAGTATGTCTCATATGTGACCTTTTTTTAAGTAAGTTTTTGCCAGGCATGCAAAACACATGTATGTGTGAAACATCCAGATACAGTAGCAAATGATTGTAATCTTCCTACTTGGGAGGCTAAGGGAGATTATGAGTTCAAGACCAGCCTGTGCTATTGACAGCTAATCAATGATTGTCAACTTGACTGAATTCAGAGAGCCCTGGGGCATTAGCAAAGTTCATCTGGGGGCCTCTATGAAAACATTTCTAGGACACAGTAATTGAGGAGAAAATCTTGGAATGTAAGCAGCATCTTGCTCTCTCTGTCTCTCTCTCCTCCTTCCTGGCTGTGCAGTGACTAGTTCTTTCCCACCATGCCCTGCTACCATGATACACAGGAGCCTCAAACAGATCCAGAAAACCAACAGACTGAAACCTGTGAGAGCATGAGCCAAAATAAATCCTTCTTCCTTTAAGTTATTCCTCAACTCTCTTTGTCACAGCCACAGAAAGATAGACTAACACAGAAAATTCCTAACAGAAGTAGGTCATTATTGCGACTACCTCACAGGGTAATTTAGAAATAATTTTCCAGAGGAATTAAGACTTTTGGGAAATGCAGATTACAGGGAGCCTAGACTGTTAGAAATAGACTAACAGTCAGTCCTGGGAGGAACTCAAAAGATCAGACTGCCCATAGACACACAGACCATGCTCATAGGGTTTGAGAAGGGAACTAAAGTTCCATGGGACTGCAGGCTATTTGGTTACATTAAGGAAAGAACTCGCCTACGTTTTGTCCATGCTCTAACACCGTGTGGGAGGTTGGGTGTCAAGGTGATGGACCAGTTAAACTGGTGGAAGGAATTTCAAGGCAGCGCAGCATTTGGGCTATGGCATGGGCTGTGAATTTATCCAAGTTCACAGAGAATTGCTGGCACTAAGAGCCAAGGTTTGGAAGGGGACATGTGCAAAACTGGGGACAAGGATAGTGGCTGTGAAAAACATTAGATTCATCGAACAGAAGCCATGCTTTTTAGACTGGGACATCAGTAAAGATACCTTCCGGGCATCTTAGAAATAAGCTGGCTCCAACCTATGGCAGGCTCAGGGACACAGAAGTTTCAATTCACTGGAAAGAATTTGCTTGGAGGAGTTTCAGGGCTCCCTGTTTTCCGGGCTTCTCCATCTAGGCTCTGGGAAGCTGCCACAGTCATGGTCCCAAGGGGCCTGCCTGCTCTTCAAGGTGGCAGAAGACCATGGCACCAACCAACTTGATTCTGGTTTTGTAGGCATGCCAAATACAAAAGTTACAAGGTCCTGGAGACTTCCACTCAGATTTCAAGTGAAAGCCTGGGAGACCAGAGAGTCCACACAGCAGGGACAGGTTCTCAGGAAGTCACTCCAGAATGATAAAGGGGAAGCGGTGAAACCAAAGTTTCAGGTACAAAGGAAACACAAGGAAGTTAGAGAACCCCAGAATGTGGAATGGAAAGTCTGTCACAAGTGGGTCACTGCCAGCAAAGCCATAGAGGTGGGACCAACGGCAGGAAGTCCCAAGCCCAGCAGAGCCCACATCACAATACCATGTGCGCGGATGCTGGACACGGAGCTGCAGGATTTAATTTTTTCCATTCAGGGTTTTGGTTTTGCTTTGGTCTGATACATCTCCTATTCCCACTTTTGGAATGGAGACCCTTACTCTGTGCCATTGTATGCCGTATAAGCATTTGTTTACAAGAACTCAAGGTAAATGCGTGCTTTTCGTCTCAGAGGAGGGTCTGAGCAATGTTGGAATGGTTAAGCCTGTGAGGGCTCTTAGAGACAGACTGAGCGAATTCACATTATAAGATTAACAGGAGCCCTTTGAAATCCAGGGGAGAAATTTTACAGTGTGAAATATACAGTGTAAAGTGTAAGATTAGGTATTAAGTTTACAAGGGCTAGACGGGTGACGGTTAAGTTTGATCGTTGACTTGCGTAGATTGAGAGGCCTAGTTGATCAGTAAAGCACATCTCTGGATGAATCTACAGTGGCATTTCCAAGGTGAGAAGCCCCACCCTGAAGAAGAATGTCACCATCCCATTGGCTGGAGGCCTAGATGAGATGAAAGGAAAGAAAGAAGAGAGTTCGCCTAGTGAAGATGCATGTCTGTGCTTCTGAGCCGCCCTGATTTCAACTTGTTCTACTCTCCCCCTCTGCCATCATGAGGTATCACCACAAACCTGACACACAAAGGCAGCTGCCACGGCTGAAGTTCTGAGTCAAGATGACCGCTTGTCACTCTTGCTTTCATCACAGCAACAGGAAGTGTAGCACAAGTGTCCAGCAAGACACGAGGCAAGAAAAAGCAATGAAATCAGACAAAGAATGTTGATCCATGTACGAAAGTCCACAGAATGGTTTTTTAAGCTGAAAATAATAGCAATTCTAGAAGAAAATATATTTTAAAATCATATGAACTTTGTTAAGCAAAGATTTCTTATACACCATGCTAATAGTAAGACTCATAATGAACAATTAGACCGGGTTTTCATAAGACATGAAAATGCCAAGCATAGTCTCTGGCAGATTAGATATTTGATAAGGAATGTATACGCAGAATGTATAAAGAGGTATACATTTTTAACAACACTAAAACGATCCAGTTTCTAAACAGACAAAACCTCTTGCTGGAAGATGATGGTGCACACCTTTAACCTCTGATCTGAGGCCAGCGTGCTCTGCACAGTGAGTTCCAGGACAGCCAGAGTCACACAGACAAACCCTGTCTCAAAAAGCAAAAAAAAAAAAAAAAAAAAGGCCCAACTCTTACAAAGACCTCACCAGAAAGCATATGTGAATAGCAAATGACCCTATGGAAAGACAATCCACACCGACTCACTATAGAAAGGTAAATTCAAATGACAGTGGTACGGCACTCCACAATTATTGGAGTGACTAAACAGAGCAGACCAAGAGCTGACGAGGATATGGGACACACTAATTCTCTTACATCGCTCCTGGGGAGAGAAAACAGTACCGTGGGATTCAAGGAAAGCGTTCCTCCCGCCTACTGAAGGTTTGCTGGACAATAAATCAATGGGAGAACATAAACGCAAACTAACTTGCAGAGGGGAATCATGGTAGTGTGACGACACATGAAGCCAGCCAGGGTCCCCCGTGTAAGAAGCTCATCACAGGGAAAAGGACATGTGGGAATACAGGCAATTCAGAAACAAGGTAAATAATTATTAGGGGAGCAAATGGAGCCTGAGACAGAAATTAGCTTGCAAAATGATTCTCCGTGGAATTTGAATGAGCCCAAGAGGCAGGCACAACCCTGTGACATGGTCTGTGCAGGTAAGGTTGCATTTCTCAGGCTCTTTTTCTGTAATATGTAGTGGAACCTCAAGGTAGAAATAGAAGGCAAACAAGTTATTTTGGTTCAATCCGGTGGTCATGATGAGTGATGAAATATGTTTCCATACCAAAGCTGTCCCTGATAGGAGAGGACCTTGATTCTAAGATTAATTTTTTTCTAGTTCAGCATGTAAAAACATCAAAATATAACAATTTAAGATACTGTTTTCTGAATAGTACACTACAAAATTTTGTTATGTCTGGCCCATCATTACACTTCAAGGTGCTTACCTAAAAACAAATGATACAATCCAAATGTCCATCCCTATAAGAACACATAAAAAATGTGTGCTGAACAATGGAAAATTACTCCATAACAAAATCAGACTAATGATGCATACTGCAACATGGATGACTTTCAGGTATTGACAGAAGGGCTGTGTACTATTTAGTCTGTGTGAATGGCATTCTGGAAAAGGCAAAGCCACAGGGGCAGGAACCAGATCAGTAGCTGTCAGAGGCTGGGGACAGGAATGGACTAAAGTGGAGCCAAAGTGAATGTAGAGTGTAAGGAAAAGCTCTGCATCTTAAATGCCGTGGAGGTTACATAGCTACAAGCATTTGCTAAAAATCCCTCGGGCCTGAGGGTGTAGCTCGACAGTAGAACAAGTAAACATTGGGCTCGATCCCCAGCACCAGAATCAAGCCCCGCAGCAACCTCCCAGAACATCAGAAAGGATGAATCTTCCTGGATGCCAACAGCTGAATGAGGATTCCTGAGTGGCACCTCACTGTGACCTGTTAAAGCACCAGGGTCCTCAAAGTTGGAGACCATGGGTGCAGTTAGTTCAGTTCAGGGGTGTTATTAACCAGTAGCACGCTGAGCTGATGGGTGTGTCTGGCCCTCAGACCTGGTTCTCAGCGTGAGTCTATGCGCTGGAGACATACCCAAAGGGCACATACTGGCAACCACAGGATAGATAATAGGGTGCGGACTGTTAATGAAGACAGTCTTTGTGTGAACACGTCTGTGAAGGGCAAGCCCCGCTCCTGAGTCATGGCCTACAGCACAAGAAAATGATCGCCGCCTGACTCAGACTTTTCAGCTTTTTTGCCCTAAAAGCGTAAAAATCTGGTAATTAATCCAGCTGTCAAGCAGCTTCCTGCTGCTCCGTTGAACTGTTTTTATTTCTTGTTCCCCAACAGAGATTAAGTGGAACAGAAATTTCAAACAGCTTTAGTAAGGTAACTCAGTTCTCTCCCTGTATGGAACTGGCTGCTCTGACAAGCTCCTGTGACATTTCTGAACAAGTAACATGAGGAGGAGTTGCCTGCCCCAGAGGCTTCACTCCACCAGGGTGGGCAGGGGAACGCTGCCAAGGTCAGGGCCACAAAGGCTTCCCACCCTGACAGACACAAGGGTTTTCCTTTCTCCCTCTAATAATGAAATGATCTTTTATCATCCAAGGGATTCATCTTTTCAGATCATAAAAGCTGTCTTCATCTGGTCTGTGCTTCTAGAACAGAATACCAGAAAACGGATAATTTGTAAAGAAAAGGATTTATCTCTCTGGAAGTCCAACATTGAGGGAGCAGGTCTGGTGAGAGCTTTCTTTTAACATGGCAGAACATATCACATTGGCAAGAGGAAAAGAAAAAAGGCCAAGCTCATCACCCTGTGAGGAACCAGCTAAGCCATGATGGCATCCATCCAGTCCTGAAGTCAGACTTCCTGTGACTGAATCATCTTTGAAGGACCTCACCTCTCAACACTGCTACCACGTGACCTCGATGGGACAGGCTCTGGCCATAGCTAAAGCTGACAACTGCTAAGGCCAGTGCATCGGCTGTTTTTCGTGAGTCCACTGGGCTCTTTTGTTACAAGGACATGGATGTGACGAGTAGTGGTGGCAAACGCCTGTAATCCCAGCACTCTGGGAGGCAGAAGCAGGTGGATCTCTGTGAGTTCGAGGCCAGCCTGGTCTACAAATTGAGTCCAGGATAGCCAAGGCTACACAGAGAAACCCTATCTCAAAAAACAAAACAAAAACAAAAAAGTTAAATAATAAGAAATGAATGTCAGGTTATTTGTAGGGGTATGTGTCAGAAATAGCATGTGGTGGTTCCCAAACAATTAGATGTGCCGCCTATAGGTGACATGGTCCAGTATTATTCTAGTGCTTGATTGCTAAATTCACCAAGACAGACAATGTGATGGGGCGTAAACATGAGACAAAACGAGTGCAGGGAAGACTGGAAACAAAAGAAATAATCCCGTTATTGTGCTCAGATTCCCCCACAGGGACGTAAGCGTAATGCAGGGAGGTCTGAGGGAGGTAACCTGGCAGGGAAGGGAAATTGCTGTGGTCGGCGGGCAGGCGGCTTGGAAAAATCTCAACAACCTCGAAGCGGAGGCCGTTGGTGTCTCCCTCAGACCAACAGCCATCACTAAATGCTAGTCTCTGTCCAGCCTCCCAGTTACTGCCTTCTGCCCTGCGCTCCTTTTCAATTAGTTAATTATGTTCACGTGTGTGTTCATATGTGCACGGGGCCCGGTGGGGACACACGCATGAAAAGTCCAGAGGACAACATAGGCTGCCTTCCTTCATTGCTCTCTTCCTTTTTAAAAAATTACATTATATACATATTTCTATTTTAACGTGTGTTTCTATGTGCAAGAGTGTAGGTACACTGATGTCACAGACAACTTACAGAAGTCAGTTTTCTCCTCCCACCACGTGGCCCCCGGGATCAGAGTTGGTGCAGACACTTTGACCTGCTGAGACACGGCTCTAGGCTTCTGCTCTGATTTGAAGCAGAACCTCTCTCTCTCACCGTGGACGTCACTTATTCAGCTAGACCGCTAGCCAGCCAACTGCTCCAGCCTCCTCAGCATTGCGATTGGAGGCACAAGCCCTGCGCCCGGCTTCTGTCTGGATTTGCATTTAGATCCCAGAGTCTGAATGGCAAGCGCTTTACCAATTGTGTCGGCTCAGCCCCTCCTTTTTCATTTCTCCTCATTTCCCCCCAAAGTCTTGCCACTTATCCCTGTTTCACCCCCTGTGTTGTCAGCAGTCAGTCTTCCTCAGAGCCCACCATTGCATGCCCACCTTCAACAATCCCCCTCACCTACACACCCAAGCCTCCTCACCCGCCCCCTGTTCTCTGTGCTCACACTATCCTGAGCAGCCTCCTCCCAGCCCTATCCTTTCCCGCCGTACTTTTCTTCCAAGTTCTTTCTTCAAGTTCAGTTTCTAATAGCACCCGACCGTTAAGCTCCGGTGATGTCCCAAACTAGAGGACATGAACATGCAGCATCAAGATCCTGATTTGTGCAGCTGAAGACCACCTCAGCCGATCCAGGCGCCCTGCCTCGACTTGCTCATAGCGCATGCTCAGTGGCTGGTGGTTTCCTCATTCAGCAAACATAGGTGGGTTTGGGTGGATACAGGAATGAGTACAGCTGAAGTTGGAACTGGAAGAGAGGAAGCCAGGGCCTTTGTTATTATAATAAAGGAAGCGCAGCTGGGGCAGACAATTCAGGGCACATTACAGCCAGGAAAAGACCTCAGGGCCTGTGGGAAGGGAGGCTGCTCTCTGTGACAGTCTCACATCCTTCCTGGAGCCACACTTCTCCACAAACTGCAACATGTCCCTGTTCTTTATAGAAAAGTTCTGTTATCCAGAAGCACATGGTTACCAGGGAAGTCAGGGCACATTGTCTTCTGGTCTTAGGAGCAACAATAGCAAAGCACAGTAATTTTTGTATTATTTTTTTTATATGTGGACATTAGTTCTTTAAAAACCAGTGAATTTGCTGTTCAATAAGAGAGTTGGATCAACAGATATATTACTTAAGGTATATGCTATATATATCACAAAATGTATAAAAAAACATGAAACTATTTTGTTTGCCCCTACTCCCTTCTTGATGCTGGTTACTTTTTTTCCCTCTAGAGACAGGGTTTCTCTGTGTAGCCCTGGCTGTCCTGGACTCACTTTGTAGATCAGGCTAGCCTAGCACTCACAGCCATCCACCAGCCTCTGCCTTCTGAGTGCTGGGATTAAAGGCATGTGTCACCCATCTGTCGATGCCCTTTATTTTTCATTGTCTTTTAGGAAATGAGTCCCCAAAACTTAGGGTCTCTGAATGAAAGTGCTATAAGGTTGCCACTGACAAACACATTTTGGGAGGAAGGTGAACTCTGTAGGACAGTCATCAAAACCAAGCAAATAAGGAAAGTGTGTATGTACGAAGATTCGGGGCCGCTTGACAAAAGCACTCACCCAGGTCCCGGAACCTGGGTTTATCTGCCTCATTTCAGACATGTGTCAGTCAGAGATAGCAGAGTCCACCTGTTCTCACCAGTGAAGAGTCTGGTCACGTGACAACCACTTGCACCACCTGTGAGCTGGCCTCCTTTCCCCTCAGCCTATTTTAAAGTCCTTAGATAATTTTGGAAATAGGACTATTTTTCTGGATGCCTTTGACTCCTAGCCTATCAAAAATTAATCAGCGTGTGGCTGAAGGGATGGCTCAGTGGTTAAGGGCTCCTGTTGCTGTTGTAGAGGACCCAGGTTTAGTTCCTAGCACCCACACAGTGTCCCACCACCATCAGTAATTCCAGTTCTAGGCGGTCCACCTCTAACTTCTAGCCTCAGAGGGTACCTCACACAGGTAAGAGACTTAGTGCCAGCAAAACACTCACACAGATAAACTTAAAATAAATCCGTCTTTTAAAAAATTTGATCCGTGATTCATGAGCATGGTTTCAGCTGTAGTCAGGAGAGATGAATATCTTTCCTTCCCGTGTCTTAGTCACTTCTGTTTCCAAAAGCAGACTCTCAACTTCTTCATTTCAATGGGAATTCCCTTATTTTCTAGTTATTCTAAGGCATTTCTAGTACCAGGAGTTTCGCACGTGAATATTAGCAGAACATAGCTTCTTTCTCTTCATGCTCCAGGGTAAGTTTCATACACAGTTTGTCAAGAGCTGTGAACCTTGGGAAGGTAGAGGGTGAATGTTGAATTTCCTTTTTCTTCTTCCTCAAAGTACCTACTGCAGGGTCTGTGAACAGGACTCACACATACATGCATACAAACGTGTGCTGATATATCCACACAGGCATATTATCTGCTCAGTTAACTCAATGGCCTGATTTTTCCATGGCATGTAGAGAATATCAATATTATTACAGGAACCAGAAAGGGGAAAGCCCAGCCATGTTTGTGCAATGGTTGCTTGGTGTATTTTATATAGCAGCTGTGCGTGGTTAGACATTCAGTTGTCTTAATGAACAGCTTTCTATCTCATCTTTTATTATCAATAAATTACATTGATATCATAATGTTACTGACTGAAAAAAAATTCAGTTTGCACAGTTTGGATTTTTATTTTAGGTTGTTGTTTGCAGTCAGTCTGATCTGTTTGATAGCGCATATTTTCCTCCTTTTCAGAATCATGGGTGAGCCGGGCATGATGTTGCTTTTAACCCCAGCGCTTGGAAAACAGAGGCAAGTAGATCTCTGTGAGGTCCATGCTACCCTGGTCTACACAGGAAGTTCTAGGCCAGCCAGGCCTACGTTATGAGACACAGTCTCAAAGCAATGCAAAATAAAAGCATGAATATACTTAAATTTGAGAACCTGTAAGGGTTCAATGGTCCAGTGAAATAGAGGTTCAACCATCTATGAGACATAAAGGCACCTTTGATTGGATTGCCCGACTGCTCAGCTTTACCTTTCCCTGCTGTAGAAATGAGAAGACTAGTGAGGAGGCTCAGCAAGTATAAGGGCTTGCTGCCAAGCCTGGAAGCCTGTGCTCAATCCCCAGGACCCACGAGGTAGGAGAGAGCTGACTCCCAAAGTTTGCTCTGACCTCCTCGGCATGTGCACATTCCTACAGAGAGAGACAGGGAAAGGGAGAGGGAGAGAGAGAACGAATGAATGAATGGATGGATGGATGAATGAATGAATGAATGAATGAATGAATATAAAAATCAGGGCAATAATGGAGCCCAGTTCCTAGATTTACTATAGAGACTGTATAAAATAACGTGTATGATATAAATGGCATATAACAGGCCCCATTAAAAATCAGTTCCATCACTGTTCTTCCCTCATGATCCACCATCCAAGCGCTTGGAGAATGCCTGTAAAAACTCTAAGTTTAGGGACACACTCCAGGTATCAAAACCCACACCCCTGCCGCAGCCCAGGAAGCCCTGAGTAAAAGGGGAATGTGCCCCCTTCTCTCAGTGGGGTACACAATCTGTCCTCATCCCTGCTTCTCCAACTCACGGTCACTGTCCCACTGCAGAGCAGCAGGTCCAGGCTCTAGCATACTCTCGACCTTCCCCTCGACTATGAAATCTCTGTCATACAGCAATTTAAATGTCACTTATTTAGCTTTGCTCAAGATTATGTATGCGTCCTCGTTCACAATACCCAGAACTTTTTTGGATTAGTTTTGCATTCCTGATCATATGACCTTACACATTGTTTCTTGCAGGCCAAATTGTCACACACATACATACAAGTCATGGTCAAAGTCTTATCCCCAATATGTGACTCTATTAAAATAAAATGCCTTTAAAGACATGATTGATTTTAAGTGGAGACATTGTGATGGGACCTAATCCAGTCTGAATGATGGCCTTAGAAGAAGAAAGAGGGACCATGTGATCACCTGGTTTGGAGGACAGGAAGGTCCCTACCCCTTTCCACCAGCACCTTTCTCCTTTATTGGTGGCTGAATGCCCATTGCCAACATCTGCTTTCTTCTAAGTCATCATCACATATCAGGTTACTTCTTCCAAAAAAGCAGCCTTTAGCCCACCAACTACTCAACTTTTTCAGTCGCAGGCATCCACTTACGCATCAGTTCACTGTTTGACCCATGTGAGTTAGGCCTGGCTTGGCCAGAATGGAGGAACAGGGCAAAGGCAAATGGGAGACGCTCAGGCACTTTGGCTGCAGGTCCCTTGTGAGCAGAGCTGTCACGTGAAGCATGCATGCTGGGATTCAGGTACTCTGTGGTATCAAAGAGGGGAATTTGCTAGGAATTGCTGGGTTATAGTTGTTCTTCAACTGCAAAGGCTAGGGGGATATTGTGAGGGTTATTTCCCATGGTCCAGCTCTCTGTTCCTCTTTCCCCACAGGTCTATAAATGGTTAATGTACCTGAGCTGGCAGGAGAAGTTTTCTGCCTTCTGTAAAGTTTGGTTCCTGGAGGCAGATTTTTTTTTAAAATCCAGCAAGTGTCAGATAATTGGAAGGGTGGAGTGAGGCTGCAAACCACGGCACACCTTTGTCAGGACTTGTTTTGAAGCAAAGCGCTGAAGGAAACAAGAGGGAGAGAAGCGAACATTTTTGAAAGATCACTCAGCTTTAACACACCTTGGCTGGATCTGGATAAAAAAAAAAAGTGCCACTGCAAACTTCTAGAAGAAAGGCATCAGAGGAAGGAAGACAGGGGGTGTCTGCTCACAACTGCCTCCAGTTCCTCCACACTCGAAGCCAGGTGAGTTTCAGCCGCACCGAGCTTTCTCCTTTGCTCTGAGACTTTGCCTTCAGACTTGCTTTCAATTGTAAAATGCTTGTTGGAGAAAATAAGATGAAATTCACGTTTCAGGTTCTGGTTGAGGCAGTTCATTGGTCACACAATGCCTGTGCGGAGGACTGGGTTTTTCAAAAAGGAATACCAAGAAAGGTCCACTTAAGGCAAAGAGAAGGCCGTTTGAGAGCCGGTGGGCTCTCCCAACAAGAACTGTCCTCCATTACTGGAAAGTGGCTGGTAGTAAAACGCTCTTGCTGGCTGGTATCACCCCTACCCCTGTCTCTCCTTCCTACTAGACAGTGGAATGGCTCAGGGCAGGAATTCCAGGGCAGGTGAGTGGCAGCTTCCCGGTGCCCAACTGTGGCTGCCCAGGCCTCTGAGGCTAGAAGGCTGGGGCTCAGCTGACATTGCTGTTCCTACTGTTATACTCCCCTAACTTAAGGAAAAGAGAGATCTTTGGATGGTGTAACTGGTCCAAAATTTTCCTGGAATCAAACTGGTAGGAAGAGAGAGAGAGAGAGAGAGAATGTGTGTGTGTTTCTATGCTTGTACACTTCACTGGCAATTTGACCTCTTTCTTTCTCCTCTTCCCCTCCCCCCCCAATCACTTTGAGTTCAGACTTACCAGTTTTGGTCTAATTGGACCACAGTTCTCCTGACTGGCACAGTGCCCCTTCACTTCTGAAGCGGGGCAACCCTTGGATTCTCCCTTCTCCCTAGGAGCAGTTAACGAACAGTCTAAAGTTTGAAACTGTTATGTCCTCAAAATGTGCCGAAGCTTTTACTAGTGCTTATTGGGAAAGTGGGACCGTTTCTTCCCTCCTCTGTGCTCTTTCTTGGAGCTGAGGCACGGATCTGAGAAAACTAACCCAACACTTGTCCATCTGTTGATGGATGCCCTCAGATAATTAGGGGTTCTACCTTGCTCTTAGGCCCTGCATAATACCACACGAGTATATACAGGGGTCAGATACAGTAGAAATCCCACTTTATATCAAAACCCGTTTGACTGGGGAAACAGAGCAGACCCACCAAGTTACCAGGGGCAGTTAATGGAAAGTGGTCTGTTGGCAGTGCTTGGCTCATTCACCATCATGAGTGGCAGCAGCCACCGTGGACACTGAGCTGACATAACTGAAAGCTGGTGTCTTATCTATGGTCACGGAACTCTAAGGTGACCAAATGTCATAGGTAGCAAAGTCATCTCTGGGGGTTGAAGAGACTAAACCCACAATGTGCACACCAGGGTTCTGCTTTCCCGGGCCCTCAGCCTGCTTGGCTCGTGTGTGCTGTCAGGTTAAGTGTGACCAAGGCGTGATTTTCTCCTTCTGTAGCAATTTCAATGTTGCTTTATTTTAAAACTTACAGTCTATAGAGATTGGAGTAACAAAGAGATTAAAAAAATACTTTTGATTATTTAGCAGAATAGAAACATTTGTTCCTAAGATTAAAAGCTAGAAATAAAAACATTTATCCACATTATTCTTCCATCTGTATCAAGAATGGGTGTTTTGGCTGGATAGTAGTGGTGCACACCTTTAATCCCAGCACTCGGGGGTTGGGGGAGGGCAGAGGAAGGTGGATCTCTGTGAGTTTGAGGCCAGCCTGGTCTACAGAGTGAGTTCCAGGATAGCCAAGGCTATACACACACACACACACACAAATGTGTGTTTCATGAATCATTAGAATATAAGGTCAAGGTCATGGTTTGCTGTCACATGGTTTCCTTGTATGCACATTAGACCCACACCCCTGTCTGAATAGTTTTAAGTGGATGTGGCACAATTCAAATAAAACCTAAAAGGAAAAAAAGTTATCAAAGTAGAAAACTTTTTCAAATTTTGTCTTCATACATAAGAAAGTCACATGGGGATCATCTGCCTATTTCCCAAAATATAGTTATTTTTATGAAATAACTACAAAGGAGCTCCTAAGAACAGTGGGTGGGCATGTTCTTACTCACAGGGAAGCTAAAACCGGTTGACCTCAGAGCAGGAGTGAGAATGGTGATTACCAGAGGCTGAGAAATGTAGGGGATGGGAAAAGAAAAAGGTGGGCTAACGGTTCCCAACACACAGTCAGGTAGGAAGAACTCAGTCTCATGTTCCCCAGCACAGGGCCTCAGTAGACTTGGCAGTGATTTAGCATGTATTTATGAACAACCAGGAGAAAGGCTTGTAGGTATCAACACTCAGATAAAGGGTTTAAGGAGATGGAAATGCTATTTACCTTGACTGGATCATTGCGGGTGTATGTGCACCTAATAATGAAAACACACATTTACCACATAACTTGAAAATACATCTAAGAGCCGGGGTAGGTGGCACACACCTTTAATTCCAGCACTCGGGAGGCAGAATCAGGTGGATCTCGATGAGTTCAAGGCCAGCCAGGGCTACATAATGAGACCCTGTCTCAAAATAAGTAAATAAAGATAAACAAATCTCAGGAAAAATTGTAGATGGAAATCAGCATAAGTTTAGAATTAAGAACTTAAATGACTCGCTCTTCCTTGCCAGTGATGAAGCCCAAACATCTAGGCAGTTAAGAATTATGTTAGTTGACAAAGCTCCCATTAAGTGGTACTTGGGGAACTCCGGAGCACAGCCAAGGACTGCCGGGAATGGCAGGCTCAGGCACGAGCCCAGCTCAACTTTTACATTTTCAAGAAAAACCTACCAGCTCTTAGAATGATTCAAAGAGAAGTTCTGTCCAGTGGGACAGTCCTAGCCCAGGTCTGTGCCCACGCCCACCATTCTCCATGAAATAGTGAACTCGTAGAGAGTCTCTTCTTGTATTTGATTTAAAATAATCCATCTCCGGCACATCCCTGCCATCTCCAACAGTCAGGAGGGACAAAGAAGCACACTGCTGTTGCATACCCATGTGCGCAAGGCTCTGTGCTAAGAGGGTGAGCCCACCTGTGGCAGGCTCTACCCGCAGTGCCCCATCCACTGAGGAACTCAGTGCTGAGGAATGGCTCAAAACCAGGAAGGTCAGGAGGCCACAGAGCAGGCTGTCTCTTTGTGCCTTGGGGAAGCTGAGGAGCCAGTGGCTTTTTGCTATAGAGACTATAGAAGCAGGAGGTTTGTTGTTAGGATTTGGAGAGTAAGTGAAGGGCCTAGGAATGCCTATTATTGTCCTAGATACAAAACAAAACAGCAGAAGGGACCAAGTTAGCTCTTGGAGACTGGAATTCTACTGAGCTATAAATCATCTGCCTTCATAGCTATCATATCATAGCTATCAGTCAATCCCGCTGTTACCATTCATGGAAGTATCAAAAACGATACCTCATACATATCTCAACATAGTAAACAGTAATTTCAGGGTAAATTTCCTATCAATTAAATACCAGCCTATCATCACCCTAACCAGCATCCGATTGTATTGAAATGTTTAATCTCCTCAGATACCTCCTGGTTCGTGGCTAATGGTCAATTTAAGAATAATGATGGTGATAGTGTTAAAACTCAGCAGAGACCATCAGAGGTCCTGAGACTATTAATTCTTAGACTAAGGATCTCAAAGAGGACACCCACCTTCACACAGACAGCATGCACAGTCCTGGAGGCTACAACCAGACTCCTGCCTGGTCACCAGCCAGCTCTGGCCTTTAATGAGGCTAGACTCACTTATTAGGCTGTTTATAGAGCCATTCCTGTTAGCTCCAGGAAACATACTTGTAAAGACATTCTGCGGCATCTCAGATGCAACTAAATTTTTTCCATCATGCCACATTCCTTGTCTGGAGCTAAGTTTAAGAAACACCAATGAACAAGGAGTTGGCACATTCAGCCAGGCCCCGAAGCTAACTTTTGCCAGTCCTGGCTAATTCCACCAGGATGCTGAGCTGGTCCTATTTTGTCATGGTCTCATCAAGGCAGTCACCTCAGGCTACATTATGACTTGCATAGATGACTTTGCCTTTGTGGGTTCTTTCCTCCACTACAAAACAAACAAACAAACAAAAACTCCTTAAAAAATACAATCCAGACTAGACTATATTTATTTCCATTCTGATTTGTTTTTGTTATTGTTCTCTGTTTTGAGGTTTTGGTTTTTTGAGATAGGGTTTCTCTGTGTATTAATTCTTAGACTTAGCCTTTGGCTGTCCTGGAGCTTTGTAGACCAGGATGGCCTCGAACTCACAGAGATCCACCTGCCTCTGCCTCCTTGAGTGCTGGGATTACAGGAATGGGCCACTGCGCCCAGCTCATTCTGAATTTTTAAAAAATTCAAGTAACTTTATGGTTCCACCTCACATCACAGAGAGCGAGAGCCACAAACAAACACATAAACAAATCAAAACTATGTTGTGGGACTAAAAAGATGGGCTATCAGTTAAGGGCACTGGCTTGCTCTTCCGGAGTGCCCAGGTTTGATTCCTAGCACCCACATGGAACCTCACAACCATCTTCAACTCCCATTTCAGAGGTCTGACACCCTCTTCTGGCCTCCACAGGCTCCAGGCATGCATGTGGCACACAGACATACAGGCAGACAAAATATCCATACACAAAATTTAAAAAACAAACAGCATGCTGTAGCCATCGGCTGTGCTGTCGTGCTTGTGTGTGCTTGTAAGTCTCTAGGGATGGTCTGTTCTGGGGCGCACACTTTGCAAACTGTAAAGACCTCAAGCATAGAATGTGATTTTTACCCATCAAGCACCGTTTTAACATTCAAACTCTAACACAGCTTGGAGGTCATATATTCACACAGTCCTGCGTAGAACACAGAATACTCAAATGTGTGTGTGCACTAATGGATGTGCTTATTGAGGCAGGGTCTCTTGCTGAACACAGGGCTTGCCAATTCTAGCTAGTCTAATGAGCCAGCTGGTTCTGGGGATCCCCTGTCTCTGTCTCTCTGCCTCTCAGGTTCTGGGGTTGCAAGCAGCCACTCTGGCTAACAGGAATGGCTCTATAAACAGCCTAATAAGCGAGTCTAACCTCATTAAAGGCCAGAGTGGCTGTTCTGGGGAATCTAACCTCTCGTCCTTATGTTTGTCTCACAA
Organism: Pachyuromys duprasi; assembly: GCA_028658305.1. Lineage (NCBI taxonomy): Eukaryota > Metazoa > Chordata > Mammalia > Rodentia > Muridae > Pachyuromys > Pachyuromys duprasi. Next base: position 58,112,372 of record CM053762.1, on the reverse strand, counting down.
GCATTTATTGCACAGAGCCATCACCCAGCCCTAGAACACAGCACCACAAGGCACATGAAAATGCACTCCTCAGTGCCACAGTGTCTCAGCACACACCCAGGCAAAACAGATGTTACAGTTAGACAAAGGTCAGGGTTCTGAGGCTGCTGAAGCCTTGGATGCTCAGCAGAGGGCAGGCTGTCCTACTAGATCCTAAAAGGAGTAGACTGTACAAGAAAACTATTGAATTTGTTTACAATCAATGGCCAGAATGGAGGCAAGTACCTGTACAAGACGGGCTTTGACTGCTATGAAATGGGTTTTTTATTAACTTGAGTGTGTGTGTGTGTGTGTGTGTGTGTGTGTGTGTGTGTGTCAGGTAGAGCCTAGACTTGCTAAAAGCAATGGCTTCTGTTCCTGCAGGTGGCTATGGGATGGATGTGACCAAGAAAAACAAGCGGGATGGCGCTGAAATCACTGAAAGAAGTAAGCGTGTTTGGATTTCTTTTACTCAGAACTGTGTTAGCTCATCTGAAAGCCGAGACAATAATTCACTCCCGTTCCAGCATCACTGTCTCCAAATACCTTCCCAGACTCCACACCCTTCCCCATGAGCGTTCTTCTCCATTTTTACTTTCATGTGCTTATAATCAAATGAGTTCTGCGTCTTGTTCCAGGATGAAAATTGCCATTTCCGGGCCCAGGGGTGTGGCTCAATGGTAGACTTGGGTCACTCCCCAGTACCACAGAAAATAAAAAGAGAAATGGAGAAAGGAAGGAGGAAGGGCTGGGAGGAGTAGGGAAGGAGAGATGAAAGAAGAGAGAGGAAAGAATTTTTTCCTGTGTATAGTTACCATGAGCAGAACTTTAGTAGTTGTGGTTTGCTGGCTGCCTAATTCTTGTGGTTCATCTAGCCCTATCTCTACCTCGGGATATGGGACAGCAGAAATCTAAAAGCATAATATCTTATGTCAGAGACTGGGGCTAACATGACACTGGTGTCCCCACCCAAATCTCCACTCAAGCTGGAAAACACATACACTTACTTTATGGAACTGTCTGAATGATAAATTCAGGGGTATGTAAACAGTTTCACCAGCAACTCTAAATTAGGAAACAATTTCATTTATTGTGTGACTTTCATTTATTTCTAACAACAACAAAAAATCTGTCTCCACAGACTTGGAACTTTAGGTTAGAGAATAATTTATTTTTACGTGTCAAAAGAACTCCCAAAGGTCTGTACAGTGAGAGGTTGCTGGGCGCTCAAGGGCCATCGTTCAGACGGAGCTGCTACACCTTTCTATGGAAAACCATCCCCTTTTACACCTGGCACACCCTTTCCACTGCATTCGTCAACCTGTGGTCCTGGGAGGACAAGAGAACTAACCAGAAGCATGTCCTGTGAAGGACAAAGGTGGACAGACAGCCGGGCTGCAGCAGGTGCCAACGGCTGCTGCACGTGGCACACAGTGGCCTGAACCATCTCCTTCCACCCTGCTCTCCCTTCTTCCCACATGCATGCATGCCTGCATTCCACACACCTCTGTACACATGTACACATATATATGGAAATCCTCCTCAAAAAAAGAAGCGACTCCCGCCAGTTGTTGCCTGGTTTGCTCATGTGCGCCATGACACACGTGTACCGACACGCATGGTGGCCCAGCCAGATGAGGCCCGAAAGTGGGAGAGATAGCGTTAACAGCCACAGTCAAACAAAACGTTGGTCCTGCTATGCTGCTCCAGGAGAATGACTCCAGGAAACAAGGTCCTGCTTCTAGCCGGTGTTTTCCCAAACACCTGAAGCTGTTGGTGTCTCACTTGACACCAGAGAAACTACGGGTAGTGTGACGAAAGGGGACCCTTCTCAGAGTCTGCTTCTGGGATTCACGTATGGCTCCTATCACAGATCTCCACAAGCGATTTACTTAGGCTGTGCTTTCTCTCCACACCCTCCACACTCACACATACCCGTGAGGGTCCCAGAATGAATCGTGGTACCCTAGAGATACCTCCGAATTCGTCAGCCGCTCAGGAATTTGGGGGAAGGAACAGAACAGAGATACTCTAGTGTGGCTCTAAGAAAAGGGAGGCTGGGCCTGCTTCAGCCTGGAAGCTAGGCGTGGGCTGGAGCGCTCAGTGAGAGGTCTTGGTGCCGTGACAACTCATTCTCCTGATCAATGGGTAACTAACTTCTTTAGGCACCAAAGAGAAATTTTACATTCTAGATGCGTTGCTATTGTTCATATTTTCAGATTTCTTGTCATGAGACATAGCTATTCAAAAATCCTTGCTGAACCTAATGCTTAACCTATGGCAGACACCAGGCCCTGCCAAAACCCATCAATGCCAGAACACCTCACGGCATCCCCTCTTTCCTGTCTTTTCCAGTTGTCACGGAAACAGTAACTACTAGACTCACATCCTTACCACCAAGTAAGTGTTTCTGTCTCAGTCGGTCCCCTGTGAAGGCGCTATGCTGTGCTCTTGAACATGGGTGTTCCCTTTCCCACCGAGAAAATCCACTCTCCGGAATGTTCTTTTGCTAGCAGCTCTATGATGTGGATTTATACACCACAACAGTTACCAGCTTTAGTCGTGTGTGGTGGAGCGCACTGCTTGCTTCAGTCTAATCTAAGGGCATTCCCATCACTCCTTCTTGTTTATTCACAGTCATACTCTATGGTCCTCTGCTCTCCTCAGCCCCTCAGAACTATGCCTGCTCTCTGTCTTCATGGGTTTGCTAGTCCAGTCAGTAAAATACCAGAAGTCCTGTCCTCCGGGAGCACTCCACTTTTGTTCAGGAGTTCCTAAGTATTAGTTGGTGGATTCTAACAGCAGAGATCAAGTCCAAAGTCCCAGCTCTATCCCTGGGCCTTCAAGGAATAGGGAAGACCCACCCATCTGTGACCACAGCAGGGTGGCAGAAGCAAGTCAAAGTGTAATCCTGAGCCGCCTCTAGTCCTTCCAGCACTCCTAGTGGCTGGCGTGGCTGGGCCCTGATCGGGCCCAGCAACGTTCACCTGAGATGGGGGAGCTTGCGTCACTCAGCTGCCTCGGCTAATTTTCCTGCTGAATGGCTTTCTGTGCTCTGCCAGAAAGCTCTCATTCCACCAAACAGGACATTCGTTCCAGATGTCTGTATTGAAAATAAGTAGGGAAAAGGGTGGCTTGGAATTTGGAGTGTGGTAAAGAAGAGCTCCCAGCCAGCAGGGTCCTGGTGAGAAAGGAGGGGAGGATGAGGAGACCCTCTGACCTGGATCCATCTTGAGGCTGTCACCTGCTTTTGCAGAAGGGAGCACCAGCAATGGATACGCTAAGACAGGCTCTCTCGGTGGAGGGAGTCGGCTAGAGAAGCAAAGCCTGACTCATGGCAGCAGCGGCTACATCAACTCAAGTAAGCGGCGGCTGGTATGGGGGCAGGGATAATAGACAGCAATGAGAAAAGTGAAAATCCACCAGTGGTAGTCAGAGTTTGAGGGGGCCATTACCCCGTCTGCCATTCATTCCACATCCTCCCCAAGAGTTACCCAAATGACAAGGGAAGGTAGGATTGACTCTCCAATTACCAGCCTTGAACACCTATGTAAAAACGGCTCCAATTTTCTTTAAATCTCCAGGACAGGTAACACTCATTGGTTCAGAAGCCTTCCAGGGCAGGTGGTTGCTCACACTGACTCTCTCTGAGCCACACATAAAAAAAAAAAAAAAAACAACAAGGGAACCCTGAGCTGCTCCGCTGAAGGTCTAATGCAGGATGCCCAGCCAGGCAAGCTCCCAACTGTGAACCCATTGTTCCCCGTGGGGCAGTCTTTCACATGAAAACAAAAGGAAGCAGAAGTATGACAAAAACAAGCACACTCACACAGCCAACCCTGGAAGCCATTAAGTCCCCGTAGAGAAAGTAAAAAGGAAACTCACAAGGGCCTGCCCAGCCACCTGTCTTCCAGCCCGACTGAGCAGGGGCTAGCCCATCTCCGGTGAGGCGGTGCCCTGAGGATTTCCACTCTTTCCCAACTACAGGTGGGAGCACCCGAGGGAGCGCTTCCACCTCCAGTTACCGGAGAGCTCACTCGCCGGCCTCTACCCTGCCCAACTCTCCAGGCTCCACTTTTGAAAGGAAAACGCACGTGACCCGCCATGGAACTTACGAAGGTACCTGCGGAAGAGAACCGATCCGCCTGTTCCCGGTGTAACTTCACTCGTCCTGTGCTTGACGGCTTCTTGGCTTCTCCTGTGTGTCTGCACTCTACCCCATCTTTCTCCTCACTTCTTGATTTCCCTTATGGACTCCCACTACTGGAAGATTTATGCATTCATTTACACGCATTCATGTTTCTCTCTCATTCATTTTTTTTAATCCACTTCGTCACTTTTCAACTAGCATGTTATCATGTTTTACACTGAACGACATGCCTTATGGATGTTATCTTCAAGGGACCTATAGTCTATAGACAGTTGGAGATGACAGAGGCAGCAGAGACACTGAGTAGACAGAGGTCGCTGCTTTCCGCTAAGAAAATCAAAGATGTCTCTATGGAGGTGGTGGTACCTCAGCCTGGGCGTCCTAGTGATACAGACGGAAGGACAGGACGGTCCAGGGTGGGAAAACACTGGAGTACAGGACAGTCCAGGGCTAAAGATGGAGTGGGAGGCCCAGATTGTGCTACGATTTGACTTTAGTCTCCACATAAGAAGACTCAGAAGTTTTTGAGCCAAACAGTGGGTTCTTTTTGAACCTCAGAAAGCCATGGGTAGATGACAGGTTAAAAGAAATCTTCAATAGACAAGAAGAGACCAATATGGGCTGGGATTCAGTGGAGAAGGAAGGCTGGGAGGCGTGACGTAAAAGAGGCAGAGTTGGCAGGCTTTGCAGTTGGTGAGCCCTAAGGAGAACCTGAAACCAGCCTTCCCACTGGGGTTTCAAGTGGAGGAGACAACAGTTGAAACAGGACACTCAGTCCTGCTTGGGTGAAATCTGCTTGAAGAACTTCCTGAAACCCTTCCAGCTATGGGGGTTTACACTGCTGTAGCTGGCACCCCAGCCCCTCCCACAGGAAACCGTAGTCATTTGTACTAAGTGTTCCATCTTCTCTCCAGGGAGCTCCAGCGGCAACTCCTCCCCTGAGTATCCGCGAAAGGAACTCGGTAAGTCCTCGGCTTCTTTTCTGGAGAAATGCTTTAGTGGGGCACTGAGAACAGGCCTGGCTGGCGGGGTGCGGGGCAGGGGTTACCATGAGCCCGGATTCCTCTAGAAGAGCTTGGCTCCTGGGCTGGAGAGGTGGCTCAGGGTTAAGAGCACTGGCTGCTCTTCCAGAGGTCCAGAGTTCAATTCCCAGCAACCACATGGTGGCTCACAACCATCTATAGTGAGGTCTTGTGCCCTCTTCTGGCATGCATGCAGACAAAATCTTGTATAGACAATAAATAAATCTTAAAAAAAAAAAAAAAGAAAAGAAGAGTTTGGCTTCTGTTGAGTTGCTTGCCCCTTCACTCTGAAGCATCTTAAGGGAGACTGGCAGGCTTGTTAACTTGCTGTCATTAACATTTGCTCATGACACTCTTAAAATGGCAAGCTGTTTGCACAAAGTTCATGCTAGGACACACAAGCCCCTGATGGCTAAGAATAACTTTAGGGATTCTTCCTTCCACGGGCTTCACAGAGGAACAGCCACAGAGGAAGAACAGCAGTCACAGTGCACAAATGCCTGACATCCCAGCGCCTCCTCTGTAACTTCCTTCCAAGGGCCACATCATACACCCTTGCCTCTCCAAGCTGCATAGTCACTTGACTTTAAGTCTTAGGTCTGTGTTCTTAGAATCTCGATGTACAGACGAATCGAGGTTAGGGCCAGTGATTATGAGATGATTTTAATTTTCTATATTTGCTTACACTGGGAAAACCAAGGCAGGCTTCAATAAACAAAGATTTAGCAGTCTTTGGGTCCATTTGGCAATGTTTCCAGCTGATCCAAATGCATCACACACACCTCATGCACACTGCTCTAAGCATTAGCTAGCTCAACATTTTTTTTTAGCTAAATTGCATTGAGATGTTGAAAAACATTATTTACACTTCAGCATCTGGGAATCATTTATTTAGCATCTGCTATATATATATGTCTAGATTTAGACACTGTGAAAATATCCCCAAGTGTCAAAAATATTCAGCGTGCCATCTCTTATATGTGCCTAAGACCACCATATTTCTCTCTTTCTCAGCATCTTCTGCAACCAGAGGACGGAGCCAAACAAGGGGTGAGTACCATTACAGAATTCAGTTCAGTTCACTCTGAGCACTAGTACATGGCAGCCTGGAGACAGGAAGCCGTGCATACAAGAATAAGTGAGACATGGCATCTGCCTGATGAACCTAGAGTACTGACAAGGGCCTTAGCAACTCCATGAGCATGGGAAGGGGTTATCTGCTAATGACCTAACAAGCTCTGTGAGCAGGGATCCGAACACACAGTGACAATCTGAGCAATACAGGTGTCACATCTGTCTTTACAGCTAGCCTCCCAGATATGCTTTGATTTGCCGTGATATGTCAAGACACGCAAAAGCTTCCCGTTTTCAAATTATTGCAAGGGACAGTTTTGTAAACTTGTCATCCAGAGATGATAGCAGGGAAGAGCCACCCTAGCAAAGCCGTGAGTGGACACAGGAGCTTTGCGTCAGGGTGGGCAGAGTCCTTTGCAGGCTCAGCATGTTCTTCCTGATCAAGTTGGGCTCCCATTGTGTCTCACTGTCATCAGGATCCCAAGTTCGGGCTACATCAGCCACCCACAGCTTTAGAATGATTGTTAAAAGATGCCCACTCTCTACGTGAAGCTAATACTGTTAAGGCTTATGGGCTTCCTGATCTGATGACTAAGTGAACCCTCGAGGCTTTAGAATTCTCCTGCCTGCCCCTACCTCAAGTGAGCTGAGAGGCAGAAAGTCCCTAGGCGCTGACAACTGTAAAGTGGGTGGTGATAAAGTGTCTTGGGGCTTCTTGGCTGAGCCTGGGGTTTTCTTAAGTCTCAGGAACCTACAAGCATACAGTTGGCAACTGGATCAGGGAACAGCCATCCCTTTTGTAGAGACACCTAGGTTTCCTGGTGAAGGACTCCAATATCACTAAGTAGCCCAATGAGTCAGTCATGCTTTGCTCAGAAGTCAGAAGTCTTCATCCTCACTCTCTCTTCTCTCCCCTCATGCAGAGAGTGAAATTCGAGTTCGGCTGCAGAGTGCGTCACCATCTACCAGATGTAAGTGGTCACTGTCCTGCTACCATGAAAGAGCCTAGGAAACCCTCAGAGTAAATCAGGACAGATGCAGCACTAGGGAGTTAGGGGCTGGTACTCTCCCTTCTCTCCCCCCCCACCTCTGTGTGTGTGTGTGTGTGTGTGTGTGTGTGTGTGTGTGTGTGTGTATCCTCAATCGTCAAACATCCTTGAGGGCTTCCTGGGTGTGGGCCCCTGGGCTAGGGTCTGGAGCTAAGTTTCTGAGTAAGAAAGACATGGTCCTTGGTTAGTAGTTCAGAGTCTAATGGGGAAACTGGAAAGCCAGTCAACGCCCACAACTGAGTGTGAAAGAAAGCACAGCCTGGGGTGATGGAGACAGAGGGAAGGGCCAGAGAAGCCCTTCTATGCTAGGGGATTAGGATTAGGCTTGGAAGATGTAGCTGGCTGGAGACTGTCAAAGGGCCGTTCTCTATGGAGTTGTAATGGGAGAGTTCAGGTGAGAGAAGATTTAGGAGCCGAAAATAAGGGTTTTAACTTCATCGCCAAGGCGAGAGATTCACCAGTCTCGGTGAGTCGGATACTTTAACTTCCTCTTGCCCTTATGAGAGGCTCCTCGTAACATTTTGAAATGATCCTGACTTTTAGGGTGGGATCCAAGGACAAGGTAAAAAAGAAGGAAGAACTGGTAGGTAGCCCAGAACCCCAAGTGAGGGTGGTCCCAGAGCTTCACACCTGGGTAGGATCTGACTCCAGGTCTAATCCTTCCCCACCAGAGTCCTTCAGGCTTTGAGAGGTTGATCCCAAAGGAGGGAGCTTTCTGGGGAAGAGGTGGGGTTGTTCCCACACCTTCTGTCTATCAGTGTGCTTGTCTCCTGCTCATTGTCCTTGACACCCCCTTCCTTCCTGTTTGACACAAGGACCAGGTTCTACTAGTCCACCTTGCTGCAAACAGTAGCAGCAGACAGAGCAGACACTAAGCAGAGTCAGATGCAGATGCATCGAAGTGTTTAGGAGTGATAAACATCAGATCCCTTTGACACGGAGGCACACCAGGTCATCCAAGGCACCGTGTTCAGAGGAAAGGCAATTGTTAAGGTTTCTTAAAGAGCCTAGCCCCTAACTGCCCAAACCCAGATAACAATGTCTTCCAGTCATAGTCACCCCTGTGGTGCCTGATGAAGTCAAATCGGAAAATCTCCCCCAAGGACTCAAAGCTCTTTGTGCAAAGCACTGTATTTATGAGGCTGTTAAGTTGCAAACTGTCTGGTTGATACAAGCTATAAATTGGCAAAATTCAAAAATTATAAAGCTAATGGAAAGTGTCCCCATGTATGAGGTAGATGCCGACTCTCTGATATCAGAATGCCCTCATCGTTCCTTCTCTGATCTTTGGCCCTGGGAAAGTGTCCTGGGGCTGACGAGAAAGTCTGGGTTTCTTCGCAGGGACAGAATTGGATGAGGTCAAGCGTTTGCTTAAGGGGAGCCGATCTGCAAGTGCCAGTCCCACCAGGAACACCTCCAGCACACTCCCCATCCCCAAGAAAGGCACCGTGGAGACCAAAATGGTGACCGCAAGCTCCCACTCAGGTAAGCCTGGCAGCTCCAGTCTGCCATGGGAGCTTGGGGACAACATGACAGATTACCCTGAAGACCTTTCAGCTTTGCCAGCCTTGGAAGTAGTGAGCGTCTGCCATTCCACACAGTGAATGTTTGGGCAGGGCTTTCTTATCCAACTGGTCAGCTGTGTTCTAAGGATGTGGTACCCGGTTCTACAGCCTTGAGATTTTCCCCAGCAGGTTCTGAAAGTCCTGAAAATGTTGCCAGGTTTCCCAAGAAATGAGACAAAAGTTGTAGTGTTCTCATCAATGAATATTTGTCCCATGCCTACTCTGTGTCAAGATCTGAGGAAAAGCTCTAGACAAGAGAAGTGTGGCCAATGCCCTGGTGGAGAAGAGGGTCTCTGGAGAGTTGAACAGGATACCAAGAGGCTAGGGTCACATGTGATGAGAAGACAGCCGTATGGAGTGTGTGTCTTCCATGAGGGAAATACTTCTTCAGATGACAGAAAGAGAAGTTAGCAGAGCCACGGACAGAGATGAGCAAAGAAATCACATCTTCTGTGGATGAAGATTTCCTACTGTTTGTGGGAAAGTCTTGACACCATGACCTTTCTTGTGTGACTTCTCCATAAAGCCAAGCCTCCTTCGTGTTAGCAATGGTGCGAGCAGTAACAGGCAGAATTTGAATGCAGTAACAGGCATCAGATTTGAAGAGGCATGAAAAGTCCTGCCAGGGACAGAGTGCCTTTGGATCTGGCTGGCTCACAGAGGTGCCTTAATGAGGGTCTAAGCAAGAAGGCTGCTATGTTACCTGAACACTCCTTTGTTGGATGCATACCCCACATTTGCAAGGGTGGTTAGAAGTAGCTCCTGAGTGAACTACCCCTTGGCATCTTTGAAAATAGCAAAGCAGTAAGGGTTGTCCCCATTGGTGGGACAGACCACCAAGATGTTAAAAACTAAAAACAAAACTTAGAAGACAATGAGTGGACACTAAAGGAAAATTAGTTTCAAATTTCACCAGGAACTGGCAAGAATTTTGTGATCTAAGAGATCAAGTCTTGACTTTAGTCAAAAGTAGAGTGACTCAGTACCTCATTCTGTCCTGAACTGGGGGAGCAGGGGGCTCCTGAGATATGGGACAGGCAGTGCTAAACTCAGGGAAGTCCCAGAAAGGCAAGCAACCAAGTTCCCCCAGCAGGAAAGGGTTCCCCTCTCCCTCAGCAGTGAAGTATGTGTGTGTTTCTGTTTCCAGTATCAGGGACCTACGATGCGACAATACTGGACACCAACCTTCCCCCGCATGTGTGGTCCTCCACCTTGCCTGCAGGATCCTCCATGGGGACCTATCACAACAACATGACGACCCAGAGCTCATCCCTGCTCAACACCAATGCTTACTCTGCAGGATCGGGTAGGTGGAGGACACACACACACACACACACACACACACACACACGGCTTCTCGCTCGCAGGCAGGCGGGGACAGAGGCTCCACCCAGCTCATGAAGGTCTCCCTCCGAGCATGCCAGCCCCAGCACCCCCTGGGAAGGAATTTTTAAGGCCTAATGTCTCAAGCATTCCCCAATAGAAAGGCATTCATTTCAACATAATCAGCTAGATTTCAACTAGATTCTAGCAGGTGTTTTTTTATAGAATGAACATTCAAGACAGCATATCAGAGGAAACACAATGGAAAAGAACAGAATGCCTCCTATCAGTGAGTGTGAATTGATTGTGGGAATCTCGAAAAACTCAACTAAACTTCTGAGATCTCACTCTATGAAATGGGGCCACCAACAAGGGAGCCATTAACTAGACCCTCTTGTCTACTCCAGGCCTGGCCATCCAAAATCGCCTCTGGCTACGACCGAAGGTGCCATAGATTGGTGTTTGGTTCTCTGCATCAAAGGGAGAAAATTGAATATTCTGCCTTGCCCTGATCCTTGCTCTCACTGTCTTCTCCCTCCCACTGCAGTTTTTGGAGTGCCAAATAACATGGCGTCCTGCTCACCTACGCTGCACCCCGGGCTCAGCAGCTGCTCCTCAGGTCAGCGCTGTTACTTGTCACCTTTTCCTCTCATGCTAGTCTTACTTTGTGTGAGTGAGTGTTTGGCTGTGTGGGTGTTTGCTCACCACAAGTGTGATGTGCCTGTGGGAGGCAGACGAGGGCATTGGGTCACTGGAACTGGAGCTTCCATATATCAGCACTGGGAGTCACACCAGTTAAGGCAATGCAGACAATCTGCCATAGGCCACAGTCCCTCACCAAGAATCTTCCCAGGTCATTCTAGGCCATGTCAGGTAGTTAAGTCAACAACCACAACCCTTGGTGTCAAAAACAGGGCAAGGATTTAGCAAAGCGTGGTGGCACATGCCTTTAATCCCAGAACTCCAGAGGCAGAGGTGGGCAGATACTGGAGTTCAAGACCATACTGATCTATGTAGTGAGTTCCAGGGCTGTATAGACACATGCTGTGTCTCCAAAGGGAGTCTTCAAATAAGCCACTTCAAATAAAGCTCTCACCCCTGTCCAGGCCTGGGGATTGGAGCAGGGGAAGGGGCGTGGGGACCCTCAGCTCCTGCATCCGACTGGCTTACTCCCTAGTCAGAGTAGACTGTCCAACCCAGAGGAAGCAAGAGAATCCTGTGAAACAGCAGGAATTAAGTGAGTCTGTGAAGAGTACAGTAGCAGCAGTTTTCGTGAAAATGGTCTGCGGGCCCCAGGAGGCTTCCAGCATCCAGAGGGCATCCCAACTCGTGGATCTCGTGTGTTCTCCATTTCTCTCACAGTGTTTGGCATGCAGAACAATCTGGCCCCCAGCTCTTCTGTCCTTTCCCATGGCACAACCACCTCTTCCACAGGTTGGTAGCGTAAATTTGGAGCTTAGGAACTAGGAATGAGCAACCCTTAGACCCTAAGACCCACAACATATCTTTCACAAACAGCCAAAAGTACCCCAAAAAAGGCTTCTCCCGCCAATAAAACAGCCCCCTCTCCCAGCCTAGAGATACCAACACTCATTGCTCACTGTCTTTGATGAGAGTTAAACACACAGCGAGCCTGTAGGTCCAGCTCTACGGGTTCTAGTTCCCGTAGATCTCTTAGCCCTGCTGGGCAGAGCAGTGGTCTTTTGAGCTCACAGCTCGCCCCTCTGCAACCCACTGCCACGTCAAAGAGCTCAGTGGTTGTTTTGACGATGTGCCACCCGGGGCTGTTGCCCCTCTATGCAGAGCAGGGGAAGGGAGGTGGGGCCGCTCAGCTCCTGCCTCCAACTTGCCTACACCTTATTTGGAGTACAACTTCCAAGCTACATGAAGCAATAAGAGAATCCTGTTAAACAATGGGAATTAAGCTAATTTGTGAAGAGTAAGGTTTAAGAGGGCTTCCTGAAAGAAGGGCTTAAGAGCTAGAAAAAGACACAGGAAATAAAGCCCCCCACAGCTGCAGAGAGTTGATTTCATGTGCTTCCTCTCAGCTGATCCAGAGCTGCGGAGGCCACCTTCCCACGTTGGCCCAGCTCATTGATGCCTTCTCTCTTGCAGCATATGGTGTGAAGAAAAACGTGTCCCAGCCACCCACTGTCACCAGCACTGGTGTGTCCACCTCTGCTGGTAAGTGTTGTTACCGATTTCTAGGGCCGAGGCTGCTGCCCGGGGAGAGGTGCCCTGCTATGACATGTGGTGCCCTGGAAGAGAGGCTAGAACCTGTGGGTGGTCTGAGACCCACAAATGCGACTCACCCCAAAGGTCTTGGGGATGTCTCTATAGAGACGAGCATGCTCTGAACCTACCTCGGTCTTCCTCGCCCTCCACGCCTGCCTCCTGCCTGTCACACTGCAGCCAGTACCCTCACCGATCTCTAGAGAATCTTTATCAACTTGGGTTCACCCCATGCAATGAGCCTCGCTCCACCATCACGTCGACTCCGGTGTCTCCTTCAAACCAGCAACTCATTCATTGAAAACAAAAATGTACTGAGCACCCATTTAGTCTCAGACAGGCAGTTTGGTTTTCCAGGGGTTAAGGGAAGCAGGTGGACAAGACAGGACAGAATCGTGGTGAGAGCAAGACAATGCCAGGGGAGCAGGCATACCACAAACAGAGACAAGGCAGGCCAGACAGTTACCGAGAATGACCTGATTCCTACGCCAACAAGTGATGTTGGCATGGGGTCTGTGTCAGAGTGCAGAGCTTTAGGGAGTGGGCAGCAAAGGCGTTCCCAAGATGGTAACACAAATCCCCAAGATGGTAACAGGAGGGCTGGTGAAGAGACTTCTGCAAGGTCAAGAAAGATCCTGTGTCTACACGTAGGGAGGTAGCCACATAGACCAGTTACCCAGCACTGCTGACATTGGCCTAATGTCGTGATGGCCAGGCCTAGCGGGCAGGGTCCCCAAGATGGTCCGTAGCACCACTGTGTAAAAGACCAGTGGACCCCATCCACACTAGTGAACTTCCTTTCCTTGCTCTTGCCCCTTCCTCTTCTCTTCATGCCCTCCCTTTCCTTCCTTCTGGCATCCTTTCCTTCCCCCTCACCCACTTCTGTCCTCTACAGCCTGCACCACCAGCGTCCAGAGTGACGACCTGTTGCATAAAGACTGCAAGTTCTTGATTCTGGAGAAAGACAACGTACCAGCCAAGAAGGACATGGAGCTCTTGATCATGACCAAGGACAGTGGGAAGGTCTTCACTGCCTCTCCCGCCAGCATCTCTTCAAGTACGCAAAGCGTGGTTGGCATGGGCATCGTAGTTGGCGAGGGCTTCAGAAGGGCAGGCAGCGTGCATGCGCCTGGGGAGGCCTGGGGCTGGGCCACAATGCCCTTATAGGGTATTTTCAGCAGATTTAGTCATCAAATCATTTTGATGGAAAAATACCCGCCTGGACCTGCCTTGAATGCAGATAAGCCAGGAAAACTCGGGAGCTCCCACAGGGAGTCTGTGGGCAAAGGAATCTAACCACAGCCCTGGTGGAGGAGATTAACCCGGGAAAACTGGCCTCGCTTCCCACCAGGCTAACCTCGGTCTTCCCAGGGAGTGTGGGAGAGGGTGGACCAGATTATCACGGGTTCTGTGCACAGCTTCTTTTTCAGAAGACACCCTGAAGAAAGAGAAGCAGGCTGCGTACGCTGCGGACACCTGCCTCAAGGCAGATGTGAACGGTAAGAGGATCTGACCCTGGAGACCCAGCTTCAGCAAGGCCACGCCTCTTTGTCTTCTGGGAGCATGCTGCTCCACGTGGGGTCTGCTGGCAGCACCCAGGAGTGTTAGGAACATAGAATCATATCCCCCCCAGAGTTCCGGGGTGGGAAGCTGAAGCTTTAATACGGGAGTGAACACGTATGTGTAGGTGTTCGTGTGTGTATGTGCAGGTGTTCGTGTGTGTGCGTACATGTGGGGGAGGTCATTGTGTGGGGTGCATGTGTATGCGGGTGTACTGTGTGGGGTACATGTGTGTGGGTACACTGTGTGGGGTACATGTGGGGGGTATATGTGTGGGGTGCACTCCGTATGTATACATGTAGGGGTCACAATGTGGGTGTACATGTGGGGATGTACTACATGGGGTTTCATATGTGGGGGGTACACGTGTGTGTGGGTCACTGTGTGGGGTACACATGTGTGGGTCACTGTGTGGGGTACACATGTGTGGGTCACTGTGTGGGTGTGTACTACAGGCGGTTTCATACGTTTGGGGGTGCACTGTGTGAGGGTACACATGTGTGGGGGTGAGTGGGGGGTGCACTTGTGTGTGATTCCAGCCCTCACATTCAGCTCCAAATTTCTGTATGTACTTTAGGAGACCTAAATACCGTGTCCACAAAGGGCAAGGCCATCTCCACAGGTGAGTGAGAACGGAGGGCCTTGCTGTGGGGAGGTCTGAGGGGCTGGCCATGGTTAGGGGGATGGATGAGGGCCCTTGCCTGGAGCCAGGGCACCCATGAACTACCCAGATCTGGCCTCCTAAAGGCCTGGAACGGAGAAGGAGAGAAAATAGCAGTGGGGGCTGGAGAGATGGCTCAGTGGTTAAGAGCACTGGCTGCTCTTCCAGAGGTCCTGGGTTCAATTCCCAGCAACCACAGGGTGGCTCACGACCATCTGTGTTGGGACCTGGTGTCCCCTTCTGGCGTGCAGGTGTACATGCGGATAGAACACTCATATACATAAAATAAGTATGTGTTTTCAAGTTTGTGGTACTAAGGGTAACTCTAGGCATTGTGGGAACCACAAAGGGTGAGCCGTGACAGTGAGGCCTGGCGACCAGAGCGTGTAGGTTGCACGGGCATTGTGGCAGATGCCGGGGGCACTCTTAGCCCTAGAGATGTTTTAAACCCCAGACGGTGGGTTGTGTCCTCCGCTGATTTAGGATCTTGTTTCATTCCATTCCATACCTGTTTTATGAAGCAGGTCATCTTTGAACCTCACTTTATAAGGCGTCAGAGTCACACACACTCACAGAGTCTCACATTGACGGCCAAAGCCTGGGGTTTTTCAGACTTCTGTCCAGCCACATTCCTGTGTTCATGAAATGCCACACATAGACTCAAATCCTCCTCACCCTCCCCACATCACCAATTTTGAAGGGAGCCAGGCCAGGAACCTCCTGAATTCAATTCACCCTCCCTATTTCTCCCACAGAAAACCACAGCTATGACCAAGGTGGTGGCGGCAAAGGCGGCGTGGGTGCTGGTGCTGGCGGAGGCGGCGCTGGTGTCAGGGGCGGAGCGTGGGGGGGCGCACCTGCCTGGTGCCCCTGCGGCTCCTGCTGCAGCTGGTGGAAGTGGCTGCTGGGCCTGCTGCTCACCTGGCTGCTGCTGTTGGGTCTGCTCTTTGGCCTCATTGCTCTAGGTAGGTGCCAAGGCCACTGAGACAAAAGTCCCCAGCCCCTCTTCCCCTTCCTGAGGATGGGAAACCACCGGTGGTGCTGTGTGTTGGGGGCCAAGTAGCTGGAGATTACAGACATAAGCCCAGTTATCCCTACAGATAGGAAGCACCCCTCCAGATCAAGTCTGGAGGCCACTGTGCAGGGTGCTGGGAACCTATGGTTCTGGCTTCACCCTAAGACCCCTTTTATAAGGCCACTGCCCTGTGGTCTCTCTGCCTTTACCCAGCCTGAGCAATCCCATCTCTTTCCCTGGCATCACGTTCCACCTCCCAGAGGAACGGGAACCAGCTTTGTACTCAGCTTGGGTGGTGACAGAGCCAGGTTTCCTTGAGGCTCAGGGAGATGTTGGCTGCTATTAGCCTCAAGGATTGTCCCTGAAATATGTAAAGAAGCCTCCCAGATGCAAGGCCCCAGAGCAGTCCTCCCTGATGGCCCATGTGTGTCTGTCACAGCGGAGGAGGTGAGGAAGCTGAAGGCCCGGGTGGATGAGCTGGAAAAGACCAGGGTGCTATATCATGAAGACAAGATGGAGAGAAGCAGCAAGGACCGCCTCCACAGTGATGCACCCGGCCTGGGACCTGGTCTAGGTGTGGGGCCCGGATTAGGAAAAGCTGGGCTGGATGACTACAGCCAGGAGGCCATCTGGCTGTTTGTAAGGAACAAGCTGATGACGGAGCAGGAAAATGGTGAGAACAGGCCAGGAACAAGGCCAGCTAGCCCAGAACTTTGGGTCTGGATGGCCTTATACCTGTCCTGGGAACACTACTGAGCCTCTCCCAACTCCCTTCCCATCCCTCCAACACCCTAAGAGTCCAAGGGAGCTGAGCTGGGATCCCATTTCACTGCTGGGAAAACTGAGTCCAGGAGAGAATTGGTTACAATCATTGGAACACCGTGGGTGGAGGGGAGTGAACATAGATTTCTAATAACAAGCATTTGCCTCTTCCCACCATCCATCGTATTTGTGTGTGTGTCTGTGTGTGACTGACTCAAGGTTTACTCTTTCTTGTAGGAAATCTCAGAGGAAACCCTGGTCCAAAAGGTATTGGAGTGGCCTGAGCCTTTCCCCTGCTCTCATTCCTGCAGGGGAGGCATGTTCCCCTGGGATTGGAATCCTTTTCCTTTGTCCAAATGGGAAGCACAGATACCTTCTAACTGTGTGTCTGTTGGAGGGCTGATGTTGACTCTGCCATCAGACATCACAGCAAGGTTGGGAGTCTAGGCACCACACAGGAGAAGCCTAGTGGTCTGTGCCTGGGTGTCTGTGACAGGGCTGGTGGGACCTGGCCCCTCACACGGGTGAGAAAGCAGCTCTTGGTTATTATACTGGCTCACAGTATCTGGCTTTCTGGTTTTAGGTGACATGGGAAGCCAAGGCCCTAAAGGTAACTATTCAAAAGACAATTTACCTTAAACGTTGGGGAGGTGGGGTGAGCAGTTAAAGCAAGCAGAAAACCCCTCAGGCTGAAAAAAAGCAGTTCCAGCCCCGTTACCCCTCGCTGGATGCAAAGCGGCCTTCTTTGCCTCGTTTCACTGGAGTCTCCTCAGCTCTAGTGTGGGGAGTAACTACCCAAGGACTCTGGTCCCCTCTCGGAGTCTCATATTAAGTGGATGTGGATGATCCCAGGAACCTTTTGTTTTCATCACCCTGAGGGATTCTGCACCCAGGGGTGCCTTCCATAAGAAGCGCCATTCCAGCTGAAAGACCTGCCTTTCTCCCAACTCCGTTCTAACTCACTTCCCAGGCGGGAATCGGGTTCCTCCCTTTGCCACCTCCCCTCCTGTTTAACTTTTCCATGGTTCTCACACACCGCCAACCTCAGCACACACAGCCTGGATCCCTACATGGATCTACCTCTCGAGACCCATAAGCCTACACTCTCCCTGACCGTGCCTAGGATGGTGGTTCTGGAGTCCCTCGCCTGATGTAGCAGATGATGTACTCCTGAGTGCATCTGCACCTAATAAAACATCAATTTTTCGCTATAATTATGTCCCAGACAACTCATGGGGCCTAATGATACAAGAATGTATTTGTAGTTTTAGCAATTAGAATTTAACTGAATGTATTTGCTCCCGGAAAGCCCCATGTGAATCCTGCTAATGGCTCCTTAGGGGAACAGGCCAGGTCTGATGTCTCTTTTTGTTCCAACAGGAGACCGAGGCCCTCCTGGGACTCCAGGTGCGTAAGCTGCAGGGATCTCCCATGCTGTTGGTTTGGGCATGCCCAGCCCTAGCTGTCAATCTCCAGAGGAAACAATGGCTGAGGTCTTCTTTTATATCCACAGGTATCCCCGGGCCCCTGGGTCACCCTGGCCCAGAAGGACCAAAGGGACAAAAAGGCAGCATTGGTGAGAAACTCCCTCTCTGTTCATTTGTTTCTTCCTCGCTCTTTTCTTAAGCATTTATTAAGTAGATCCTGTTTTAGAAGACAGCAGTGACTTCAACAGAGAAAGATGAGGAGTTAAATAGGGAACTGAAGAGGGAGAGGGCGCAACATGTGCAAGACCTAGGTGCACATTCTGAGCAGAGGGGCCAGCTAGGGCCAAATCCCCAAAAACAGATTCGAAGAACACCAGGTGGATAAAGGTTAAAGAGGCAGAAGTGGGCAAGGGCAGCAAGCCACGTGGGGTCTCAAGGCAGAGCCAGCATAAAGATGCCTTTTCCTCCCAGTGAACTGAGAAGCGGCTACAGATCTGGGGCAGAGGCAGGATGCCATGTGCTCACAGGCCACTCTGGTCCCGGGTTGGGCAAGCAAGAGGAAGAGAGACAACAGAGGCCCAGAAGAGGCTCTGGGCCACCGTTCTGCTGAGGAGAGGCCTCTGTGGGCTGTGTGGCACAGGGCCCTAACTGTAAGGTTGGTCATTCCTATCTTCAGGAGATCCTGGAATGGAAGGACCCATAGGCCAGAGAGGACTAGCAGGCCCCATGGGGCCTCGTGGCGAACCTGGGCCTCCCGGGTCCGGAGAGAAAGGAGACAGAGGTAAGAGGTCCCACCTACACCGAGAGGACTGCATCCATCCTTCCACCTGCACCTCCCCCTTTTGGCAGCACTGGATGAGCACCAGCAGAGGTGGATTGTAGGAGCGCTGTCCTAAACCCTGCGGAAATGGGCCAGGCTACTGGAGTCTGACCCAGGGCCAAAAACAGGCTGTGGCTTGGGGGCTTACCCAGAGAGACAGGTCTGGGGAAGTGACCTTCCCGGAGACGGTGAGGAGCAAAGCCAGGTCAGGGTGGAGAGCAAAGGGGCCTTCCAGCCTCTGGGGCTGGGACTCAGCAGGGCAGAAGGCAGACCGCCTGTGGGTCAGAAGCCTGGAGCTTCGTGGGGCTGAGGAGGTTTTGAGGGCAGCTCCTCCAACCGTGAGAATGGTGTCATGGGAAACTGAGGAGGGCACTTGGGGGGCAGGGGAGGGTGGGAAAAGGTTGCTCAGGTAAAGTAACTTCGGAGCCTCTGGTGTATTTGTTGAGTGCTTTCTAGGACTTCATGGAGGGTGTTGCTGATGAGTAGCTTTACCATGAGAGATTCCAAATGGTCCCTGGGCCATTGGCAGAGCGGGAAGCCTCCCTTTCAAATGTGACTGCCAGGGCACTGGGGGTGGAGGGCACTTTCTCAACACGTTTCTTCCATTTCTTCTCAGGAATTGCTGGAGAACAAGGTCCTCGGGGCCTTCCTGGTGTCCCAGGTTCTGTGGGTCCCAGAGGTATGTCTGGAGGACCAGCCCAATGTGGCAGGGAGGGGCCCCATTCAGAGAAGTGGGTCCGAGGCTCCCCAGGAGCACCGGTTGGTAGCCTCAGATCTGTACAAGATGTCCACAAGTGCTCCTCCACAAAGGAGTGCTGGGTGTCAAGGCTGCGGCCACAATTTTGGCCTTATAGCAGGGCTTAGGACCAAGTCCTATTTCTGTTGAGTGGCCACGTAATGTGGGGTCTAAGCAACTGGCTGGATTATACCAGAAAGCAGATGTTCTCCTGCCTTGACTCGCACCAAAACACACACACACAATGCGAGTGCCTGATGCCCAGCTGCAGCCTTTCCTCTCCACCCCTGATCGAGACTCAGCATCCTAGGGAGCAGCGAACCAACCTGTGGTCTCTACAGCTAGGGTCACCCCGGAGCCTCTGGTGCTGTCCTGGCAAGGACCAGCACGGCCCTTAGAATGAGCTCCTTGCCCCTCACCCGCCCTTCACTCTGGGGTCAGTTGCCCTGGCCAGTACTTGGCCTTCTAACGATTGTCTCTGCTCTGTTGCTCAGGTCCCAGTGGCTCTCCTGGTCCCCAGGGCCCCTCAGGTCAGTGTGCTGCTCTTGCAAATATGCGCTGCGTCTGTGGTAAAGAAAGGAGTGTTAAAGGGGAAAACCAAATGTTTTTGAAACAAAAGAAGTGATTCTAGAGAGCCTCCCAGACATACAAAAGTCCGTAGTATAGTCTATGTCTGAGCTTGGGTGTCCCGGTAGGTCCTGTCCAAATCACGTCTGGACTGGTGTCACATGCAAGACCTCCCAGCAGCTTCACCAATAGGAAGCTCCCATCCTGCCTCTGTCTTGTCTCATATATGGACGAATAAGCCATCCCGCCACCCCGAGAGCTGTACCCAGTATCCCTGTCAGGATCCTTTGGAGCATTCTAATGCCTGAGCCTGGTGATTGGCAGGGACCAGAGTGCGTTAGCAGGAGCATGGGGAGGTGAGGGAGTCTGTGGGAACAGCCCCTGACTTCTGCTTCAGGATGTATGTGCATCTGTTTGTGTGCGCAAGTACGCAAGCGTGCCTGTCCCTTCCAAAGATGGGACACTCATCTATCTACATGGTTTCTCGTTGGGCAGGCTCTATGGGTCCCCAAGGGCCCCGAGGTGAAGTGGGACTCCCTGGTGTCAAAGGTAAGCTAGAGGAAGGGACAGGGAGGAAAAGCACCCTGTGGAGACCTCTCACTCAAGGCGAGGTCTGGGGGTTCAGGGTTCAGAGAGGGTTTGGTGGACATGACCCACAAGCTACCAATGCAAGGCGGGCAAGGTGAAACTAGTGTTGGGGGGAAGCTCTCTTCTGAGACAGACATTGACCCTGCTAGGTCATCCTCCACAGGGCGTTCTACGCTAAAGTATCTGTCTCCCTTGCAGGTGACAAAGGGCTCATGGGACCACAGGGACCCAAAGGTATACTGCTCCCCTTGCTGCTCTGGCATCACTGCGGTCTGCTCCCCTCCTAGGCACCAGTCAGAGCCTGTGTACAGAGCCTAAGAGCACACATGACCCTGGTTCCGGGGCCCTGGGGCTGAGAGGGAGCTGAGAGTTCATTCTTCCCCAGCTTCTCAGGGAAACTGAGGCACAAAGAGGGGAAACAAAGTGCCCACACCACATAGCAGGCTTTGTGATGGTGAGGAGGCACATTCTGAGGTGTCTGCCCAGGATGCCTACATACACTACAGCAGGGGGTGTGGGGGAATCCATTTGTGGGTGGATGTCTCCTCCAGCGTCATCAGAGCACTGACTCACCAGGGTCCTGCTGCAGGGACCCTGCAGGCCTCCGTGTCATGCGGGGAACCGGCCTTCCTTGATTATAACTCCCTGACCTCTGTGTATGTGTGGGGTTTTTTTTTTAGGTGACCAGGGTGAGAAAGGACCCAGAGGCCTCACAGGTCAGTCCTACCCAGGAATTTAACCCATTCATGGCCTTTTAAGATCTAGCAGTCCCCAGACGTGGGACAAATACGGAAGGATGAGAAAGAATTTCTGTCTCAAAACCCTCAAAGCACTTAAAATCTAAGAAAAACCCCAACAAAAATCAAATACATGGAGGACAGAGGCTAAGCATGTGTCTAAATGCAATCCATTTAGCTACAGACAGCATCTGCTTGGTACAGAGGCTCTAGCTGGCTTAGGTTCTCTGGGGGACTCTGGCTGGGAAAATTAAGTAGTTCCCAGAGCAGCGGGACGTGTGCACACCACTTGCTCTCTTGGCTGCTCACCTGCCAACTGCACGGGTAAAAGGAAGCTAAAAATAACAACGCTTTGACCACAGAGGGTAGCTTGCTCTCTCTAAGGAAGTCGTGGCCCTCAGATCGGCAAGGTTTCTGGGTCAGTCCCAGCCTGCTGTTTATGAAGTGGAGGGGTAGATGGTTCCGACCTCAGTGTCAAAGGAGAGGTGGAGAGGTCTGCTGCCCTTAGATCCTCCGGGGGGGGGGGGGGAGGAGGACAGGGTCACACGCCTGCTCTTAGTGGTGGAAGGTCACTTACCTAGTTAGCCTCCAGCAGTGGTCCTTTGTTCTTTGCAGGGGAGCCTGGCATTCGAGGTTTGCCTGGAGCTGTGGGTGAACCTGGAGCCAAAGGCGCAACGGGTAAGTGTCCAAAGGCAGGTGACAGTCTGAGCTGAGCATCCTTCCTGGGGCGCTCTAGAGGCAGTTTTCTGGAAAATTCTCGCTGTACTGGAATACGCATGTCCCTTCTTCCCTGGCTATTTCCTGTCCACTAAGGACTGACAGGGATTCAAAGCCAGACCCAGACCTCTGACTAGCTGAGGGGCCTAGGCCTAGACAGGGAAGCTCCAGGGATCTTGGCCTCAGCCTCGAGTCTCACAGAAACGTAAGCCCCACCAGTGGGGATATGACACTCTCATTACCACTCACTAACTAAGCATTAATGAGTGCCTGCTGTATGCAGGACAAGTAAGATACTGGGAAGTGCATGCTTCCTCTCCTGAGTTACAGCAAAGCTTGTGAGTGGTGACAGGGGCCACAAGAGATCATTTACAGCCTGGAGGACAGAGGAAGGGGCATTTCAGATGACCCTAAGAAATTAGAAAGCATTGAATCATGAACGCTTTGGGAAACTATCCGTGCAGACACGCCAACGGTGTGGCTACTGAGGCACGTCCTACAGGGGCCCCACTGGGAAGGAGGTTAGGAATATGCTTAGAGCAGAGGCGACAAGGACCTGGAGGACCTGCGCTTCCAGGTCCTCAGGTAATTGAGGCAGACACTGCTTGGCTGGCACTGGGGGCAGGGTTAGCCTGGACCATTCCCAGCAGGGAAGTGCTGCCCTGGGAGGAGCTGCAGGAAGGAGGCCCTGTCAGGGGTATCACAAAGTCAGGGCTCCTGAGGTTGCCAACCGCAGTGGGAGTCCTCCACCCAGGAGGCCATGCGCTCTGAGCCTGGTGGAAGGCAGAGTACCCAGCAGACTTTACTTTTCTGCTTCACCAGGTCCCGCTGGCCCTGATGGACAGCAAGGCCCCAGAGGTTAGTCACTGCAGTCTTCGTTCTCACCAGCTGCCCTGTCTGCCCCTCCCTGGCCCTCCTTTGCTCCCAGATGCACGCCTGGCCCTCCATCCTAACAACAAAGGGGCATGCAGTAGTCTTGGTCATGGTGCTTTTTCCCGCCAATGCTACCAGCACACCTCTGCTCCAGAAAACCCACTGGCTCAGAGGTGCTTTCCCAAGGGAAAGGCATTCCCATTTTTTCATGCTCTCTGTAGGTGAGCAAGGCCTGACAGGAATGCCTGGAACCAGAGGCCCACCAGGACCGTCTGGAGACCCAGGAAAGCCAGGTAATGGGACAGGAAAGGGAAGCCACAGTCCTCTGAGTGTGTGTATGGGTGTGTGTGTGTACAACTCCAGTATGCTCCAGTGTGTGGGTGTGTGGGTGCACTCTTGGGGATGTGGTAGGCTCACGGGTGCTTCATTGTTTGTGTGCATGAGCCTTCTCCCACTGCCCTCGGCAGCTCAACAGAGAACTCAAACAGCAAGTCTCACAGAAACATAATTTCAAATAGAGGAATTAACAGATGAAAGCCAGGAGTTCTAGAAAGGGGCGAGAGTGCTCTTAAAATTGCAGACTTGAATTCAAGCTCAGTGTCTTGCCCAAGCCTTTCTCTGTCTCCTCTCCTGGGGCTATACCTAGGCATTCATCCATACCTACCAATCAGGAGAGGCCTTGTTAGCATTTCCACCGAGGGTGAAACATGAGCAGAATTCACAGGTCTGTAGGAAGAACAAATAAAACCAGACAAGGTGACGGTTCACCCAGACACTAAGGACACAGCAAACATGATTCTGTGGTCGGTGCCTAGGTTAAATGTAATGGAGGAAATGATGGCAGCATCTGGCATCGTGGGGGTTGGGGGCAGATTCCTGGCTCTCCTTGTATTCCTGAAGCATCCAAGCATCCATGAGCCCATATGTGCTAAGGACCAGTGGAGCACTGGATCATTTCACGGCAAAGCTCACAGAATTGCTCTCTGCCCAGAGATGTGAGGACACAGAGCACTCCCACTGTAGGACATATCCTCCTGTAGCCTCTGACCCCCTCACTGTCATGCCCACCAGCTCCTGCAGGCCAGCCAGGCTCCTTGGGAACAGTCCTTAACCCTTCAACTCTTGGCCCTGTGTCCTTTTTCCTGCAGGTCTCACAGGACCCCAAGGACCTCAGGGTAAGTCATCCAGTCCCTCCCACCTGACATAGCCTGCCAGGCCACACATTTTGGCCAGTGCCTCTCTAGTTACAAAGCCTGTCCTTCCCTCTCCCACCTCCAGCAAGCTCAGGTTCTGTCATGGTAAGTCCTGAGAAGCACCATAAGAAAACACAGAGAGATGGAGAACAATCTAGATGACATTCTGGTATCAGTGATGTCAGATCCTGTTTGTGCTGTGCCCTGGCCCCCTCTGGTGCAGGAACACCCAGGAAGGACACGCTGGCTAGGAATTTTCTAAGGTTCCCCTGTGGCATGGAGGGAGTATGTGCTCCCCAGCTCTCCACTGGCTCTCAGGGTTTCCTCTGGAATGATGGCTGCACTAAAGCCCAACCAGTGAAATCTACTCCAGCTTAAGAAATCTTCGTCCTTCCCAGCCCCTCAATTTCTAAAGACAGACAAAGATAGTGAGACCAAGCCCAGGCGGAGCAAAGGCTGCTGCTGCTGCTGCTGCTGCTGCTCTGGATGCAGCAGGCCCTGTAGCAGTTGACCGGGAGAGGAACAATGACAGCTTTGTAACCCAGGGAGATGGGAATTCCCCAAGGCCTCTATCTGCCTCAACCAAACCTTGCTGTGCCTCCGTTTCCCAGAGACAGGCAGGGTTCTGGGTGACAACCCCACTCCCAATCCAGGTGACTAAGGGGAGGACCTGAGTCCTACTGCTTCAATCAGGCAGCAGTGTGGCCACGCTGAGTGGCAGAGTGCCAGAGAGAGGAGAGGGAGGGGAGGGAGGGCAGACATCGAGAACCGCTGGGACTTAATCATCCTGACTGACTTGTGTTTCATCCCATCAGGACTTCCTGGTAGCCCTGGCCGACCAGGGCCTAAAGGTACGTGTTTTTTTCCCCATAAGGTTTTTTTTTTTTTTTTTAAATCAGCCATTTTTACAGCTGGGAGGGGTTGGCAGGCAGGAGGCCTGCTCTGACCAGAGCCTGGACCAACAGTGGCATCTAGTGGTTCCAGCGAAGGCTGTGAGAGCAGCACGGGTTCTGAGTGCTCAGGCCCGCCCGTTCTCTAGGCATCTGTCCGTTCTCATGTCTCCAGGTCCTCGTGGCAGGAAGCTAGGAAAGGAAGCTTGCTTGCACCCAAGCTTCCCAAGCCCTTGTTTGCCTTTAAAATACCTACATTGCCCCTAAAACACTCCTGTGCCCTAGGCCCCACCCCCACTGGCATGTTGCTTTCTGAGACTAGAGCCACCTTGGCCTTCTACCCTAGCCCAGCTGTGACTGAGGATACCACATCTCAAGAAGTAGCTCTCTCCATAGGAAGGAAGACATGCTTTAATCCCACTAAGGGTCAAAGTCAAAGTCTGGTTGGGGCAACTCAGTGCCATGTAGGCACAGAGTGACATTCTAGTTCACCTGCCCTGAGCAAGCCAAGAAAACAGGCTGCTCAGGGACACACATTCTTTTCTGTCCCTATGTCCCTGTGCTCTTGAACCTCACCACCCTGACCACACAGGCCCTCACTGTCACCCGTAGTGGGACCCTAAGGGGTAAAAAGAGTTTTTTAAACTATTATTTCCAACGAGCAATTAAGCCAAAAAGATCTTAGGACGAATGAGTGCGACCCTAAACTATGACAGTTGAGTTCATACTTCCCAGGCTAGTGACTCTCTGGTGGCTTTAGTAGGGCTTTTAGTAGGGTTGGGGGTACCACAAACCATTCTTCTGTGACTTCAGACCCAGGGGACTTCCCTGAAGGAGATGTACTAGAGTCTGGCTGCTGCTAGAAAGGGGGGAGAGTGCTGTTAAATAGCAGGCTTGAGTTTAAGCTCAGTATCTTTCCCAAACCTTTCCCTGGCTCCTCTCCTGGGACTATACCTAGGCCCCCATGTGTACCTACCAATCAGAGAGGAGAGGCCTTGTTAGCAACTGTTAGAGTGCGATCTCACAGAACCTCTTCCTGCCTTGGCCTTGACCTCCTGCTGGGGAATGTGAGCAAAGCCCACCCTTTGCTCTCCCTGGGAGGAAGCCGAGGCTACCCTTTCACTGTGGGGCTTAAAGAGTGCCTGGAAGGATCTTGGCCAATGGAACTTCTTTTTTTAGTTTGAGGAGTAAGCTCAAGCATGCCAGGCAGGCTCTCTAATACCAACCCTGGCTCCTAGCCCCAGGAGCCATGCCCAACTGCTCTTTTGCTGTCCCCAAGCCCATCCACCCCATGGATTGTCAGTCAAGAGGTGCATGGAGTGATGCATGTGTCTGGGGACATTTGTATCCCGAGTCCTCTTCCTGGAAGTCCTTCACTTAGACTTGTATTTTTGTCACCCAAGACCAATGGCATGAAAGAGCTGTGACCCTTTATGCAACTCAGGGTGGCCCAGGTTTGCCCATTGCCAAAACCCTTTTCGAGGTGCCCAATCTGTCCTGTCACCCAGCAAATTAGAATTCACACATGAGATCGAGGCTTTTATTTACCCTTTTACCTTCAGATAATTTTCCCACCTATGACCATTATAGGAAGAAAAGACGGATTTGGGGCTGAGAATGAGTCTCATGGTAGCCCCATTCTGGCCTCATGGAAAGGCAAACTCTTCCACAGCCTCGCAGGAAACCCCTTCTCTGAAGGATGACTGAAGCTCTGGGCCCTGGGTCTAAGTTGAACAATAAAATGCTCAGTGTGCCCTAGGCTCCCTTCGTTATTAAAATCGCATTGGCTTGAGGGCGAGGGGACCACAGGTGCCCTCAGATGCAGTTGGAAACTTGTAAGGATTTATCCTCTTGCCCACCCTTCCTGTCTTCCCCAGGCGAACCTGGCGCTCCAGGCAGAGTCGTGACTTCAGGTAGGCAGCCCAGGACGGCCCCTCCCTGCGTTCCATCTTCCTGTCCTCTGTGGGCCATCCTGCCCCAATGTCAGTGGGTGGGCAGGTGCTTAGGGCGGGACACAGGAGAGCTCTGTGGATCAGCACGGGGATGAGAGGCAGGGGCTCCTGCCTGCCTGGCCCATAGCCTCCTGGGGTGCTGGCACCCCTGAAGGGGAGGAGGGGGGCTCAGTGTTCCATGTTCCTTCTGTTTCCAGAGGGATCAGCAGCAATCACTGTCCCCGGACCTCCCGGACCTCCCGGTGCCATGGGACCCCCAGGACCTCCAGGGACCCCAGGTCAGTCTTTTCTCGCTCTGCCTCCAGTCAGCAGCAGGTTGAAGAGACCAGGGATTCCAGCCACATTTGTTCATATCCCGACACCCAAGGCAGGACCTGTGGAAAGAGAGAAAGGAGGACCCCAGAAAGCCCACACTCCTGACAGGGAGCCTGCTGACCCGATCAGCACTCGCACATAAGAAGCTGAGACCCAGGATGGGTAAATTACTTGCCTAAGGCCACACAGCCAGCAGACAGCAGGGGAGGTTCAGTCCAGACGGCTCTGCCTCCAGAGCCTGTCTGAGCCAGCCAGAACGAAGGCTCTTGAAGTCTTACAAAATTTCTTAGAAAATATTACAACAGGTATCTGGGGCAAGCCCAAGTGCCAGTGCTCGGTGAGGAGGAAGCACCCCAACTCCTCCAGCAGCGAAAGATGGCTGCAGAAATGCGGAGGAAGGCTGGGAGGAGGTAAAAGAGCCGGCTGTCAGGGTTATGTGTAAGCTCCGTGGTTACAGCTACATTCTTACAGAATGGGAACAAAAAAGAAAGAAAGAAAGAGAAGAAAGCTGCCGAAATGAAACAAAATGCTAGAAGTAAAAGAATTGTGAATTTTCCATTTTTCAAAAGTGCCTGGTGTCTTGTTATATGTGCTTTAATTATTTAAAATATTTATATTAAAATTAAGTACATGCGAGTACTTAAAGCAAGCACGCTCTAAGCAAGCAAGCTCCAGTGAGTGGTAGATATTTAAGAGACCTACATGTCCCTAACCAGTAAAGAAAGTATCAAAAGAGACAGCCCTGCCTACCTGGAGGTCCCCTTCCTGTCAGAGTCTTACATGGCTGGCCTCTGGCTGCTCTAGCCCACACTCTGGGAGAATTCCTGTGGGCCCCCATGAATCTGCCCTTTCCTCAGCTTTTCATGTGACCCTGGAGGCAGGGGTGGGGGGTGTTTGTGTGTGTGTGTCTATGTGTGTGTGTATTCACGTCTGCGATTTAGTCTTTTCTATACCTGTTTGCAGGTCCTGCTGGCCCAGCTGGTCTCCCAGGACAACCAGGTATGTCATACCCTGTAACATCACAGGCTGTGAGCAGGGTCAGGGGGACATTCTAGATAAAGGGGGAGATGCATGCTTTGGAAAGAGACAGCAGAGCCTTCCAAGCTCTTCACCGGGGCCTCAAAAAGCCTCCAGCTCCTCTCCTCCCTCCCCATAGTTCTGAGAGGACCCTGTCTCACGACAAGAGGACCTAGGCTCTGTGGTGTTCTGGTCAAGGTTAAGGGCACCATATTCATAGGCCTTGGGCTTCAGACAAGCAGAACCTGATAATTAACGCGACTGTCCAGTGGTTTGTCCAAGTATCAGGATGACAGTGGGCTTTCGAAAAACCAGGCCAAGTGGCCATGGCTTTGACCACAGGCAGAGGTAGCAGCCATTGGTACCCCGGCTCTGTTTTCCACTTACCTGACTCCCCTTCCTCAGTTCAGCTGGAATGCAGGGGCCCACCCTTCCTTGATTGGGCCACACCCTCCCTCGACTAGGCCCCGCCCTGCATCTGGCCCCACCCCACAGGAATCCTCTGCTGCCGCAGTGCGCACCCTAACTCTGTGTCCTCCCCACAGGCCCGCGAGGCGAACCAGGAGCTGCTGGTGACTCATTCATAAGCAGTGGCAGCTCCATCTCCGAGGTCCTCTCTGCCCGTGAGTGCAGCCACCGTCCGGGGCAGGGGTCACTGGGGAGGGGACCGGAAGGATCACAGTGTTATCAGGGCCTGGGCAGCTGCAAAGTCTCATGCCAAATGGCCATATTTCCTGCTCTGCAGTGGAGGCTGGTAAGAACAGCGGGGTCTGTCTGGCGTGAGAGGCATAGTCACAAGGACGAGAAGAAGGTGCCCAGAGTTGCCAGCTAGAGACGTAGGAGCAGGGATGGAGCTCGGGCTGGCTGACACGGAAGTCCAAATTCCCACCCATCACTCCATGCCCCCAAACTGTCAGTGTGCAGTCCCGCTCTGCTTCTGAATGGGGGCGTCTCAGCAGATGGGGTCCTAGAGGGAGCTGTGCAACCAGGGCTTGGATTGCAGCCCAGAGACTAGCCATCCTGGTGAGAGATCAGGAGCAAGTGAAGAACCTGGCCACAGCCTTCCATTTCTATTTGCTTCTCTCCACAGAAGGCGTTGACTTACGAGGTCCCCCTGGCCCACCTGGCCCACGAGGGCCACCAGGTAAGAACTCACTGATCTTTGGAAGGTGGGGAGTCTTGAGGGCCGGAGGACATAGGCACTTCATGAGGAAACCCCCATCCAACCCTCAGGAGTCAGTCAGGCCCCTAAGGCCAGCCCTTTCTCTTCCTTCTGCAGGGCCTTCCATCCCAGGCCCGCCAGGACCCAGAGGCCCACCAGGTGAGAGCTGAACTCCTTGCTAGGAGGGGACAAGGGCAGGAGAGGTGGAAGACAAGGAGACCCACAGCCCAGAGCCCTTTGGGCCGGCTCTCAGGAGAGTGCCCCTGCCTCCTCACCCAGGCAGGGCCCTTGACTCATCTGCTGGCACTACTGAGCCCTGGGCCTCTTTTTCCCTAGGGGAAGGCGTGCCAGGCCCACCAGGCCCACCAGGATCTTTCCTGACTGACTCAGGTAACATGGGGCATCCACTCACACCTACCCTTACCTCAGACCTGGCCTGACTGTGTTCTCAGCAGCACTCTTCTTGACCGGACCCCCACACTTCCTGCTCCTGGCTTCTGAGGGGAGAGTGAATACAGCATCCCCTGCTACTTGCTGCACATGGGGCAGATATGCCAGCCACACTGGGAACCTGGCTGGAAGGAGGAGCCAGCTGTGCCCTTGGTTGCTTCACTCGGGGGGTGGGGGATTTGACGACGAAAAAGGATTCAGGTGCGCAAGTAGCACAACACTATTAACAAAGAAACGGAGGAATAGGAAGCACAAGCATTAGGCCGGAACATGTCCCTTGTAGAAGAACCATCCGTCCACTCAGCCCTCACTTGCCCATCTGTCTACCCAGTCATCTTTCCATCCATTTATATGCCCAATCTTTTGGCCATGCAAACATCCGAACACACGCGCTTACAAATGCACACACACGCTATAGGTGTTGACGGAGCCTATAGCCCGGTACGGTGCTAGCTGCTGCTTCTCAGAGGCAAACTCCAACTATTTCTTTCCTCCCAGAAACCTTCTTCTCTGGCCCTCCAGGCCCCCCGGGCCCCCCGGGTCCCAAAGGAGACCAAGGTAAGAGCAGTATCCCCTGCACAGCTCGGAAGCTGCAGCATGTGGGGGGAGTAGGAGAGTGAAAGGGCTGTGGGGAACTTGGCCGACAGTCTCCACCTGATTGACTTTGGAAGGAGATGCCTCAGGTTCTGTCTGGAGCCCCCATCCCCGCTCACAGTGGGCCAGTGGAAATCACAGTATCTGGTGGTAATGGCCTTGTGCAAGGCACCCAGGCTTCAGAGGACATCAGGGTACTTCAGAGACAGTCTGGGGTAGAGGTGAGGCAGCTAGAGCTGAGCCCTCAAGAACTCTGAGATGATTCAAAGTGCATTTGGTCCACGCAAGTAGATCACAGAGTCGCTGTGGATGGCTAAGTATGTACAAAGATATATATGTGTGTGTGTGTGTGTGTGCGTGTGTTACGGCTCAGAGAGCCACAACAGTTGTGGCTCTTAGGAAGCCTTCCCAAAGGCGATGTGATATCTTCGAGCAAGACTGTAGACATGGAATGTTTGTTGAGCCGTCCGCTAAGGGGGCTGAACTTAACTAGGGAACTGCCTGGAGGAGGAGGCACACCCAGGGCTTCTCAATTTGGATTGCAGGTGATCCTGGTGTCCCAGGTACTCCTGGCATCCCTGGTGGGCACTCGCTCGGTAAGAACTGAAGGAGAGCAAAGTTCCCCTTCCATCCTCCAAGAGAGGCCAGCGGTTCCGATGAGGGTGCCTCCGCTTGTCTTCTCATGTTGACTTGGTAGCTGCACAGAGGGTCAGCACGAGCTATCTCTAAGGAAGCCGCGGAATTTCGGGGATGGGAGGAAAGATACATGCAAATCCCTGGTTAGCTGATTGTGCTCAGGGTCCAGAGAAGAGAGTGGGGCAGGCCCCAGGAGTTACAGGCTACGGGCAGCCTGAGAGGGGGAGGCTGCGAGGCAGTGAGCTGCTGAAGGAAAGGAAGGGCAGGAGGTCTGGCCTGGTCAGCCCTGTGCCTTGCAGATGTGGCTCTTCTGTTTTCCACTGTCCTGTTTCCTGTACAGAGAAAGCCTCCGGGCAAGCAGGGACACAGGGCCCCGGCCTGACCTAGAGTGAAGAGTCAGGACGCTTTCTCTTCCCTGCAGGATCGTCCAGCACTATGTACACACAGGGGCCCCCTGGACCCCCAGGGCCTCCTGGACCCCCAGGCTCCCTCAGCAGCTCTGGCCAGGATATTCAGCGCTATGTTGCAGAGTACATGCAGAGTGAGTGCCTTGTCGCCCACCGACTGAGGAAGCTGGAAAAGGGATGCTGGGGTAGCCGTCTATGCAGCCAGGCCCAGGTCTCTCACCCGCGAAGCCTGGCCTGTGGGTCAGAGAGCTGACTGACCAACAGACCTGTCCATACACATGCCTCACCTTCCTCCTACCTGGAGGTCTATACGCTCATTCCACTTGCATAAAAAGGAATACACGTATGCACGTGCACACTTTCAAATGCGGTCATGCCCCTCCCATACCTGCGTACGAGTGAGATGTCAAACGGTTGGCTAACTGGAGTCTTGTCAGTCCATACCCTCACGGACAGCACAGCCCTTAGCCTCACTTTCTTCATCAGCAGCAAAGCAATCCAAGCTCCCTGCTGGCCTTGGCTCAGGCCCTGTGTGGACCAGAACAGGCTTGCTCTCCTCTTACACTCTTGGAGGCAGGGTGGGCTGCTTCACTCATTCCTTTGTTGGCAGGTGACAACATCAGGACTTATCTCTCTGGAGTTCAGGGTCCCCCAGGCCCACCAGGTCCCCCAGGGCCTGTCATCACCATCACAGGAGAGACTTTCGACTACTCTCATCTGGCAAGCCAGGTCGTGAGCTACCTGCGGGGTAAGTCCGTCACACATACTCTGCTGCCCTCCTTCCAGTGAGTCCTCCCTCCCGGGACCTCGACTCTTAATCCATATGTTGTTCCACCCTTCTAAACATATAACCTTTGACTCTACACTCATCATAACTGGGCCACAGGGCCCAGCTCAGCACTGGATCATACTGGAACAGATGCATGATAGGGGCGGGCGTGCAAAACATTTGACCAGCATCTTTCCAAGCACGGGCCCATCTCTGTTCACAAAAAGGGTCCCTCAACTTGGCAGTGTCTAGTAGGAGTCAGGCTAAAGCATAATCTAGAACATGGCACTCTGAATGAAAAGCCAACATCTACTTCTGGCCTCTTCTGGCCTTCTGACTAGCCAGACATGCTCCACACATTCGTTTCACCCAAAGACAATGACTAGCTGACTTGACCTTTCAGAGTCTGGGTGCAGAAGTCAGACAAGGTCTTCTTCCCACAGCATCGGGCTATGGTGTCACTTTGTCCTCTGCCTCCTCCTCAGAAGATATCCTGGCCATGCTACGACGTGAGTCACCTACGGGGTTGACTAAGAGTGGGGCCTCTTTGCTCTCTTCTGACCTTATTTGTTGAGCACACGGGTCCCCCACTTAGCTTTTATTATAGCTGCAAGTAAGAGGAAGTCCTCTGTGGCAAGGAGACAGTCACTCACTGTTCTGTCTCAAATGCATCAAAAACAGGAGTGTGAATCTCCCATCTTCCTTCACTGCAGGCAGCTAGAAGCAGGATGACTTCCCCTGACGTGTGTGTGTGTGTGTGTGTGTGTGTGTGTGTGTGTGCGCGCGTGTGTATGTCCCAAGAGCCAGGAACTCCTGGCTGTTATTGGGAACCAGGCTGGACCACTGGGCTGATTCATGAAGCATACCCTCTCCTCTCCAGGGAATGATGTGTGGCAGTACCTACGTCAGCACCTGGTGGGCCCTCCTGGTCCCCCAGGGCCACCAGGAGGCAGCGGAGATGGGACCCTCCTGTCTTTGGACTACGGAGAGCTGAGCAGACAGGTTCTCAACTATATGTCAAGTGAGTGGTCAGGAGGACATGGAGTGAGATGGCCCCCACTGGCCGTGCCCGGCTCACCCTCAGCTGCACTGACCCTCACAGTGGCAGCAGTCTCCAGAACTGCTCAGAGAAAGAGCAAGCCCCACAGCAAAGCAGCACAGAGCAAGCATTCCCATGCACCGATGTGCACACTCCACACCCAACAGCCGTCAAGCAGTGTGGACCTGTGCTCTGCTCGATGCCCTCCCCTTTGGGTGCCATGGCCCAGGCTGTGTCTGCATCTCACCTCTCCATCTTCCTCCCCACCGTCACTCTCCCCCTTCCTCAGACCCTACTTCTGTCCAGATTGCTATCTACCCTCCTCCCTGGTGGACCATTTTTATATGTCCTCCCCTGTCCCGTGTGAGTCCCCCAACAACTTGGAACTTTGTTCCCCAGGTTCTGGGATCAGCTTTGGACATCCTGGCCCACCGGGACCCCCTGGCCTGCCAGGAACATCCTACGAGGAGCTACTCAGTATGCTCCGAGGTAAGGCCAAGCAGAGGCAGCCATCAAAAGGTTTAGGAGGGACACTGAACCCTTAGCTCAGCCTGTGACTGACTCCTTACTGCCCATTGATGTCCCAGGGTCGGACTACAGAGACATCATTGGACCTCCAGGGCCCCCAGGGCCACCCGGGATGCCAGGCAGTGCATGGTCCAGCATCAGTGTGGAGGACCTCTCATCTTACTTACACAGTAGGACACTAGGGAGCAGGAAGAGAAGGGCAGAGGGCTGCAGCCTGATCTTGCGGGCATCCCCAGTCCTCTCTAAGACTGCCATGGAATCAGTGTGCCATTCCCCAATGGAACATGGATTAGGATAGGTCCTGGGGCCCTGGAGAGGGCCACATGAGCCACGGCAGGAGAAGAAATAGAGCTCCTAACTTGTAGCCCTTGCAGAACTCAGGGGCAATGGGATCAGTTATTTAATAAGGGTTCTGATGCCTGGTGGTGATGGTCTAGGAGACAGGGTGTGGTTTGAGCGACAGAAGGGCCCCTTGGAAGCCATTCCCAATGATGCCAGAAAGGGACAGCCTAGGTCTTCTTCTTCCCCCTCCTGCATGCAAGAGGCCCACTAGGCATCCCCACTCACCTCCACCTCCCCATCTCCTTCACCCCACCGATGGGGGCCACAGAAGGCCAAGGCCAAGCTCTGCCCAAGACCCTGACATTCCTCCTTCCTTCCCCTCACAGATGCTGGCTTGTCCTCCATGCTAGGCCCCCCAGGGCCCCCAGGGCCCCCAGGGCCTCGTGGGCCCCCAGGTGTCTCAGCAGCTCTGGCCACCTATGCAGCTGAAAACAATGACAACTTCCGCAGTGAGCTGATTAGCTACCTCACAAGTAGGTGCCTTGATGCTGGTCCCCCCCCCCCACGTCCTGTGCAGTAGGCACAAGATTGTCGGCAGTCCGGACAAACCAGTTTCTCTGCTCACCAGCATTCTCCTGTGCCTGTCCAAGGGCCTCCAAGTGCACTCCGTCACTAAGGGGTGTGAAAACTTGAGACTCCCGCAGTCTAGGCTAATGCATCTTCCTACCCCACAGGTCCTGATGTCCGAAGCTTCATCATCGGTCCTCCAGGCCCTCCGGGGCCACAGGGGCCACCTGGAGATGGCCACCTGAGGGAGAGCTACAACTGGGGTAGCAGCTCCTCAGCCAGA
Source organism: Pachyuromys duprasi (assembly GCA_028658305.1). Classification (NCBI taxonomy): domain Eukaryota; kingdom Metazoa; phylum Chordata; class Mammalia; order Rodentia; family Muridae; genus Pachyuromys; species Pachyuromys duprasi. The sequence goes on along the minus strand of CM053762.1, from coordinate 58,077,392 downwards.
CGGGGCACTTCCTACGGCTCTTCCATGGGCATAGGGGGAGCCAATGGAGGCTCCCGGGGTGAAGGGGGAACCTTTGGTGCAGGAGATGGGGGACCCTATGGTACTGACGTTGGCCCAGGCGGAGGCTATGGGGCAGCTGCAGAAGGTGGCATATATGGCACCGATGGCGGGTCATTCCGGGCTGGCTTCACTGGAGACCTGGATTACAACAAGCTGGCCATGAGGGTGTCAGAGAGCATGCAGCGTAAGTCAGGACCTGTGAACCTGAGGGGGGAGGAATGTGCACCCGAGCATCAAGACTTCGGAGACTGGCCCTCACTTTTTATGTATATGGGCTGTGTAGACAGCAGCTCTGGAATCAGATGGGACTGAGAGAGGAGATCCCAATCTAATTCTATACCATCTCAGTGTAAGGGACCCTAGTACTGACCCCTGAGCACACCGAAGGGCTTGGCACTTTGCTCAGAACAAGTCTGACAATGACAGCTTTTTGACAGGACTTGTGGAGCTTGTAAACCAAGACATCCTTTTTCCCTGTAGCTATCAGCACAGTCCTGCAGTCCCAGGTCAGGCCAGTCTCGGGTGAGAGAAGGAAGCTGCAGGGCTTTGGCCTGGGGCATTTCATGTAGTTTAGCTGCTCTGAGTGGGACAGTCTGAGGATACTCCATTTCTGCTGAGGAGACCCCCGTGGCATCTGCTTCCTACAACCGAACCCTGCTATTCTGCAGGTCAGGGTCTGCTACAGGGGATGGCCTACACTGTCCAGGGTCCACCAGGTGCGCCTGGGCCCCAAGGCCCTCCTGGCATCAGCAAGGTCTTCTCTGCCTACAGCAACGTGACACAGGACCTCATGGACTTCTTCCGGAGTAAGCATACCCCCATTGCATTGCCAGCACTAGCCTGCCTCATTAGTCTCACGCGGGGCCTGACATACAAATACCAACCTGATAATCTTTTCCCAGTAGCTGAGATGCCAAACCAGTGAGGCCTAGCTCTGGTTCCTTGTATAAGTCTAGATTCCACCATTATCTGTGTAGTCCTGAGCAAACCACTTGACCTCTCAAGCCTCAGGCAAACACTAGTCTCACGCTAGATTCTTTCCTTCCTTGCAGCCTACGGAGCGATCCCAGGCCCACCTGGGCAGAAGGGAGAGGTGGGAAGCCCGGGACCCAAAGGTAAGTGGCAGTGGGGACCATGTGTTACACCCGCCTCCTACTGAGAAGCAGCACTTCAGTGGCGCTGCACCGTGCCGCACTTCCAACTCTGTAACCACGCACCAGTGTCATACCCTCTCTGTCCTAGGTGACATGGGCCCTGCTGGACCACGAGGTGCTCCTGGGCCACCCGGCCCTCGAGGGAACAAAGGAGAGAAAGGAGACAGAGGTAAGCACTGGCATTGTGGTTTCTGTAGTTCCAGGATTCTGCAGAGAGGCTAGCCTGAGAAACTCAAGCAAAAACTAATGCAGAAAATGATGCTACAGCTGGAAAGGAGGAAAGAACAGAGCTTCCACAGAGGAAGAACCTTGTAACAAAATAGGGTAAATAATTTGAAGAGAGAGAGAGTTTTACAAAGGATTAATCTTTCAAGCCACCTTTTAGCAATCACTGTTGATATCATTGGTCCTACTGAGGTCCTAGGCCACGTGTTACTTAACCCCTACTCATCTTTGGACTTTCAGGTGACCAAGTCTATGTGGGGCGGAGGAAGAGAAGTATTGCCGCCAAGCCATAAACTGCACTTGGCAGAGGCACCAAGTTCTTGGACCAGTTCTTGCAGTGCGCTTGGGTACCCATGTCCAAGGGGCCCCAGCAGGTCAAAACTGGAATTGGCCCACATCCTGCTGAGACCAAGTCACCTGGCACCGCTTGTTTTAGTCTGAACAAAATATATACATACAGAAAATTCAAAGACAATATCTGAAACAGCTCCATTGGTTGGGTGGACCTTCAGAATAGCTACAATGTTTAATCTATGAGACTTAATTCCTCTGCTGTATAGATCTGAGCTCCCTGGCTTCTTTAGCAGTTAGCTCAGGCCTCAACCTCAGAAGCCAGCCAGTTACATACATGTTGGCTGGGGAATCTTGGAGCTTTGCCTGAAAAATAAGCCCAGAAAATGTCACCTCTGTGGGGTGACATGTGATGGGAGACATCTGGCTACTGTTGCTATCAGCCTCTTCCTCCCCTGTCCACTCCGCATTCTCCAGTCACAGAGATGTGATGCTCACAAGTGAGGAACTCAGAAGCTCCTGGGAGGAGGTAACACTGCAGGTAGTTATCACAGTGTCGATGCCAGTCACCTTCCCACTGGCTTACAGAGCCTGACTGGCCGGAGCTATGGCCTGTGTCCACAGGTGCATGCCAGAAGTAACAACTATGACCCCACACCAGACCACAGCAGCCAGGAAAAGAGGGGCAGCGGCAAGGAAGAGAGGACCTGGGGAAACAGGGCTTCCACACCCCCAGCTCTGCACTTAGGAAATGGCACGGAAGACTGGGTGCAGTTTGTTTTTAAGCACTTTTTACTGTCTAAAAACATTTGTATGTAATCTGTAAGATGAAAAATCGTTTCAATTGTAAAATTTTCAATTAAAAGTTTTTCTTTTTTAGTATGTTTACTATGAATCATGTGAGGAAGTTAGTTTAAAAAAAAAAAGGAGTCTGGGTTAAACGGGTCTGATTCTAACACTGTTTATCACAAACCTAAGAGACGATTGGTTGTATTTGAGGCCCAGCCTTTGGCATTTTATCACTGAAATCTCTAAAGGCAGGCTTTTATATGAAGCTACTGGCTCAGTCTGGACCCTCCAGATAAAGCAGTTTGTTTTCTCTAAGTTCCCTAAAATATAAACAAATTAACAGCTTCTTTGTGAAACTGATATATGACAGGTGGCCAAACACAGAGATAAAGATATCTACTAAGGAAAATGTACACATATAAAATGCCAAAAAAAAAAAATGTGGCAAATGTGCACTTGGGCAATGGCAATTTGGCTGTGACTTTCAATTGCTGACTAATTAGACATGGAATAACATAGTCCACTTTTACATCTGTACTCTTCCAAGCCTGGATTTACTTTTTTATGCTCTCTCCTGAGTACCTCACCTATCATCCTAGAGAAAACACACAATTTAGCTCCACTCCATCAGCAGCTGCCAGCCAAGCATCAAAACGCCACTGCTGGTCTTTTGGCTGCCCCAAAGCATCAGCATGAGAATATTTGCAAATGAATTCATAAGGCCTTCACAATTTCAGACAACTTGCTTTACCACCCATAGGGAAAAGAACCCACTGTGTATAATAATGGATACAATGCATCTTTTTAATTTTTAAAGAATTTATCAGTTTCATAATGAAAACCTTGTGAAACAGTGCTTTTTACTTTGGAGCTCAAGTATTAGATATTAATGATTCCTACCCTGATTAACCAGGCCTAGGAAATGTTCCCTTGTTACTATGCTTTACAAAGACATCATCCAAGAGTCTTCCTAGAGTTCTATACTCAGAAGAAACAGGAGAAGAGTCCCACTGTGCTACCTTCTCCAAACAAAATCCAGAAAGAGGCCAACAGATATGAGCCATGTTCTCAGCTGGACAGCAGTTTTCTGAGCCTCTTTTGTTTCATTGGGAAAGGGAGGAGTGATCAGGAATGAGCTCAAGAGTACATAAGGCTCTGAAATTAGAAAATGACATCACTGCCTCCCTCCAGCCTAGCTGCATACAGGCCAAGCAAGACTGCCAGTGTCTGTGAGTGGTGCTAAACATGCCAATAACAGAAAAACAAGAGGTTTTTTTTTTCTTAGCATTTTTTCATTGATTTGAAATACTTGGTGAGAGAAGTATCTACCCCAGGGAGAAAAAAAACAAACAAAAGCACATACACCTACATGTCAACACATTTTAAGCATTTCCCAAGGAGGAGTTTGCATGTTGGAAGGTACTTAGCAGAAAGGCAAAAATTACATTTTGTCAGGAATGGGGAGGGTAGGGAACCACAGATGGCTAGGATCAATGATAAACATGGACGGTCAGAAGACTGGGAAGAAGGTAAGTTTAAAAATATAACTAGGACCAAAGGGGGTGGGGGGAAGCTGCAAAGCATCTCAGGCAGCACAATCTCATTTCTAAGTTCTAATTTCTAAGTCTTGTTTTGTTTTTCGAGATAGGGTTTCTCTGTGTAGCCTTGGCTATTCTGGACTCATTTTGTAGACCAGGCTGGCCTCGAACTCAGAGATCCGCCCACCTCTGCCCTTCTAGTAATGGGATTAAAGGTGTGCAGCACCACGACTGCCTTCATTTCTAAGATTTTTAATTAAAAAAAAACTTCCCAAAACAGATTAAGAAATAACTTTATTGTTTGACAATCCTGTGATTGAAAAGGCATGGTTCTGATCCCAAACAGACGAGAAGCATAATGTGAAACAAAACTCTCTTTGAAAAGTTAGCTTGTGAACTTATTACACTGCAAAGAATCACATTTTTAAGCTGCAGCCAACACCTGAAACTGGTCAAACACTCTATTCCAAGCTTTGTAGCAGAAATTTTCAAGCGTTATTAAAACCATTTCAGCCAAAGAACAGCAACAGCAGAGGTACTAACTGTAGTGTCTGACCTAAGAGGAGCACAGAAAATACCACCCTGTGTCCTACAAGAATCATTTTCCAGAAAGGACCAGAAGGCTTTAGAGCTGATGCTCTCTTCTTCCAATGCAGTTCCAGGCATTTTATTCTGCAATAGTTCTAGCTAATAATTTGGCCAAATTTGGCTTCTTTATCATTTAATAAGCACAGTGTAGAATGGGGAAAAGTGTGAAGGTACAAGGGACCTGAAAGAGTACAAAAAAAAAAACCCCAAAAAACAGTCACTTCTGAGACTTGCTGATGCTCAAGAAATCAGAGAGCCTCCATGGGGAAGGTCTCATATGCCTGAGAGCGTGTGCTTAGGAAACACTGCTTAGAGGTAGCTCTGGTTCTGCTTCTTACTTAGTTACAACTTGCCATGTCCTGTCATGTGGGAAGGTTCCAATATTTTCAGCAAAGTAAAAGCACTCTAAATTTCCTCCTGACTCACGAGAAGGGCACGAAAGAGCTTATAGGACTCCATCTAAAACAACAGCTAATTCTGAAACCCACAGCCTGTGGGCCGACAGGCCTGAGGAGAAGCCCTGTGTTCGGGCTGTAGGAGCTGGACTTGCAGGTGTGGCGGAGGTGTGGCGTGTCCACAGCATGCGGGGAAAGGGGAGGTGACTGTTGAGGGTACACACATGGGCAAGTTCCTTTTTGTACTGCATGGCACATTCAGCCACAGCAACTGAACAACCTAATCAGGAATGGATTCACTGTACTCTCAGATTTCAAAGGAGCCTGTGGCCCTCAGCCACTCCCCTCCTTCATGCAGGAAGAATGGTCACTACTATCTACGTAAGGCCTTACAAGGAGCAGGCAAGTTTGTTTAGAAACAGCACGTTCTAGTACAAAACACTTACTATATATAACCTGAAGTGTTGAGATGAGTGTTCCCTTCTACATGTACCACGGACAGCCCCTGCACCCACAGGAGTATAGCCATGCTTGAAAGAAAACTCAAGCAGGAGCAGGGAATCCAGAGGGCAGGCTTCAGGGAGACACCCCTTATGTAGCCTGCCTCCCAGATATAATGCTCTAAATGTCAAGGAACAGGAAGGGTGATATTCAGACCAAATCATGTCTGAATTACCTGAATGATACTGAAAATAAAGTCCACTGACTGAGTCATTTGTAAAAATCCAATGAACTGAGAATTTCAAAGGAAAAGTGGTACGAGAGCCTTCCTTCCCTCTCCCTCTTCAAATAAATCGTTAAATACACCAGACAACATAATACCGTCTTTTATCATAACAATATAAACAATTTCCATCATCATCCTGAATATTACTTTATAAAGATATATATTTAAAGGCTTTCAAACAGTTTTCAACCCAGCATCTGAAAATAAAGCATTAAAGAGTTCTGTATACAGTTACACATTCATGTGATAAGTGTATGAATTTACAACCATACAATATATATATGTAATATATATTTATATAAAAAACAAAATTGGCTAAAAGTTAAGGCTACCTACAAGGTTTTTCAGGAAAACTATGCTAGTCAAAACAATAACAGAATTAAAATTACACATGCATTTATAAACATCTAAACCAGATAAGTTCAGCATCCGTAGTTATCAGATGAACTGCAGGACAGCACTGCAAACATCTGTATTTTCTTAATATGAACTGCTGCTCCCACAATATTAAACTAAGATTTCTGTTTTTCACCAACCTCAAAATATAACTAAAATCCAAAATGTTTACAATTTGGTACCTAGCACTCTTAGAAGAGAACAGGTTGCCAATGGCAGGCAGGGAGCATCATTCACAAATGTGCTGTTTATAATACTGTTGACCTGACATGTGGCTAAGGTTCTGAGCTTCAAAAGAAGCGAAGAATGAACATTTCATTAACAATCACACGTACCAGCAACCATGTGATAAAGATTTCGGACTTTGCCTACTCAAAGTAATTAATTTAAACATGAAACAAAATAAAACCAAAATTCACTTGAAAAACCTTATTTGAAACAACACAATGTCACTTTGGGTGTGTATCTGATATGAATGAAAATCCCTTGTAGACAAACACTTCTTTTAAGATTAATTTCAGAGCTGCAGTGACAGCTGTAGCTCTGGGCGCAGAGGCCTGTAGGTTATTAGTGGTCGAGTTCACTCCAGGTTCTTAGTGGTCGACAGAGTTTACTGAGATGCAGGATTATCATTTAGGGAGAAAGTGGGAGAGCTCAACCAACATGCACATTTTAAAAGTAGTTCTTTCACCTTCCAAACTTTGTGCAATATTTGTTTTAGGATGTAATTCTCTGTTAAATGATAATAAGAGCAAGTTTTTAAAACAGTAATGTTCAGTGAGAAGGGTACTTTGTTCCTGTAGAGCACAAGGAAAACCACATCTTACATATGCTTAAAATTTAGTGTTTCAGGCACTATCTTAATAAAATTAGCACCTCAATTATTAGCTTCTGCCCATACAGGCTAATGTTTGTAACAAATTACTGAAATAACTTTTCTCTTTTAAAAGATTTTGATCCTGTTTAATGATAAAAATATATCTATGTACTGAATCAATAGCATATTTCTGTAACTCATGGCTTTTTAGTAAGAGCTGGTTTACCAAAAAAAAAAAAAAAAAAATTATTCCAATTCTACAGCAGAATCCTAACTATAGAATTTAACATCATTGAGAAATCAGGTAAATCAATATTTATTAATACTTAGTGATGTAACAGATTTTTTTTCCCCAAGTAACTTTAAACATTATTTCTCTGGCAGTTTTTCAACAACAGTGTCTAAAGAATACAATATTTAAGGTCAATATACAAAATCACCTTAGGGAATTACTGCAAGATGCTACTTTGCCAACATGGCCCAGCATCTATCTTAGTTCATCTGCCCTTCATCTTTGTTTAACAATAAAATCCAAGAAAGAAATTTTAAAAACCACCGAGAAGATGAAACAGGTGATTGTCTTTGAGTCACACATACTGTGGAAGATGAAGAGAATACAATGATGTACTTAGAAGCCAAATCCATACAGAGAATGTTTACGATTGCTATGACCCAGTGGAATGCAAGGTGGGAATAGGGTAGAATTTGGAGATCCGGCTCTGCGCTGATGGATTCAGACATTCGGACTCCCCAGTCATTTTAAAGAACACTTCCTGCTCTTGCAGTTTCCTGGCAAACTCTTCTTCCAGTGTCTTTAAGAAGCAAAAAACAAGCAATTACGTACTGTTTTACATTGTACATAGAATTTACTCTGTCAGCCAAGATTAAACCACTGCCCAGGATCTGGAAGGATGGCTCGGTGGCTCTTGCAAGGACCAGTTCAGTTCCTAACACCTACATCGGGTGGCTCACAACTGTAACTCCGTCTCCATGCCTGATGACCTCCATAGGCATGTGCACTCACATGTACACACCCACATACAGGTACATATGCATAACTTTTTAATCTTAAAAAAAAAAACCCTCCTAGACTCAAACATTTTTATTCAATAGTTAAGACCATATACTTTGCAGAGTCCCAGGTTCAAAATTCAGCTCAGTCAGTTCTCTGCTACAGAAGAGGGGCACTGGCTAACTTACCTTGTTGGAATGCCATTAAACATTAAATTTAAGCATCCAGCAGGGACACCTATTAGTAACATTACCTACTGCTTGTGTCGGTTACTAACACACGTCTTTCTTCCATACTGAACTACAAGCTGTATAAACCTAAGAGCTAAATTATATCCATCTGACATCCTCACAATACACAGCAAAAGTACTGTCTCATAGACGAATTTGTTGAAACCTAACCATGATGGCTTTATGAGGTTTAAACCTTTGGGTGGTGATTAAGTCACAAGACTGGAGCCTTCCTCCAAATGGGATTACTATTCTCGTAAGGGGCTAGCAGAGAGCTCTTCCCTGATGAAGAAGGCCCTCACCAGAACCTGACCATGCCAGAATTTAGACATAGACTTCTCAAGCCTCCACCTATAATATGTTGTTATAGTGAACTGAATGGACAGGTATCAGCGACTGCAGATAAACAATTTAAGAAAAAGTGCTATTATTTAGGTTGGAACAAAGTATAAGAAGATTCCTCAAAAGGAGAACATGAGCTTAGCCATGCAGCAATGGTTAGAATTGACAGGCAGGACACAGAAGGTATGCCAGCTAAGCTGAAACAGTGACACAAAGACAGGGTGGTAGAAGGAACAGGGACTCTATCCATGCTGCAGCACACTGAAAACAAAGTGGCTGGTGGGAAAGTAAGAAAGCTTATAGCTCAAGTGTATCACCATGAAGGCTTCAAATTGTAGAATTTATGCTACACTTGATGGAACTGAAGTTTTATCAACACCTCTATGACATCTTCCGATGTTCATGAGGCTAAATAATCCGGTGGCAGCAGGCAAATAATAATAAGGAAAGGAAACAGGGAAGACCCATGAGGACATGGCTGAGCACGTTCAGCAACAGAAAAGAGAATACACAGTAGAAATGAGTCACAAGTAATATCTGGTTGAATGCTGAGTGTCCCAGATTCCTAACCTGGGTGTCTATCATGAGAGAAGATACGGAAAGTCTATTTCATGTTGGTGGGGTTACTGGAAGAAGGAAAGGTGAGATGAATACTGAGTTCAATCTACTGTCTGCTGAGTTTACATTCTTCTATCAGCTTTAACAGGTGTGTACTAATCACTTAAAAATGCCAGGAACTCTGAGATTTCACCTTACACCCTC
>CM053762.1:57992535-58067566 GCA_028658305.1 Pachyuromys duprasi | reverse complement strand
CCAGCCCTGAGGAGACAGGATAAGCTGGGGTTGGATGGAAGGGAAGGAGGTCCTCCCCTGTTGGTGGACTTGGAGGGGGCAGGGAAGAAGGAGATGAGGGAGGGAGTGGGAGGGTAGGAGGGAATGGGGGAGGGGGCTACGCCTGGGATTCAAAGTACCTAACCTGTGATTGAGATAAAAATAAATAAATTTAAAAAAAAATTAAAAAAAAATGCCAGGAACTCCTGTAAGATCAAGGCATGGCTCACTAACAAGATAGACTCCCTGCTTTGATGGGGCTTATATTCCCATGGAATAAAACAATAAATATATCTGATGGTAAAGAATAAAATAAAGAAAAACAAGACAGAACACAGAATAGCTGAGGTGGGAATCAAATGACGAAATAAGGACCTCACACACCAAATGGCACTGAAAAAGAAGAGGCTTAAATGAAATGAGGAAGAAAAGACACCTAGAAGAAAATGAAATGAGAGTGAAAGTTCACACTGATGATAACAAAAACCACTGATCTGGGTGTAGTGGGCAAGGTTGTAATCTCAGTACTTCAGAGCCTAAGGCAGGAAAACTGCAAGTTTGAAGCCAGCACGAAAAACAAAAAACCCTGATTCAAAGTAGTAATTGTAGGAGCACCAATGAACAGTCATAACAATATAACTAGCTGTGGCCTAGTACTATATATATATATATAGTGACTCAGTATATATATCAGTACTGAGTCACATCACTCCTTTTAACTTATTTCTCCTTCTTTTTGAAACTGGGTTTCATGTAGTCCAAGATAACCTTGAATTCAACATGTAACTAATGTTGACCTTGAACTTCTGATCCTCCTGCCTCCGCCTACCAAGTACTTGGATTTCAGGCATGTACCACCATGCTCAGTTTATCAGATGCTAGAGATCTAAACCAACGGTTTCTGTACAGCAGGTAAGCACTCTACCAACTGAGCCACATCCCCAGCCTTTAACTTTCCTAATAACCTTGATGAAGAAACAGTGTCATCCTCATACAAATAGGGAAAATTGAGCGTACAGATATTAAGTGTCAAAATTATACAGTATAAGCAGTGAGAAGTCATATCTGCATGGCTGTGATTTTATGTCCTCAATCAATATATTCTAATTGTTAAAACTTTAAAGTTAAGATGCCTCCTGTACAACCTATGTCAGTTTTGAACTGTACAAACACTGATAAAATCTCTGGCATAAAGTGAAAGCTAAGTACACATTTACATAAAGTAAACACTGAGTCACTGAGATGTACACCAGGCTGGAAACCCACAAGAAAAGAAAGACTGATGTCTTAAAGCTTAACAAAGGGATGAGAACTGTAAAGTGGTAGCCACAGGCACAGTGGTCACCCAGTGAGATCAGACCACAGGGAGATCAAGTTACTAACACGGGAAATAAGCTAGTCTTACGGTTCATATTTTATATTTAATGCAAGGACCTTGCTAGTGTGGCTCCAGCTGACAAGGACACACTGTAGTCTCTGCTTTCTTCCTGTGCTCCTCCCTAATGCTCAACGCCCTAGACTACTATGCAAGAGCTATTTGTAATTTTACACATGCAATGCTTTTGCTCACTCTATTTTCTCCACTCCCTCCATTTCCTTCCAACCTACCTACCTTGTAAATTCTTATTCCTGCTTCATACCTCACCTGGCTTCTAGTTCTTCAGCCTCCTCACATAGCTGTCAGCACTCCTCATCCTGTGCTTACCAGCTCTGCTCCCCTGCATCTTGTTCCAACCTACCCTCCACCCCACAATCCAACTTGCAATCACTTCTCACGAGATCCTGAACTTTGGGAATAGGAATTCTGTCTTTTCATCTCTGTATCTATCCTTGTCACTGTGCCTGAACTGAAGAAAGTAATGAACCAGTAGCCAGGTAATGGATGAACAACCTGTAAGTACAATCTCTTAAACTTACCTTTTTCCTTGGTCTCAGTTTCTCTCTCCACTCCTTTAACTCTTGGCTGTGCTCCTCATCTAACTCCTTCAGTTTCTGAGTCTCATGTTCAACCAACAGGTGGCATTTTTCATTCTGAAAATAAAGTTAGAACTAAATTTTCTTCAGATTAATGGAGTATTCCCCCCATGATCACCCTCTAAAAGGGTTTTTCTTTGTGTAGCACTGGCTGTCCTGGACTTGCTTTGTAGACCAGGCTGACCTCAAACTCAGAGTTCCACCTGCCTCTGCCTCCTGAGTGCTGGGATTACAGATGCTTGCCACCACCACCAGGCGTGGAGTAATTTTTAACAGATACAATTTCTTTCAAAGTAGCAAACTATTCACTAAACATTATGCTATTACGGAAGTTCAAATTCTCTTTTAAAAACTAAGTGCCAAAAGTTGTGAAAGTCTGTTTTATAAGTGTAAAAATACATTCATTGTTTTTGAAAATTTTTATATCTTCTTACAAAAATACTAAATATCACATAAAGCTGTTAACATATACATAAAAAGAACTTAAGGATAAATACTTTGGGCCTTTCCTTTCCCAGTTGGTAAAAGATGTGGAATTAGTAAGTACTTCACTGCAGTAAATTAACCAAATATACAGAATATCAAAATTATCTCTTTTTCTTTAAAAGTATAAGCATTTTGGGCATTCACAACGTGGACTATGTACTCCATATGAACTCCAAAAATAGTTCTCTCTAAAGTCTAAACTCCTACTAAAAAAGATTTCCAAATGTTTATCATGTTTTTTCACAAAAAACAACAAAACCCAGCCATATCCTTTTAAATGGAAAAAAATTAAATTCAGAATCTTAAACATGCCATCACTTAATACTAAAAAGTGTATTTAACGACATCTTCTCAAGGACTATCTCTCAGGCTTTAACTTAGCTTCATACTCACATTCTCCTTGGTTGTATGAACTAAAAACAAGGGATGATGGTATGGCACAGCTCTTCCTTTATCTATGCAGGCAGCACAAGCTTTCAGTCCTAGGCCTTTCATAAGCAACATGTACAAACCTTAGTAAGTTCTTATTTTCCCCACACTGACCACATGAGCTGCCCAGCTACCTGCCCTGTTGTCAGGCTCCTGAACCTCACCTGCAGCTGGTGCAGTTCCCGGACGTTAGCTTCACACTGCAACTGAAGATCCCGCATCTGGCTCTCATGTTTTTGATGCTGAGCCATCCTCTCATTTTTCTGCCTCTTTTCTTCTTGTGCTGCAAACTGTAAGTAAGAAAAATAAAAGATAGTTAGGAAGCAGGGTAATCTCCACATACTCTAGAGGTACAATTAAGGATGTTAACAAGCTTGGAACACAGTAACTAAAGCTAGTTCTACACTAACTCAAAGCTGCAGCCTGTATGACAGGGCAAGGGAAGAACTTCTGGCTTAAAGCCTTCGTGTTCCAAATGCGTAATGACCTCCAGTGGCAGAAGGTTCTCTGCGGCTATAAGAAGTGTCACAGGGTGGACATGTCTCTGACTGTCCAACTTTTATCATTTCCATTTTCTAAGGTTTGTCATGGGAGAGGGCTTTGCCTTCTCTGGTTCCACACTGGCAAGACTGTACCCTGCTTCATCCCAGAAAGTTAAAATAACAATCCCAAGGTGAAACTAGATGTCTAACCCCAATTATGAGGTACTTTTAAAGGTCAAATTTGTTAAACCCTGAAAAAGAAAACACCCATCTGTTTAAATACCTGTTTAATTTTTTCACGGTCCTGGTCTGGTGTGGCTGTTGAGTTAATCCTTAAACTTTTCTTAAACATGGCCATTCGTGTCTTGGCTTCACTTCGTTGAATCTTGGGCAGTCTAGCTCGCTCCTGAGTCTGTCTGTTTTTCAATTCTTCAATAAGTCTTTGATTATAACGCTGCATTTGTTCTGTTTCCTAAGAAGGATTTACACAGACTTGGAACAGTGCAGACATAACTTAACTCTTAGCACCATATGCATGGTCCAAGATAGCATATGTTACTGTTTCACACAGGTACCCTCCCTCATTGCATAATGAGCAACAAAAATATTAGGCAAAAATAATTTATAAGAAATGTTATTAGATGACAGACTTTTCCCAACTTCAGGAAAGATAGGTTATTATGATACTTGAATCATGACTGGAAACAGAGAGATACAAGATGAAGATTACAATTTATAAGGTCCTTAAACTAATATAGTTGATAGAAAAGTTTGAGACCAAAATAAAGCATAATCAAGTACTCCAAACTCAAAGAAATTTAGGACAAAAGATAAAAATAAAGCCAAGAATCCATCCTCTATGAAATTAAACTTGAAAACTGAGTAACCCTGTAAAGTAAAATGAACAAAGGCATGAAGTTCTGCTCACCTTCTCGTGGCGCTTGAGCAGCTGGTGTCTCTGCATGAAGTACTGGTCCTTAAGCTGCTGCTTCAGCAGCTGGTGCTTTTCCTGTAAGTGTCGCTCCTCAAGCTCCCAAATCGCAGCTTCTCGAGCTATAGGAAGTGGTTTTCAGAATGTCACACCATTCTTTTAACTAATGTCCAGCATCCTCCATTTTAATATTTAAAGTGTTTTATATATACTAACTCATACACAAACAGATATTCTAAGATGTAAATAATGTTACCAATGTAAAATAGCATTTATTATCACTTTTTACTGTTTTAATGTTCTAAACTAAGTATGTATTAACAAGAATGCCAAAATCCTATTTTAAAAAGAAAGAAACTAAACTAACATGTTGGGAGAAATAAGGACTTAAAATTCCATCCTATATCTACTCATTACATATTATATATTTACATCAGTAATTATAAGGCATCATGAGTATATAAAAATTATTCAAATAGTTTTCTAGCATTATCCAGAAGGAAATGTTTTAAGTTGGGTTGTTTGTTTTGGGGAGGGGGAGCTTTGTTTTGAAGTGCTGAGAGTTGAGCCAGGCCGTGCAATCCAGGCACCATGTATATACTAGTACACAATCTACCACTGTGCTCCATCTCCAGTCCACGTTTTAAGTATACATTTATAGACACTTCTATTATATCTCATAATATTTCTCAATTTGAAAAAAAGAGAACCTCTTATTTATAACTTTATCTTTTCCTTTGCCACTCTAGCAAAGGAAAAGCACTCAATACTTCACAATGTATACCTCAAGGCAATTTTTCTGAGATAAAGTTTTGTGTATACATACACACTGTGGACTCTCACATACCTCTCATGAGCTGTTGCTTGTTATTCAGACACTCTCTCTCGATATTGGCCAACTCTGCCTTCTGCTGTTGGATGATCTTTTTCAGAGAGCCATCTAATTCTTGCTGTTGCTTCTGAACAAATTCTTGTTCCTAACAGACACAGTTAACCATCTGTTAATACATATCTATTGGATTAAACATTCAGTTATCTAGTGATCATGTATTAGTGGTATGGGAAGTTCCTTTCTTTTTTAGGGAAAAGTAATGGAGACAGACCCAGGCCTTTGGCATGTTGGGCAAGTACTATGGCTCTGAACTACATCTCTACAAGATTTCTAAGTGAAGTTTATAAAGCTGGTTAATCCTAGCAGAGGCAGGTGCATCTCTGTGAGTTTGAGGCCAGCCCGGTCTATAGAGTGAGTTCCAGGAAAAATTAACAACCAACCAAACAAACAAATCTGTAAAATTCTACTGTACAAATGTTTGTTATCCAACTCAAATCTAGAAAGTACTAGAATGCACACAATTCTAAATTCACTATTAAAAAGGATACACATGTAATTCCAGCACTCTAGGAGGCAGAGGCAGGCAGAGCTCTGTGAGTTTGAGGCCAGCCTAGTCTACAAAGCAAGTCCAGAACAGTCAAAGCTACAAAGAGAAACCCTGTCTTGAAAAGCCAAAACTAAAAAAGAGATACACATAAAGTGTATATCCCATTCATAACTAAAATGTTCTATTTCTTAATAGCTTTGGGAAAATAACAAAATCACAACTTCTGAGGCTGAATGTTTGCTCCACTATCATGTAACTAGAACGAGAGTAAGTTAAGAATAGAGGCAACTAAAAAAAAAAAAAAAAAACAGATCATCACCATCTTTAAGCCTATTTTCTGAGAAGCAAGAACAAGGAAGAAATACCACACCTGCACGAACAGAGGGTGACAGTGCTTATCCTCTATAAGCTGGGCCTAAAAGGAACAGTTTGAAGCTTAGTGAGAAACAGCGCACAGCTAGAGACATGTAAATTAGGGCTAGGAAAGTAAGTGACACCTCATAAACATACACACAAAACCCTTACAATGAAGGAATTCTACCGAAACAGTTAAGATTCACTAATTCACTTGATGAATACTGACAGAATACTTATCATTTGCCAAATTTATGCTTTAAAAAAAGAGTAAGTCTGGATTTCTGCTCCCTTTTAAAGTAATAGAAGATGGTGTTTAGTACAAAGGAAAAACAAATAAAGAATGTGGGTTTACATTTTAGGACGGAAAAAATACTTAATCTATAATCCTCTTCTCCTAACGCATCCAGGAAACAATCAAGTCCCAGCTCTCTTTCAGAACTGTTCTTTGAAATGTGGACAGAGTTGGACAAGATCTGCATCACCGCCAGCCCAGTCCTTACTGCACACAGGCTGGCAAAGCTCCTCCAAGAGCTGACCTATGGCAGTGCCTCTGGAGTTGGTCATTTCAGGCTGTTGTGAGGGAGTAATATGGAATTGCAGATGTTACCACTGATTAATCTGCATTATTATGTATGTTTTATTATAAATCTGAATACATAGTAGCAGAAAGACAAATGGACTATTTCTATAAAATACAATTACCTACTTGACTATATCAACCTATGTAGCTATCACAACCAAAAACTTCTATTTATTTAATCATATAGAATAAAGCTTTTTGGGTTTTATTCAAGAGATGCAAGATCTGCATGCCATCTTTTAAGCAGTTATAACAGGCAAAAAAAATTACCCAAGCTCCTCTTTTTCCTATAGCAAATACCTACAACAAAAATACTATTCCTTTCAACCTCTGATGCAAAGTTTCTACATGCAAACCTGTTCAGCAAACATTTAACCTGGAAGATACAGTGAAGAGTTTCTTTTGGTCAAGATTTTTATCATTGAGTTGCATAACAGATTTTTTTAAATATCTGCACAAACAGCTTAACTAGCATGTATGTCAACTTTACATTTAGACTCAGAAGTCAAGTATCAAAGTATAGACTCAAGCCAATAAACATACGCAAACAAAATAGTAAACAAACTCTGCCTATGCAGTTTGTGGGGATGTTACTATACTTAAGATCTGGATTACACAAGATGAGAGTTCAGTTCAAAGAGAACTTTCTTGAGGTACTCAGTACACGCTGGGCACTGCTAAGTACAGGCTGACTCAGAACATGCCGGCACTGTGCCAGGTACAATGCAAATAAAATCAATAAAAAACAGCCTTCAAAGTGCACTAAGCTATTGGTCCCAAATGCCAATAATCTTAAACCATCAGACCCTTAGGACAGTGTCACATTTTTTAAAATTGGATTTGTTTATGTATTTGAATGTTCTGCCTACAAGTACGTATGTGTACCACATGCATGCTTGGTGCTCATGGAGGGCAGTAGAGGGCATTTGGAGCCTCTAGAACAGGAGTTACAGATGGTGTGGGCAGTAATATGGGGGCTGGGGAACCAAGTCTGGATGTTCTATAAAAACAGCAAGTGATCATAACTAGTGAGTCATCTCTCCAGCCCAAGTGGAAAACTTTTGAAGGCTTAAAACTAACCTCAGAAGAATCAAAGCTGGAGACAGGATTCAGAAACTAATCTATGCAATGAAAGACTGGAAGGACTATGTAACAAAGATAATACTAAGATGGCTACCTAGAGGTGCCACTCCGGAAGACAAAATGAGGACCAACTAGTCAAAGTGAAGGTGGGCAGTGCAAACTACTGTGTTGGAGGGTTTCCTGACCAGAGTTAGCAAGGAACCAGGCTGCTCACCACTGACAAAGCAAGCAGACAATATAGATCAGAACCACACAAATAATTTACATTAAAGCTAAGATTACCTGAAAAAGAACCTCATACACAAATTAATATAATTCTTTACTTCAAATGAACATAATTTTAACATTATTGCCCCTTCATTAATCAACTTCAAAAGCCAAATATAATACATTTATAGTAGAATTTATAACTAGAAACTGCTCTTAGAAACAGGATCTAAGAGAAATTTCACATTCTAACAAGTCTACACAGATAACAATATATGAGCTTAATCAGTAGAAGTCATAAAAACCAACAACAAAAGAACCTAAACTAAGAAAGCCAAAAGTAATTTCTAAAAAATGGACCCATGCACTAAGAAATCAGTGGCCTTTAAAAGCACAAGTTCAAATTCTGACAAGTAATTTTATCATATCAGCTAACCAACGGTTTGTTTTAAAACTACAACTTTGCATGTAAAAATATCAGAAAAGGTTATAACAAATTAGACTATTTGTATCAAATTTGATCACTTACTCAACAGATTTACTCGAAAATGGTAATGATCAGAAAAGGGATTATAAATCATAAGTTCTTGCTTTAAAAGGTATCTGCCAATTACTGTTTAAAATCTAATTTGGGAATGGGGAAAAAAGAAATGGCTGAAATCAAACTGTATTCTATTTATTCCAGTTGTCCATACCAAATATCGCAAACAAAATTTACCATGGTACATTGGCTAGCTTTTCCTATGGACACTGTGAAAAAGAATACAGTTCGGAATTCCAGACTTAATTTCAAACTGCAGTAATAATAACACCACCTTAATATTTATTATTATTGGCAATTTGAATAAATGGAGACAAGTTAAACAGAAGTAAAATCACTACTTTTATCATGGCTTTTCTGACCATATCCATAATTACGACATCTAAATTGAACACGGAATCAACATGTCACTTCACACAAAGATAACAATCTAATCACAGCATTCAATTTCTCACATGTGCAAAGCTTATAAAATTCTACCCAGAAGATACTTTACTTTTCTTAAAAATCATGAAAATTTCAAGTTGAAATCTGTGGTGGGAAAGCAGAAAACAGAGCCCTTCACTGTGAGTGCTCTCTTCAGCTCTGCTGCTGACACCATAGAGCACTTGTCTGTACCAGATCACTAGTCTTCTGTGCCCACATTCTGCATCTGGAGATAGGATATACTCCATCCCCACATGAGGATAGTGCCAGGGAGAACCAGATGTGAAAACTGAAGAATACCGTTAAGACAAAGTTCGTTCCAGACTGTATTACTGTTATTATTGGCATCAGCTTTCAATATTCTACACTGCAGTCAATGAAGTTAATAATGAAAGGCACATGTGAGTCAAAGAAAGCACAAGTAAGAGAATGCACCTCTCACAGCACGCAGACTTACATCCTGAATTTGGGCGTTGAACACTGCACAAGATGACAACTGAAAAGACTGAATCATGACCTGAGCAACACCCTGTGGATCAGAATACAATGCACTTCCCAGGTGAGAATACAGATACCTGAATGACTTTGTGTAAATGGAAAGAATAACAGTACAAATACTGACCTTCAGGCCTAGATCATGTCAATGAACAAAGGGGCTTATTTCCCATCTAGAGAATAAAGATGAGACCTAGGTCACTGGTTTCCAAACTCTAATGTGTTACTTCTAAATCAGTAAACCTCCTTTTTAAAAGCTCATACACATAGGTGATAGACAGACAGATGCTATAGACAGACCAATAAATACATGATAGATATAATGATAGATAGACAGACAGATCTGCTTAGAAGTCAGGTTAAAAATGGTGCCTTAGGCTTGCACGGTGACCTGAGTGGGTACAGCATCTGCTCAAGCTCTATATGACATCTCTCTCTCTCAAAAAAAAAAAAAAAGTTACCCTCTAACAAAACACAAATAAATGAAATACGGAAGACACTAAGGAAGGGAAGGGTAGGGGAAGGGTGGAACAAGGAGAAACAGAAAAAGTTGTTCTCTTCAGTCCACACAGAAACAGTGCCCTCAGCCCTGCAGCCCTGACCTTTTGAGTAAGATCTCCTACAGACACAGTCTAAAAGCCTGTGGACTTGTGTCAAGAATATACCAGCTCCATGGCTATACAGCTACGACTTAAAGACTCTGACAAAGTCTAAAACAGAATATAAAATTACCAAGTTTTAATAAATTTATGCTAAACTCCTCTAAACTTAGACTCACCTCCACTTACCTTCTAAACTTCACTAAATTTAAAGAAAGAATATGCCATTAATTCTTTCTTTCATGGGAAAATATAAACTAGCCCCCCAAATTATATGAGAAGTTGTTTTTTAAAAAAGTAAACTAAAATTAGAGTAGACGATCACTCAATTCATTCAACAATAAATGTCAACTCCTAAATCTGACATACTTTTGGAACTAAAAACCATCTGTTTCGTCCTTCTTAAGACAGGACTACATTGCTATTACTTATCATCTAGTTTGAAATCTAAAAGAACCAGAAGTAAATGTGGAGCCGGCAAGGAATGGCTTCTTACTTTGTTCACAGAACCATTAAACACCAGACAGAGGGAGGAGCATCTAGACATGAGAGCATGGGCAGCACAGTGTGCTGTGTGGCATCCAGTGCATGCACATGGAGCTGAAGTTGTCTGAACAAGAGTCCTGCTTTACCACCTGCCAATGTGTCACTGGGCAAATCATCCCGCCTTTCTGGGTATGTCCCCTCACCTCTAAGGCAGGGGTGCTGCTCACTGCGATCTGAGCTCACATATGTGGGGCATCAGAATAAATAACAGGTACACAGCAAATCCTTTGTCTATCACCATACCCTTCAACTGGTCACCCCACACCAGGACAAGACATAAGTGGCTTATGGCAAGAAAAATACTAATTTTATTCAACTAAACTAACTTTATTAAGACACACACACACACTTTAGTAGCAGTATATACCATAATCCCTAATGCATTTTGATACTTGTGTGTTTCTTTTTTTATTTTTATTTTTCAAGTCAGGGTTTCTCTACAGCCTTGGCTGTCCTGGACTTGCTTTGTAGACCAGGCTGGCCTCGAACTCACAGAGATCTGCCTGCATCTGCCTCCCTGAGTGCTGGGGATTACAGGCGTGTACTACCACACCTGGCTACTTATATGTTTCTTTTTACCATCCTATAAAGTCTAAAAGTTTAGAATCATTTTTAAGCACATAAAACCACATTAAAAGAATAATATATTCAGGTCACTATGAAAAATTCTGTTAAAATAATGATTTATCTAGTTAATTCAGCCATCTTCTGCTCGTGTAACTGTTAGATTCTAAACCAAAAAGAAATAATATACTAAGAATTTGTTTTTAAAGTTGATTATGTTGTTGATCTTAAAAGTAATGTTTAACCTACTATTTAATAATAAAATTCACCATTTTTATTCTAAGTGGTTTTCTAATAGGCATTCTTTTTCTGAATTTAGACTTACACATTACCCTACAATTCTATACTAAAGGTCTTCTAGCAAGCACTGGAACCACTGCTTAAAAAAAAAAAAAAACAAACAGGCTTCCATCATGATAAAATCATTTATCATGCAACAGAAACCATTACACCAACATTCATTTCTCTTACCCAGAATCAACTTTCTAAATGTTTCAGTTACTTTCATATTAGCAACTTCAATGTTACCAAGTACATATTCAACATTATTTTTTAAAAAATTTCCTGGCTATCTATATAGGTAGGGAGAAGTTCAACATTAAATAGTAACAGTTAAAAATCTCCTCTTTCAACCATGGTTTGCTGAGCCAGGAGAAAAGGCTGCTTTCTGGTTTTAGTAGCATTAAGCTGCTGCTGTTACCTGAGCATGCTGGCTTTGTGCAAGCTCCTCTTTCCTGCGTTTCATGAGCTCTTTTCTCAGCTCTTTGGGTGCTTTTTCCACTTCATTTATAACCTACAGTATATAAGCATGCAGGAGGTGGGGAAATAATTCTTTCTCCACAGAAAACGTGTGTGAGCAGAAAGCTACAGATCAAAATTAAAGTTGTTAAAAAGATCCCTTCACCATGCACTAGCAGAAGTGTTAGTTGGTGGAAAAGAATAAAAAGACAGAGCAGTGCTTGATCTCAGTGCAGAAAGTGCACAGCACACAAAGGTCATCCATTGCCTGATTGCCCCCGAGCATCAATCAATGAAGGAGTTCTCACAGCACTAAGGCTGAGATAAAATTGATAGACTCAACTGCCTTCTTGAAAGATCAAAAATTTCAAACATATCTATCCATATTGTTTGAAACACCCAACACATGAAAACCTAATGCCATTTATAAGTGCAAACTCTACAAGTGACTTAACAACACGGAAGGAAGGGCTCTCAATGACCCAGTTCATGACACCAGGGTAGGAAAGGGAAGAAGGAAGTGGAACTGCAAATGTACCCTAACCCTTTTCCATGAAATATACTGTCTTCTACACGGTGTGACAAAATCAATACGGCTGACAACGTTTTGTAGGGTTAGATAACATCCTCTTTGGTGAAAACAGAAGCCGATCTGGTCAACTTTAAAATCAGTAATGTAAGCACTCTTAAAGGTTTAGTAAACTATGATTTCCTACACTAAACAAAGTATATTTTAAAATGAAATACATTTTTAAATTCCTTTTTTCTCAAAAGCCTAAATGTAAATTTCACCCATCAAAAGATCTATAGTACAGCTCCAAAAGACAAGCACGTGTTTACAAGTAAAAGCATAAAAAGATCCCAGATTCCAAATCACCACAGGCCACTGGCACCCAAGAAAGAGACTGATTTTGATTTAACAGTTTCCTTAAAGTTCCCATCAGTAATTCCTCATGAAACCAAATCACCAGTCAAAGCAAGAGACTCCCAAATTGCAAGAAGTTTAGCAATGAGAAAAAAATACACAATAAGATTATTTAATATAAACATGGCATTATCTCAAACATAACTAGTTAAAACTCTCCAAATTCAAAACAGTAACGGCAGACTTAATCTGATACAAAGATTAGCCTCTCAACAAATGACCCAGAATTTCTTTAAAAATGAACAAAGATCTTTATCATGGTATATGAAGCAGCTCCATATAAGACATAAGAACAATAAAACAATCTTTGGAAATGGGACTACAACAAAGGAAGCTACACACCAGCGCACACATTTGACCTAAGGAAAGCATCAAGTGCTTGCTGTTAATGTTCAGTCCTACTTGAATATAGCCTTAATATTTGATAATATGATGTTCAGATTTCTTCCTAAATGCTAAAGTCAAATGCTAAAATCTTGGTAACTGAGACATGTAACAAAAGTAGAAATGTACTTCCTAGTTTGACTGAGATATTGTCTTCCAATCCTAACAGAATTGATCATACTTAGTTTCGCCTGGGGTTGTTCATTTACATCCTGAAAATATAAATCCTTCTCTTGCACTGAGGATGTAAAATAATCATAAAATTGTCACTGAAAATTGCTTGGATGTATTTTATTTTAATTTAGGAACAAAAGGACAATACATGGAAAGCCTCTTTATGAGCTAAGGACAATTAGCTCTATAACCATATGCAAGCAGCTCAGGAATGCCAAAACCTTTTTATAATCACATGACTTTTTTTTTCAAAGGTATATAAGAGATGCTATTTTGAATCTCAAGCTAGTTACTTTCTGCTTGACAAAATGTCTAAGGAAATCAATAAACCTAGTTGAGAACAATTCAAATGTCAAGTAATTGTAAATGATAATTTCTGCTGCTATCAGTAAATACCAATAAGGTTAAGTTCTGTTTAAGAGCATTTCTAAATAAGGCCCTGAATATTGAAATAATAAGAGATGGACAGCAGGATGAAATATAGCTTGGACTGTCTTTGAAGACTTGGCTCAAAGTTAAGCGAGACAGGCCACTGAAACCTCTTTTATTCCCATTTTCTTGGCAGTAAAATGAGGATAATATCTGACCTCACTAACTGACAGCCTATCGCTGGAAGACAGAACAAAGGAACAAATAAATGAGTGTTATTCAGTTACCAGCTATTATTCCTAACTCCTTAGTCTTCAATTTGCATTTTCAAAAACAGCTGTGGTAATTAACAACAGCAGCTACACTTGCCTCCTTTTTGCGGTTTCTCAGCATGCTCTGGAATTTGGACAGCTCCTTCTCTTGCTCTCCTTTGATGCGTTTGGCTTCATCTCGCAAGCGGTTCGTATGCTCTTGCTCTAGTCGTTCAATTGTCTGTTTCTGCTGCTTCTCTAGGTTCTCAATTTCTTGGTCATACTGTCGCTTCTTACTCTGTAAAACAATGCAGTCTGTTACCATACTAACTAATCCATCAAATAGTCAAGTAGTTATGCAATATTGATATAGAAATAACTATTATAAAGTTTGCAAGGAAGGAAGGAGAAAAGTAGAAGCACATGCCTGCAATTCTAGCACCTAGGAAATGGAGACAGGGATGCAACACTAGAGAGAGACACTGTCTCAAAAAAACAAAACAATACAAACAAGCCCTCAAATTTTTAAAACAAAAAATTGAAAAGGAAAACATTTTGGAAAAATCTATGCAAGTAAAAGACACATTTCTAAAATTCTGGAAAGCAGAATAAAAGGAGCACAAAAGCACTCAGTGAGAACACCTCTCATTCTTTTCTTGGGAACCTGCTATAGTGCTGAAACACAAATTCAACAATGCCACACACCACAAACAACCGTCCTCAACACTTATATGACAACACTACAGAGGTTTATAATTTCAGTAGTATTTTAAATGGTCCTTTTCTTCTAACATATATTAAGCTAATTGTTCAACCTATGTTACTGAGATTTTGTACTACATTCCTACATTCCCTTTTCAACTGCGGACACAAGTGAAAACTGAAGGCCTTAGGAACAAGTACCACAACACTGTTTCCTATGGCAGCAATGACAACCGCTACAAAGGCCTAAATGTAGGAGCCAGGAAAAGCAGCAAACGAATTCCAAAACTCAGCTAGGCTTGAAGGCACCTGCTCTAGATTGCCTTAAAACTTTAGAATCTAGGAAACATAGGCAGTGTTCTCCATGCTAAAGGTGTAGGAAAGGAATTTCTGAGTAGAACTCCATTTGCCCAAGAATTAGGGCCAACAACTGATGAGTGGAACTTCATAAAACTAAAAAGCTTCTGAACAGCTAAAGAAACAATCAGCTAAAGAGAACACACACAGAATGGGAGAGAACCCTTGCCAGCTCTAACTGACAGAGGATTAATATCCAGAATATACAAAGCACTCAAGAAACAAAGCCAAAATATCAAACAAATTCAGAAACCAGTCCTGAGATCTGAACAGAGAGTTGTTGTTGTTGAAGAAGAAGAGGAGGAGGAGAAGGAGGAGGAGGAAGAGGAGGAAGAGAAAGAGGAGGTGGAGGAAGAAGAGGTAGGTAGGTGGGATTCATGGTAGGTGGGATTGCAAACTGCTGCAGTTACTATAGAAATCAGTGTGGAGAATCCTCAAAAAGCTAAAATAAAATCTCCCATATTACTAAGCTAGACCACTCCTTGCCATATGCCCAAAACTTGTCATTTACCTCTTACCTACTTGACAAATCCTATACACAGATACTTCCTCGGTCACATTCATTCTTTTTACAATAGCTTGGAAATGAAGCCATCTTAAACATCCTTCAACTGGTGAACGGCTAACAAAAATGTGGTAAATATACACTATGGAATATTATACAGCTATAAAGAAAAAAATGAAACCTGAATCTATAGGCAAATGGGTAGAAATAGAAAAGAATACTGAGTGACTTAACCCAGACCCAGAAAGACAACTATGGAATATTCTCTTTCATTATGGCTCTTAACTTCAAATCTTCAAATTTAAGTGTATGACCTGGAATAATCGCTGAAGCCAGGAAGTAGCAAAGGATTATGGGGGAAGAAGCGCAATAGAGAGAAAAATAGAAGGGTAGCAAGGTAAACATAATTTGAAGAAGAAATGGGAAAAAGGGGAGGGGTGGGAGGAAGATTACAACAAAAGAAGAGGTAGGGTAAGATATACAGTAAGAACATCTAAAAAAGCCATAAAAATCTTTATTACCCATTTTCCTAAAATTATACATATAATACATCTACATCTATGTATATATATAAACATACATAGTCTAAATGAAATTTTTCCACCTGGGGTGATAATATTCCCCCCACAAGCCACAGACTTTCTAACAAAAATTCCAATACCAGGCATCAGAAAACCCCTTATGAGCTACTGGTCAGGGGAGTCAAAGAGACTCTCGAACCACAATAGGTTATTGCTGCTGCCCTTGGCTGCCTCCCAGAGGTTGAAGGTAATGTGTCCCTACTGCTGAAGACACCATGCACTTTACACCCAGGACCCAGAAGATCCATGCTGGATCTAACCCGAAAGCCTTTGCCCCAAGGGACTAGTTGTCACGGTACCAGAAGGTTCCACACAAGCCACCCCCATGTCCTACTCAGCTATGACACCTATGACCTACAACAACCACACTGTATAAGAAGCAAATTGGCATTCCTATCATGGTAATAGCCAACAGCTCTATAATTGGACTCAACAAAAGGGAAATCATGCCTGGTACTAATCATGCCTAACCTAGCCAACCTACCTAGGGTCATAGATCTTAGGGAAAAACCTATAACCTCCACTTCACTCACACACACACACACACACACACACACAGCAAAACTCCTGATTGCATTCTGATTATTTATCTTTATACCTACAGATAACTGTAGCTTTCACTCCTCAGCAGCAAAAAACAAACAAAAAAGCATCTCTTTGCAACAGATGGAGACCATTACAGAAAACCACAACCAATTAAAATGCAGAGAACAAGTGATCATGTGGTGTCCAGCCCGAACACAACCCCTATACCTAAGCCTCAGAAAACATTGTAGAAGAGGAAGCAGAAAGATCATGAGAGCCAGAAGAACCGGGTATCTGTATGAGACTAAGGCTCCCAGAAATGTGAGGAATACTACACCTACAAAGTCTCAACAATATAGTTGCCAAAACAAGTCCTGGAAGACCACAACATCAACAGATATGCTAACATAAAAAGGGGCCAATCTTATAGGGACCTAAGCCTAGACAAAGAACTACAGGCAACTAAGAAATGCTGAGAGTGGGAGAAATAGCCTTCCTCAAGGATAAGCCCTCCAACTGGCTATCTGATACCAAGTGGTCAGCCCTGAAATCACATACTTTATATGAACCAATCATGTTGTGTTTATATATCTAGGAATACACACATCAGCAATTAAAGAAAAAGAGGTCTGAGACCATAAATTTAAACGGGGGAGAAAAGGGAAAATAGAGATTATGTAACCATATTTTAATTTCAAAATATTAAAATAAACCACATAAGATTATAAGCTGAAAGACAAAAGTGGAACATTGAAAAGGCATTCAGCAATAAGCATATCTAAAGACTTGGTAAACAATATACTAGTCTCTTAATACTAACTTTTCATGATAGATTTCAAATGAAATTTGGTAGACTATAAATCAGTGATAAGACAGGGATTGGAAAGCCCTTTCAAGAAGTTGTTTTTTTTTTTAAAAGCATCCAAAACACCAAAACAGAGCAAAGGAAAATTTCATCAGAGATCAAATTCTACTGCCTGTTATAGTAGGGTTTTCAAATATACTAGATTTCATTTACTGACAAATAACACAGAATCTAAGACGTCACCATCATTTCCTGCTCAAAGCGCCTAAAGATCTGCTCTCGCTGCTGCTGCAGTTTGCCATTGAGCTGCTGCTGGGCTCTCTGCTCCTCCTTTTGAAGAAACCGTAGCTCTCGAAGTTCCTGACGCCTGACAAAATAGAACAGAAAGAAGCAAATTACACCTTGGAATAATACTTTACATAAAAGCTTTAAGATTTTTAAACTAAAAATAATTTTTCAAATAATCCAAAGTTAACCAAGAATTCACTCTTGTTTCTCTATTCATACTTTTCAGAAACTGCAAAAAGATTAAAACTCCTGTTTTTTACATATTGTTTCTGTACTCACCTGAGGAACCGCAGTTCCTCAGTTTTGGAGTCGCTGTCTGTAACTATCTTTGACGTTGTTACGCTGACCTCCACACCATCGACAATGAATTTGCGTGTTTTCTTCAGCGTTTTCTTCTGTCTTCTTGTCTCCTGAGTGAAATTTCATTTGATTTAGGCTTTATATTAAGTACTATACATGAGAGATATTTTCCTCTTTAAAAATAAAAATGCCTCAACAGCCATGAATGCTGCACATATAAAGCAGTAAGAACTGTCTGTGTAACAGTTATGTCATCTTATACCTAAGCTAGGAACTCACACTCAACTAAAAAGAAGTTTTTAAGTGAAATTGGGCATTCTGGTCATGTGCACATACAACTTCTATGACACTTCATAATCAGGCACAGCAATAATAATAATTCCACAGAAAAAAATAGGATGAATTTACATATTAAGCTTTTCTTCATCTTTCACTTTTGTGGGTTCTCAGCACTACATTTTATTTCAGTAAACAGATTAAATAAGAAGACAATTACGTGGTTTACTAGTGGGGGGAGGGTGTGGAAAGCCATGGGAGCCCAGTACTCAGTCTGACTAGAAGTTGGGAGGTTCCATAGAAAGAGTCTGGAGAGAAGGGAAGAAGGGAAAGAAAGAAAGAGAAGAAGGGGAAGGGAATGAAGGCGGGAGGAGGGGACCAAAGAAGAAAGAGAAAAGGAGTGGAGAAAACTGGGAGTGGAAAAAAGGCACTGAATTCAAGTTTGCCTCTAGCATCTTCCAGCAACCTCTCACGTTTCCATCCTCCAGTTCTAGGGTCCTTACACTCCCTCCAAACTGGACTATGGCAGCCTCTCCAGCATTCCCCTAAAACCTAACACTAACAAGAGTGTGCGCTTACACACACACACACACCCCTTTCCTTAACTCATAAATTCCCCATTTCTTCAGCTTCCACAATAAGGTATCTGTAATTAGTGCCCTCAGTTCTCAGAGAGGTGCTTACAGTGGAAGGAGAGAACCGGCTCCTACCAGTTATCCTCCAACCTCCAGATGCTCACTACGGCACACATGCACCCCACGTACAAACATGCAATGTAATAAACACAATGTAATTTTTCAAAAATACCTCACTATATATACTGACCCTCAAGAGCCTCCCAGGCTTTTACATAACTCCCCATGTTATTCCTGAGTACCCCACAATACTTGAGAATTATGCTCTAATGGCTCCACGTAAACAGGGCTGTATTTGGGGGGGGGGGGGGTTCCCCATGATGCTTTTCATGTCAGAATCAATGACTAGGAATAAAATAGCAAAGGTGGACATCTATAGGAGCCAGTGGTTAAAGACTACTCATACTTTAAAATGCTTTTCAAAAAGAAACAATTCTTTCAGCTTCTCAATTCTTTGGGGTATCAGCAAGAAAAAAATAAATGAAACCAAAAGGCTGTCTGGTTTATCTACATCATTTACAAAAATGAGTAGGCTCTACCAAAAATTTTTAAAGATTATTCTCAGAATCTCTCTCTGCAGTTCTTTTTGATTGCTTTGATCCTAAAAGAATTGATAGGGTTATTGCGACACTGATGTAATAGTGTTTTAAAGTAGCAATGAAGTAGAAATTGCAAAATGACAAAGCAAAACCCAAACAAGGCCCTGGCACACTTACCTGCAGAGACATTGACCCACTGTCTTTAGTTTTGCTCAGGAAGCTAGAGATGGACAAATTCAAATCACTGCTGCTGTTCTCCACAGTGGACCCAGTCCCTGAGTCGGTATCATTTTCTGGCTCTTGTGGCAATATGGTTTCAGTTTTTGGTAAAGCACCCATTTCTCCTTTATTTTCTGTGTTTTCTGAGTTAATGTTGATACTGGGTATTAGGACAGGAGGAGGCTCACTGGGCTGCAATGTTGCAGGAGCTTCAGGCTCTGCTTTAACTGGCACTTCCTGTGAAACTTCTTTTCTCTCCAACTCTACCTCAGTAGAAGGTGCCTCAGCAACACTTCCTAGAGCCCGTTCTTCGGCTCCAGTCACCACACGCCCCTCTAGCTCCTCGATGCCATGTGACTCATTGACTTGCTCAACTTCATCTGTTCCTGGTCCCACTGTGGTTGCCCGTGTGGTTGCTGAAGTGCTAACTAACTGCCCCTCGCCTTCACACACTGCAGACTGCTGCTCTGGCTCTTTGTTCTCAACTCCCTCTTGACTAGGAGGCTCTTCTTCAGTACCACTGGCTTCAGGGCCCTCTGTGGTCTTCTCTGCTAATTTCTGGGTTACTTCCTCTACTTCTTTCCCATCTCCACTCTGTGTATCCTTGCCGCTGTGTTCAGCTGTCTTCTGAGGAACATCTAGTGCCTCATTTGTTCCTACCTCACTGATTCTATCACTGATTACAACTTCTTGAATTCTATCATCCTTCCCCAGTTTCTCTTGGGTGTCTTCCTTTCTGAAGCCAACTTCATTGTCAATTGCCTTAAAATCTGCCTCTTTTTCTCCAGTCTCTTGAGAAACTAAGTCCATCGTTTGAATATGCCTATCTTTAATTTCTTCAGGTTGTATAAGTTTATCTTCAAGCATCTCTTGGTTTTCTTTATTCCTGTCTTCCTCTGGTTTCAGACAATTAGTGTTTGTTTCTAAAGTTTCTACATTAGTCTTATTTCCTTCACTGACTGAATTAATGTCCAGAGTTTGTTGGTCTTCTGTATCAGGTATGTTTTCCAGCTTGGGTCTCTTCTTCTCTCTCCCATTTGCATGGATTCCTACTGTTTGGTCATTTAGTTCAGCCATAGTTTCTAAGTTAGCATCATTTGCATGCTCATTTATATCCTCTACAATCGTGTCAGGTTCATCAGTAGTAGGTTTTTCATTAAGAACTTTTTTGCTAAATTTATCCTCAGAAGTACTGTGTTCTGTTCTTTCTGACACAGATTCCAAAACACAAGCATTTTGTGAAAGTTTATCTTCCTCAGAGCTGGCAATACTGAGGTCAGAGGAGGCTCGCTTATTTGCAGGTATTGGCTAAAAAAGATTTTATACATCATTAGTACTAAAGCATGACCTCAAGATGCTCATCCAAATAATGGCTTTATATATCTATACTCATATATTTTTAATAGCAATATTCTATAAAACCTGAAGTTATAAGAATAACTTTAAAAAGTGACAGTTTTAAATAATAAACATGTTGACAATAGGTGACAAGGGAAACCTTGTTACCAACTTCACTTCTAATTGAAGGTTTTGTACTGTATCCCTCATATACATTTACAACTACATCTCAAAACCCATCTCTAAATTTCTACTAAATGGCCAGGCATGGTGGTGCACACATTTAGTTCCAGAATTCGGGAGGCAGCGACAGATCTCTGTGAGTTTGAGGCCAGCCTGGTCAACAAAGTGAGAGTCCAGGACAGCCAGGGCTTTTACACAAAGAAGCCCTGTCTAGAAAACAAACAAAACAAAACAAAACTACTAAATGAAACATCCTAATGACACTGACCAGAGCATTTTCTGTTTCATCATCATCATCTTCCTCTTTGCCATCTTCAACTTCTTCTGTTACTTCAGCCTTTGCCTCAGCAATCAATTCTCGTACTGGTTTGTTGGAATCAACAGTAACAAAGGGATGCTGTTGATATTAAAAAAAAAAAAAGCATGCTCGATGACAACTGAAATGACAACTATAAATATTAAACACATAAACAGATCCTTTTGTGTCAAAAATATGAATTATGCATATAATATATACACATACATATGTATATATACATACCATGTTAAACATTATACCTTAAAAGAAAATGAGGAAAGGAAAAGTAAGCAAAACTAAAGATTGCCTGAACTGATTTTGTTTTGTATAATTTAGCTTTTATTTTTTATAACACTTTATTATTTATTTGGTGTATGTATGTATGTATGCATGTGGAGCTCAGCCTTTCAAGAGTCAGTTTCCTCTACTACGTGGGTCCTGGAGTTTGCCAAGCTTGGTTGCAGGTACCTTTACTGAGCCAACTTGCAGATTCCTATATTTTGTTTTGTTGTTAATTTGAAAGAATCTGTCAAAAATTAAAACAACTTGTTATGTCTGAGTAGAAAATACATTTGTTTTTTCTGTATGTCTGAAAGCGTGTCATTAACAATTTTTAAATTACAATTTAAAGCACGTTTTAAGTTTAGACATCATTCCTTTAACAGTAACGAAGGGGCCAGTGGAATGACTCTATCGGTTAAGGTGCTTTCTGCCAAACCGCTGACCTGAGTTCAATCATGATCGCGCACAGGGGAAGGAAAGAACCAGCTCCTGAAAGTCATTCCCTGACACCAAACACACACTGCAGCTGAAGTAAGCACACACATGCACACCCACACAACTTTCAACATTAGTATCTATAAAAATCCCATCAAAGTATTAATAAAAACTTTATAAAACCCTTTTATTTCTGCTAAAAGATCTTCAAATACCTGTTTTGTTTTTTTAAATGATCCTAACATTAAGTAAAAGACAGTTCACTCAACTGTGTGCTCTCAACTTCTGTGATGCCTATTCTTGGTTGCCAACTTGACTAACATCTGGAATTAACCAAAATCCATGCTGCTGAGTATACTAGTAAGGAATTTTTCTTGATTGAACTATCTGAAATGGGGTCTACCCTAAATCCAGATCTTCTGAGGTGGGAAGATCCACCTTTAAATCTGAGTCATGCCTTCTATTGGCAGCCTATTTAAAGGTCATGGCAGGGGGAAGCTTTACATTATTCTTCTCTGCTTACTCTCACTCTCATTAGCCAGTCCATTCCTTCACTGGCATCAGAGCCTCCTTCTCTGGAATTACAGCACATACTGAAGACCAGCTGAGACATCTAGCCTTGTGGACTGAACAACTACTGGATTCTTAAACTTTCCACCAGGATATGGCCATTGTTGGAACAGTCATACAATAACCTGTAAGCTACTCTAATAAAACCTGTTGTATATAGAGATTAATTCTATCCATTCTGCTTCTCTAGAGAACTCTAACACAGTATCTTACAAGCTAAGATCTTAAATACAGGAGCAATGAAATACTGGAAAGTGTGCTTTCGGGACACAGAGATTACTTGTTAAACAGAGCAAGGCAATTTTCCCCATATATTCTCCAGATATACAGGTCAGCTTAATACATTACCATACTGGCATTATATAACACACATCCTTACAGCAGCGGCCCTAAGAGTTTTAATTCTGTTTATCTATAATACTATTTGACACACACTTTTATTTCCATTGTAAGGAACACACCCTGCTTTAAAGTGAAATCAACTTTATCTGACCATCTTACATCAGTGGATGTATGTGTGTGTGTGTGTGTTGTTCACGTCTGTGTAGTACACATGTGCATACAGAGGACAGATGTCATTCTTCCTCAGGCACCATTCACATACACATTTTTAAGTTTTTTAAATACAGGATCTCTCATTGGTCTAGGGCTTTCAATGTGGTTTTCACTAGATGGCCAACACACCCAGATGCACCTGTCTCTGCCTCCTCAGCACTGTGATTAGAAGCATCTACCACCACACCTGATTTTTAAACATGCGTTCTGAGGATAGAGTGCAGGTCCCCATATTTGGTCAGTAAGCACAGTAATGAGTGACTATCTCCTCAGCCCCCTACATCATGTTTTAAAAACCAACAACATTAACTGTACACTTATCTCTTGAAATAAGAGGAATAAAAAAAAATTCATTAGCTCATAGCCCCTGTATACAAGGCATTAGCTTTCAGTCATTAGACAGTATACAAATAGTTATTACCAAAAAAAGAACATAATTAAACTGAGTTATGCAAAGCATATAAGAAATAACTCAGAAACTAAATGCCTGCTAATAATGACAACACGTGTGCTTCAAAGCAAAGATTAACTAATACATAATGTTTTCTGACTTTTTTCCCCCACAGAGAAATTCAAGTGGAAAGGGTGAACAATGACTGAATCTGAAAGTGCATTCATTTAATGACAATGTTAAAACAGTCTGACTTGTCATCATACTGTTCTCATTTTACCTGTAACAGTTGCGATGTAGTCCACCGGGCATCCACATTCTTTTCCAAGCATTTCTTTAGAAAGTCCTTAAAATTTGAAGACCTGCAAAATAAAATGTCAACAATGGCATTTTATTTTATTTTCTTATTATTAAAAAAAATTAAAGAAAATTCCTTAATAAATTATGTTTAGTTTCATTATGTTTAATATAGATTAGCATTTAGTATAATGACAAGAAAACTAATGAGAATAAGACCCTAAAATATGTTCTGTAAATATGTTAGACATATATACAATAAGGCACACGAGTGGTCACTGAGATGCACAAACTATCAGAGTGCCACAAAAAGTTACATTAAGTTCCATAAATACTGTATATAGACATCACTGTTTACAGTACAAAAAAATCTTTTCTACACAGAACCCAGTTCACTCATATTGTCAAACACATAGGTAAAGTTATTATAATGGTTTCCATGATTCTTAAGTCTTTCTCAGGTGCTCACTTTTTGTACTGATGTGAGCACCTGCATTTATATACCAAGCATGTGCCACAGAGGCCAGGAGAGCATCAGATTCCCTGGAATCTGAACTAAAGCCAGTTGTAAACCACCATGTGGGTGCTGGTAACTGAACCTGATCCTCTGGCAAGAGGAGCCAGTGCTCTTAATTGCTGAGAGATCTCACACGGTCCTTAAGTCTTGGAAATAGACCCACATCAGTTTCCTTATTCACAGTTTTTGCAGACTTAAATATCCTTAGCAAACTCGAAAAACAGAACCTTTTTGGTTGTTTAAAATAGCTTACTTACCATTTTGATGGTTGTGCTAATGTCGGGGGCTCAGATTTTGCTATTTTTAGCAGCACTCTCATTGGATTTAACTCATGGTGAGGTGGCTCAATCTCAGCCATTTCTATTAAAGTGATACCCAGGGACCAAACATCAGCTTTGTAGTCATATGGTCTGTCCTTTGATGTCTCACACATGACTACTTCAGGAGCCATCCTATAAAGAGAGGAAAATGAAAGTTAAGATGTTTAATTAACAGCTATTACAAACTATAGTCAGGATAATGACTATTTGTGGACAAAGTAATTACTGCAGACACAACTAATAGTATAAATTCATAAAAATGAATACCTACCAATATGGTGTGCCAATAAAGGAATCCCTCCTTTGAATTGTCCTGGTGTTTTTAGCTGATACTCCAAAATCCGCTTGAAATAAATAACCATACAATAATGTTAATAACAGCTTTCAAGAATGGTAAATTGTATTCCCTGGAGAGGGGGAGGAAAGCACTTCAAGTCTTTAGTAAGGCCTCTCTTATTAACAGGTAAGCACAACAGAAGGAAATCATTCTTATGCCAATCTAATTTTTTTAAGTTATTGTGTGTGTTGTGTAGTGCATACATTTATTTATGTACGCATGCAGGGCTGTGTGCATGCAAGCTCATGGAGGTCAGGGGTCAATGTCAGATATCTACTTCTATTGCTCTTCGTCCTACTTTTTGAGACATTACTTGTTAATGAACTTGGAGCCTACCATTATGGCAAAACCCGCTTGGCCAGGGAGCACTAGGATTCTTCCTGTCTCCAGCAACCCAGCATGAGGGTTAAAAGCACCCATGGCCATGGCCAGCTTGTATACAGGCAACCTTGGGAACCAAAACCAGGGCCTCAAATATGCAGTTGGCACTTTATCAACTGAACCATCTCTCCAGCCCCTACCACTCAATTTTAACCATCTTTTTTCTATCACCTTTCAAAGTATTGTCAAATTTTCTATCACAAATATACTGATCACCATCTAGGCACATATTC
Organism: Pachyuromys duprasi; assembly: GCA_028658305.1. Taxonomy (NCBI): domain Eukaryota; kingdom Metazoa; phylum Chordata; class Mammalia; order Rodentia; family Muridae; genus Pachyuromys; species Pachyuromys duprasi. The sequence goes on along the minus strand of CM053762.1, from coordinate 58,041,759 downwards.
AAATGATTAAAAAAAAACAATAAATTCCTCAGAATTAAAAACAAAAAGTCACTCTAAATTAAAACAATATATATCCTTCAAAACAAATGCCAAATGTGTGTGCTATAATTAAATCAATGAAAATACTTTCCTCTAGTGTGAAAAAAACAAAAATTACAGCAAAGTAGCCTTTATGACAGCATTCTATCTCATCAGCATCCTCACAATATTATACTAGAAAAGCTGAACATCATGGTGTGTACTTGTAATCCTAGTAAGTGGGAAGCTCAGGCAGGAAAATCAGAAGTTTAAAGCTACTCTAGGCTATGTAGTGATATTCTCAGAGAGATAGATAGACAGACAGATAGATAGACAGACAGACAACCTTAATTATATTACAAAGAAAAACGGGAGGCTTTCTGGTCTCTGATTTAAGTTATAAGGAACAGTGGCACTGTAACTATCAGTTATTGAAGCCTACCTTTTTAGCTTAGAATTCAGAACCAACTAATTATCTTAAAAACTAAATAAAACATTTTTTCTGCTTTTGACCCAAATAATCAAACAACTAAAGAGAATCTCTTCTTATAAAATTGTTTTTAATTTACAGTAATAAATGAAAGAATAAACTAATTGATTATAAAATTATCAAAAATAACAAAGGAAAAAATGGTATAATTCATTTGGCAGTCTCAATCAAAGAAAAAAAATCTGGGTATCAAGGACAAAAGGCTTGGGACCTTGGTCTTGGTAGAGTGCTTTCATGGCTCAATACCCAATAGTGAGAAAACAACCATAACCAAAGCCTTATACCTGTTAGTAAAACAGTGCAAAACCACTTGGTCTTATCACAGCAGCAAACCTGAGGCTCATCAAGCCCTTACCAGGCCTTTGCTTCATTCACTAACTGAAGAAAATACAGACAGAAACTGAACTCATGACCACAGGCTCAGCAAAGGCAGCTGAGGGAAAAGCTCCAGGTCTCATGGCCAGATCCAGTGTTTGATAGTTCACTCCTACATACTCAACGAGCCTTTCTACAATAATTTTCCTAATCATCCAGTCACTGGGAAGTTTAATACCGCATACATACTGTATATCTGTTTGCATGCTGCGGACTTTGGAGAGGTTACAAACCACTGTCATAATCTCTCTCTTTTTGGCTCCAAACAAATATTGCTCTCTTGGCTGGAACAATGTTAATTCAATAAAAATGCATCCTACTGTGTAAAGAAAGGAATAAAGAAGAAATGCGTGATTTATAGAGATGTCAAAGAAAATAAAAATTTATATATGTGCACATTTAAACTCAGCGATAAATAAGGAATAACTGAGCCATAAAGAAACACAAATGAGCAATGATAAAAGCCAACACCTAGCATGGACAGGGAGGGTGGAGCGGAAATCAGATGAGCCTATGAAAGAGTGTGGGTGTTGCCTGGCCTAAGTCACGATTTCAAAGTTCTTGTCTAAACCTGTATGGATTTTCATGTGGATTTCTATATCTCTTTATGGCACATTAAGTATAAAATTTAGCATACCCAAATGGTACACTAAATGTCCTATTACATGTTGTAACAATGTAAAAGATGGTCAAAATTGCTGGAATCAGCATGGCTTTGAATGATTTTAGTTTTCCCCAAAAAATAAATTTAGACAGCACTGCTTGATTTCTGAAAAACTGTCCAGTGTATAAAACTTTTTAAAAGGCTGTATCTACTACTTATATGTATATGTGTGAATTTAACTAATCCCAGCCTAAAATCTACATCTAATTACTTTTATGACCCTCATCATTTATTCCTTTGGTATAAAAGACAAAATTAAATGCTAGTCCTTAGACTCATTTTACTTCAAACCTAAGGTTACTTGTTGGTTTAATAAGTACAATGGGAAAATGAAGTAAGAAACCGGGGTGGGGTGTGAGCTACTGACAGAGCACTTGCTTGAAGCGCCAGGCTCTGGGGGGAGCAATGTGGAACAAAACCTATCAGACAGACAGATACAATTGTCAGAAAGATACAATTGACTTTAGTATTATATTATATTCCAAATATAAAACATTTACAAGTGTTAAATCTATATTCAAAAACTTACAGGAGGAAATCTTAACCGGTGTTTTACAAATCCTTACTTTAAAAAAAAAAGTACCCTCTTACTTTCTTATGGGCGTCATTAGGTACATATACTTAGGAATTCTAAGGACTGGTAAATGTTTAACCACTGAAGTGTTTACAAGAACAGCTGGGAGGAATTCTCCATGTTTTACATGTCTGGGTGGGCTGAAACACCATCAAATCATACATTCCATGGTAAATCTTGGAGCACAAATTCAAATATTTGAATAACTTACCCAATTTAATATCTCCATCTAAGGTAAAAAGAATATTGCCAGCTTTCAGATCTCGGTGGATAATTTTATTGTCATGTAAGTAACTCAATGCCTCTAAAGTCTGCTTGCAAACTACTTGGATTTGGGATTCAGTTAATGGTCTCTCAAGTTCTATAAGGAGAAAGTGAAAAAATATATATATATATATTTATTTTTACATAAAACTAACTAAATATTTTTAGTACATACCACCACTGCGATCTTTTAGGGATCATATGAAGTTATTTATTGTAAAAAGAGCTACATATCCATAAAGATTAATTTCCTGACAAAAAATATTCAACATTTTTCAGAACTGTATTTATCTAAAATATAATTAAATTGATGTCTTAATGTACTGAACTCTAAAATTACATATATATACATATATATGGTTGAAATATTTTTATCCAAGAACACTGCAAGAAGCAAACATAAAAACAAAGGTATTTACCAAGCATCACAGCATCTACTGCTCCCCCTGCACAGAATTCAATGAGGATCTGCACACAAATAAAAAAGTATCTGTAACTATACGAAGTTTCAGAAACTTAGCAAGAGCAGATAATGAAAAGCTACACTACTGATTAATCTAGGCTATAGAAACAGTACCATGCTAAACATGAAGGATTCTTTGTCACCAGTCACCAGTCTTAAATGTTCTGGGCATTCACAAGGAGAACATGTTGTAACAGAAGTAAGCTCCTCTGCCCTTTTCCTTCTCTTTTTTGTTTTTGAGTCCAGTTTCCCTATAGCCCATGACAGACTCAAATCTGCAATCCTTCTGCCTCTGCCTCCCAAACGCTAACAGGCATGTATTACCACACCCAGCCAGGCCCATTTTTATAAATAACAATTTTTAGTATTTTTTCTTTTCTAAAATTACCAAATACAGGTTATTTAATTGTTTTATTACTTAAGCATTTAAAAGATATTATTGAAAAATATAATTAACTTCATCTTTCAAGTAACTATTGCAATGTTAAGTGACTACACTGTTTATTGTTCAATAAGCAAATCCTGAAAAAAAAAATCAGGCTTATTTTAGTTTAAATTATACTTATGTGCATGTACCTATGTGGAGATACATGCACATTGAGTGCAAGTACTCTTGAAAGCCAGAAATGGGTACAGAATCCCCAGAAGCTAGAGTTACAAGCAGCTAGGAACTACTCAATGTGGGTTCTGAGAACCAAACTTAGGTCCTCTGCAAGAGCAGTACATGCTCTTCAGCACTGAGCCAAAGCTCTCAAGCTTTGGCTGTCTCAAAAAACAAAAACCCTGTCTCAAAAAAAAAAAAAAAAATTAAAAATAAAAAACAGAAAAAACTTTCAAAAATAAATACTTAAATCAAATTTACAAACAGACATTCTAGAAATTTTAATATTCTTGACCAATACTGATATTAAGATTATTGATTAATATTCTTTCCTACCTAACTCCAGTATCTTTTAGCTTTCTTTAAGCTAAAAGAAAGAAATTCACACAAGACACAGATGCAAACTCAATTATCACTGTCATGTACCTATCCTTAACTGTTACTACAACTATAATCTTATGGTGCTTATTTATTTATACTTTTGTCTCCCATTTAAACTGTCCCTCAATAAACTGTCCCTCAGTAAGCCAAATTTTTATTTTGCAATAGCATCAAGTAAAAATCTATTTCTTAAAATGCCTAGAAGCTTTTCTTGTAATATTTAGAAATATTCTTTTTTTATTTTTTTAAAAGATGTATTTATTTTTTTATGTATACAATGTTCTGTCTGCATGTACACCTAAAAGCCAGAAGAGGGCACCAGATCTAATTACAGATGGTTGTGAGCCAACATGTGGTTGCTGGGAATTGAACTCAGGACCTCTGGAAGAGCATCCAGTGCCCTTAACCTCTGAGCAATCTCTCCGGCCCTAGAAATATTCTTATAGAGCCCCGAACAAGTATTTTAAAAGACACCACACCAACAATAAATATACTTCTTAAAAATAATTTTAGTAAATGGTATAATTCCAAAGGTATTCCCTCTTGCTAAAAGCTTTTTGTTTTTTTGAGACAAAATTCTTAAATTTTAAAAATTCTATATAGCCCTGGCTGTCCTGGGACTCAATATGCAGACCAACCTGGCCTCAAACTCACTGAAATTCACTAGCCTCTGCCTCCTGAGGGCTGTGATTTAAGGTATGTGCCACCACACCAGAATACTATAATATTTTTGTAAGTGTTTGCCAATAACTATTTATTTTCAAATTCATTATATGATCTGAAAAATAATTCTTTATTCATCCTCTGCAGAAATAAACAGGCTCAAGGGTTAAATAATCCAGCCAAGCTCCTAACTAAAAAGCCTTTTGATTTCAAGCCAGAGCTTCATTCTAAGAAAAACACCTAAAATTCTATTTTATAAAAACGCTTTCTTGATAGGCTAGAATGATGGTACAACAGTTAAGAGCACTCACTGACTGCTCTTCCAGAGGACCCAAGGTTTGATTCCCAGAACCCACATGGAAGTTTACAACCATCAGTAACTCCAGCCCCCAAAAATCCAATGTCTTCTTCTGGCCTCCATGGGAACCAGGCATGCACATGGTACAAAGACATACACACAGACAAAACACCCACACACATAAATCAATATTTTTTATTTATAAAAAAATAATAAAGGAAAGAAAAGCTGTTGGGTGTGGTGGCATAGGCCTATAATCCCAGCACTTGGAGAGGCAGGCAGATAGTTATGGTTTGAGGCCAGCCTAGCCTACAAAATGAGTCCAGGTCAGCCAAGGTACACAGAGAAACCCTGTCTGGGGGTGTGGGGGGAGCAGGGAAGCTGCTGATAAAAATAGGTTCTAGATTGGTACAAGTAACTAGCTATTATAGTAAATATTAAAATTTTATTGCTTTATCTACTTGTGCCTATTTTCTTAAAAATGAACAAAATGTATATATAATTTTAACCACTTTACCATGCAGTGAAGTTGAGCCTAATATAAAATTTAGCATTTCTCATAAGTTATAGTATTGCATGGTTTATAAAAACTTCAGGATAAAAATTATTAGTAACACAAAAATAAACCTTCAATGAGTAGTGGTGATACACACCTTTAACCCCAGTACTGAGGAGGCAGAGGCATATGGATCTCTGAGTTTGAGTCCAGCCTGGTCTACAGAGAGAGTTCCAGGACAGCCAAGACTACACAGAGAAACCCTGTCTCAAAAAAAAAAAAAAATTAAAAATTAAAAACAGAAAAAACTTTCAAAAATAAATACTTAAATCAAATTTACAAACAGACATTCTAGAAATTTTAATATTCTTGACCAATACTGATATTAAGATTATTGATTAATATTCTTTCCTACCTAACTCCAGTATCAAACAACCATGATGAAATGGTATAATCTAAAATCTAAAGCTGAACATCCATTGAAACCTGCTAATTACTCTCATTGACAGATCAACCTTCAATCAAGTAATTCAAGTAACTAAATAAAAGAGGTAACACAGAGATGAGCTTTGGTTTCTCTGTAAAGAAATGAAAATTACCTACCCAGAGATTGTTCTCATAATAGAAAGCATCTAGAAGCTTGACTATGTTTGGATGATCACAAGATGCTAATATGTCAATCTCAACCATATAATCTTCAAGTTCTTCTTCAGATTTGGTGTCAATCACCTTTGCAGCAGCTAAAACATTGGTCTCTTTATTCTGGGCCTAAAAACAAAAATATCAGAAATGTCTGTCACATTTTAAATGCTTGCTTTTATATTTAAAAAAAAATTTTAAGAAAATGTTTAGGCTCCCAGCAACACTGAGCAGCAGCACAAAGTTCCTTTGTGTGCCTGGCTCCCCACCACCACCACCACCCCCCACCCCCCACCCCCGCCTACAGCAGGCTGGGGCACTTGCTGCAGTCAATCAGCTACGTTAATCTATCACACATCTACCCATAGCTCACATCAGGGTCCAGTCTTGGTACCACATAGTAAATGGGATCTAACAACTGTGTAACAGAATACAGCCACCATTTTATTGTCCAGAAAGGTTTTACTGCCATAAAAGACCTCTGTGCTCTGGCTACTCATCTCCACTGTCCCCTGACTGCCAGCAATCACTCCTTTTTCACTACCTCCTTGGTTTTACCCTTTCCAGAATGGCATATGGTTGGAATCACAGACTTTTCGGTTTGGCTTTTATTTAATTATGTATTTAAAGTTCCTGTAGGTCTTCTCATTTCTTGTAAGTGCTGAGCACTCCTTCACTGTCTGGACATACCATCCATCATGTGTTCACCCTTTTGCCTAACTAATGATAAATGCTGACTATTTTCAACTTTGGGAATTATGAATTACGTGGGTTTCAGTATGGACAGTTTTCAACTTATTGAGTAAATACCAAACAATAAAGCTGCTGGAGCAGAGGGCTTAGTTTTGGAAGAAACAGGAAACTGCTGCACTGAATTCCAAAATGGCTGTGTTGTTTTGCAGCCCACCAGTGACAGTCCACATGCCAAGAGTGACTGGGTGATTTCTGACACTCTCCCGGATGTGTTTCAAACTATACTCCCCTACAGACACACGCAGGACAGCTTTTGGTGCTTACTTGCTCTCTGTATAGCCTCTTTTGTGAGGTAGCTGTTCATGTTTTGTTTCTTTTAATTTCTAATTATTGGGTTTTAAAACTTTTCAAACCTTTACCTGAGGTTTTCTACTAATATTTTCTCCAAGACTGTGGTTTCTCATTATCATACACACTATTTTTAAAAGGTAACTTAAACGTAAATATTAATTATGCAGGCTGTGTGAGGTAGTTCGTACCTGCAATTCTAGCATTTGGGAGGCTGAGAAAGGAGAATCAACACTAGTTTGAGGCCAGTGTGGTCTATACAGAAAATTCCAAGCTAGCCAGAGCTACAAAGCAAGATCCTGTCTCAAAAATTAAATAAATACCACTTACTATGCAAAGGCTCCTTTCCATGCTTTACTCACTGATGAACGGCTCAACTGCCAAGGACTCAGATTCTGCTGCTGCCACTTCTAAGCTGGGTTGCTTACAGCAACTTTTTAAAAAAGATTTATTTATTATTTATGCAACATTCTGCCTGTATACCAGAGCTTACGATGGTTGTGAGCCACCATGTGGTTACTGGGAATTGAACTCAGGGCCTTTGGAAGAACAGCAAGTGTTCTTAACCTCTAAGCCATCTCTCCAGCCCTTAGAGCAACTTTTTAACAACTCCTGTTTCCATTCTTTCACCAGTGAAATTTACCTAAACTTCTCTGGTTTGTGAGAACTAAGATAATATATATTAACTATGCTTAAAAACATATATAGGCATTTAAGATAATGTCTGACATACAGAGTAAGAAATCAAAAGTATTCACTATAAATATTACTATTGTCGTTTAATCCGTAGAATAATACCGTGATATTTTATTACCCTACTTCAAAGGAAAACATAAATGCGCAGGTGTAGGCTTGAATGAAAATGGCCCACATAGGCTCCTCGGGCAGCGGCACGACTAGGAGGGTGACCTTGCCAGCAGAAGGGGCGGGCTTTGAGGTCTCGGAGCTCACTTCAGGCCAGCGGGGCTCTCTGCTTGGCTCCTTGTCCAGCAGCGCATATGCCTGCAGGCTGCCACTCCTCCCACCGTGACAATAGTGGACTAAAAACCTCTGCACTGTAAACCAACTGCAATTAAATGTTGTCCTTACTAAGACCTGCAAAGACCATAGTGTCCCTTCACAGCAACAGAAATCCTAACTAAGATTGCAGGTAACACATTTCCCCTTATGGCTTAGTAAGAGGTAAAATAAGGATTTAAGTCCAGATGCTTTCAAGCCCATTTTTCACATTAATCATTATTGTCTAAGAGTACACAAACACACCACTCAGAAACAAGGGCTACCTTCAACTAAAGGCCTTGAAAAATACACACAAAAAGACAATTCTCACTACCCCTATTTCAAAAAACAGTTTTAAATGTAAATTTTTAAAGGCAAGCAAGAAAGATGCCTTTTCTCTGTAGAGCAAAGGAAACATCTTTTTCTTTTCTTCTTTTTAAAGATGTATTGTTTTCATGTGTGTCTATAGGAGTCTGTATGCACTCATGTGTTCAGGAACCTATGGAAGCCAAAAGACGACACAGGATTCCTTGGAGCTAAAGTTACAGGGAAGAGCCACCACCCCGTGGATGCTGGGAACTGAACCTGGATCATCTAGTAAGTGCAGTAAACACTCTTAACCACTAAGCCATCTCCTAGCCCTAAAAAATATTCTTAATAGAAGCCACAGCCCAGAGAATCCCACACTGACAGACCTTGTTTTAAAACAAACACACAAACAAAACTTTCTTTGTAATCTTTGTGCATCACTGTCTAGCTTTCCACAACTGCCTTTGTGCAATCAAAGATTAAAAGCATATGTATGTTACCATTTCTTTGGGTCCTGATTCTCTAATAGGGTAATGGATGTAAAACTTGGGTGAACTTGTATGCTTTTCTCCTAATAATCCATCTTAGATCAATTTGATTCTCAGACCCAGTCAGGGCCCTAAAAGAGAACAGGCTAAGTTCCAGTTCCTTATGTACTTTTGGTTTTCTGTACTTCCATTTGTTTGGTTATTTTTTCCTTGTTCCACTTTATTGTTTTCCATTTTTTCTCCCTATGGCTGAATAATTTTTCACTTCCAATGTTTATGAATTAAAGGTTTTAGATAAGTAGTAGGAGCTAAGATCTGAGCTTTTTGTTGTTTTACTTTTTAATTACATTTTATTTATTTTGTTGTATGTGAACACTGCCCATGGCACATATGTGGAAGGCAAAGGACAACTTTTGGAAGTCAGTTCCCTCTTAGCATGTAGGTCTCAGGAACTGAACTTGGGATACCAGGCTTTGTGAGAACTGTCTAATCTTGGGGTTCAACAGCCCCAACATCACTTTTTGATGATTAGGAATCAGACCTTAAAATACTAATTAGGGTGTTTCTAATAAGATGTTTTAATATTATGTTTTCATTTAACCAAAACTGTACTATTACTTTTAAAATATAAAAAGATGAGCTTTTAAAAAACTACTAACAGTCATTTCTGGGTCTTTTGGCTAAGATCAAGTGTAAAGACTATTAACTAACAAGGAACGATTGAGTAAATAAATGCATGTTCAAACTTTACTTTTTACAAGTTGGGCATGTGGTGCGCACTTTTAATCCCAGCACTTTGAAAAGAGACAGGTACATCTCTGTGAATTCAAGGCCAGCCTGGTCAACACAGATCCAGGACAGCCAGAGCTGCACAGTGAGATGTCATCTCAAAAAACAAACAAACAAAAAAGCCAGGCGGTGATGGTGCCGCATACTTTTAAACCCGGTACTTAGGAGGCAGGGACAGATGGATCTCTGTGACTTCAAAGCCAGCCTAGCCTACAAAGTGAGCTCCAGGACAGCCTCAGTTACACAGAAAACCCTGCCTTCAAAAACCAAGAACAAACAACCATACGCACAACAAAAACAAACAAACAAAAAATGCCACTTTTTACAATTTATCGTAAGAGCACAATTTCATAAAATAATCATACATAAAAAGTATCAAAGCATTATTTACAATGCAGCTAGAAAAACTGATCAGCCTGAATATTCATTAACAAGAACCCCTCCCCTTTAAATCACATAGTACTGTTCCAAAATGGAAAATCAGCCACTAAAAAGATTGACCAATCAATTAACATTTCTTGAATGAAAAGGTAGCTGTAACACGTAACCGAGTAAAAAAATGAAATTAAAAATATAAAAAGTAAAAATAAAAAATAAAAAAACACCAACACATAAGTGTATCATGTTCCCATATAGAAGCTAGGCACACCTGCAGACAGACCACAAACATACATAGTAATGTCATAACAGTGAAAATGGTAAAGATTCCTGACTTTTGACTTTTGGCATGTTTTTACATTATCTGAATTCTCTTAATAGAGATGCATTCTTTCTACTAAAAAAAAAAACATAAACAGGAGATTTCTTGGAGAAGATAAAAGTAAACAAAGAGGACATCAGCTTACATATGGAAATTCCCTAAGCAAGTTATTGCTAAATTTTCTTTCCTTTAGGAAAAAAACAGATCCTAATACTAAGGTTTAGGGTTCAGAGATAAAAAAGATGCTGCCCAGGTCAGCCTTACTACTCTGCCACTCTAAAATATCCTAATCTATCAAATTTTATAAAAATCTAGGATTTCTTTTAAGATATACTATTACTGGAAAATATAAAGTTGAGTATTCTAGTATATGCCTGCAATCCCAACTCTTGGGGGCAGAGGCAGGAAGATTCTTCTAAGTTAGACGCTAGTATGAGCTACACAGCGAATGTAAACCCAAACTATATCTATTTCAAAAAAATAAAAGCAAAACAAAAAAAATGTGCTTTTATTTTCTAGACCAAGGAAGAAAATACTAATCAAAGTTTGCCAACAATTCAGAATAGTTCAACTAAATTGCTATCATGTATCTATTACGCCTATGGACATATGAAAATTTAGGCTCCTCTGAATTACATCTGACTGACCATTATCTGGTATTTGTATTTTTCATGCTCTGATCATTAGAAGCTTTGTGATGGGATCTTGCTGCACAATTCTAGGCTAGCCTCAAACTAGGGTCCTCCTGCCTTCACCTGTAGAGTGTTAAAAAGAACATGACACTGAGGTACAGCATTTCTTAAAACAAGTACTCCAAAATCATCTCCAATATCTTCTTGGAAGGCAATGACTCCCATTTTGAAGGTATATAATGAAGAGGCTTTCTTCAACTTTCCACATAAGAGAAACATTTTAATTAAGTAGTACTCATATTGCTTCTTCATAAAGTCCTTAAAATAGCTTGGAAGCTAAAATACCAAGGAGTTGTAGTTGTATAACACTAGGGCCATGTGAGTTGATGATGTAGGAATGGCTACATGGTGACTAAGACCTGGCCAACAGCCACTATAATATGGCATTGACAAAAACATCTTCCACAGCTTTTAGAGTTGTTGAAAAGAGAGAGAGAGATTTATCACAACTGGTAAAAATACAGCACTAAGTCCCCCTTAGAAAGGTACTACAGCTGAGCCAGTAATTAAAAACTACTTTCCTGTAGGGCAGACAAAATTACCCAGAAAGATTAACCTTCTCCTTCCTTTACTGTAACAGTGTGAGAACAGACCCAAGGCAACTGGTTCTGAGAGAGGAACAGTGTAAAAAGTACTGGCCCTAGTGAAGAGAATGGAGAAAAGAAAAAAACAAAAACAAAACAAAAAAACTAACATTAGGTAATCTCTAAAATTAATTACTGTAACAAATTCTTATATTCCACTGCCCTAGATATGTTAAACCAACAAAGCTATCTTCCTGCTTAACGTAAGAAACAAAAGTTAAATTCCTATATCAAAGGACTGGAAATGTAGTTCTGTGCTCAGCATCTGAGAGGCCCTAACTCCAATTCCTGGAGCCAAAAAAAGAAAGGGAAAAAGCACAAAGTTCCTTACTTTTCTGCCTTAAAATAATTTAATCACTTATTAGAATCTGGTTCCAGGGAATGCTAGAACACCTAAGCTGAAATAAACACTGATAAGTACCATGACCCTAAAAAGTCATCTACACAATAACTAGCATAAAAATAAATAGCATGAAAACTCCTAATTTGAAGTTTAAGGTATTTTTAGTTGATTTTGCTTTGTCTTGTTTTAATAGAGTTTGAGACTGACCCCACAGCCTTGCAAATGCTAAAGACATACTCTTCTCAGTCCCACATAAAGACTTCATAACTAAACAAATATTAATAAAGAGAACAGGATAACCAGTAGTAAAAATTAATTTAAAATACGACTTCTCTTGATAAAAAGTTTCAAGGATCAACCATGGACATTCAAAGTTGTAATATTTTCATTTTCACAACTTAATAATATAACACTGCTGCTTTTACATAAGAGGACTGTGGGAAAGTGTGATTTACCTGAGTTCTCTGCACTGACTGTATATTCTAAATGAAGGAGGGTTTTTAAACTAGACTCTCCTACACTATTATTTTAAAAGTGGTTATACTTCCTGGGTGGTGAAGATTTTTTTTAAATCCTATTTTATTTCTACAGTTCTATATTTTCTGAGACTACATAATATCGTTATAACAAGGAGATTTTAATAATAATCTCAGCTGGAAATTAAAACACCTAAAAAAAAAAAAGAGAGAGAGAAAAGAAATGTAAAAGATCTACAAAGAAAATCAAGTTGATTCCAGCCCCACAAAGGTGTCAATCTAAAGGGAAGGGTTAAGCGCCACAGATCATTGTCATGCCCAAGAAGTTCCCTTACACATATGTTACAGTCAGGACCTGCTTCAACACTCAGAGTTCACTGATGGGTTGATAGATTACCAGAAAAATACTTAGGCTATTAGGCAAATCCTGATACATTTACTGTCTTTGTGTAATGTTTCTTGCCACAAAAGAAGGCTCTCACCAGATGTTGAAAAGCAAAGGGTATTCTTTCCACCACCCAAACAAGGAGTAAAAGAAAAACCCAATTGTCCAGAGCATAAGGACATTTAAATCTCAGATTACATCATTGTCCCACTTTACAGATTGCTGACTCTGGGCAGCCTGAACATGCTAAAAGAAACAGGAAAACTGAGATTACAAAGATTTTCAAGATCTATATTTAAAAATAAGACAAAGGGATACTACCTTATTAATTTAAAAAAAACAAATGTTTTAAATTTTAAAACTCTTAGTTGTATTGCAAAAAATAAAACATTTCTAAATTAATCAAGAAGATAGAAAGGTTATACAGTGAAAATAACCAAACAGAAAAGAAACGAAATAAAAAGAAAAGAATGAAATGAAATGAACAGAAAAGAAATGAAGACATTAAAAAAATGGAAACACATTGTATGCTCAGGGATTAGAGACAATAGTGTTAAAATGTAATGCTGCCTGCAGATTTCTATACATTCAACATAAACTCTATCAAAATCTTAAGGTTTTTGCAGAAATTAAAAAAGGCCATCTAAAATATGGAATTTCAAATAGCACTAAATAGCCAAAAACAATCCTTTGTAAAAGAAGAACAAGCCTCAAGGATTATAATTGCTTATTTCAAAACTTATCACAAAACTGTAGTAATCAAAATAGTGTAGCATGGGCATAAGACAGACAAAGATCAATGGAATCTCAGAGAAAGCTTGGCATGTGTGGTCATGATCTTCAACAAGGGTGTCAAAGATGGGGACAGGACAGACAGTTGTTTCTGTAAGTCTTGCTAAGAAAATTAGGTTGGTACCTTATCCAGCATCACATACAAAAAATAATTCAAAGCATAAAAATCTAAATACAAGACCTAAAACAATAAAATCCTGAGAAGACTACATTAAGGGCCAAAGAATGGTTCCAGGTGTAATGGCACCTGCTGCCATGACAAATTACCTGAGTTTGATCCCCTGGTCCTACAAAGTAGAAAAAGACTATTCCTGCAAGCAGTCCTCTGACCTCCACATGTATGTCATAGCATGACTGCCCACACATATACATATACAAAATAAGTAAATAAAACACACTTGTTTTTAAGACTGCATGAGGCAAAATGCTTAATATCTGAAAAGTACTCGTGGGGAAGAAGGAAGAATGAGGAGAGGGAAGATCAATTCAAATACTTTTCCATTAAAAAAAAAAAAGCACTCCTACTAATCTCCCCACACTAACCTATAGGAAGACGTACAAGGCAATACTCTGATAAACTATCTTATAAATTAAAAGAAGAAAAGGCTAAACACTGTTTTACTCATTATATGTTTGTTGAATAACTGTAGCCACACAGAAAAACAGAAAGCTAACAAGAAAATGGAGGGGGAGAAAGCAAGTTGTCCTGCTTTTGACATTTTGGTTTTCATAACCTTCTAAAATCAAGTTTTAGGGAAAAAAATAAATTTAGCAGAGTTTTAATTAATATCATTAAAAACTGTTTTGAAATTAAAACCTTTCCATTCCCATGTTAATGCATAGCAGCACCAATTTTTATAAGGAAGACACAACATTTATATAGTTGCAGCAGTCTCTTACATCCGGGAAAAGAACTGGGTAAAGCTCACTCTCTCTCCCTGTGTGTGTGTGTGTGTGTGTGTGTCTGTCTGTGCAGGTGCACAAGCACATTTAAGGGTATACGGGTACATGCACAGATGTGTGCGTGTGAGGAAGGAGGCAAGCTGTTCATCACTGCTGTTCATCAGGTACTGTTGACCTTGTTTGAGACAGGGGCTCTCACTGGTTTAGAACTCACCAATAAGCTAAGACAGCTGGCCAAGAATCCGTCAGCCTGCACCTTTCCAGCACCTGCATCACAAACATGCTCAGCTGTTTGAAATAGGTTCCCAGAGATTGAACTCTGGTCCTTGTAAGCACTTTACTGTCCAAGTTATCACTCCAGCCTAAGGACAGTCTAGAAAAGCCTGAACACATCCCCAAATTTCATATGCTGGAAATTTAATCCCCAAATTCATATACCTTCTAGTATTTAGAGTTGGGACTTTAGGGAGGCAACAGGATCAGGAGGGAGGAGGGCTCTGCCACAATCAAGCTTTAGCTCATTTTGTCATGCCCAAGAAGTTCCCTTTCACACACTTTGCAGTCAGTACCTGTTTCAGTGCTCAGAGTCCACTCATGGGTTAATGGATTACCAGAGAAATACTTAGGCTATTGGGCAAATCTTAACATAGTTACTGCTTCCATGTAATGTTTCTTGCCACAAAAGAAGGCTCTCACCAGATACTGAGCAGATGCTGTGCCAAGCTCTTGAATGATCCTAACTTCAGGATCACAAGCCAAGTAAGACTCTATTCTTTACACTCAATCCATGGTATTCCGTTATAGCAATCAAAAATTTTACTAAAATAATTCTAGCATCCTCCTGGTGGGAGTGAAAACTGACATAACTACTTAGAGAAAATTTGTTCCCAGGTACATATCCAACACAATGAATGAAAATATGCACCAAAAAAAAATCACATGTGAGAATACTGATGATGTTAGTTGGCATAGGCCTGCAGTCTCAACACTGGAGAATCAGAGGCAGAAAGACACAAATTTAAGAGCAGCCAGGGCTACAAATTCTATGCTAGCCTAGAATACACACACACAGAGGAGGAGAATGAGACCTTCTGGGGGAGATAGTTCAGTGGTTAAAGGGTTTAAACAGAAGCATGAGGATCTGAGTTCAAATTCCCAAAACACCATGTAAATTCTATGTGGGTAAGGTGGCCTGCCTGTAATTCCAGCACTAGAAAAGGGTAATCAGAATTCGTAGAGCATGCTACCAGCAAGACTAGCTCAACCAGAAAGCTCCGAATTCAACTGAGAGACCTTACTATGCCAGAATGAATTGAGAGCAACTGAACCTTGAGCCTCTGCACATATGTGCACTCACACCTAAACATACCAGTGCCCACACATAGGCAAAATTACATACACACATATGCATGAGAAAAATATGTATGTAAATAGATTAACCTTACTATTAATATATAAAAAGTAAAAGCAATCCAAATGCTACTAACAATAGAATAATCTGTAAACTGTAGCATTTCAAAAGTTTTAATACTATAGGAGAAAGACTAAATGGTCTCATACATTATACCAAAAATACACCCTTACTTAAAATACATTTATATCAAGCCCAAAACACAGCAATAACAATCATGGTTGTACATGTAAGACAGCAGTTTTGACTAAAAAACTAGAGGAGAGCGAGAGAGACAAGAGACACAGAGAGAAAACAGATTTATTGGGCGTAACTTACAGGTTTTTGAACCAGCCAGATGTATCAGCAGGTAGAGGCACATGTGGGCAAACCTAACAAATAGAGTTCAGTCCCAGGGAGAATCAACTCCTGAGATTGCCATTTGACCAGCACAGGTCCTATGGCATGAGGACCTGCGCGTACACACACACACATTAATTAATTAATTAAAATTAAATAGTATATAAGTTTTGGTGTTAGGTAAACAGCAAGTTGCTAAAGTGGAAAGGAAAACGGGAGTGGAAAGGAAAATGTGAGTAGGAGTTAAGTGTTTAAGGAACTTGGGGGGCAAGAACATGTAAAAGTGAAGGGGTGTCAGGGAAGATCAACCAAAACTAAGTATGTGTGAAATGCCATAGGGAAACCTGCTACTTTATAAACTAATTGAAAAATGAAATTAAAAATAAATAATAACCTCTAGAAAGCCAGGAATAGCAGACTATGTCAGTAATCCCAGAATCTGGAAGAAGTGTCAAGAAATAGATTTCAAAGTCATCCTGCGCTAGATAACATGAGACCTCCTCCCCCCAATCCCTACCTTAAACAACAGAAGATCTGTCTAAGCAAACGGTAGCTTCAGATGGCAAATACTAAACAGACCACAGGAATAAAGTAGGGGCCAAAAACATAGAACTCATGCTCTGGACTTGTTCAAGGTAACTGTCACCTCAACTTTAGGTTACTGCCAGCCACATAAATTATATCACCAAGCCTATAATCCCAGCACCTAGGAGACCAAGCTACATTACCAGTTCAAGGCCAACCAGTGCTATACAGCAAGTCCTGCTTCAAAAACAAACAAACTAACAACAACAACAACAAAAAAAAAACAGGTCAAGACACTTCTAACCAACAGCTAAATGTGTGGATCTAAATTTCAAGAACAATCTTTGAGCACAGACATAAACTGCATTTAAGTGGTAATTAGAGCATGGCAGAAAATAGGTTCTCATAATCAAAGAAGAAAAGGAAACATGGCACATGACTGTAATCCCAGCACTCTGGAGACAGAAACAGAAGGGTTGCTGTAAATTCAAAGCCAGCCTCATCAACATAGGGAGTTCCAGACCACACAGGGCTACACAGGAAGAGAAGAGGGTGGGAAGACAGGAAAGGAAGGAGAAAGAAAATGATACACCCAAATCCTGAGAAACTCAAAACTTAAATATTCTTTAGCAAAAGAACCTGAAAAGTAGACAGAGAAAAAAATAGAAAAGTAAAAGGCAACAGAAGGCTTTAGCAGGAACTTACTTTACTGCTTTCCTAATAAAGGAGTTTGATAGTGACCTGCGAATAGACTGCTAAATTAAACACTGCAGAAAGACACAGTTATATAGTAGATGAAACATTTCAAAGGAGACAGCCTTTGAGGGAAAGAACTAAGTGGTTCTGGAACTTGAAGTATTCACTATGGAAAGAAGGGAACACAACACACAGGACTGCATCCCTACCTCACACCACACACAAAAACTGAGTCTATGCAAAAACCGTGGACTTGTTAAAGGTAAAATTGTAAAGCTTTTGGAAGACAGAGTAGAGTATCTTCATGATATTGGTTTAGGAAAGAATGCCTTAAAAATCAACATTAACTTGAAGAGAAAAAAACTGAATTGTACTAGACTACATGAAGTAGCTCTGCAAAGACACTGTAACAAAACTAAAAAGACAAGTCAAGGGGCCTGGAGAGACGGCTCAGAAGTTAGGAACACTGGTTGCTCCCCTAGAGGTCCTGAGTTCAATTCCCAGCAACCACATGGTGGCTCACAATCATCTATAATGAGATCTGGTGCCCTCTTCTGGTAGATTAATGTACAAATAATAAAAAAAAGTCAAAAAATGAGCGGGTATTTGTGATACTATAACTGGCAAATGGTTAAAATTCAAAATATAGGCACATATATACATGTTCATAATATAGATAAATATACTGCAAATGTGTACACTATATTCATTCACAAAATGAACAAGAGAATGGAACACAAAAAATAAACAATAAACATATAAAAAGCATTTATTAATAATCAGAGGGGGGCTGGAGAGATGGCTCAGAGGTTAAGAGCAGTGACTGTTCTTCCAGAGGTCCTGAGTTCAATTCCCAGCAACCACATGGTGGCTCATAACCATCTGTAATAAATCTGGTGCCCTCTTCTGGAGTACAGGCATATATGCAGGCAGAACACTGTACATACAATAAATAAATCTTTGAAAAAAAAATAGAGGGGTCAAAAATTATAAAAATACCAAATGTTGACAAGAATGAAGATCAAAGACATCTTTATACACTGCCAACAGGAATGTAAAATAGCTTAACTATTTTGACATCATCTAGTAAAACTAAAGTCATACTACTCCAGAAACATAGCCATGCTACTCCTGGATTAAGTATTAGTGAAGTGTCCCAGTGTTTTACATCAGAGTCAAAAACTAAGAACAACATGCCCACTAACAATAAATGGCAAATGATGTGGTATAATCCTGTAAGAGAATGCTATGCAACCATGAAAATGAACTACAGCAATAGATAATAACCAAGATCATGCAACAAATACAACCGTGATCTTGAAAGGGCAGACACAGAATACACTTAATATGATTCTATTTTTATAACGCTCGAACACTTACAAACTACCTTCATGCTCAGTGACGCACACCCAGATGCTTGGCTGTGCAGCAAATAAATGAGCGACCTAAGGAGCCTATGAGCTGCAACAGAATTCCTTGGCCCTGATGCTGTCAGTGTGAACTTAGTTTACTATCAGCTACACACAAAGACAAGCTTCAGCATCTCTTCAACTTAAGAGAGATATATCTCACTCCTTTCCAAAGGCATGGGCTGTCAGCTGCCACACAAACGCAGCCAGCACTCAGCTCCAACTACTTTAACAGGTAACATGCTACTCAATGCATATTTTTGTTTCTGATAAAATAAAAAATATTACATATCTTCATTTACATCCAACCATACTACATTAAAAAGAAAACAAATTTAAAATAGTAATAATTTTTCAAGCATGAAGTAACTATGTGAGAACTGTACAGATCTGGACTGAATGAAAGGAATGTAACTCTATGATGGGAAGCTAATTTAAGAAAGAAAGAAAGAAAGGAAGAAAGGAAGAAAGAAAGAAAGAAAGAAAGAAAGAAAGAAAGGAAGGAAGGAAGGAAGGAAGGAAGGAAGGAAGGAAGGAAGGAAGGAAGGAAGGAAGAAAGAAAGAAAGAAAGAAAGAAAGAGAAAGAAACTGGGCTAAAGAGATAGCTCAGGGGTTAAGAGGGCTGGCTGCTCTTCCAGAGGACCTGGGTTCAATTCCCAGCACCCACACGGCAGCTCTCACCTGTCTGTAACTGTCTGTAACTCCAGTACCTGACACCCTCACACAAACATACATGCAAGCAAAACACCAATGCACATAAAATAAAATTAATTTTAAAAAAACTAAGCACACAGGATTTCCTACCTTCAATTTAATATTTTAATAGTCACCAATTTATATAAGTAAATGGTAGCCGGAATCAAGTTTTAAAATAATTGCTTACTGCACAGTACCAAAAATATTAAGTAAGGTACGACAGCATTCATCCCACAAAAAGAACTCCAGTTTCGCTCACATAAACTTACACCTTCCAGAGAATCCTGAAGAATAAACAATTTTCGGAAAAGAAAAAAAGAAAAGCAAAAAGTTAGATAAGCTTAAATCTAAATTTTTGCTTAAAAACAAAAACAAAACTCCTGCCTGACTCCTCAAAAGCTCTTCAATATCACTGTAAAACATAATCTTTAGGCCCACAGGAATTATGGTAAGCAGTTCTATAATGTCCGAGCTACATGAAGTCTCAAATTTTTCAGGAAATTTCAACTAATGTTGCAACAGGATTGTGCATCACCCTCAAGAGTAAAACTGCACATCTGCCACAGAAACCAAGTCAGCAGCTCCTTATCTTCTGGGTCCCTTTTCCTCCCCAACCCATATTTTGCTTCTATGACCTCTACAGATAAAAACAGTACATTCTACCGGTTATTGCACCTTCTGGCTGCCTTACATTTTCCATATATTTATACTATAGATACTGAGTAGACGTTCCAAGGAGGGAAGTCAGTCACTGAATAAGAAGGTAACTTGCCCAAGGTCACAGACTGCTGTGTGGGAGAGCAAGAAATATTCTGCCCATGCTCTTAATCCTCTGCTGTTATATTTGATGAGATGTCTTCACACCATGAAAACTGTGATCACCTACCACCTTCTCACTACAAGATTACAGGTGCCCTGTGGGTTTATCTTTGCCTTTCCTCAGTAACTGCATATTCAGAGGACATTAATAGGCAGAAAGATCTGAAGAAACCTTTAAGGAAACCGACAGTTCTACAACTAAGAAAATCCAAGTCGGAGGAGGTGAACATGACCACCAAGCTGGCTATGACAACCAGCACTAAACAAGTCTGCTCTAGGATAATTTTCTGACCACATTAAATGCCCTTCTACCATGCACCTTATTCAGCTCCTGCTGAGACCATTCTTTCAACAGCATTCATCTGAAGACACCACACACTATTCCACTTCAACAAATACATGAGGAAATGCATGTGCTGAGAAACAGATTCAAGTGTGAAACTTTGGCCTTAATTTTATCATATAAGTATGAAAATGTCAATTATAACGTGACAAATGCTGCAGTAGTCATGTGAACAAGATGTTCTAAAACAGAGCAATGGAAGTGTGTCTTTCAGACCGGATAAAAAATAAGGACTGGGATTTTGACAGAACCCCTTCAAGGCATGCATTACAAGACCAAGTGTACTATGCTCAGAAAGTACAAGAAATGTTTTCTACCAAATGAAGCTAATAGGGAACAGAAGACCTGAGTTCAAGGCTAGGCTGAATCAATGTGGCTTCAGTGTCTCCATCCATGGACATGTGGACACTACCACTGACCTGCCCACCTCCCAGGACTTTTATGGGGGCCAAGTTATGTGAAACTGCAAAGTCTTGTATTTATGTTTTCACTTCTAGGCAACCCCTAAACTGTGGCTCATAAAAACCTCACCCGTCAGGAAGTAAATATTCCAGTGACATCATTCATATACTTCCTAGGACAGTGTAAACAGTTAACATTCACACCTCCGTGTTGAAACATCAAACCTCTATTGAAATAAATAAACACCCGTGCAGTTTTTAATTCCTCAAGCACTGGTACTGCCTTCTTTCCAATGCTTTTTATATTTAGAAACTAAGATGAAATGCAGATTTTCTTCTGGAAATTTTCTGTCAGAAATTCCATCCTATGTCGCCAAGCAACCAACTCAAGAACAGACCTCAAGCTGGCAATCATTTTGCCCTTGTTTTATTTGAACTATAGACACTGCCTGCTGTATGCCCCATCTCCAAAAGTTACCTGTTTCAATACGAGGACACATGCAAAACGCCATTAGGAAACAAACATTACCACACTGAAAAGCTAATGAGTTTCCGATTTCAAACACTCGAGGGCCGCAACCGCCCGCTCCTCCCATCAAATTACACTCATTTCTTTCGAAGTTTGACAGGGAAGACTGCACAAGCAGCACTCTGGACACTGCATCCGGCCCCGCTGCGTTCAGTGAGCCCTAGCGTCGGAGCCTCGGCTTGGATGCGCAGCTGAAGTTTCAGCGTACAGAGCCAAAGCGGGGGGTAAGCTACGCGAAGGGGCGTGGGGTGAAGTCCTCGCGCCGCCCTGGACAGCAACTTCCCCTTCTCCCCCTCGTACCTTATACACTTTCCCAAAGGCTCCGTCGCCCAGTTCTCCTATAATCTCCCAAAAGTCTTCGGGGTTCAGGTCTCTCTTCACGTGTTCGTACTGCTTCTTCTTCTTCTCGCTGCCCAACTTGAAGATCTTACGGAAATTGAAGAAGGACATTTTTCCTGCCCAACACAGCCCCTCGCACTCCAAGGGCGAGGAACAATACAAGGCAAAGTTTGTGGCGCGTCGTCTCCCGCGCGAGCCCGGGGTCCGGGCCGCTCCCGCCGGGCGCTCCCCGGAGAAGGCGGGGCGGCGAGCGGGCTCCGGGCGCGGAGGGGGGCGCGCGGCCGCCGGAGCCGGGACGGGCCGAGCGGCGCAGTGGGCGCCTCGCCGCCGCGGGCCCCGGGGGGCTGCACCTGCCCCGGCGCTCGTCCCCGGCCCGCTCGGGGCCGCTCGGGGCCGAGCGGCGCGGACGCCCGCGGCCCGCGGCGCCTTAGGCCCGTGTCACCGCGCGTCTCCCGGGGCGGCGGCCACTCCGGGCCCGGAAAGCGGCCGGCGCCCGCGAGGCGCACGGCGGCGAGGCCGAGCTCTCCCGCCGGGGGACCCCGCGTCCGCCCCGAAGCCGTCCGCTCCCGCCGCGCGAGGCCCGCGCGTCCCCTCGGCTCGGAGGCGCCGCCGCCTCGCTCGCTGCCACAGCCCACACAGCCTCGGCCCGCAGCGCGCGCGGACGCCGACGCCGACTCGCCGCGCGCCCGAGCGTCCCGGCCTCGCGCGCGCGCGCCTCCGGTCACGCGCCCCGCTCACCGCGCGCTCGCGAGGGCGTGCCCTCTGGCCCCGCGCACGCGCGCTGGCTCCGCCGGGCCGGCGGCCCCGCGGCTCCCTGGCGCCTGCAGCGGGAGGTGTGGAGCAGGCTTGCGCGCGTCCATCCGCCGCGGGGGTTTCGCGCCGACCCCCGGGAGCCGGAGCCTCGTAGCTCCGCGGCGCGGCTGGCGGGGTCGCCTTCGGCACGACCCCGTTGATTGCGCTAGCGGATGTTGCCTCATCCTGCACAGGGGGGAGCGGGAAAGCAGGCTGTGCTTGTTGGTGCCCGAAAGTGGGCTGTTTCCGCTCCAGAACCGGTGCAGGGATACAGTGAGAGGGAGCTGGGAGCCTGGGCTCTGAGCCACAGTGGAGTGGCCGAGTAGAGCATCAGATTCTCCCTCGCGAGGATCCCGATGGTCCTTAGGGGAAGGCTGCGGCTTAGCTCAAAGAAGAACGATAAACGGAGACCCTTTGCACGGGGCCTGACCTAGCAAGTGCTCAATCCCAACACTAAGTATGAGGATAGTGTACACATAGGCTGTAAAAACTGTTTTAAAAGAAGGCGTGGTGAAGCCCTGGGGAGGCTGACAAGGAGGATCACAAGTTCGAGACCGGCCTGGGATACATAAAGGAAACCCTGTCTGGAAAAGTAAAACGAGTTCGTTTAAGCTCACTTGTGGGATGGTGACACTCCCTTAAGGGTAACCTGTGGGCCACCTCCACAGCCAGGAAACTGGTGCCGCCCTTGGTGACTCTTGCCTGAGCTAACGAAGCCGGGATTCCAGATCTGCTGGGGCTGTGTGGGTGTTGCCTGCAGTCTGTCACGATTTACCTTCCCCTCCTCCGCCTGACAAAAGCCCTTCCAGGGCAGAGGCGGGGTCACGCTCCAAAGTGTCCAAGTGCAGGGCCACATTCCAGGGTAGGAGTAGAAAGCAGACCCGGTGAATTCACCAGGAAATGAGTGAGTGGACCTCATGAAAACGTTTTAAAACTGAAATAATAGGCATGTCAAAAGATGAAGCCTGTGAGTATGAAGTAACTCGGGAAAGGGACAATAGAAAGGTCTAAACTTTGAGGCTGGAGAAATGGCTCAACAGTTAAGAGCATCCGTTCTTAACCGCTTTTTGCTCCAACCCCAAAATGTAGCAATTATTACTGGAAAATCTCTTTCTCAGTAAAAGGCTTAAGACTGTTTTTTCAAGACCGTTCTAATTGTTTTAAGTTTTTTATGTATAATTGATATACAATGAACTGCATACATTAAAATGTACACTTTCGTGTATTTTCAGATACATATACCATGAAAATTACTTAGTTATTATCATTTATGGAGAAAATGAGGAAAGGTATAAAAAATAAAATGAAAAGTACTATAATTCCACTGGCCAAGCATAACCACTAATAAGACTTTCCCGTATTTTTAAACAGGATGTTTTTTACATGCACTAACTTCATATTTTACAAATTAGATTATACTCTATATAAATATTTATATCTATGACTCGTAGATTTCTAGTATAATTTGTAATTATTCTCTTCCATGAGATATTTGGGTTGTTTACAACATTTTTGTTTAAAATACAACACTGTAAATACCTTTGCTTATGAATCTTTTCTCACTTTGCCTCATGTTTGATTATTTCCTCAGTGTAAGCCACCAGAAGTAGACTTGGACAAAAGGATAGGACTTTTTTTTTTTCCGGTGTTCACTTCAGACTAGGTGGAACTTCATAGTCTTCCCAAAAGATTAAATACATATATATTAAATTTTAAGAAATAACTCAAGCTGGACATGATGGTTCACACCTGTAAGCTCAGGACTCCCGAGGCAGAGGCAGGAAGCCAATGATGACTTCCAGGCCAACCTACAACATTTAGTGTGTTCTACTTCCATCCTGCCCTACAGTGTGAAAGTCTGTCTCAAAAATAAAATAAATAAATACAGAAATTATAATCTAGGAAACTATCACTACTTCTCACCGTTTGAGGTCTCCTCACTTGAATCCATTCCTGTTGAAAGCTCAGGCTGGCCTAGGGAGATGGTCCCATGGGTAAAGTACTACTGTACATGCTTGAGAACCAGAGTTCAATCCCCAGCATCCATATAAAAGCCAGGCTGCGCACACACAACCCCAGCACAGGGTGGTGGACACAGCCTGGTTCCAGTGTCTCCTTGGCCAGACAGCCTAACCTAGACCTCAAACTCCAGGTTCAGTGAGATAGTCCATCTCAAAACACTAAGAAAGTAAGAGAAGAAAACAGCTGGTATTGATTGGCCTCTGGCCTCCTCATGCGCACATGTACATGCGTATACACACACACATACATACAAACAGACACACACACACACAAAGCTAAGGCTATGATGTCAGAGATATTCCTGGCATAGATTATAATTGTAGCTTAAAGAAAATATACCTATTTCTAAACTTCATTAACTGCAAGCAGATTTGTATGTGTCAGTCATACTTCAATAAAGTGTTTTCTTAAAAAAAAAAACTAAATGAAAAACAACAACAGAGCAGAGCGGTGGCTAGAGGGCAAGAAGGAAGATCAAAGCCCAGAAAGGTAAGTTAATTTCATCTGTGCCTCGTGTAATAAAGGTAGCTGTTGTTCTGTGTTTAAAATATAAAAACACTTAGCAGAGGAAAAATTCAGACAACTGAACAATTACAAATAATCTCATACGGATTTTTTCATATATTATGGAAAAAATAAGTAGACCTCTTTTTTAATGTATTTATTTATTTATTATTTATACAGTATTCTGCCTGCACGTGTACCTGAACACCAGAAGAGGGCACCAGATTTTATTATAGATGGTTGAGCCATCATGTGGTTGCTGGGAATTGAACTGAGGACCTTTGGAGGAACAGTCAGTGTTCTTAACCTCTGAGCCATCTTTCCAGCTCCTAAGTGGACCTCTTAAGGAAATGTTTAAAAATTAAAGTAATAGGCATGGCCAGAAGATGCTAAAAAATTAAAGTAATAGGCATGGCCAGAAGATGCTAAGTAACTTGAGGCAAGGATAATAAAAACCTCTAAAATTTTGGACTGGAGAGATGGCTCAGCAGTGAGGAGCTTTCTTTCTGGCAAAAGACCCGGGGTGATTCCCCAGCACCCTCCCAGTACCACACAATGATCCAGAACTCCAGTTTCAGGAGATTTGACACTGTCTTCTGACCTCCCCTGGCACAAAAGCATGTTCATGGTATATGGTTCATGCAGGCAAAACACTCATCACTTAAAATAAAATAAACCAAATTTGTAAGAAGTTCTAGGGCCGAGGCATGGTGACACACATTTTTAATCCCAGCACTCAGGAAGCAGAGGCAGGTGAATCTCTGTGAGTCAAGGCTGTTACTCAGAGAGACCCTGTCTCACACAAACACACAGAAAGGGAGGTGGGGAGGCATGGTGGTGCAAATCTTTAATCCCAGTACTCCAGGAGGCAGAGGCAGGCAGATGTCTGTGAGTGAGTGTGAAGGCCAGCCTGGTCTACAAAGACAGCCAAAGCTACACAGAGAAACGCTGTCTCTTAAAACCGAAGAAGAAGAAGAGGAGAAGGAGGAGGAGGAGGAGGAGGAGGAAGGGTGGGGAGAAGGAGAAATTGTTGTTCTAAAATGTCATTGCAAAGCCAAGAGTGATAAAAGTCCCACTGTGGGACTGAAATGGCCCAGGGCTCCGAAGAAAAGGGGCAAGGAAGTGTCAGCCCTGGAAACCTCCAACATGAGGACTTGCAGGAGTTGGCCACCTCTTCCCTCCCAACTCTGACAGTTACCAGACTTCACGCCTTGTTTGCCCCAGACCATACAGCCGCTGAGTATGCAGATAAGGCATCTTCCATCACCACGGCCCTGGCCAATGGTACACAACCACACAAGCCCCGCCCCAGAAACCCTGGCCACCTCTCCAGGGATGTAAATAAATACCGCCTTTTCTCCCCGACAAGCTTCACCGAAGCTGTTCCTAGTTGGTATTCTTTGCCCAAACACTCACCGGGGATGGAGAGCCTGCATTGCACCCACACACCCTTGGGTTAAGCTCATCTCCAACTAGTCCAGCTCAGGGCACAATGGGCCTGGCTACCCCGAGGGAGAAGTGGACTCAGGGCAGCACACCACTACCCAAAACAAAGCCACCTGGATAAGCTTGCCACAACACCAATGGGTTGTACCTCAAAGAAGGGGAATGTTACAATATGCAAATTATACTTCCCTAAAGGTGTCTTTAACTAGGAATGTTTTTTCTATGCTTGTGCACTAACTGTATTTTTTTGAAAATTTGAAAAATGGCATCATCCTGTGATAGAATATCTACCTGTTTGTATTATTAGTAATCAAAGTTTGGCTTTCCTGAATTTTACTTTGCTATTCATATGTATGTGTATGTGTAATCATATGTATGTATGTGTATGAGGACATGCCACATGCGTGTGGGTGCCCACGGAAACTAGAACTCAGATTATTTGGAAGAACTGACCAGTGACCATCTCTCCAGCCCCTTTCCTGAGTTCTTAGAACTTTAAAAGTAAATTTTAACCAGTGGCATCTATTCACACGATTTGGAGCCCTATTTACCCAAAAGACAATTTTACCAAAGAGCTAAATGTAGTAGTGCCTTCACAACTTACCTAGTAACTCCCTCTGGTGATAAGAATATCATTAAAAGTAGACATCTAGGGAGGAAAAAAAAATGTACCAATAAAACGACTCCTGACCATATTCTGCTGTACTCACAGATCAGTGCCTCGCTCGGCCATCATCAGAGAAGCCTCTCGTGCAGCAGACGAGAACAAATACAGAACCCACAGCCAGACACTATGCAGAGAGCACGCTTGAAACACTCTGAACAGCCCAAAATGTGATATCTCCGTAAAATTCCTCTCCTTGGGGGTCAGGGAACTGGAGGGAAGAGGAGTCAGAAGGAGTGTAAGGACCAGAGGGGATGAAGGACATAACAGGCCTGCTACACACAGGAAGTCACAGAGGCTGGGGCAGTATACACAGGGTCTATATGGGGCTGCACCAGATGGTGTCCTAGAGCTGAAAGAAGTGGACACATGCCCCCATCCCTAACCCAGACACTGTCTCCAACTGATAGCCACCTGCAAATGCAAATGAGTTTCCTCCAGAGTCGTCTCATTGGGAAAACACTGCTCTCAGGTTAGGCTGCATGCCCAGCAGTAGATGGCCAATAGAAAATGAATTCAGTGCTGACCTTAGAGGTGCCCTGTCTCATAACATGTCCAGGTTCTTTGTTTTTATGTTTTGAGAGTAATTTTATCATTTTTTCATTTTCTTACCTACTTACTTACTTTGAGATTTTTGAGTTAGGGCTTCTTTGGCTGTCCTGGAACTCACTCTGTAGACCAGGCTGGCTTCAAACTCACAGGATCCTCCTGACTGCCTCCAGAGTGTTGGGATTAAAGGTATGTGCCACCACCACCTGGCTTATTTTATTTTACTTTATTTATATATTTTTCTTCTCTCTTTTTAACCTACAGGTCCTCTGTGTATATATTATGGCTTCCAGTTTAGTGTGTTTATGGGATTCTGAGCGTGCAAATAGGTGAATCTCTGTTTCTTGTGCCTTCTCTTAGGCTCTTATCCTTCTGTTCATTTTGTCCAATTCCAATGTGTTAGTTTTTGTTTTATTTTATTGTATTATATTTTATTTTATAATTACCTCCTAGAAGACTGCTTCTAGTGAGAGACAGAGAGGAGATGAATCTGGATGGGAGGGTAATGGGGAGGAGCTGAGGGGAGTAGAGGGGCGGGAAAACGCAATCATGATCTATTATCTGAGAAAATATATATTTTTAATAAAAGGAGAAAGAAAATAAATTTTAAATAGACACAGCACATAGTGGGTGCTCACTAGATATTGGGCCCTCAGAACTTTATATATATAATCTTTCAAGCATCAAGCAATCTCCCTAACCCTTTTCAGTGGCTGGCTAGAGTCCCACTGTCTACTTAGGTCATAGTTCATCGAAGCATTTCTCTATTGTTAGGCATCAGGTGGGTTCCAGTGTTTTGTCATTGTAAACACTACCACAGTGAGTATGCAGGTCCAAGCATCCTTGTGGGCTTGTCTGCTTGTGTTTTCTTAAGATACAATCCAAGAAATAGAACTGATAACACAAAAACTATATTAAAGGTGTTTTTTTTTTCTATACTGCCAAACAAGCTCTGAAAAGCATGGCTTATTCTAATTTATACTTCTATCAACAATGTATGAGTGTGCCAATTACACTGCACCTGAAACACTACCCCAGGTCCTATGCATACTTCCTCTAATCTTTGTCAGGCTGAAAGCCCCCAAAGAACACTTCTCAGGTCATTGGTGAGATTGTGCCTTTTCAGACGTATTTTAGCCACTTTTATCCCATTTTGTAAATTATCTCATATCAATGAAGGATATACCATATCCTATTAATGAGCTGATCAAGTCTGACATACTTTGGAGATGTGTTCATGAAATTAAGAAGTGGTTTCTATAGCTCCACCTTGAAGTTACAAGCCACAGGAATATTTGAGGATGCTGGGTAAGATGTCGTTTCGACTGATTCAGATTTTCTGTTACTCAACTATTCTAGCTACATGTTTGTGTTACTTATAATCAAAGTTTGACTCTCCTGAATTTTCAGAACTTAAGTAATTTTAATCAGTCATCACGTGTTCACTTAATACACACCTTTTGGCTGCCTCCTAACCTCACTGAGGGGTTGGTAATTTACCTGGTAACTCTCTCTGACAACAGGGATTTCTAAAAGTAGAAACTTAGAGTACGGGAGCGAGCGCTTACCGCAAGCCCGCATTTGCTAAGTGGTTCGTGTATGTCACCTCATTCTGACCTCACGCCAAGGCTCAGAGGTAGCCACTATAATAACCCCAGTGTGAAAGGCGGGGAAACTGAAACAGGCTCAAAAAACCTAACCAGCAAGTAACAACTCCAAGGAGGTGTGCCCCCTGGCCTCACCAAGCCTTTGTAACAACGTTCTCTGACTGTTGGTTCAGCTTGCTTTCTCCTCCCTCTCTCAACTTGCAAAAACATGCTCCACTCACTACCTCAGCTTTGTTAGCTCTCAAGCATGTGAGCTTGTGAGTGTGCATAGATGGTTACCTGTGTGTTTATGTGCTTATATGTGCATATGTGAAAGTGCGTATGTGTAGTCATGGTGTATATATGAATTGTATGAGCATATGTTTTTGTGTGAATACAGTGAATATGGTTTTGTGGGAGCATTGTGTGTCTGTGCACTTGTGTGAGGGTGCATATATGTTTCTTCATTCAGAGGGAAAGCTCTTTGAGAGTAGAGACTAGGCCATCTCCCTCACCCTTGTACTCCTAGGTCTAGCCCACTGTCTTCCTGTTCCATAAACTTTTGTTTAATGAATGTATTAAAGTGAAAGTATAGTAATAGAAAGTATATCCGTATTCCTTTCCACTTCCATGTTTCTAATTTAGACAGTAAGTTTACCAGTCAGTTCTTTAAATATGACTGTATACATTACAAAAAATGTAATGTACCTCAGTACGTCAGAGGTAGTGAGTTCCTTTGATGTACTCAGTGGTATAAATACATTTTTCTATCCTTGGGCATTATATTTTTGGAAAGGAATCTTACAAGTAGTTATGAAAGATGCTTTCAGTTAAGGCCAATTATTCTCCTGAAATAAATGTGTGTGTCATTCAGAATATTCCAGATGGGAAATTTGGCCATTTTCCCTGTTTCAAAAGTGAAAGAGAGGTAAACAATCACCTTTTTAGTGTCTAAAAAGGATTCTAAAAATATCCTCAGTTCTGATTCATCTCTCCGTGTCATAGGGAATTGTCACACACCCACCTACTTCTCATTCCTAGTCACTTCTGCTAAAATGAATCCCGAACATTTGGCAGTGTAATGAGAAAGCGTAACACATTAACAACCTTGGGAAAATACACAAGGAAAGCAATGTGGACATAATTGGTTTCTAAGTAACATCCAGATTATGCTTAGAAAACACCCCAACCCAAATACCTTCTGAACTTAAGTACCTCCTGTTCATTGTTGAATTTTCTTTATTCTGACAATAGCTAACTGGGACTGACCCAGGAAGAGAAGCCACTGGCTATGGACGCTAAAGGGCTGGTAAAAGTTGCCTGAGGCTGGGTATGTAATGCAGTGCTAGGACAAGGAGGAAGGAAGGGAGGGAGGGAGTTTGTGGATTGTTGCTTTGTTTTGTTTTTAAGATTTATTCTTCTTTCTTTCAGTTGTGCAGTTGTAGTACCTGTATGTATACGTGTCACCACATGTGTGCTGTACCTGGTCTCTGTTGATCAGAAGAGGGCATTTGATTCCCTGGAACAGGAGTTATGGCTGGTTCTGAGCCACTGTGTGGATGCTGGAAACTCAACCTGGGTTTTGTGTAAGAACAAGTGCTCTTAACTGCTGAGCCCTCTTTCCAGCCCCCATTGCTCTCATTTTTATGTAGCATGTTTGTCCTGTGTTCCAAAAGATATATGTTAGATGTGACAGTTCAAGCATCCTTTCAAAATTATTTATCCTCAAAGTCTTACAAAGGTCAAGGGAAGGGAGTATGAAAGGGAGGTGTTGGGGGTCAGTTTGGGCTGAAAATGGTCAAACTACTTTGTATGAAACTGTCAAAGAATTAATTTAAAAATTATTTTGGAAACAGGGCCTTACTATGTAGTCCTGGCTAACCTGGTGCTCACTATGTAGACCAGATAGGCCTCAAATTCACAGAGATTGTCCTGCCTCTACCTCCCAAGTGCTGGAATTGAAGAAATATGTCAAAACAAAACAAAAAAAGTATGATGGCATGCATGGCCGTTCATACCTAATAAAATAGTTTTAATGTGCTTGTCCTGTCACCAAGCTGCTGTGAGCCATGGGGCAGGACCGTGCCTTCCTCTCCTGGGCTTGCACATGCGTTGCACCTTTAGCACACATGGCTTCAGGGAACTGAAACAACTCAGAATGACAGGTCTGACTGCTAAGGTCAGATCTTTTGTAGCAGTCACCACATTAAATGACCACATGATCCCCGAGAGCTTTTGTAGACATACAATTCTATTTCCATCCTGTCCCAATGTTTGATTGCTTTATGCATTAGTAATGTGATCGTGTTCATTTTTCTGACATAATTATAACGTCAGTGAATAAATGCAGTGATAAGTTTCAAAAAGAAGGAAAGCTGGTAAAACTCACAAAGAATCCCCTTCCCCACTGAAAAGTATTCTGGGGGTAACCCTTAAGTAGTTTACGTAATAAGATAGGCAGAGCCTTGGACCTTGAGGAAGGAGGGGACAGATTTTCAAAATAACATCAGTGGCTATCTTCCAAAAGAGGTGTTCAAGTTTCTACACGTTGTATTAATAGTTTCCTCCTGGGGGTGCGCCTTAAGCCAAAAGGCAAACAACCCAAAATAGCTTCAGGAAGTCCCTAAAACTGACCAGATTCACTAGGCCCCTTCCTGCCTTTTATTGCTAACAGTAAAAGCTGAGAGTCTCCCTCAGAGGCAGTGAAGCTGCAGCTGCCTGGAAGACACAGAAACCAGACAAGCTGCCTGGAAGAGTCTTAGACTAATTGAGGTACCTGGAAAGGACACTCTCCAGCCTGTTGAGTTGCCCTCAGGTTGTGCTGGGTGCTCCAGGTTCCCACCTTTGTGACCTGTCACCCATGCTACGGTGGTCTTTAGTGATGCAGTGGTCTTTGAGTCATTTCTATTCCTGTAAGGAACCCCTCACCCATATTCCTGTAAGTAACCCCAATAGAATGCATTGGTTCGCCAAGTTAGACTTGGTAGCATCTGCACTTTGGTCTGTGGGATCCCTATATGGGAAGAGTAGACTTGTTTTCATCTCTCTAGGAAAAATTTTGTCACACAGCACCATTGTCAAGAAAGAGCTTCCTAAATCTTCCCTGCTACAGTACTCTCTTCCCCTTTCCTGGTCTAGTTGCCCAGCACCTCCTGTGCAGCCCTGATTCACAAAACTACCACAGCAATTAAAAACCACAGTTTGAGCCTCGTTACAGTAGAGTATCCACCCAGTCAAAAGACAGTGCCTACGTGTCTGGGGAATCACACTCTTTTTCTATCTCCATGGTATATTGCAGGATATTTGATCACATTGTGAACCCTGGGGGTGGGGGGACAAAAGAAAACACAAGAACAAAAACAAAAACTCCTGTTTCTTACTGTGGTGTGGCTCAGCCCTAGCACACACCTTTAACTTAAGAGCTTTCTGTAAACAAGAGGTCAATAAAGTCACCCATAGATCAAGCAGCAGAGCAAGCAAGCAGTTGACAGGAAGTGAACATAAGAAAACACAGAAAGGAAGGACAGTATTTAAGACAGCATGGAGAAGGAGGAGCAGCTTTTCCTTCTGGAACATGGGTGGAGTAAGAAAGTCAGCTGGGTGCCTTCTCTGCCTCTCTGAGCTAGCAGCCTTTAACCCAAGCATCCAGCTCCTGAGTCTTTGCTGGTAAAGTCAAAGGAATGAGATTTTGTTTTGAAAAACTACAGTGGTACATATTTATATTGCTACATGAAGCAGTTAGTCAAGATGGTTTCCTATCAGAGGCAAATATATTTTACAGCAATGCCAACTCCCATAAAATGGACATCACTAATTATAATGAGCCAAATGATTTGTAATTACAGATCCTGTTGAATAAAAAACTATGTATTTCAAAGTTGACTATTTCAAATTGTTACCATATATTCACTCATTCATCCAATGGGTAGTCATCAGTTTTTCCTGGTATGTCAGACAGTGTTCTAGGAATCATTCAAAATCAAAATAGACCAAAAAAAGTCCCTACATTCACATGAAACTAATATTCCAGGTGAGTACATGAGATTTCATTGACTCTCATCTGGGTGGAGGGGTGATTTCACATGCTTTCATCACCCCTTGAACATCTCCTAAGTTCTGAAGAATGCTTTAGTTGTCGCAGCTAGCAGCATCTGCTGGGTACAGGCCAGGGTGTTCTAACCCTTCTGCAAGCACAGAATAGCTCAGAAGAATTCCTTGCAGTAGTATTTGAAGATGATAGTTACCCCTCCGAGAGCAGTGACTGGAGGAGGACCTGGGAAGTGCCAAAGTTTAGGATGGAAAAAAACTCAGTAAAGTTGTACTTACGTTCTCTGTATACTTTAGTGTTCAGTCCCCACATTCTTTGAAATTCCTCCCAGAAGATAAGTAGGGTCCGTGTGCCCTTCTCTTCCTCATGGATCTCTTGACTGTTTAACCAACAGAATGCAGCAGAAGCGCCCTTAGATGGACTTCCCACGATGACCTGGGCAGAGAACACACAAGTCCCTGCTGTCTCTCTGGGTTAAATCCCCAGACCTGCGTGGTGGGGAAGGGGTACATAGTTGTGGAGGCTTTTTATAAAGTTATATCCTTACTCAAGGAACTTTTAAAACTCCCACTCACCTTTAAGGATAAATGCCGCTTTTCTTCTCCAGACTCATAATATAAACTTAGGTTACCTTCACAAGTAATCACAGATTCCTTTAACAGAAAACTGTTGTCATCGGTTTGTTATTTGACAAGGAATTACTTATCAAATTTCTCATTAAAAACTCAGCAAAAAAAAGCTGAGGAGATGGCTCAGTTGGTAAAGTTCTTCAGGGAAGCTCTGGCCATGCAAGCCTGAGAACTTGGATTTGGTTTTCTAGCCTCACATAGAAAGAAGGGTAAGGCGGCTTATGTATGTCATCCCAGAGCTGGAAAAGCAGAGACAAGAGGGCACCTGGTGTTTGCTAACCACGAGTCTAGATGAATGGGTGAGCTCAGGTTCAGTTGGCGAGCTTAAAGCTGGGGTCACTCAGTTTCAGCGTCTTGGGCCTTCTCACTAGAACCTGTCTTCAAAATGCCCTTCTCCATTCAGTTTTACTTTTGTTTTGTTTTGTTTGGGGGATGGTCTCATGCAACACACAAACCGGCCTCAAACTTGCCAAGTAGCCAAGGATTACACTGAACTCCGCCCTCCCCCCCTCACCCGCTCGCTCCTTCCCCCCACCCCCCCCAGACCTGAGATCGAGGCTTTTTTTGTCTTTGAACCTTTGCAACCAGAGTATGCTGATTCTAATCTCCCCCGCCTCACATCCAGCTGTGTTAGGAATTCTAGTTTCTAGATTTCTCTTCAGCGTGCGGAATAAACATTCATTTGGCTTCTGTATGCCTTGCAAAAACACAGTGAAGGGGGTTCAGGTAGACTGAAATCTAGCCCAAGTTCCGTTTATCAGGCTGAATGCTTGTGAGTCTGTGAAGAACCAGACAGCCACCTTTTTCTGGGTGTACCAGCCTTGGGTTAGTCCTGGCCTAGGTTTCACAGAACATATGGGATGTCTCATTCCTCATTCCTGTCAAATCTGCTAACAAGATGCTGTCCTGATTCATGACATTTCAGGATGTCTTTTTTTTTTTTTTTTGAACAAAAGTTCATGATTATATTTTATTGTCTTCATAACAAAATCACCTTAGAACTGGATTGCTTGGCCCTTTCTCTTCGTATTGCCACCCAGTTCAAAACGCTTGCATCTCTTTTTTTTCCATTTTGTTATTATTATTTATTACAATTTATTCACTTTGTATCCCAGCTGTAGCCCCCTTCCTTGTCCCCTCCCTCCTCCCATCTCCCCTCCCCCATGTCCTTCTCCTGGTCCACCGATAGGGGAAGTCCTCCTCATCTACTATCTGACCCCAGCCTATCAGGTCTTATCAAGGCTGTCTGGATCCTCTTTCTCTGTGGCCTAGTAAGGCCACCTCACTAAGGGGAAGTGATCAAAGAGTAGGCAACCAAGTTCATTCCAGAGCCTGCCTCTGCTCTCCTTTCTAGGGAACCCCCCATGGAGACTGAGCTGCCTGTGGGCTACATTTGAGCACGGGGTCGAGGTCCTCTCCATGCATGGTCCTTGGTTGACAGGAGGATCAAAGGGAAAATATGTAATCCTCGTTCAGAAGGGCAAACAGGATAGACATTGGAAGTGGGAGAAAACAGGGCACAGGACAGGAGCCTCCCACAGAGGGCCTCTGAAAGACTCTACCCAGAAGGCTATCAAAGCAGACGCTGAGACTCATGACCAAACTTTGGACAGAGTGCAGGGAACCTTATGGAAGAAGGGGGAGATAGAAAGACCTGGAAGGGCCAGGAGCTCCACAAGGACAGCAACAGAGCAACTCTGAGTCCAGGGGCTCCTGCTGAGTTTGCATCTCTTAATAGCCAACATTCTCTTAGATCTGCAGTTGGGCTCAGCACACTCAAGTCTCAGCACAATCTTTGTAGTTTTAGCCCTTTTGCGGACAAGGCTAAAAATAGGAAAATAGGCTTAGTCTGCCCACCTCAGCCACTCTGTTTCATGTCATAACGCCACTTCCCCTGAGCATTAAAGAATCTTTGCCCCTCTTGTATGTGTCACTTTGTGGGGCTGCTGCTTGCCACATTTCTTGCAGAATGCCTTGCAGGCCTTAGGAATGTTCTCCATGATGGTGGGAGCGGTATCAGTTCAGAAAGCACAGAATGTCTTTAAATATGGGAAATTTGACTGAGTGACTGGCAAGATTCCCCCTCTACACTCAAGTTTTGATTTGTCAAGTTCTGGTCTTGCCCTTTTACTTCTGAGCTTGGTTCCACTCTCTCCACTTCAAAGGCAATCACCGCCCTGTCCCCTGAGGTAGAAGTCTCTTTTTACTCTGTCCCACCTGGATATTATTGCCCTTTATTAGCAGTCAGTTAGATATACCCAAACCCCCAAATGAATTTTAAATCCTGTTGATCTGCAGCACAACTTTAAAAACAGTCTTTTTAAAAGTCTGCAGTTGCTGCTGCTGTTGTTTTCTGAGAGGCAGGTTAGCCTGGGAACTCACTATGTATCCAAATATGACATGGAATTCCTGATCCTTCTGCCTTCCCCTCTTAAGTGCTGTGTGTCACGCCCACCTATGATTGCTTTGTTGTCTCTCTACGTGGCTGTCCTGGGACTCATACTGTAGACCAGGCTAGCCCCAAACTCAGAGACTTGTCTGCCTCTGCCTCCCAAGAGCTGGGGTGCACCATCACTGCCCAATCTATGATTGCTTTTTAATGAGATATTTTTAAAGAGACAGCCTAAAATAATTCTGATATACATTACCTTTATAGTTTCTTTTTTGCTGTATTTTTGTCTGTTTTATACGTGCACAAGAGTGTGTATGTGTGTGTACATGTGCTTGTTCACATGAATGCATAGGCATATGTAGGTTGGAGGTCAATATTAGGTGTCTTCCCAAATCATCCTCCACCATTTTTTGAGACAAGATCTTCAACTGAACCTGAGTTCACCAATTTGAGCACATATTTCACCAAAGGCAATGTACACAAGGCATATACGTGCATATGCAAATATGCTCATGGGCAAATCAAAACTGCCATGACATACTATTACCAGTATGACAAAAGTTTAAAATACTCCTCCAAGCAGATGTTGGCAAGGAAGCAGAGCAAGTGGACCAACTCTCCTGCACTGCTGGAGGAAGATAACATGGGAACCGCTTTGAAAACAGCTTGGCAGTTTCATTACAAAGTAAATCTATATCCACCATATGAGCCTGTTATTCCAGTCCTACACATGTTGAGGAGGAGAGGAGACGTACAACCATATGAAGGTTTGCCTGTGAATGCTCATAGTAGCTGGAAGCAACCCAGATAGTCACCAACGAGGAAATGGAGAAAGAATTGCTGGGCAGTGGTGGCACACATCCTTAAGCCCAGCATTCTTTCAGGAGGTAAAGGCAGGTGGATCTCTGAGTTCAAAGCCAGCCTGATCTACAGAGCAAGACCAAGGACAGCCAGTGCTACATAGTGAGACCCTGTCTTGATAAAGAAAAAAAAGAAAAAAAATGATGGTATGCTCATAAAAAGGAACACCACTTAGCAAAACAAAGCAATGAATGGGCTATACATACACACAATAGTATAGATGAACCTCAAAAGAATTATAGTGAATGAAAACAGGCTAAATAACCCTCTTCCCTAAAAGAGTCCCAGCCCAAGTATACTATAAATGGAGACTAAAATACAAAGTACTCTTGAGTGTGGTGGTTTGAATAGGTTTGGTCCCCATAGACTCATATGTTAGAATGCTTGGCCATAGGCAGTGACACTATTAGGAGGTGTGGCTTTGTTGGAGGAACTGTGTCACTATGGGTGTGGGCTTTGAGGTTGCCTATGCTCAGGCTCCACCTGGTGTGGAAGGAGAGCCCCCGGCTGTCTGTGGAAGCCAGTCTCCTCCTGGCTGCCTTTGGATCAAGATACAGAATTCTGGGCTCCTCCAGCACCATGTCTACCTGTACATGGCCATGCATCCCACCATGATGATAACGCACTAAACCCCTGAACTGTGAGGCAGCCCCAATGTCTTCCTTTATAAGAGTTGCCATGCTCACGGTGTCTCTTCACAGGAATGAGAACCTTAACTAAAACAGTGAGAAAAAAGCAGAGAGTCTCTTTGACTGGAGAGGAGGGTGGGAAGATGGAGACTTTAAAGGGGAACATGGGAACTTTGGGGTAACAATTATGTTCGATGATTGTGGTGACAGATTCACAGGTGTCAAGATGTGAAACGATACACCTCAAATCTGTGTAACTTTCTGTGTCAGTTATATTTCAGTGAAACTGAAAACGCTTTCTGATGGTGTGTCTCATCAACCAGTAAATGCAATCTTTACAGTTTTGTGTCTGGTTGACAGGCAACTGACAGGTTTGACCTGAATGGGTTCTACCACCCTATCATTGCCTATCATTGCCTATCATTAAAACATCTCTCTGTTGTGGTTGCTGTTTGTTCTGTTTTAAAACAGGTTCCATCTCTGGAGCTCAGGCTGGCCTTGAACTCATAATCCTCCTACCTCAGCTTCCTAAATCGGGGCTTACCATATTTAGTTTGGCAATCACTGTGCTTTGAAACAGACAAATAAAATAGACATGCTTTTTCTTGGTTGGGGGCTAGAATCTATATAAAACAGCTTGAAGAGAAGTTCTCTGTTTCTGATTCTAACCAGTGACAGCAAACCTTCCACACTGCCTTCCTCCTGTTGCAACCCTTCCTATGATATAGGGGCCACTTTATTCTCATAACTTTAACTAGCACTGATAGCTTACTGACTTGTAGACATTTCTCTTCTGATCAGAATTCCCTGGGTTTCGCAAAATGTGAGTTAGTGAATCTCTTGTAAGTCCTGCACTTCCATTGAGTAGCTTTGCTTTACTCAAGAGACCATCCTAGCCCTAATTGTGGCACGTGTGTGCGTTTCAGATGTTCGCTGGTTCACATAACAACAAGGATTAGGGAATTATTCGGGGATAAAGACTGCTTTGAAACCAAGTGTTGCCGACACCCAGCTCCAGAGCCAATCCTGCTAAACCAGCAGCCTTAGAAGCCCTTGTTCCTTTCCTTTGCCCTCTTCTCCCGCTCTGCGCTCTGGTTTCCCAAAGGGAGGCTGTGCTCCATTCGGCTTTGATAGTATCCAGATCCTCCAGATAAACTCATTCACAATGTGGTACACTCCTGCAAAGCCACCCGGCTGTGTTATTTTCAAATCACTCACCCCTTTATTGAGCTGGCAAAGCAAGCTAGCTCACTTATTAATACAAAAGCACTAAGATGGTATGCT
Source organism: Pachyuromys duprasi (assembly GCA_028658305.1). Lineage (NCBI taxonomy): Eukaryota > Metazoa > Chordata > Mammalia > Rodentia > Muridae > Pachyuromys > Pachyuromys duprasi. Next base: position 58,002,419 of record CM053762.1, on the reverse strand, counting down.
TCTCCGCTTCAGCCAGACAGCGGTTTTTATTAAAGAATGAGGGTTTCTGTGAGGAACAATTCAATAGCCCCTTAATTCCCAAGAGCTTGAGACAAACTAATGAGAGGATTTTACACTTCTTTACCAAGAATTCTTAACAGTGAAATGGAAGTAGGGTTTAAAACCAGAACACACAAAAATAATGGGAACAAAGCAAAGCACAGTGAAATTTCTGATTCAAGTGATATTGTTATCTTTTTAATTGTCTTAACAAAAATTGAGTTCATGAAAAGACCTGCAGATTGTTCTGTTGTCGTGGTAGTTTGCTATTGGTATAGGGAATTGAACCTAGGACCTTGCCTATGCTAGGCAAGTGTTCTACTTGGTCAGTACTTTAGTATGAATAGCCAGGGTCAAGTAAAAGCAAGGCCAAATCCCAGCACTGTTTTTAGCTGTATGCAATGGTTTTGAAAGCTGTGAGAGGGTTTATGACAAATTTAAGTTGTCACTGACCTAACCCCCACCCTCAAAATGGTCCTGCCACAGAAGCAGGCTCACTGTGCCACTCCCACTTCAGACCTCTTCAAAATGATGGCAAGTGAGGATTCTCTTTCAAGCATCACCCACTTCCTCAGAAAAGCTCATCCATTGGCTGAGTCTATCCAGGGGCCTCTTAACTTGAAACAACTCCCAAGGGCCCTCCCAGACCTGGGGAATCGCAGTGGGGTTTGCTGAGGCCCGCCTGTGTTGAGACTATTCCACAGTCCTGCTTCTCTCCTTCCCCTTCCACAGATATGGAACTCAGTAGCACTCACAAACCCCCTATTGCTCACTCCTCTATCCTAGCACAGTCTTCCCCAAACTTTTAGAGAGTGGGCAGAATCCTGCTGCCTGGGACTGTTTCCCAGAGGAAGCCATTTGCTCATTATTACCTGGATATCTTCCAGAAACATCCTCTGTCTTCATCTACAGAAACATTCACATATCCTTGCCTCCGCCTTCCCACACCCCTCTGCCCTCTGCCCTCCCGTAGGCTTCCTCTCTGCCTATGCATTACTTTTTATATAAACAAGAGTTGTGTCGCTTTATCACTGTAACCAAATGTGTTATATGAGCTGGTGTAAGGGAAGAAGGGCTCATTTCCCTTGTGACTTGAGGAACCACAACCTGCTGTAGTGTGGAAGGCCATGTGAGGCTGCTCTGCCTGGTCTCAGGGCACCAGGCAGCATAGATGTGAGAATGCCTGCGTTCTACCCTCTTTTACTTTTCTGTTCAGTCCAGGATCTCAGCCTGGGATGGTACCCTACCTTCAGAGTAGGAGTGACTCCACCCCCACTGGAAACACCTTCATTGATGCCCTAGGAGTTTCTTAACCCAGTCAAGTTGACCCAAATTAAGTATCACAAGAGCATAGTAGATTAGTTGTTCTAGTATTTGGTTGGTTTCATTATATATATGTAGAAAGGCTTTATTTGCAGGGGCGCAGGAATTTAATCAAACAAGCCAAATCCCATGTCATCACCTGACTCCTCAGACTCCTCCTCCGTCTTTCTTCTCCTCTGCTGCTCCAGGGCAGAACCAGCAGCAGGGGCTGCAGAGCCAGGGGCAACAGAAACAGCCCCGCCCCACCAGCAGGCACACTGGCAAGCTTGCCAACACCCTGAGCAACGACATCCTCATTCAGCTCACTGATGACCTTGTTGAGCCGGTCATTGTCCGCCTCAATGTTGTCTGGTATCTTCTTGATGTCTTTGGCGCTAGGAGAGGAGTTGCCCTCAAGGGTGGCCCACAAGTAAGAGGCGATGTAACACATGTCGGCAGTGGCGGACAGGCCTCACGCGTGCCACCTCGGTGGTGTCAGGCGGCCGGTTTCATTATATTCTACATGTAGCTTTTCCTGTTAGCATACACAGATACTCCATACAGCTCCAAATCGTTACCATAATTATAGCATAACTTTAGCTAGTGTTTCCTACATGAATATATCAATACTATTTGGATTTTTCATTTCGCAAATACTAATTTCTAAGACCTAATCCTCAAATACTCTTTGCCAATTTATGTAATATATAACCGTAGGACAAATTCATAGAAGTAGAATCTAGAATTCTTGGAACAAAAACTGTAGCCTATATTTGCTCCTTTGTGGGTTCCTTTCTCTCTTCCACCTTTCTCTACCCTTTTCTTCTATCCTTTCAATCTCTAACACTAGATAGGAAAAAGAATAAAAGGGAAAGGGAGCAATATTATCGTTAGACTACTTCCTGCTGGTTAGGGGCATTGAGCTCCTTGGGGACAAGTTTGATCTTTGCCGTTAGGATGTCTAATTTCTTCTTGTTTCTGACTACTTAACAAACAAAACAGCATCCAACCACCAACCAGCCGGAAACCACTTCTTGATGCTTTAGCATTTACATATCCTCTGAAAAGTTACCAGAATTCCAAACGTCACAAACTCACAGAAACTACCTGCAGCTGGCAAAAATCACACCAATACCAGAGCACAATGCAAATCAGTCACCTGCTGCGAAGCATGCCTGTTGGTATGAAAAAAAGAAAGGGGAATACAGGAACATCGTATAGGAATAATAAGACAAAAAAAAAAGGTAGATTATTGAATCTACTCAACTTAAGGTTTATTTGTTATTCTCAAATAAGGTTGGTTTTTACTCTGGTATAAGATTTTTGTATATTGATGCAAAAATAAATTTTAGTATTTTGATACAAATTCAAGGTTACTTCCAATACTTTTATATGGCTATTACAAACTGTTTAGGATATTAGGTAATGTGAGTTAATTGCTAGTTAATCAACTCATAGTCATGTCAGACACTAGTCTACTTTATCACAGGAGCATACATCCTAGGTTTAACACATAGAAATGATTTTGAAGAGAGATTGATTATATAAAGATAGTTACTCTTCAAAAACTTCGGAGACCTACAGAATATGGCATTTAAAAGTGTCTTTATTATTTTAAAGATTCTTTGACAATGAGACAGGTCATCTCCTGGCAGCACCATGCCTACCTCAAAGATGATGAGCATTGAAGAACCTCCATATGGAGATGGCTTCATATATGGTAAACAAGCCACCCGGGGAAATAGAAAATGCCCTCCCCTCACAATAGACAGAATTTTGCCAAAAATGGGCAAGCTTAAATGCAGGATAAGTCGACTACCAAACTGTGCCAAGACAGGGTGAACAAGTCCTAAATAGTTCCTGCTTCACATATATGTCTGTCAAATATTCTGAGCCAGAAGGCTGAAGATGATGCTCCAACATTATAGAGAGTTATGGGTGACTGCTCAGGCAGCAAACTATTTCTGTCAATTTTTTTATTTTTTGGAAGGTGCTAACATGCACTTCCTATTTGCTCTAATAACTAATTTTATTCCTTCTCAAGTCTCTGGTGGGGTTGAAAACCAAATAGTTACAGTTCCACAATTAAGCTTAAGTTGTTTAGAATTTAAGAAAATGTTTTCATACAGGTAATACCAAGAAGGATAAAAGTTAATTTAGGTTTAGAACTCTAAACTTGTCAAGATAGGACAGATAATCAAATGCTTTCTCCTAAGTTGCTAAATACACATGGACTGAACATTGCACATGTAAATCTTACCTAATAGTTTCATAACTTTTATTATTATTGTATTGAAAAAAAGGAGCCTTTTATTGGACTGAAAGGGGGAAATGTTGGTATAATGTTCTTTTGGAATGTATACAATTTACTCTTGTTCATTCCAATGCTGATTTCTGCTATCTGGTTTCAATCCCAGATATTGCATTATGATGTTTATTCTAAGCATCACCTGTCTCAAATTTGTGTAAACATGCCACCATTTGTTCTCTATAATAGTCAATTAAACAACCAGCCATGGGCTCAGAGATTAAGAGCCCTGGCTGTCCTTCCAAAGGTCCTGAGTTCAATTCTCCCTAAAGCCCTCTTCTGTAGAGCAGGTGTACATGCAGGCAGAACACTGTATACATAATAAATAAATAAATCTTTTTAAAAAAGAAAAAACAACCAGCCACAATGCTGAGCAATGGAGAGGATAGGGTGGGATATCCTGGTCCTGAGGGGAGGGGAAAGAGGCAAGAAAGTGGGAGCAGAGACAGGCGGGAGAGAATTGGGAACCGTGAGGAAGGATGGACTGGACCAAGATGTGACTGAAAGCAAGTATAATGTGGGAAATCTGAATGGGAGGAAACTATGCGGGCTTGAAGATTTAGGATGGAGTAACTATGCCCAGCATTGTGCTCTAGGTTAATTAAATAAATCCTAGTCTCTGTGTGGTGATTTGGGTGTACAGCTGGTTTAGGAATAACCACTGTTTAACTAAAAGAGAAATCAATAGTAAGTATTAATACCCACAACACACACCCATATCCCCATACCTGGAATTTAAATGAAAACATATTCCCATAACATTTGTTGTTGTTGTTGTTCTTCTTCTTCTTCATCCTCTTCCTTCTCCTCCTCACCCTTCCTCCTTCCTTTCTTGGTTTTCAAGACAAGGCTTCTCTATGTAGCCCTGTCCTGGACTAGCTCTGTAGACCAGGCTGGCCTTGAACTCTCAGAGATCCACCTGCCTCTGCCTCCTGAATGCTGGAATCAAAGAGGATACCAGCACACCCAACCTCTCTCTCTCTCTCTCTCTCTCTCTCTCTCTCTCTCTCGTTTGCTCGCTTGCTCTGTGTGTGTGTGTGTGTGTGTGTGTGCGCGCGCACGCACTTAAGAAACCAAAATTACAAAATTCTTGCTACAGAAAGCTATGGGAATTTAATTTTTAAAAATTGCCAAATAATTTTCTCAAAAAGACAGTACAGATTTAAATTCCAAAGACTGTCAAAACCAATGGAAGAAAATGCCTCTTTTTTTGTACCCTTGCCAGCTTGAAACATAACAAGATGTTTTCATCTTTGCCAGTAGCAGGTAGAAAACATTACTTTTCAGGGTCCCCATAAGCCCATGGTGCCTTTGTATGTAAATTGTCTAAGTGAAAGAATTTAAAAATTCTCCCTTATCCTGGATGCTGCAACCTTCTAGCTAAGACAATCATTCCAGAACATTAGATTTGCCATTCAGCATTCTGTTTCCACCCAAGATGTCCCCTTGGCTAGACAACATTGTTCAGCTATCATGACAAGTGTCTATATGTGGCTGCCATAGAACTACAGGGCCTTACATTGTGTTACTTCAATTACAAATAAGTATGAGTGTTTTTGTACTTTATTTTTCCCTTCCCTCCTTCCTTCTTTTCTTTTATTTTTTTCTGAGACAAGGTCCCATTATATAGAACAGGTTGGCCTTGAACTCACAGAGATCTGCCTACCCCAGCCTCCTAAGTAGCTGGGACTTGAGGCACAGTCCACCATTCCTGGCTACCTTGTCTTTTGAATTGTTGCTTCAAGTAAAATTTCATATAAGAAAAGGAAATGTCACTGTTCCTCCAAAAAGTGGTTGTTTCTCTGAATCACAATGGGAAATCTTGGCTTTCCACAGCTGAGCCCTTCACCTATTTTTCTAGACTTCACCTGTTCAGCCACAAACTTTGATCATCTTAAATATTGCACTGGCTGTTTGCTGCCTGCCCATGAGATTATTTCTTAAAATGGGCTGTTTGCCATTGGTATAACAGTATTTTCAGAGCAGGCAGAGTTCCTGACACCTACAGACACTTTGCAGATATCTGCTGAGTTCACAAAGGGATCAGTAAATAAACCTTCCACTTCAATTTAAATCTTCTGAACACTCCTTTCAAAAGCAGCTCAAATATCCTTTCTGTCCTTTGTTACCAAGGTTTCCTGGACAGGCCTTTAACACTCTCACCTTCATAACTCTTAATTCTATCTTTAACACTAAATTCAAGTCACATGTTTCCTATTAAGCCAGCCTTGCTCATCCTGGTTGGAAGTCTTCTCAACTAAACTCACATGGCTTGTGAGAAGCCTGTAGAGTCAGCTCTTCAGCTGCACAAACTTCAGTGTCCTTAGCTATGCAGTAACCATATCTTAAGGTCTTTTCCCTTTTACTACTTAATCCAGTCCCACATGCAGTGTGTATTCAATAAATATTTGAGGACTAGATCAACAAGTCAATGAGTCAGTGTTTGCTCCTTTGATATCTTACCCACTGTCCACAGAAAAGAATGGAGGGGTGGGTCAGACAACGAGAAAGTGAGATAGATGAAGTGTAGCTTTAGAAATTTTCAAACATCAGAGCCCTGGCACCGTGGGACAGGGGAGACAGTTGCTTCGTTGACAGTGGATTAGTGGACCATCAATTCTATATTACCAAGTAACCATAGAGATTTACAACGGTCTAAGTGTAGGTTGTAAAGTGAAAACATTTGGAAAGACGCTCCTTTCTGCAGCCTCTGTAAAGTGACATGGGCACCTGTGGGAAGCAGGGGGACAAATATCCCCCATGTGGAATCTTAAAACATTGATTTATACTATCTGTCCTATTCATTGGCCATCTGAGCTCCTCTTTTTCAGTCCCTCCTGGAGTCATTCCCGAGCTTCTGGTCATCTGACCACCTACCCAGAGATAGAGTCCAAGAGGGCATCCTTCATGTATGTGGTGGCTAGAGTGGATGTCCATGGGGTCCATGCTATCTCTGATGGAGACTGGCCTTCTCACTGCTTGAAACAGCTCAGAGTTCCAAGATGGTGAAGACATCAGCTGTAAGGTCTTTTAAAGTTTAAATTCTAGAATCCACATAGCATTATTTCTGCCTTGTGAGTCAAAGACTGTCACGTGGACAACCCAGACTGCGCAGATGGAATATTAGGCTTGGTTTGGTTATTATCATCAGAACAGCAAAGTCACTGTTGCCAAGAACTAGAGAGAGGAGATTCTCTGGGGCTGATGCATGCAGGCAGCTCTATCCATGCCATTGATACTGTTCTGCCTGTATTTGCTGGGCCTTCTACAGGCCAGTACCTGTGTGCTGGCTACAGTGTTGAAGAGGAATGCCTGTATCTTCTTACAGAGGGAAGAAGATGTAAAGAAACTATCCAAGCAAAGGAAAGAAAGTAGCAGTCACCATAAAGTACCTGAAGACGGCCAATGTGGGTTAGGTATGTATTCATGGAACCTTTGTTCTAGAACATTGATAACAATGTGTATCTACAAGACTATGCACACTTTCTTTCCAGGCACTGAGACATAGATTATCTCAGGCACCGTGTTGTATACTTCACACAGATTATCTCATTTATTGTCATAAGGCTATGAGATATATGTATAATTATATTATTTATATTGCTTTTGATGTACAGAAGGGGATGTTGGAGTTTGCAGACCTTAACTTACTTGCTTAATGTTTTGTATGGATGCACAAATCTTCAGGGGCTTTAAATGCCCTTTTCTTATATAAACTTATATCACCCACATTTCCTTATTTGATTGCTTCTGGACAGGCTGAAACAATACAGAAAGTCAACAATGACTTTACAGTATTTGGGATTCTGGTTCCTGGCTCTGCTTGCTTCTTAGGCCTGTCAGGTGGTTGCAGATTAGAACAAAATAATGATTTATGCCCTTCATTGCAAAGTACTGGCTTTGACATTTTAATCTTTTATAAGAGCTTCAAAGCTTGATTTTGGCAATGCTAGTTGGTGGAGAATATAGCATCTGATCTTTTTCTTTTTCTTTTTTTTTTTTTTAATGCTATGACACATTCCCTAAAAGCTCAGCAGCATAAGTACTAAGTTGGAGCGCATCCACCTCCCAGGAGCCAGAGTGGGAATGACAGGCTGCAGTCCACAGAAAGACCTTGAGGCTTTTTGGGTGTAAGGCATTCGAGGCTTGTTTTCTTGATCGCTTGGTTTTCAACAAATGAACACATCCTTGCAGTGACACGGGCCTTACATTTCCGTCTTTAATCTCCCAATGTTTTGTATTCTAGGGCAAGAATTGGCAGAGTTTGTGCCGTGTGGGAGGAAGGAGGGTGGCAGCCTGAACTGTCTGAGAAAAGAAACGCACCAAAGTCCCTCTGCACATGAAAGCATAGACTGATAACATGGAAAGATGTGAAAAGCAACATGAGAAGCAACCTGATGTTCAAAATCGTGTGATGTGATTTTTCCATTGCTTTGTAAATTCAGTGCTCATTTATTCTTGTTTATGACTCACCTCAATTTCTAACTGTCAGTAATAAAAGATTAGCAGACTTCCCTGGAAGAGTTTTTCGAAATAAAGCCCTTTAATCTACTGATTGAAATTGGGCTGGGAGTTCTCATTTCCAGCCAGTCACATAATAAGAAAGATAAACTCATGAACAAAGCTCTTTAGTAATAAAGAAAAGACATTCATGTGGGCCTGGTGCTGCTTTTTACTTAGCTATCGCTGTGTTTTTAACTTACAAAGAAATGAAAAGAATACACAATTAGACTTAGCTGTGCTGTGGATATCCTGTGGATATACCTTTGGAAGTATGAAACCCTTGATTCCTAAACGTCTTTCTTATAACAATACCATATGCCAAATCAGCTAGAGATTAAAGGCTATTAAATTTTAACCAAGCCTACAGTAACTTGGTGAATAAGTCATTGTTCCTTTGCCAACTGCAGTAGATTGGAAATAGCCTAGAACACTGAGAGGAAATGGATTCTAAGGTTGGACCTTAGAAATAGAGTTCTGAGATAATACAGTGGTTTTGCCACTAACAGACAAGATAGGAACGTCAGTGTACATACTTCCCATTTTTTACTCCTATTACAATGTGAGAAAATATTATATTACATGAAGTACCTCTTTAATATTAATTCTTCCTTCATGACCACCCAACATTTATTTATTGCATACCAGCTGTCTTTCAGAAAATATTCTAAGTACCGGAGACATGCAGAAAACAAATGCACAAACATACATGTCCATATACCAACTAACATTTGAATCAAGTAAGGTATTTATTGTATAGCATTCCATTAAACTTTATAATGGTCTCTGGGCGAAAATGGTGCACACCTTTAATCCGAGCACTCGGGAGGCAGACTCCAGAGAATCCTGAGTACAAGGCCAGCCTGTTCTACAGGGTGAGTTCTAGGACAGGGTTACAAAGAGAAACCCTGTCTTGAAAACAAACAGACAAAAACCTTTATAATGGTCTAGCAAAATAAGTGAAATGGGTAGCAATATGTACATACTACAGATGAGGACTTGAATATGCTTTTTTGTTTAAATACAGCCATTAACAACATAGAGTAAACTTCAGTAGCCAACAACCACTGAGCAGGAAATAACACTTAAAAACACATCTAAAATAAAAACAAAGAAACAAACAAAAACAAGTAACTGTATTAAACAGTCTCAGGGTTAGAAAGGCTGAGAACCACTGCTGTAAAGAAACATGAATGCATTGTTGACATTGGCAAAGTTGCTTTTCTGTCAATATAGTGAATGAACTAGTAACAATTCTTTCTTTTGAAATTGGCTAGTTCACAGGGGAGTCTTTTAACCCACCCCATGCTAGTACAGTTGAAATAAAAGCTTAAAAGATCTATAAAACATTCAAAAGGAAATAGAAGACAATACCTTTATGACCTAGAAATAAGAACGAATTCTTATACAGAAGCTAAGTTTAAAATCCTATTAAACAAAGCAGAAACATAGGCAGTATTTGAAGAAAGTATCTACGGCAAATGTAAATACTGGTTTCCAAAGAATGGAAAATATACTCTTAAAATAACAAGATAAGTATAGCTCAGTGGTAGGGCACCTGCCTGGCAAGCATTATTGTCTTTGTTTGTCTTTTGGGTGTGAGGAAGCGTGATTGAGACAGGGTCTCATGTAGCCCAGGCTCACCTCGCATTTACTTATTCATGTTGTTGAAAACGGCCGTGAACTCCCTCCCATCCCTCTGCTTCCAGTTCCCAAGGGCTGTGCCACTACGTGT
>CM053762.1:57924772-57992035 GCA_028658305.1 Pachyuromys duprasi | reverse complement strand
GAATCTTCTCTATTTCTGAATGTGAAGTTACATGTTTTCTTTGAAATTTTTGCAGAGTACATGCATGTGGTGGTTTGACTCAGAAACATGTATTAAACTCATGTATTTGAATACTTGGTCCCCAGTTGGTGGTACCATTTGGACGGTCTCGGAATTTTTAGGGCGCAGAACCTTGCTGCAGGAAGTATGTCACAAGGGACAGGTTATGAGAGCTTACAGCCTCAACACACAAGCAGATGGTTCCCTGTTCCTCCTGTGTGGATGGAGACATGACCTCTCGGCCTCCTGCTCCTGATGCCTGCTGCTTTGCCTCCTACCACGGTGGACTCGCCCCTCTAGAACTGTAAATTCACATAAACTCTTTTGTCTATAAGTTGTTTTGTTCGTGTTTCTCCCCCCCCCCCCACAGCAATGAAGAAGTAAGTAACACAATATGGGAAAAATAAAAATTTACTTTGAAATTTAAAAAAGAAACAAGTAAGTGAAATGGCTTAGTTATTTAAGGCACTTGCCACCGACCCTGATGGTCTCTTACTTTGATACCTAGAACCTACATGGCAGAAGGAGCAGAATGACTCCCCCAAATTGTTCTCTCACCTACACATACTCAGACAAATGCACATATGCACCCCTCCCTTTCCTCCTCACCACACACACACACACACACACACACACACACAAGAAACAGTCAAATCCTAGTACTGAATCCAGATATGTTTAATGGTTCTGTGTTATATTCCTGCCAAAGAGAAGGGCACAGTCAACTAGCAAAAAAAAGACAGACAAATAAGTAAATTATTCTAATACTATGGAACATGAAGCAGATCCTGTGTAGAGTGACTGTTACAAGCAGGTTGCATGAACGTTTATACACAGGGTCAGGGTAGGGGTGAGGGTCATGGTTCCCAGAGGGTTGTAAAATGTGCAGTAGGAGCATATAACACCAATGTCAGCTTCCACTGTGAGAGCTGAACTTCCGTGGAGTTATTTCAGGAAATGCCTGGGGTTAAACTTTGCCATGAACTCCACCTAAGTCAGGCTCAGCTTGCTCTAGGGTGGAGTGTCTAAAATAACAGTCTTCTTGGACCTCATGACTTTAAATAGAAGTTCTTTACTTTTCTGCACCAAGAGAGAGGGAACCAATTCCCTATGGAGAGAATTGCTCAGCTTGCAAATAACAGAATCTTATGCCTTGTCAATGGAGCATGTAGGCTGATAGTTCTCAATATGTGTCAAATCTATGAAGGTCATAGCCAAAAAAATCCTATTTTTCATATTTTTCTAGACTCTTTGACCAAAACCCACAATTGTTTCTAATAGTTTCCTTAGTCACAATCCCCCTCAGTATAGTGTATCACCTGTCACTAGATGCACAGCTATGCTTCATCAATGATCTCCATAATATTGTTCATTCACTTCTTCAACAAAAACTTCCAAGTGAGGATATAGTGATCATCAAAGCAGATTTGTTCTGTGGCCTCATGAGCTAATGGCCCTGTTTGGGAAGCAAGCATTAATGAAGAAAGAGTTCCAGTGAATATTTGGTATATCTGTAAGCATCATGAAGAAGAATAAAATGTGCTGTGAAGGCAAACTGAAGCTATTACAGATTCTAATTCAGAACTGAGGGGATTAGGGAATGTCAGTCTGGGCTAGTGAGAGCAGAGACTAGGGAGGCGGGAAAAGGGAAACTATTGGTGCTAAGAGGTCTTGGGCTATAATGAAGCTGGGATTGAGGGTTTTCCCAGCAAGACTCTGGCTTTGCTCCCTAGCACTAGAATAAAAGGAAGAGAAAAGAAAAAAAAAGGAAAGAAGGGGGCAGAGAAGGGAAGGAAGGGGAGGAGAGAGAAGAGAAGAACAAAAAAATAGGAAAGTGTGCGTATAAGTTAGTATACATATTTACATACATACATGCATGCATGTGTACACGCATCTTGTATTTCTTAGCCTTGTACATTGAGGGCCTAGAAGCAACAACACCCCAGTAGCACAAAACACAACTTTGCCCAGATCTTGATATCCAAGACCATTTTTCCGATGAAAGAAACCAGGACTTCCTAAAGAACTGGTTGACGAGCTTGAAATTTCTTGCAATGTCAGAAGGTAAGGAAAGGCACAAGAATTAAGAAAAGAGACTAGAACAAAGGAATCCAGGAACCAAGTGAAAATGTTCCCAATGAAGAGATGGGAGTACAACTCCAGTAGAGCATTTGCCTAGAGTGTGCAGGGTCCTTGGTTCAAGAGCCAGCAACACACATGAGCACAGCTCCCAGTGGTCAGAGCTGAAAAAACTGAATATCCATGAGTTCGTGCTGATAGAAATAACAACAAAGTCAAACAGGTTAATGGGTGAATAGAGATGAACCTCACATACAAAAGAACTCATGAAGGGAGGACAACGGGATGTGATGATGCACTCCAGAGATAGAGAACCAGGAGTTCAAGGCCAGCCTCAGTGAAGCCAGTCTGGGCTGCGTGAAACCACGTCCCAAAATAAGACAAAAGAATAACAAAAAGATGTGTTTTTTTTTTCTAATAACACAAATACAATGAAGTATAACACAAGATTTAGGTGCCAGGCATATAAATATTTACCATAATATTCTCCAATATTGCTATGCTTGAAAATATACATAATTAAAGGAAAGAATACATTGGTGTAATTAAAAGAATTCATCTCAATTTTTTTCTTTTGGTTGTGTTGTTTTTCTTTTTTATTATTTTCTTTTGGGGGCCTGATTACATATGCAAAGTTTTAAAAAAGTAAACTCCTATTGAGACATTTCTCATTTAGTCATTATTGGTTTTTTTTTTTCTTTTTCTCTTCATGATCACAACTGAAAGTTATTTTGCCAAATGGGAAGGTGTTTTGCTGTGTAGAAAGGTGTTTAAAAATTACATTCTTGAGGCTAGGAGGACGGCTTGGAGGCTAAGAGCATATACTGAGCTGAGTTTGGTTGCACCCACATGGCAGCTCACGATCACCTGCAACTCCAGCGTCAGGGGCTCTGATGCCCGCTTCTGGCCTCCTCAGGTATCTGTGCTAGTGTGCACATATGCCCCTGAGTTAGACATAATTAAAAGTAAAGTAAAGCTTTAAGAGGTCTGTTTTCTGTGCTTTAATCACGAGATATACCACCACTAAGTCTGACTGAGCAAGCATCCCCAGGTAATCTCCCATGTACCCCCCTTTTCAGGGACAAGCTGAGAAGACAATGTCTCTGGCTCTTTGGGGGCACTGGGGACCCAAAGCTATAATGGCTGCACAGGGACTAACAGCCTAAGCAGAGGCTTGTGACAAGAGGAGCATGCTGTCAGCAGGGCATTGGGGTCTGTACCAGGCCTATTGTCGATTATCAATATTTACTATTGATTTCTCTTTTAGTTAAGCAGCAGTTATTCCGAAACCAGCTGTACACCCAAATCACCACACAGAGACTAGGATTTATTTAATTAACCTAGAGCACAATGCTGGGCAATAGTTACTCCATCCCAAATCTTCAAGCCCACATAGTTTCCTACCATTCAGATTTCCCACATTATACTTGCTTTTAGTCATATCTTAGGTCTGGTTCATCTCTCCTCGTGGTTCCAAGTCCTCTCCTGCCAATCTCTGCTCTCCTACTCCTTCCACTAACTTCTTTCTCCTCCCCTCTGGACCAGGATGTCCCACCCTATTCTCTCCATTGCTCAGTATTATGGCTGGTTGTTTTATTGACAATACAAAGAACAAACAGTGGCATGTTTATACAAACTTAACACAGATGACGTTTAGAATAAGTATCACAATGCAATGTCCGGATTGAAACCAGATAATGGGGTAGAGAAATCAGCATTTGAATAAACAAGGGTAAATTGTATACATTCCAAAAGAACATTATACCAATACAAGCCATTGGGCCCAAGCCTTGTGAGACTTAGCTGTGGACACACTCTCAAGGGAACTAAAGCAGGGCAGAAGGAGGCTCAGGGTGGTGTCACCTGGTCACTGGTGGGAAAGCCAAGGAAATATGATTTCACAGGAGTGCCCCAGTGGCATCCCCATTGAGTTAGTGGGGAAACATGTCACTTTCTACCATTCATCTTTCATGTGCATTGTGCTGCTCTTCAAATGATTGCACTTTCCGTTCTGATGGACTCCCCACCTCCTCATTTGCATAATGATCAATTAGCCCTGCAACACAGTTATCACCTGGGTCCCCGCCCTCAACCCTTTGCACTCTTGGCTCATTTTCCCTGGATTTCTGAACGTTTCCTGACATACTCAGGTTCTCTATAGCCTCAGGCTTTCTGTCTCTCTTTCACAGCATGTGAATGCAGAAGTGAGACTCTCGTATCTCCCCATCGTGGGAGCTGAGAGAGTGATGGAAGAATTTATGTGGCAAGACAAATGGCTTCCGATGCTTAGGGCTGCTGGTTAGAAAGGCCCATGATGTAGGCCTGCTCTTGCATCCTGGACTTCCTGCAAAGCTCCAATCACAGCCAAACTACCTCTCTGTTACCAGGAAGAAGGCTGGGAGGAAAACACTGTGTCTGGAACCTACCAAGAATTTTGCTTCCCTGTGAGGAGTGGAAGAATTATGAAGTGCAACTATGTGTCCTTTACTTTGAAGGAACGTCCCCAGGAGAGCGCAGCTTTACACTGACATGGCGTGTGTGACCTGAAATTTTCACTGATGTAGAGCAGAGCCCTCTCCCCACGATGTCTTTTCAAGGCCCCCACAGACTTCTGTGTCATGTGTAGCACAGGTGCTTCTCAGTCTTATGGCTGATAGGCTGGACTGATTCTGGTGATTTCTGATGGCATTTCCAAGAGCTGCCTGGCAGTGTGAAGACACCATCTCCTGGGATCCTTGTCGAGCTGAACACCTATATCTGGGGAGAATGTTCTCTGTCACTAAAGTATTATTTAGTCAAATTTATATCCTACTTCCTTCAGTGTGTATTTTTAATATCCAAATGCTCCTCCAAATTTACTATGAGGTTAGTTACCCCAGGTAAGCCCAACTGTGGTGGTTTGAACAAAATGGCCACCCTAGACTCAGAGGGAATGGCACTATTAGGAGGTGTGGCCTTGTTGGGGTAGGTGTGGCCTTATTGGAGGAAGTGTGTCCCTGGGGGTGTGCTTTGAGGCTCCAAATGCTCAAGCCAGGCCCAGGATCACTCTCTCTTCCTGCTGCCTGCTTCCTACCCTGATGATGATGGACTAAGCCTCTGAACTGTAAGCCAGCCCCAACTAAATGTTTCTTTTATAAGAGCTGCCATGGTTGCAGCAATAAAATCCTAAGACCCCATTGTAGGCTGAGCTGTCCTAAGTTGAAATGTATTTACTGCATCTGACCTACTGAGTGCCACAGCTTAGCAGCACAGGACACTGTAGGGTTGTTCATCAGAATGATTGCATGGCTTCCTGGGCACTGCAGCTCCTTGCAGCCACTGTCCCACATGTGAAACAGCAGCATGCCATGATCACTAGCCTGGAAAAAAAAATCAAAGTTCAAAGTATAAGCCAGGACTTATGGTAAACTTCTATAATCTTAGCTATGGGAATCTGGGGGATTGGAGATCAAGGCCAGCCTCTACTACAGAGTGAGCTTGAGGTTAGCCTTGGTTACACAAGACCCTACCTCAAAAAGAAAAAGTAGTTTCTGCTGAATCATACCATTTTTGCACCGTCATAAAATTTTTAAGAAGTCATTAAATTAATTGCCCTAAGTCAAGGATCATAATTAGCTTCTACTGGCACATGTTGCCTGGGCCCTGCAGCTTTCATTTCCCTTTAGCAAGCTCCCACATTTCAAGGTAAAAGTCTCTGAGTGTTGACTGCCATTTCATTTCACTTGAGTTGAAGCTTCCCTGTACCTAATATGTCCCAGGGACTGCCCTCATCCTCATTATACTCCCTTCCTCCAGCATCCTGTCTGCCAGCTCTAGGTCGGGTTCTCAGACCGGATCCTCAGCTGGATTCTCAGACACTGACGTTTGCCCATGGAGTGGACAAAGCACAAAGAGGCAGAAGGAGAAGCTAAACTGAAAAGCTGCTGAAACAGAGGCTGCACCCAGGGCGCTCTGGGGATGTCACAGGTTGGGACTACAGCAACTGGTTACTCCATCAAACAATCAAACGCAGGGCATCGCTATGGGTGAAGCTGGAGATCTGAAGAAGGTCTTGAATAATAGCTACGGAGATGTGGATGACATACCACGGCATCTGCCACAGCTAAGGTGGCTGGGAGAATTTAGGACTGAGAACTGGCTTTGAACACAGAAATACCCAAACCAACACTGAAACGGTCCTCAGTACAATGGGCTGTTCAGTCACACCAGGGGCCTAGCCTTAAAATGCTGACATGTGCTACACAGTTCAAAATTATTAAGTTCCTGGTAACAGTGATTATATATCAGTAGATTCTATATTAGTAGCTATGATCCTGGGGAACAGGGTGAAGAATAAGGAGTAATTTCACTATAAAAGGCTATTAGACTATCTGTGAGTATAGCTGACATGTCATCTTTAGTGGGGCATCAAGCTGAAATATTAACTTCTCTTAAGTAGGTCCTTGGCATAAAAGTAGGAGCTGTCCAAATAAGACATAAGTATAAGCACATAAAAGACCAAATCAGACAACCTGGAAACAAGCTGCTCACGCTTTTAACCCCAGCACTGGGGAAGCAAAGTCAGGCAGATCTCTATGAGTTCCAGGCCATTCTGGTCTACACAGTGAGTTCCAGGTCAGCCAGGGCTACCCAGCAAGACTGTGTCTCATGAAAGAAAGTAAGAAAAAGAAAGAAGGAAGAAGAGGGAAAAGCATATCAGCTAATGACCCTGCAAAGGAATTTTCAAAACACTGAAAAGTAGGAGGGATAGTAGAGTAGGCTCCACATAATTCCACTGCTCTTTGGACAACTATTACATTATTTATTTATTAAGTTATTATGTATTGTGTGCCGATATAAGTTTATGTGCAAGTACCTGTATGTGCAAGTTTTCCTAGAGGCCAGAGTGCATTGGATTCCCTGGAATTGGAGTTACAGGTGTTTGTGAGCCACCTGACGCAGATACTGGGAACCAAACCTGGGTTCTTTACAAGAACAGTAAATGTTCTTAACCACTGAACCATCTCTCCAGCCTCTGGACAATTATTTTTTTATTTTAATTTTTAATATTAATTATAGTTTATTCAATTGACAATTATTTTTTAATTAAAATTTATTCTATCATCCCTCCTGCTGTCAGAATATAGAAAAAAAATTTGTCTTTACATAGCTTGTCATCGATTTAGGGGCCCACATCCACATCCATACATGGTATAACCAGCAAAGAGTAAGCACTGAAGTGTGTGATGCTGTCAGTAGCAGGGATGCCCTGGGAAAGAGCCAGCACTAACTGGAGTGGTCTAATTCAGAGCTGGGCTTGGTTTGGGCCTGGTAAAATCTATGCATATTAAGAAATACAGACGCTGAGCGTGGTAACACATGCCTTTAGTCTCAGCACTCCAGAGGCAGAGGCTGGCAGATCTCTGTGACTCTGAGGCCAGCCTGGTCCACAAAGTGAATCTAGGACAGCCAGGGCTCTGTTACACAGAGAAACCCTGTCTCAAAAAGGAGGAGGAGGAGAAGGAGGAATAAGGAGGAGGAGAAGAAGAAGAAGGAGAAGAAAATACAGATGAGGACAGACTCTAAGTAAAAGCAGTCTGAGTAGTCATGCTCCTGGTTCTGTAAGGTCTCTTGCTATTGACAACATGCATACACACACACACACACACACACACACACACACACACACACACTTCCTACTTTAATCATCAGGGCCAGAGCAGCTGTTCCCCATCAGGCTAATATAACTCTAAACAGTACTGCAAATAATATCACCCCAGCCAATCTGTTCCTAGAGGTGTTAGCTTAATGGCAGTTCAACCCTCCCTGGGTGCTTCATTAATTAAGCTCTGGAATGTGCTGTCTTTAACACCAATTGTGAGGTAATTTTTTCTTTGAGTGAAAGGAATACTTGGGAGAATTATAAACTGATAAGAAGCAAATTCTATGCTGTTGTCCAACTTGATGCTAAGGATTACAACATCCCGGCTAGTCGAGCCTATGAGCACTTGTCAAACAGAAAAGAAAAAATATTGGGATGGTGCTATCTCTTCTCATGAATTATGTTACCATGAAACAATCTATTCCACTAAGTGGCAGCATCACCAAATGTGGTGTCTTACGCATTTAAACAAGTTCACTTTCTATTTTTTCTCAACTTAAAATGCAAGTTCAGGGGCTGGAGAGATGCCTCCACAGTACAGAACAAGATCTACTCGCCCAGAGAACCAGAGTTCAGGTCCCAGCGCCCACATCCAGTGGCTAACAACTGTCTGCTCCAAGGGGATCCTGTGCTTCTGAACTCCCTGTGAACTGCACTTACGTGCACATCCTTACATATGTGCAAACACATATATACATCATAAAAAATAAAGATAAATTAAAATTCAACCTCAAACACTAAGGATATAAATTGAAAAAAATATTTTACTGAGCATAATATCTTACTGGAATATGGATTAGCAGGGAAAGTCTCTTGCTGCTAAACCTGACCACCTAAGGCTTCTGTCATCTGTCAGAGAGAGCATCTTTAACTTTATCAAAAGACGGGGTGTTCATGGAACCCATCGACTCCCAGATAGTAAAAGGAGATGACTAATCCCTGCAAGCTATTCTCTGATGTACACATGTGCCAAACACACATGCACACTCACATTCACACCCAACAGAAAAACAAGTGCAATTTTAGAAAAGTAAGGGAAACTTAGTGTAGCTTTACACAAGCAATATTAAGCATTCTGGAGCCACACAAGGTGCTTTCACATTCCCATGTGGTTTACCAAGAACAGCCATTCTTGACCTCCAAGAGCACAGAATACTTCTATTTATATAAACAGAATGGCGGGATATACCCTTCTTTTGTGCCTGGCTTCTGTCACTCATCAGTGTATCTGTGAGATTCGGAAATGCTAATTTTAAAATGACTTTCCGTATTTAAGCAATACATACTCAACATTCAAACGTCCCATCATTTAAGATCACTTCTAAAATAGTACACCTGTCTGTGCACAATTCATTTGGCCAACAGTATGAGTTTTTTGTCAATGCCTTGCGTAAAAAGGAAAATTTGGATTTCTTTATTTGACATTTTCCTTTGTCTCTTTATTCTGGCCTATCAGTGCTTAGTGTTTATTCAGCTCCAAACTCTTTCTAATATGTGCAGCAACATTATCATAAGGTAAGTATAGGGAGAATCGGGAGTTTTCCCGCTGGTGTTCATTATAACTGGTAATCTTTAGAGAAGTGCGGTTGCCGCCAGCCTTGGTCCTGAAGAGGTATCTGTCAGCTGTCAGAGAAACCATTTTTAACTTTATCAGAAGAGGAAGTGTACATGGAACCCATCTCATAAATTGCCAGTGGGAACCACTGCCCTTGGCCAGACACAGTGTGAGCCGTGGCTTAAGTGATGTGGTATACAGGTAACCATCATGGAAGTTTACATGCCATGGATGAGCCAAGCCAGTTTACATGACACACTCAGGCTCAGGGATACACTGTTTAAAATCTCTTTTTGTTAAGATTGTACAGGTTATTAGTCTTCACTTTAGAAATTTGCACCTGATCAAGTCACTACATAATCTTCACTCCCACAATCACCAATCTCAGGCCATTTCTGCCAGCACAACCCTGGGCCTTTGCAGACACCCCAAACAGCACCCACCACCCACCGCCTACTCCCAGTCTTTCTTTATCCCGTTCTTGCTTCCTTAACACTGTTTTCTTAACTCTTTTTCTTTTTATAGAGCTATGTCTTGCAAGTCTGTGCTTGGGCTTATTTTTCTTGGCATAATTCGAGGAATCCTAAACCATGCCAAAGCTGACTATCTTGCCATCGCCAAAGTGGGTTCTAAATGCACAGACAGAGACGACATCCAGGGTGATGTCGACATTTTGGGTCGGTTTTTTCCAGAGTTCTGTCTTACGGACTGTTGCTGCCCCAGGTGGAAGGACATCCATAACTGTTTCCCCGATGTAGTCATCAGGTTTCTAGTCCAGACAGTTGCTGCACCGTCCCGATGAGGGTGAATCCTCAAACAGTCGAAGAAGGAAAAAACAAAACTAAAAAAAGCCCACTATCGTTTTTACCCTGGATGTTCTTTTCAACGTTTAAAATTGTGCCATATTGTGCATAACATAAAATGTTACAGCACGTGCAGCCGAGCCCAGCTTTAGGCAGGAGCCAGGTATAAAACTCGGGTCCTCACACTTGTCAGCTAGCACCTTACCCGCTAAAGCCCTCTTGATCCCCCAAAGCGGACTTTAAGACTAGTTCTCTCATTAGAGACTACGCAGGGGACATTTCATACCACTAAGGGTTAATATATCAAGATGGTCTATAACACCTGTATGTATATTTAACAACTAAGCTCAAAATGCAGGAGGTGAAACTGAGGCACTCCTTGGTTGGCAGGCCAGGTGAACAAGTGCAGACTTACTGTCCCCTGGTCACATAACTCAGATCTCCCCCATCCCCCCATGTTGCCAAGATAGACTCTTCATTCTGTCATGCCTCTCCCTCCCTCGACGGAGCCAGGCCATTGTGCTGAAGGGAGTGAAGCTTAGCTCTTAGCTAGGCCTGGAAGCAGGTGCGTGCAGCATAAGGTCCTAGGCAGTGCGCAGGTAAAGAACATACCCCGGAACAGCTTCAGAGAACTGGTTCAGTTTATTGGGGGTGGGTAGGTATTTATGCCCCTGGAGAGGTGGGCAGGGTCCCTGGGGTGGGGCTTGTGTGGCCGTGTACCATTGGCCAAGGCCAGCAGTGGTGGAAGATGCCTCATTTGCATACTCAGGGGCTGTAGGGTCTGGGAGAAAACTTTGTAAGGTAAAACAAGGAGTGAAGCCTGATAACTGTCAGGGTAATAAATTCCTTTTTTGTTTGTCTTTCAAGACAGGGTTTCTCTGTATAACAGAGCCCTGGCTATCCTGGCCTTGCTTTGTGTAGCAGGCTGGCCTGGAAGTCACAGATCTCTGCCTGCCTCTGCCTCCGGAGTTCTGGGATTAAAAGTATGTAGCCTGGCTAGAGTAATACATTCCTGATGGTGGGGGAGATGGCTTTATGGTGCCAGGTTGGGAGTGGGGAGCCAACTCCTGGGGTCCTCATGTTAGAGGTTTTGGGGGTTGAAGCTTTCTGGACCTTTTCTCTGTAACCCTGGGCATTACGGTCCCATGCTGACATACAGCGATCATGTGTCTCTATTCCTGCTATATGTCAAGCATTTAACACTTTTTTTCCCTGTATCCCCTGCACATGTAGAACAGTTATTTTCATAACTCTTAAGTGACTGGCAGAAGGGGAAGAGCAAAGGACAGCTTGATACGGTCTAGAAACAGCATGTTCCAGATGCCGTCAGTATTTTCCAGGTGAATTCATTGGAGTGCTACTTTGGGGCTCAAACTTTACCCGCTTCTGCCCCTTTCTCTGATGTTTTCAGTGTGCATTGAGTTTGAGTCCACTTATTGGGTTTCAATCCGAACATATTTAGCTTGAGAAAGGCCTCCTCAGATCAGCCTTTGGAGACCTGCACACATCTGCACGAGGCACAGGCATGGGAGATTTGTCTAGAGAGGGAAGTCACTGGTCAGGCTGGAAGAGACAGACGTAAAGTGCAAAGGATGGCAAACTTTATTCTGCCCTCCACATAAAGCCACTGAGTGATGTTTAGACAAGGAACTAACCTGTCTAACTTGCATTTTGTGAAGAGCACCCGGGTTGTAGTGTGGATGGGGAAATGGAGGCAGGACAGGCTGGAGCCGTAGGAGCCGGTTAGAAGGTGACCCAGGCAATGACTGCGAAAGCCTGGATTAAAGCCATGACAGTAAGAACAGGGAGGGAGCTAAATTAGAGAACACACTTTAAAGGCAGAATTGATAGGTTTGTGACTAATCACATCTCAAAATGGTAAAGGGTGAGGTGCCCTTGAAGTCTTCCTGTTTCCTGACCTGGAAAATTGGCAGATGAGGTTGGCATTTACCTTTGTAGGGAGGAGAGAGACAGAATCTGGGTGAGGACCAGTCATGGGGAAAACTGAGGTTGAGGTACCAGGAGAGTCCACTGGGAATTGGCGTGTGGGACTCAGGCTCAGGCAGAGCTCTTGGCTAGATGTAAAGAGTTGAGAGTCACTGGAATATTGGCTTGGTTGAATCCTAGGTTTGAATGAGGCTTCTCAGAGCGCATAGGGTGAGACAAGCAGGACCCTGTACGAGATAGACAGAAGACAAGAATAACAACACTAAGAGACAAGGAGATACAAGGGAAACCAGAAAGGAAGCACACAGGAAGTCAAAGTGTAAGGAGAGACCTAACTGTCTAACTCTCCAAAAATAATAATAATAATACAGGGGGCTGGAGAGATGGCTCAGAGGTTAAGAACACTGGTTGTTCTTCCAAAGGTCCTGAGTTCAATTCCCAGCAACCACATGGTGGTTCACAGCCATCTATAGTTCGATCCGGTATAATTCAATTCTGGTGTGCAAGCACACATGCAGGTAGAATGCTGTATAAATAATAAATTAATAAATAAATCTTTAAAGAAATACAGCTGCAATGGAGAATGAGAAGAAGAGCAATCTTTGCATTTGAGAATGTGAACCTAATTGCTAACATTAGGAGAACAGTTTTAGTGGAGCGGCGGGCTGGGGCGGGGTTGTTTGAAGCTAAAATGAGTCAGACTGTTAGGTTGAACTGGACAGCCACCATCAGGAAGTGTGTATGGGAGTGCCCAGGACTCCTTCTGAGCTCAGCTCTGAAAGAAGGCTTGTGAGCTACAGGGCAGAAATTAAAGGGTGGAGGTCTTCATCGAAGCCATTTTCCCAAAGTGGACATATACTGAAAGATGGAGAGAGGGAAAGAGGAGAAGAGGGGAAGAGACAGACAGACAGAGAGACAAAGACAGAGTGAGAGGAGGAAGGATAGAGGGAGGAGAGGGAAAGGAAGAGGAAGAGGAGGAGGGAGAGAGGGAGAAAAGAGAGAGCTCAAAGCTCACAGTTATGTAGAACAACAGATGACATAGACAAGGACCACTGAAATAAGTCCCCCAAAATCTTATTTTAGCTCCTTCGCCATCACCTGATGGAGATCCCTAAAATGAATCTTCAGGACTGATTTAGTGTGTTTGGTAGAAAACCCTTTTTACATACTCTTGTAGTATGCCGGATGTGGCAGGCTGCCCTATAATTAAAGCATGTTTTGTTTTGCTTTACATTTTATTTATTTAGAAGAGGGTGAGGCATACTTGTTTAAGTCAAAGGTCAACTTCCGACTTCCGTTTGGGTCCTGGAGATGGAACTCAGGTTGTCAGGCTGGGTGGCAAGCACCATGTCCTGCTGAGCGCTCAGTTGCCCCACTATCTTAACTTGTTAAAATAAAACCTAAAGTCGCACCTTCCCATTGTTTACAAGGAGTAAGACTAGACGTTTACTCACGCTTTCAGAACCTTGCTCAGATCTTGGTCTCCCTGTCTTCTGCAGCCAGGCTGCTGTGTTGGCGCGCCCGCAAACCTGCCAGCTCATTTGGACCTGCTCTCTGCCTACCTCCTAATGCACAGCGGCCGCACTCCTTAACTCTTCCCTGCTCTAGAACAAGGAAGTACTTGCTGTTGTGCTTCCAGGCATCCATCCATGCTTGTCCTGCTCAGAATGCTCTTTTCCTAGCGCGCTATGTGCCAGTGACGTCTTAGCCCTACATCTCAATCCTATCATCTGATGAAAAGAAAACCTATACCCACGGCACAAGCATAACGCTTCTTATGGCCTCCTAAGCAGTGACAAGTGTAGTTATTTTTTCATTTTCTTTTGTCCACTGTCTCTTTGTTCTCTCACAAAACAGAAAGAAGCTCCATGAGGACCCATCTCATCCCCCCCCCCACCATCTTTTCTCCTTTATTCCCTGTGTTCAGGACACTGCTTGACAGGAGCTTTGGAAATAAGTTTCATAAATAAGGGAATGATCAGCTCTTCCATTAAAACAAAAACAAAAACCCAGTTTGACTCTCACCTCCACAGTGAATACAAACAGTAGTTCCTATGTCCTGTGCTTGCTTTGTTCTAGCTGTTACTATGCTGCATTATCTCATTTAATGAGGCCCGCCATTTACCTTCCATGACTCAGAGAGCAGCTATAACCCAGGCCACACCCTTGGCCTCTTGCTTGTTTTTGTTGTTGTTTTGTGATTTTTCAATGCTGGGGATTGAACCTAGAACCATGCACATGTTAGACGCTAGCAGCTAGAGAAACACTCTACCACGGAGCTACACCGCAGCCCTTGCTTTGTTATTTAACTGATCACATGCACCACTCTTTCCGTTCCAGTGACGTGCTTAGTACTTCTCCACACCCAGTGCCAAATCAAACACACACACATATGGTGGGGGCTCAAAGGATGCTGAGACACTGAAAATGCCCTCAGGGCAAGTTGTCTTTATTATATCAAAGATAAGCATAGTGCAACATTAGTGAAAACATTATATTCAGTAGCTACTGACAAGAAGAAAAAGTGGGGTTCACTCAGACTGGGGTTTTTCAAAAGAGAAAACAAGGAAGAAGGGACTGGGGAATGGAGCCTGGGCTTGAGCAATCAGGGAAGTGAAAAAGTAAGAAAGTGTGCAGGGAGTTACACCCGGGTGAAACTAATTTGAAGTTTGTTGCCTGTGGTATTCAGGCTCCTACCCTCCCACAGAGGCTGGGGCATGGCTCCCTGTGGTTAGCTGTCAGCTAGAGAAAACAATTCTGCTGCGGTCTGGAGTTTTCTCAGGCATTTCCAGAGGAACTAGGTACTAGCCCTGGGATGCTGTTACAAACTATGTTAGTGTTCGTTTAGCTCTTTATAGACTACGGTTGGAGCCTAGCTGAGAAGCTAGGGGTCTGATTAAGGTTTGATCAGGTAGGAAATCTTGAACAATTATAAACTTCAAAGAGAAAACCCTGTACTACTTGTAAAGATGGAAATCACAATTAAAACGTACTAATTTGAGCTTTGAGGTATTTGACACATACAGTTCAAATTCACTGTTTTCCAGAAGAATGTGCTAGAATCTTAACTTTCAGGAAAAAAATAATATGATCTGTCAAAAAAAAGTCTATAAAACTATTTCACACCAACGAACCAAAAGAAAGGGTTCCTAGCATTGACTTTTAAAATGTCTGCCTTGAGTGTTGTAGGGTGCTATGCAGACAAGGTAGGGGTGAAGGGGGATATGCTCTGAAGTTGATGATTTCAGGAGCATTCAAGCAGGCCTGAGAGCCTAGGATCTCCATCGTTGGGAGGCTGTGAGATCTTTACAAAGTCCCCCCCTCCCCCCAGCCCCTCAATGTGGTTCTGCAATCCGGAAATCTCTGTCTCCCCTTCAGCTTCATTACCACATGCTCCTCAGGTTTGGGGCTCAGATCAAGAGGCACATCCCCCTTCGAGGAGTCTTCCCATCATTGTAAAAGATGACATCAGGGGAGTCTGTTCCTATTCATACTACTGGGGTGGCCCTCCCCAAGGTTGGCAGTAAACCCAGAGTCCTAGCACTTCTATCCCTGAGAGTCATTCCTGAAAACCCCTCAGGTTCTGACGACACCTAAGAGTGATTTTCTTCTTGGGTTCCACCCTAGAGCAGTTGTGTGCTGTCCAGAGAATGTCACCCAACCTGTCTGTCTCTGCCTGACAGGTAAGCTGGAAGCATCAGTCCTCCTGGCTGTGACTGAAATAGATCTTGAACTCCACAGACCCAGCTGTTTAGTGTCACAGACTCTGGGAGATACTGTGTTTTTCAGCTCCTTCTGTGGCCAGGGAGGTAACTGGATGCCATGGTTCTAATGACACAGTTTCCATCCCAGCCCCAGAAGTTTAACAAAATGATCTCTTTGGCCACTGGCCTCTTTCACTGCTGGAGTGACCTCCCCTCCCCCTGTCTTGGTCATAGTCAGGAAGAACTCTCACCATTTCTTCTGTTGTGGTAGTGCAGCTTCTTCTATAGGAGTGGAAATGCCGGAGACAGCGCTCCATCAAGCTGGCCATGGTTTACACAATGTCAGTCTCCCAAGAAAGAGTTCTTAAATGTACAACAACCTGGACCATACCTTAAGGAAGGGGAAAAGAGACAAAACGTGTTCTGGTCTTGGAGGGATGGTTTCCGTTAGCGGACAAGACCTCAAATTTAGCCTGGGCCTCTAGTTTAGATCTGCAAGCAATACTATTTCATCCCTAAGGCAGGTCAGTGGTCATTTACCAGCTGTGGAGAAACATGTAAAATACTCCACTGCCTAATTTGGTTGTTTTCTGGTTTAATAAGTCAAGACAACCTCCTGCCCTAATATAAAACAACAAAAAAAGTTTGATCCCCTCCCAATTTCTTGGAATTGTCCGAGGGAGTCTCAGTGACAAACGAGACACGGAAGCTGTAATATGAGCTGCAGAAATTGCGGGGCTGGCTCCGGAACCTCTGACAAACCAGGCCCGGAGGAGCCTGCGCAGGGCGCGGACCTGGAAGACGGCGTGGGAGGAGCCTGTGCGCGGCGGTGGGCGTGGTCTGTGAGGCGGCATCGGGGGTGTGGCCTCCGCGGAGTGGCTGGCGGAAGCTAGACGCCGATGGCGGGAAGGAAATGCGCCGGCGGCGGTGTGCGCGCCTCCTTCTCCGGACCGGAACTGTTGGGGCAATCTTGGCCGACTGCTCCTCCCGGTTGAGACTGTTAACTGCTCAAATTTTGTCTCCTCTTCTTTCCTCCGCTCTTCCCAGAAGGTGAAATGTCGAAGCGTGGATAGACCCAGGGCGCAAAGTCCACGGCCACAGGGGCGCCATTAGTCTCCGGACTCCTCGTTAAAGCTCCTTTGGGGTACGCCTGTGTGGATGGTTATCCCCCAAAGTGGACAGTTAGTGTTTAGGAGATGTAGCCCGGTTCGTAGAGGGCACTTGCCTAGCGAGCAGGAAGCCCTGCGTTCGATCCCCAGCGCTGCATAAACTCGGCTTGATGTACTGTAATCCCAGTACTGGAGCAGGAAGCTGGAGGATCAGTAGTTCAAGGTCATCCTCAACTTCATAATTAATGAAGGCCAGCCTGGGCTGTCTGAAAAAGAAATTTGGTGTTTAATTGGTTCTGAGTTGGTATTTCGTGGGAAGGGGCCACCACACGAAGAGCTCCTCTACAGTGCCTAGAGTTTGACAGGGTCCTGAGTCCACTCTAAGACTTTCGGATGGCCCTCACACTAAACACTCGGAAACCTTGTTTTTGTGTCTTATAGAGCCTTGGCTCTGCAGCAGAGCGTCTCAGGGTCAGCAGATACCACATCCTTGCCTCTTGATGCAGTGTGAATCCAGTCCAAGGGAAGAGGAGATCCCATCCCTCTTTTGGGGTTTGGATCCTGTGTTTGTAGCCTTTGCAAAACTCTACATCAGGGATATCCTGGAGATGAAGGAGTCTGACCAAGTGCCAGGTATGTGGCCCGTCAGCCTAATGGATGCCCTGTGCTGCCCCCTGCCCACTCAGTTTCCCCAAAGTTACAGAAAGCCGGGGCCTAGGGAATCCGGAAGAGCCCTGCTGTGGGCTGAAAGTTACCTAGCCTCAACCTTGGGAGGAGTCCATTTCTGTGATCTTTTTGCAAATTAAAGAAATTTTTAAAGTCAAATAGAAGTCTGATGGGATAATAACCTTTGCACCCAGTCCCTCCGCTTCTTCAAACCAGAGCTAATTACAACACTTGGTAGATGGAAGTAGAGATGATCAGGGGTTCAAAGCCAGGCAGGACTATTCATATGCTTAAAGTATTCCATGACTTAAAATACTTAGACTCTTTTGAGTGGCCTGCTTTTGAGTGTAAAGATCACTGGACTAGGCAGGCCTGGCGGTGGTAGTTACCTTACCAGGGAGATGACTCAGTTTCTGCAGAGTTTGGGTGTCCTCTTTGTGGGGATTGGTTTTGGTT
The DNA here is from genome assembly GCA_028658305.1 of Pachyuromys duprasi. Lineage (NCBI taxonomy): Eukaryota > Metazoa > Chordata > Mammalia > Rodentia > Muridae > Pachyuromys > Pachyuromys duprasi. Next base: position 57,974,036 of record CM053762.1, on the reverse strand, counting down.
TGAGTTAATCACAATGAAAATAGAAACTCCTAGAAAGAAAGTTTGCCATCTGGCTTGTCCATGTGTAGTGACGTCATCTGCTTGTAGTAGGTGTGTGTGTAGTGCCCTCAAAGGGCAGTAGAGGGATCCCCTGAAATTGGAGTTACAGATGGTGTGAGCTATTATACAGGTGCTGGAGATTGAACCCAGGTCCTCTGGAAGAGCAGCCAGTACTGTTAACCATTGAGCCATCTCTACAGCGCTTCACCCTATGGGGAAGGGGATGTTTGAGACAGGCTTTTTCTGTGTAGCCCTGGCTGTCCTGGAACTTACTCTGTAGACTAGGCTGGCCTTGCACTGAGAAATCCACCTGCCTTTGCCTCCTGAATGCTGGGATCAAAGCTGTGCACCACCACACCGGCTCTCCTTTGTTTTTGAAGGCAAGGGCTTTTGCTGAACTTGAAGGATCTTTTAATCTCTGCTTGGTCCCCTACAGGATTACAGGTATATGCAGACAAGTGGGCTTTTCTGTGGGTGCAAGGGGTCAGAATTCAGGCTATTATGCTTGTGCATTTTACTAAATGGACAGTCACCTCTGCCACAGTTTTTAAAATTAGAGCACTGGTTACCAGAGATATGGTTATCATACCTAAAAGTTTAACAGACACATAGATTAGCATAATTGAAGTGGCTCTGGGTAGTCCTTCAGGAGTTTAATATTGTGTTGTGTGAAAAGTTTGGTTAAACTTGCAAGTTTGTGAAGCTTTCCAATTAAGGACCTTCTGAATAAACAAGCTTTGAGTCAAAAAAAAAAAAAAAGTCAGGGTCTCAAATATCCAGTTTGAATGAGATGAGGTTGTAGGTGATTTGTTGCATGTATCTGTGTGACCTTTTACTAAAGCCTTTTGTACAGAATTCCTTTCGCCACACCTTTACTTCCTATTTACTGTTGAACTTGGTCTGTGGATTTTTCCTCCACTTGGAAGGCAGCCAGCCTCCTCCAAAGTTTTCTAGAATTCTCTGGTGCTCTGTATAGCTCATATCCTTGGGAAGAAATTAATTCACACCAAATATCAGTCTCTCTTAAAAGATGTATGAGTGAGCAAGCAAGTACCAGGGACCATCTCAGGAGTTTAACTGGGATTTAACTTTCTGTGGGCAAAGGATGTGATGGTCTGTTAAAAGAAATCCAATGAAAACCAACCCTGCTGATCTTTACCCTCTCTGGTGAGGTTGTTTCAGATGCTCATTTAGAGGAAATCTCATGGATGAGGCAACATCATAATTTCAGAATGGTTTTCTTTAAACTATGCTGTTGGTTTCCAAGAGGCTAAGTTATGGTTTTGGCTTCTGTCTTAGTTTGCCGTAAAGAGAATACTTGTGAACCAAGTGTGGATTGCACAGTAGTAAGGTGGAGGCAGAAGATCAGGTGTTCTGCATCATCCATGCCCAACAACATCCAAGGCCAACCAGTCTACACAACACACTGGCTCTAAAAACAAGACAAGAGGGGTGCGTGATATATGCAGAAGCAGGCAAATCTCTGTGGGCTCAAGGCCAGGGAAAAAAATGCTTGTGACTTCATAAAATGTAGAAATATTTAAATGGGAAGGTTAACAACCACAAAAGACAAAATAGGAAACAAATGTGTTTGTAGTAATCAACTTGCTTTCTCTTTTGTGCGTGGTCCTAGGCAATAATCTCTCAATCTTTGGAATTTCCTGAGTATAGGAGTGTCTTTGTTACTAAGGTGCCACACCTTAGTTTATGCTAATGAACATGTTATCCTGGCTGCTAGTTTCAGAATGGACCTATCTATACTCAAAAGACCAGAGTTATGAATTGAAGGTTGGGAGTCAAAGAGAGACCCTATGAGCCTCACCCTGGAGGGTGAGGTCATTCATTCATATGACCAGTGAATCAATCACGCCTACACAATGAAAACCCCATTAAATCCCTGATCCTTAGGCTTGAATGAGCTTCCCTGGTTAGTTAAATATACTGTGTCAGAGAGTGATGTGTCCCAGAGTCTCAGAACCTTAACATTTGAGACCTCCACACCTTCTTCTGTGCTTTATTTAGCCTACTCTGATTTGTGCCCTTTGTTATAAAATTGTAATCATTAAGTCTGGCACCTTCCTGAGTTTTAGGTAATCATCAAAGCTGAAGGAGGCACAGAAACAGCATTGTAACAGGATGGGCAGAGGATCCCAGCAAAGTTGGAATCTAGTAGCTGAAATGGGGGCTCTTTTATTTGGAGTGTCCAAAACTGGTGAAGTTTTACCTAACTGAGTACTATTTGGTTGGCCTTGTAAAATACCATCTCTGTAAGACTGAACTTTGAGTTTCACTGGTAGAAATGTGAAGTTTGTGGTATTTAAGTATGTGGTATATTTATTTGTTTTGTGCATTAAAAAACTTTGCTTGTGTGTGGAGGATACCCTCCCTGAAAACAGGACTTCTCTGTGTAGCCCTGGCTGACTAGATATTCACCATGCAGACCAGCCTGGCCCTGAATGTTATTCGGTCTTGTTTCTTGAGCTGAGTCTTTTGTGAAAGTACTATTTTAAGAGAGAAAACATTCAATATCCTCTTGGAGTTGTGAATGTTCATGGACAGTAGCTTAAAATCTGAATCAAATTTGCTAATGACCTTGGCTCTCTAAGCCTGTCTCACAGAATGGCTTCCTTTTGTTAGGAGTCTGGGGAGCACAGATACCCAGGATTTCCTAGGCCACTGTGGGCTCCGTGGACAAGGCTGGAACATAAGCTTGCTATGAGCTTGTCTGTTTGGTCATTTTCTTTTCTTGGCTTGTTTTGTTCTCAGTGGACAGAGCTGCACCCTTGAGCTCCACAAGGGAACCAACTGTGGTGGGAGGAAGTGGTTCTCTCTTCTTTTGCCATGTCTTAAGCCATCTTCTAGACGCCTGGCTTCTTATTTTGTGGTTTGTGTCTTAATATGCTTTGAGAGGTTTCTTCTGTGTTTTTAAGCAGTGTGTTCATTTCTCAACTAGTTTCCTCAGAGGTTTTTTTTCCCCCCTCTCCCAATTCAAACCATCTGTTGTTTGTTTGTTTCTGTAGTCCTCCATTGTTCTGTGATGCTTTCAAGATTTTCTTCTGCTGAGTCCTTTGGGACTAGCAGGATTTTCTTGCAACCTCAAGTGACTGCTCTTGAGAGCGAGCTATTGTTAGTTCCCAGGGTAGACATTTATGAGGTCCATGTTTATCCTTTTTCTCAAGGAGGCTATAGTATGTTCTCAAGTGAAAATGTATTCACATTTTTATTGTTGCTAGATAAGGTTTATCGAATAAGGGGTCAGTGACTTGGGGACATTGGCTTGCTTGTTAGTCCAGTCTTCTTACTGCTTTTGGAAACAGACTTCTGTTCAGCCTTTCACCCCATCGTAAGGGTCATAATATTTCAGCTGTTGACTATAGATCCATGTCATACCCAGTCAGCCCATGTGTTTGTGAGTGGGAGCAGCTGTCTTTCAGGGGTGGCTATAACCTGGGCTTCTTCCTTCTGGGGGCCTTGCCATCATCAGTTTCTAGTCTCCTACGTTGCACTAAAGATAGTCTATCCACCTTAGAAGTACACTGGCCCCATAGAGGAGGGACCAGCTCTGGGCTAAGTTTGCTGTGCTTCTCTCTCCAAGCCACCCCTGCTCTCCTAGTATCCTTCTGATACTAGGACAGTAGTGGTTAGTGTGAAAGTTCAGGCCATCGTCTCCTAATGGATTGAAATCCAGAGGTCTGACCAGCCGTGGTGGTGAGGAAAGAGTGGCCAAATGCCTGATGCAATCATGGCTTCTTTGTTTATATCCACATATTTATTTGTTTGTTTATCTTTTAAATTTTTTAATTTATTCACTTTACATCCTTATCAAAGCTTCCTCCCTCTTCACCCCCTATATTCCCTCCCTTAGTCCTTAGGAACTGGCCACAGACTATCAAGTCTCTTCAAGAATGCTTGCATCTTTTTCTTCTGTGGCCTGGCAAGGCCACCCCACCCAGGGAAAGTGATCAAGGAGTGTGCACCAGAGTCCATGTCAGAGCCAGCCCCTGCTCCCCTAGACTGAGCTGCCTATTAGCTATATTTGAGCAGGGGTCTAGGTCCTCTCCGTGCATGGTCCTTGGTTGAAGTATCAGCCTCTGCAGGGGCCCCTGACCCAGATTTGTTGGCTTTGTTGGTCTCCTTGTGGACTCCTATTCCCTCTGGGTCTTTCTGTTACCCCTCCCCCACACACATACTCTTCCATAAGACTCCCTGCCCTCTGCCCAAAGTTCTGCTGTGAGTCTCAGAATCTTCTATCCATTGCTGGTAGAGTCCTTCAGAGGACATCTATGGAAGGCTCCAGTTCTGTTCCCTCTCTTCAACCATGTCTGGTATCTATTCTGTTTGCCCTTCTGAATGAGAATTAAGCATCCTCCCTGGGGTCCTCCTTATTACTCAGGTTCTTTAGGTCTGTGGATTATAGTATGGTTATCCTGTATTAATTGGCTAATATCTGCTTATAAGTGAGTACATACCATGTGTGTCTTTCTATGTTTGAGTAACCTCACTCAGGGTGATCTTTTCCAGATCCATCCATTTGCCTGCAAATTTCATGATGTCTTTTTTTAAAATAGCTGAATAGAAGTACTCCATTATGTACATAGCCTACAGACTGGGAGAAGATCTTCACCAACCCTACATCTGACAGAGGGTTAATATCCACAACATACAAAGAACTTAAGAAATTAAGCACCTTTGGGTAGAGTGCAGGAAATCTTGTGAAAGAAGAGGCAGATAGAAAGACCTGGAGGGGACAGGAGCTCCACAAAGAGAGCAACAGAACCAAAAAATCTGGGCCCAGGGGACTTTTCTGAGACTGATACTCCAACCAAGGACCATGCATAGGGATAACCTAGAAACCCTGCAGCCCATGGCAGCTCAGTCTTTAAGTGGGTTCCCTAGTAAGGGGAACAGAGACTGTCTCTGACATGAACTCAGTGGCTGGCTCTTTGATTACCTCACCTGGAGGGGGGAGCAGCCTTACTAGGCCACAAAGGAAGACAATGCAATCAGTCCTGTTGAAACCTGATAGACTAGGGTCAGATGGAAAGGGAGGAGGGCTTCCTTTATCAGTGGACTAGGGGAGGGTTCTAGGAAGAGAAGAGGGAAGGAGGATGGGATTGGGAGGGGATGAGGGAGAGGGCTACAGCTGGGATACAAAGTGAATAAATTGTAATAAATAAAAAATTAATAAAAAGAAATTAAACACCGACAAACCAAATAATCCACTTTTAAAATGGCGTTTATAGCTAAATAGAGAATTATCAACAGAAAAATATTAAATGGCTGAGAAGCATTTAAATAAATGTTCAGTGTCCTTAGTCATCAGGGAAATACAAACCAAAACAACTCTAAGATTCCATCTTAAACCTATCAGAATGACTAAGATCAAAAAATACTGTCAAGGTTGTGGAGAAAGGGGAACCCTCCTCCATTGCCTGTGGAAGTGCAGACTTGTACAACCACTTCGGAAATCAGTCTGGTGCTGTCTCAGAAAATTGGAAACAGTTCTACCTCAAGACCCAACTATAAGCTCCTGAGCACCCAAAAGATGTTACACTTACAACAAGGACATTTGCTCAGCATGTTCACAGTGGCTTTATTTGAAGTAGCCAGAAACTGGAAATAACCCAGATGTCCCTGAACCGAAGACTGGATGAAGAAACTGTGTTACATCCATATATCTATGTACAAAGAAAAAGGCTGTTTGGAAACATATCTGTGGGCCTAGAGAGAGGGCGTAGCATTTAAGAGTGCTTACTGCTCTTGCAGAGAACTCAAATTTGGTTCCTGCCATCCATTTGGGTAACTGACAACCAATTGCCTCCAACTTCAGCTCATTGCAATGTGACACCCTTTTCTGTGGGTTCCCTCTTACACACACACACACACACACACACACACACACACACGTTAATAATATATTTTATAAGTAATGTGTTGCCCTTAAAAATAGAGTAAACAAAAAAATGAAAATGTATGTATCATTTATATCTGAAAGTAAAGGATGCAGATGCTGGAAGAGGCTAAACGCAGAGAGACTACTTGGGAACCAGCAGGTGATACATATAGGTACTTGGCAGAGGCTGACACAGGATCTGGAGTAGGATAGAGTCAGGGAGGGAAGCCCCGAAGCATCCAGGAAGTCTAGGGCATGAAAGCTGGGATTAGGAGCTTGTGGCTTCTGGAAGCCCTCAGGTTCGTGTTTCCATGTCTGAAAAAATAAATAAATAAAAATCGCTGCATGTCAGTGGTAGCTCTCCCTCTCAGCCTCTCAGGTTCTCTGCTGGCAGAAACTTGCCTCCCAGCATCTGTATAGCCTGGGCTTTGCAAACAGGCTCTTAAGAAGTGCTTGAGCTGTGGTCAGGTGGTCCCAGTGGGCAGGGTTTGTATCTTTTCCTCACTGGTTGATAGAAATGATGACTGGTTTCTTAGAAAAGTTCTGATTTAAAAAGCCCATGGGGCTAGAGAGAAGGTGCAAGAGCACTTGCTTTTGTGGAGAACCCTGGCTCAATTTCCCAGCACCCTTTTATTGGTGGCTTACAAACACCCATACCCTAGTTCCAGAGGATCAAACAGGCATGCACAGGGTGTACATGCACGATGCACACAGGCAGAACATTCACACGCGTAAAGTAAAATCGGTTAGTGTTTTTAAAAAGCCAGTTTCCTTTGCAGTGGCTCACATGCAGTGGCGTGCTGGAGTCAACAGGCAGTGGCTGCGCGCAGGCCTGGCAAGCCCTGGTCACAGAAGCACAAGTCCTGTTCTCAGTGGAAAGCGACCAGCCCGAGTGGGTGACACTGCCTTTCTCCACTGCACCAGTTCACGCTTCTCAAGAGCCCAGTTTTCTGCCTCTGCTCCTTGGAAGGACTGCCAAGAACGCATGCCACTGACTTGTGACACCCTATGCCCAAGAGACATTTAATGCAAGACAATGTGGCTGTGTTACATGAACTGCTTTCTTTTGATTTTAGGTGTATATTTTTACAACGGGCATCCAGTAAGACGGGTAGATGTCATGGGAACTGTCGTCAGCATGAGGGAAAGAGATGCTTTCTACAGCTACGGAGGTAAGAGCAGCTGTCTCCTCTCAGCAGCCCCCAAGCTTGCGAGAAGCTAGGGCCTCACAGACCCAGGGCTCTGTGGAGAGGCTCTTGAAGTGCGTGTGTGTATGAAGTAAATGAGGCCATAGGTAAGGATGATCCTGATGAGCCCTGTGTGATTCAGGGGAGTGGGGGTGGGTGGAAGGATTGAAATGCAGCAGTGTAGGGTCACTGATGGTCAGGAAGACACCTGACACCCGTGACACACTCTGCAGAGCCAAGGACTGGACTGTGTGTTCATAGTGATCCTTCTGAAAAGAGGCCCTATAAATGTAAAACCAGACCTACTTAGGTAAGAATGGGTTATTTATTTATTTTAAAGATTTATATCCAGAACAGTCAGGGGAAAGAAAAAAAACCTTTTTGGTTACTCAAGATGTAAATATCGGTTATCAGACTTGCCTGTCCCTCATACTGAAAATACTCAGAGCCTCCATGTTCTGGACACCAGAGAACTGCTAGAATAGTATAGTAGGTCTCAGTTTTTCAAGTTTAATGTAAGTATGTTTTTCTGTAAGAGTTTGTTTTTTTTTTTTTTATCTATGTGCATATGTGTGTGAGTGTGTGTGTGGCTATGTGCATGTGAGTCCAGGTGTCTGAGGAGGCCAGGAAAGGGTATGTGGTCCTCTGGAGTTGGAGTTAGAAACAGCTGTGATCCACCCAGTGTGGTGTTGGGGACCCCGGCATCTGGAGTTAATGTTTTCAGATCAAATAAATGAGACTGTTGGGGATTTCACTTCTAGTCCTAGGATTGGATCTGATCTGGCTTGTGACATAAAGGAACTTCACTTAAGTCACTTTCCCACTATGGGAATATTTAAGATAACATGTTTGGCTCATTTTTAAAGAAAATGTTATTTACATTAAGCTCAAAAAAACGGAGACCTACTATACTAAAGCACATTCTAGCTGTTCTTCAGTGTCCAGAATATGGAGGGTCTAGAATATGGAGGATTTAGTTTTTGATTATGAGGGACAGGCAAGTCTGATAATGGCTGTTTACATCCTGAGTAACACAAAGGTTTTTTTCCTCTCGCCTGACTGTTCTGGACATAAATCCTTAAGTATATACAGCACGCTGGCCCCCAGCTGTGGACAGGGCATTGTCTGTAGTACAATACAGCACTTCTCTCCAGGTCCCAGTAACGACATAATCGTGTCTTTCAGTTACAAAGCACTTCTATGTTCATCATTTCACATGATTCACCCCATTTTGTTTAGAAACTATGTTAGGACAGATAGTTTCGTTTTGCAGGTGAGAAAACTGACTCGCTTAACTTTCTCAGGGTTGGGGGGGGGCTTATGACTCCATGTGGCTGCTGACTGGTCCCAGTGCACTGTCCTTCTGCATAGAGCTCAAAATAGCTTTTCTCTCCTGCATCCCCTTCTTTCTCCAGGCTCCCCTGTCCCCAGGCATCTGGAGTTGATGTTTTCAGATCAAATAAACGAGACTGTTGGGGATTTCAGTTCTGGCCCTAGGATTGGCCCTGGCCCAGCTTGTGACATAAAGGGGCTTGACTTAACTCACTTTCCCACCATGGGAGTGTTTAAGAAGACACTTGGCTCTTCCCTAAGAAGCCTTCCCTCCAAGTGGGTGTTGGGAGAGCATGACACAGCTGTGGGCTGCAGGAAGACAGCAGTGTGGAAGTAATTAAGAGCGGAAAGGCTTTTGCACCTCAGTTCTTGTGTGGCCAGCTGAAGCCGGGAGCCGCTTGTCCCCTGCGGTCTCCAGGCCCAGCATGGCTCTTCTTGTGCCCGCCCCTGACTCGCTGCTGGTGTGCATTGTGGTGTTTCTGCCCACACTGACTCATCGTAGCATCATGCTAGGGAGGGATGTGCCATGGCTTTGCAGTTGTACTCAGCAGCAGGCCTCGGGAACCATGTTACATGGTCTGCCGGCCAGAGAATTCAGGGTTTGGTGGCAGTGCCCATAGGACACAGAGCCCCTGACAACAGCTTGTGCTCTTGGGTGACTCAAGGGGCTTGGGTTAGACCCGTGGGTAACCTCATATCCCCTAGAACAAGTGTTCACTCATTTGCTCTTAGTTTTGCTTCCAATATAAATAAACTTTCAGCCAGCTGCAGTGGTTCCTGCCTGTAATCCCCATACACATGCAGCTGAAGCCAAGGATTACTGCAAGGTTGAGGCCAGCCAGGGGTACATAGTGAGTCCAAGCCAACTACAGAGTCAGACCCTGTCTCTCTTTGTTTTTGAAATTTATGTCAGTTAATGTTCACATTGAAGGTAAGCGTATTCCTCCATACTTCATAAGATTCTTCTACTAGCATTTAATGTCTTGAAATATTTTCCATCCAAGTATACTATTTAATCTTATGTATGTAAGATTTAGTAGGTATATTGAATTTGTGTTTTACAGAGAGGCATGTGTGTCTTTCAACAGTAAGGACCTAGGTCTTCATCATAACATGTTAATCTCATATACTCTGCTATTACAATTTATTTAACCAGTTACATATTTATAAACTTGTATTGTTCCCATTTCCAGTGTTATAAGCAACTACTTCAGTGAGCAACATTATCAACATTATCCCGATAAATCTGTACACTTGCTTGTTCAGTTTTTCTCTGTGGAATAATTTACTAGAATTACCTAGTCAGAGGGTGTGTGTGCCTTAGACTCTGATACATGCCAGTCCTGCTGTTTAGAAATGAGCTGCTGATTTATAACCCCACTCCTAGCCAGCGAGGGTATCCGCATTTCCTTGTGTATTTGTTTTTGTATTAGGGATTGAACCCAGACCCCCATGATGCTAAGTAAGTGCTGTACAGCTGAGCCATATCCTCACTCTGGTTGTCAGTGTTTTTAACTGTCAATCTAGCAGTTGAGAACTTATTTAAACGTAAGGTTTTTTTTCATGGCAGTTAGTGGATTTAGCATATTGACATTTCTTTTTTGACCACTTACACATTTTTCATGCATTGCATATTCCTTTTCTTTGATACTGTTTCTCTTGTGGTCTTGGTCTTTTTCTCACTAGTTCAGATGAGCTCTTTATATATTAAAGCAGTAATCATATATATCTTTTATTGGTTTTAGGGCAGCAAATGTATCAAACTTTGAGTTAAAATTTTCACATTCTGCTTTAGAAAGTCTTTCCATAAGTTCTAAATCCAGAGCTTAGAGATGGTCACCAATATCTCCTTCTCACATTGTTTACCTACCTCATGTTAATAAAATGAACTTATTTCACTATAAGGAATAGTTTAATCTTCTTTCTACAGAGATTTAAGCCAATACTAGAACATTTGCCCTTATATTTTATATTGCATGGGCCTTTACAACAGTTTACTTGTTCTGTTTTGTTTTAATTATGAGACCTATTACTCCATGCTTACTAATCTATATTTGGTGATTTTCAGATTTCAGGCAAAGAGAAAGTCCTGTCTCTTCTCAGCAAAGAGCTACAAGTTCCTCTGTAGTACAAATCCAGTCTTAGAGAAATTGTTTAATTTTTCTTTTCCTTCTAGCACTATAAATAAAGTAAGGCAGAACAGTTCTATTTTTGTGGCCAGGGTATAATTATTTTCTTTTATTAAAATGAAGCTGGGTCTTGTGATGAACTTGAATTCACTTATATCCTTGCAGAGGTAAGGAAGGGACTGAAGCCTTTTTCCAGAGCAGCCTCTGGTCCAAATGATGTGGACCACTTTGTTTGGGTAATGAGCAAGCTAATGAAAGACAAGGTGACAGAAGGCTGAGCCCAGAGTGCCAGTGCCTTTGACCACAGACCACATGGTATGTTCGCATTTGAGAAGATCGAGAAGAAAGCCAGGTTATGGATGTGGGCACCTAACGCCCTAAGGATGCAGAGAGCAAATAAGATTCATCACTGCCATGGAGATAGGGTGAGGGAAATGTTGAATGTGCCCATTGGACTCATGTGTTATATGCTCACAAGTAAGCAGTTCACTAGTGTGTAGTATAGAGAGAGGGAGAAGTTTTTTGTTTGGTTGTTTTTTTTTGTTTCGGTTTTTTGTTTGTTTTGAGATAGGCTTTCTCTGTGTAGCCTTGGCTGTCCTGGACTCTCTTTGCAGCCCAGGCTAGCCTCAGACTCACAGAGATCTGTCTGCCTTTGCTTCTCTGAGCACTGGGATTACAGGCGTGTACCACCGCACTTGCCTGAGGGAGAGTTTTTAAGGGAGTTGCTCCATGGGCTATTAAAACTATCATCTTTGAGTATGGCTGAATGCAGTGATGACATGTGGACTGGCCAGCTATGCCCAAGTCTCATGTGCTGTTTGATGCTTCTCTTTTAGTGGATGATGCCTCCGGAGTTATAAACTGCATCTGTTGGAAAAAGCTGAGCAATACTGAGTCCTCATCAGGTAATGATTCTTGCCACATTCCTTTGATTTTCTGATAAACAAAGGATTTTGCTCAGTATAGCTCATCAAACAACTCTCAGTGTTTTCACATTAAGCCACTGCTGGCTTGCATTGGCGGCCCTGACACTTTGTCCCCATACTGGGGAAGGGCAATTGCTTCTCTCCTACCTCCTTGGTCCTCATTTTCTCCTAAACCTAGGGACTGAGAAGAGATTCCTGGAAGTTTCTACAGTACAATTTTTTAAAGATTATTTTTTTATTATGTATACAGTGTTATTATGTCAACTGAAGGAATTTTGGGGGGGGGGTGACATTGTCACATTATGTAGCCCTGGCTGGCCTGAACTCACTAGCTAGCCTTAAACTCAATGAACTCCACCTGCTCTGTCTTCCAGTTGCTAGGATTAAATGCATATGCCGCCATGCCCACCCTATCAAAAGGAATTTAAGAACTGTTAGGTGTCAACTCACAGTTCAGCCGGGAAGGTGCCGGGTCAGGTGGGTGAGAGACCTGCTCACCCTCCAACCACAGGAAGCAGAGGAGGGGTGCTGCTGCCCGCTCTTTCTCCTTGTTGTTCACATGCAGTTGGGATCCCAGCCTGTGGGGTAATTTAGCTCAGACGCAGGAGGATTCCTTCTTAGACATGCTCATAGATGCACCCAGAGTGTGTTTCCATGGCTATTCTAAATTCAGGCAATGATGATTAACCATAAGCACCACGGCGCCATTAGGCAGAATACTCTAGGTGGTAATTTATTGGGAACAGTTTGTCTGTCAGTCCTGGGTGTTGGGAAATCCAGAGTACCTGCAGGGTCTGATGCTTGCTGAAGGCCAGTCTCTACCTCCAAGATGGCTTCTTGAGTATAGCTTCCTCTAGTCCATGATAAGAGCACAAAGAGAGAGTAGCGTTGACTCATTCGCACTGTCCTTGTGCTCCAGACACCTCCTGCTCAGCCCCGCCTCCTAACACTGTTGTGTTGTTGCTGTGGTCCAAGCGAATGCCTTCCAAACGGCTTGGTCCTCGGGGTTGGCAGGAAAGGAAGATCTTGTGGATGTATAAGAGATAGGGACTAATGTGAGGCCCTAGGTCATTAGGGACATGCCATCAAAGAGGATTGTGGTACCCTGCCTTGGTCTCTTTTTGTTTCCTGGCTGAGTATATGATTTTCACTTGGACACACACTCCTGCTATAACATGCTATTCTCATCACAAACCATAGAGACTGCCTGACCTTGGACTTGAACATCTAGAACTATGAGCCAAAGCACAGCTCTGTATTTCATAAGTGGTCTGAGTCAGTATTTCATTACCATGGTGGAACACTGACTAGTACAGCTCGGGATGCAGTTTCCAGTAGATGAGCCTTGATAGGTACAGCAGCATTAGAAGCCATTTGAAGATTTATAGCTTTACTCACAGGCTTTAATCAAAACGTGCAGTTTGTCTAGCCACTCCTGAGGTAGGCGGAGGGTGGGCAAATTCTATAAAGGGACAGATGGTATATATTTTGTTTGTAGACACGATCTGCCTCAGCTACCTGAGACAGCCAGCTTAGCACAGAGTGGGCTATCAGTGGGACGGTCAGGAATGGCTCTTTCCCACTAAAACTCTAAACAGGCTATGGATTGATTTGTTCTGTGGTTTAGATATTGGTTTTCTTTTCTAAATTAACTCTTTGGGGGGACAGGGTCTCACAGTGTAGCTCTAGCTGACCTCAAACTCACAATGATTCACAGAGGTGTGTGCTACCATATCCAGATTAAGTCACTCTTGAAGGAAGTGACATGATCAGGATCACTGTGTCATTCCTATACTTAGTAATAGTAACGTTTGAGATCAACACAATGGCTGTTAACACTGAACAGCCCAAGAGGAAGGTGTTTGAAAGCTTAGAAAGCAGATGGACCAGTGAACAATTAGTCTTTGCTTAAAGCTACTTTGCAAATAGAAAGAAAATGACAAGAGTGTCTGGAGAAAGCCTAGAAAAGGCTCTTGTCATGTTATACATGAAGAGCTATTTTTAAATTGCTTCCAACTCACTCATTCTCCCCTTTTAATGTAATTGCCCAAAGTTTAAAAAGCTTTCCATTGGAAGGTGGCCAAAAAAGACAATTTTTTAAAAACAAAATTCTGTTTGAGTCAAAATCATGTTCCAGTCAATTAAGTTAAGAATCTAATGTGAACTACTGTGCATGTTACATTGAATACACCATCTGCACTGAGCTTATGAGCAAAGTTAAGGCAGCTTGGTCCTTACTATTAGAATGTTAAAGGCAATTCATCTTCAGGGTGGAATAGACGACTAAAATGAAGTTCTGTCAGGCTCCAGCTGGCTCATCACATTCATTAAATTACATGCTAGAGCCTTCTTTCATCAATTTGGCTTATTCTTTAGATGAAAGCTAGGCTTCTTTCCTTAGACCCACTGTCAGCCTGATAATGCCAGCGGTGCCACACAGAGCTTTTTATTGCGTCCTATGATGTCTGCACAGTGACAATGAAGTTCATAAAGACCTCTAAACGTCAGATTCAGTAGAAGCGGGCCAGGAGGTAGGAACAAGGGGAGAGCAGCCTTTTCAAAACAAGTCTTGTGTCTTTTCAGAAGCCCAGTGAGCTGTGCAGCCACTGCGTTGCCTCTAGTTTCCGGGTATCGGTTACGGCTCGTGCGCTGTTGTTGGTGTTCCCTGTGCTGCTATGGGCCTTGGTCCAGCACAAGGTCTCTAGTGCTGCTACACGTTACAAAACCACGACTGGCAAAACTGTAGTTGGTCAGAAAGCAGAAATGTTCAGCCAAAGACCAAAGGAGAGACCACTCTTATTATGGAACCCTACTGAAAGAAACCAGAGCTGTTGGAAATACAACAGCATCTAACAGATGTCTTTTCAGGTAGACAATCATACTTGGAAAGAGGTGGTCATGATTCCTCCTATCCTGCAGCTCACATAAAGGAACCTGAAGAAGACACGTTGTGTATCTATCCCAATAAACATGCTATGCTCTAGTAAATCCCTACTGCTGGGCTACTAAAACAGTCAGGAGCAACAAGAGCAGTGGGTTCCAAAATCAAGATATTATGCAACAGAGTGAAATCAAATAAATGCTAAGAATAAAGCACTGGGCAGTATATATAATGAGTATCGTGGACACAGTTTGCTTGAAGATTAAATGAAGCCAGCAGTGCAGGCTTAGCAGAGAAACACAGAGTCTGTCGTCTCATAAAAACCGCCAGCCCAGTGTCTGGGACAAACCAGTAATCCCAGCATTTGGGAGGCGGAAGCAGGGAGTAGCTATTGAGTTCCAGGCCAGGCTAGGCTACATGAGACCGTGTTTCAAAAGCCAAAATATCAAAATTTATACATGGTTTATTTTGCTGTTTTTTAAAATTTACTTAAAAATTTTTAAGGTTTTGTTTTTAGATAGGGTCTCATGTAACCCAGGCTTGTCTTGAATTCACAACATAGCTGAGGCTGGCCTTGAACTCCTGATCCTCCTGCCTCTACCTCCCAAGTGCTGGTTTCACACCAGACGAGACCACTGCCAATTCCTCTTGCTGTTTAAACAAACTTGACAGAATTGGGCTTTGTTTAGGTTTTCCAAGTTGCAGTGACATGTTAATGAGGGAGCTGTGAGCACATATGCTGGTGACATGCGTGGGTCGGGGGTGGGGGGGTTCTGGCCAGCATTGTAACAAGTGACAGGTTATAAACTCAGTGAAAGTTCCCAAAGAAAAATGACTACCTAGAGGAGCTCAGTCATTTATTGTCACAAATAACACATAGTTGTCACTTCCTCTATCCATGCTATGCAAAGTTGAATCATGCATGACAGCTACAAGTGTGTGTGGTGTGTGCCTGCATGCATGCGTGTATGATGTAGTAGCAGTAGTGGACTACCATTATTACCCTCATTTCCTTGGTTCATTCAGTTGAGAAAAGGGGGACATCAGCGTGGAGAAGCAGCAGATGGGGAGGTGTCATAGTAGCAAAGAGACCCCCAGAGGTGCAAGTTGGGCTTCTCTGGCTCCAGGAACCGAATGCTGCCCTGTGCAGGTGATAAAAGTCAAAATGAAAAGTCATCAAAAGAGCAGAAATGTGTAGCCAGACTAGCTAACTAAACTGCCATATTAACATGACAGGATGTAATATACTATGAAAAGTACTATGCTGAGTACTTCCCAGCACCCCAAAAGCTAAAGCAGGGGGAGAAGGTCTGAGGCCATCTGGGGTCGCATAGCAAGATCACAGTTCAGAAACCAAAGCAATAATGAAATGCTGGGTTGTGTAGTTTCTGTGGACACATATCTGTATTTGGTATTACAGCAGGCAGGATAGAACACTGAGTCTTTAATGAACCACTTTGACTCCAGAAAACAGCTAAATCCTCTGGGGGAGCTGTAGAGAGCATAGTGTATCCACAGTCTCCGCTGCCAGACCCTGTAGTTCAAACTGCAGCTTTTCTTCCTAACCGCTGTTTTATTTTGGAAATGTTGCTTGATCTCACTGCAACACAAGTTTCTCGTCTCTGAAATGGAGCTGGCAGATGGGAGCAGTTGTGAGGATTGGATGCACGGGTACATTGTAAAGTCCATACAAGAGCACTCATATGCCCAAATGTTCAGTGTTCTTGCTTAACTCTGTCCTTCCTTCCTTCCTTCCTTTCTTCCTTTCTTCTTTCCTTCCTTTCTTAGATTTATTTATTATGTATACAATGTTCTGAATGCATGTATACCTGCACGCCACAAGAGGGCAGCAAATTTCATTATAGACGGTTGTGAGCCACCGTGTGGTTGCTGGGAATTGAACTCAGGACCTTTGGAAGAGCAGCTATTACCTCTGAGCCATCTCTCCAGCCCCAACTTTGTTCTTTCTTATTTGATACAATTTAGAAGTAAAAGTTAGTGGTGGAGATTATTTAGGGGTGAATATACATTAGCTTCTTTTCACTATGAGGTGAAGGTTGAAGATAAGAGAGAGTGTGGGTACAGGAGAGAGAAGGGTTAGTCTAATTCCCTGGCAAGACTGATCTCTGGGACAGAGTCTCTGCATTCAGAATCTCACTTTGTGCCATCGACCAGGCAGGAACTCACCATGCTCCTGTGCTGTCATCTTGAGTAGCTGGGATTACAGACGTATATCACTACACGGGGCTCTGCATCATTCATGCTCTAAAGGGTTGTTTATGGCCAGGCTTCGTGGTGCAGTCCTATAATTCCACCTACTCAGGAAGCTGAGGCAGGTGGAACATGACTAGCCTTAAGAGGTGGCTCAACAGGTAAGATCACTTGCTACTCTTCCAGAGGACCTGAGTTTGGTCTGGCCTCTGCAGGTGCCTGCACATACACACACAGACACATAATTAAAATAAAATAAAGCTTGTGGGCTTAGGGCTGGAGAGGTGACTCAGAGGTTTAGAGCACTGGCTGCTCTTCCAGAGGTCCTGAGTTCAATTCCCAGCATACACATGGTGGTTCACAACCATCTATAGTGAGATCTGGTGCCCTCTTCTGGTGTGAGGTGTACATGCATACGTAATAAATAAATCTTAAACAACAAACTATGGTTTTAAAAAGCCTACCTGGTGGCTGGAGAGATGGCTCAGAGGTTAAGAGCACTGACTGTTCTTCCAAAGGTCCCGAGTTCAATTCCTAACAACCACATGGT
Source organism: Pachyuromys duprasi (assembly GCA_028658305.1). Classification (NCBI taxonomy): domain Eukaryota; kingdom Metazoa; phylum Chordata; class Mammalia; order Rodentia; family Muridae; genus Pachyuromys; species Pachyuromys duprasi. The sequence continues at coordinate 57,956,888 of CM053762.1, read as the reverse complement.
GGCTCATAACTATCTACATTGAGACCTGGCCTGCAGGCACACATGCAGGCAGGACACTGTATAAATAATAAATAAATAGATCTTTAAAAAAAAAAAAAAAAGCCTACCTGGAGCCAGGTATGGTGGCTCACGACTTTATTCCCAGCACTCGGGAGGTATAGGCAGGTGAATCTCTGTGAGTTTGAGGTCAGCCTGGTGTACAAAGTTCAGAGAAACCCTGTCTCAAACAACAAAAAGTAACAGCGACAATGACAAAAACCTATCTGGGCTATAGAGTGAGTTCAAGGTTAGCCTGGGCAACTCATTGAACTCTTGTCTCAAAATAAAGTAAAATAAAATGAAGGTTGGGGGACGGTGTAGCTCAATGGTACAGTGTCTGCCTGGCATGGAGGAGGCCCTTGGTCCCATCCCTAATACTGCTGAAGCAATGTAAAGCATACAAAATAGAGGGCAGTGTAGGGCTGCAGCCCCCAGCTGGTCTGAACATGAGCTCTTTGCACTGGTGATGCCAGGATGGGAAGGGCATCACAGCCCCCCTGGAACTTGCCCACTTGGCCTCACTCCAGAGTCTTCCCCTGTTGTTCTATCTTTGGATACTTACAGCTTATGCTCTGGGCAGAAGATTTGAAAAGGTAGGAAGATCTCTTGTCATAGAGCACCTCATCAGGAGAACAGATTGGGTTTCTCTGACCCTCAAACTGTGTCCCCAGCATGGAGGAACACTTGGTAATACCTCTTCTGTTTTCTCCTGGCCCTGACAGAGCCAGCTGCTCCGTGCACTGCAAGAGAGCTAAGCTTGACCTCACAGCTTAAGAAACTGCAGGAGACCATTAAGCAGAAAACCAAGATAGAAATTGGGGATGTTATCCGAGTCAGAGGCTTCGTGCGCATGTTCAGAGAAGAGCGAGAAGTCTGCGCCACCATGTATTGTAAGCATGGGGAGTTTCTGCCAGACCAGCTGCTATTCTGGGTGTGTGCTCTGCAGAAACTTGTTTAGCTCAAAGTCCGACTTGCAAAAGGTTCACAGAAGATTTAATTCTAGTGGGAGAAATTATGTTTAGCATGCTGTTTTTAGGAACACAGCATTTTAAAATTTTATTTTGAAGAGCATTAATTAGAAATTAATTGGGAAACAATGAGTTACTGAGTCTATATAGTTGGCAAGTTTATCTGGACAGCGTCGCCATTTCTGAAGTACTTTGAAATTCTAAATGTCAGTCCATTAAGGCAGGGTGTTCTAATTCTTCAAAAGAATGGAAATGTCTTGAACACCGTTAAGCCCATTAATTTTAGTGAAAGTAATAATTAGAAATAGTTCTGAATCACCCCCTTTACACTGTGCTGGCTAGTTTTCAGCTGAAAATCTCAAAAGCAGCCATGCTTTTATTCCAGCACCAAGGAGACAGAGGCAGACAGATCTCTGTGCATTCAAGGGCAGCTTGGTCTCCATAGTGAGTTACAGGCTAGCTAGGACTCATTGGGAGACTCTGTCTCAACAAATAAATACATAAATTTCAAGGGCTGGCTCTGTAGTTTGTCAGTGTAACATACAAATCATTGGTGACAGTCCTGTCCCCACCCTAGATGTGCCTGTCACACAGGGCATTGCCTTCTCTCAGTGGGCGGCTGGGAGCTGCCTGTGGCTCTAGACTCCTGATGTAGCGGTGATTTGGATGTGGGGAGACTCGCTCCCACTGACACTCTGTGTCACCTTTTTCCTGGGTTGTTAGATAAGGTGGACGATCCAGTATGGAGCATTCAGATCGCAAGGATGCGTGAGCTGCCTGCACTCTACAAGAAAGTCTATGACCAACCCTTCCGCACACCAACCCTACATGAAGAAGAGGCACTGAAGTAAGTGTCCGTGTCACTGCTGAGAACATGATGGCAGCAGGAAAGCCTAGCAGTGGAACCAGATGCTCGGGTCAGCCAGGGTACAAATTATCAACTTTCCAACTGACCAACGAGGGCTCCACCCTCTGTGCCTCAGTTTCCTCTCCTGCGAAATAAAGGTGACTATAGCATAGAGGGTCTAGGGTTGTTGTGAAGGAAACACAAGTATATTATAATTGGAGTTACTAAAGAATGGAGGGCACACAGGCAAATATTTGGATGATGGCTGAAACTTGTTCAAGTTAGATAAAAGTGATAAACTCACAGATCCAGGAAGCTTAGCAAATTATGATGTGAGAACCATGGAGAAAACTGCACGAAGGCAGATCCCAGTAAACACCATAAAACCACATGTCATCCTGCACCCTTACCCGGATCCTGCAACTACCCACCATAAAACAAGAACAGAAAAACAACTGGGATCAGTTGCTCCCTAGTGGCTTCAAGTGGGGAGGATGTCCTACTCGGGGTTACTATTGTTGTGATGAAACACCACGACCAAAAGCAACGTGGGGAGAAAAGGGTTTATTTGCCTTGAGCTTTTCACATCACAGGCCATCATCAAAGGAAGTCAGGACAGGGACTCAAGCGGGGCAGGGACCTGGAGTGGATGCAGAGGCCATGGAGGGTGCTGCCTACTGGCTTCCTCACCATGGCTTGCTCATTCTCCTTATAGAATGCAGGACCAGCAGCCTGGGGTGGGCCTTCCCATGTCAATCACTAATTAAGACAGTTTCCTACAGGCTTGCCTGCAGCCCAGTCTTACAGAGGCATTTTCCCTTTCCGTAGATGACTGTAGCTTGTGTCGAGGTGACATAAAACTAGCCAGCACAGGAGAGGTACTTTTCATTTTGTCTTTATAATTTTTATTTACTTTATTGGGTTGGTGGCAGAGGGGCTAGAGAGACAGCTCAGTGGGTAAGTGCATGTTCTGTAAACGTGAGGTCGTAAGTTCAGATCTCAGCCCTATATTAACGGCTGGCCAGGCTGGTTTGTAAACTGTAACCCTGGCACTGTGGGGGGTGGAAACAGGACGATCAGTAGGGCTTGCCGTCCATTTCTTTCTTTCTTTCTTTCTTTCTTTCTTTCTTTCTTTCTTTCTTTCTTTCTTTCTTTCTTTCTTTCTTTTTTTTTTGATTTTATTTTTTTTTATTATGTATATAGTGTTCAGCCTGCATGGGAGAAGAGGGCACCAGATCTCATTATAGATGGTTGTGAGTTACCATGTGGTTGCTGGGAATTGAACTCAGGACCCTTGGAAGAACAGCCAGTGTTCTTAACCTCTGAGCCCCATTTCTTTATCTCAATTCAATTAGAGATCTGCAGGGTACCTAGTGTCTTCAAGCTCTGGCCTCTATATGCACATACCACAGTAGAGAATGAGCCAGGACCAAACTCATGCTAGGCAAAATCTCTACCACTGAGCTATATCCTCACCCCTCTCTTTTAAACATGTAAAGTGTATTACTTATTTAATAAGTCGTATTTTCAAACAGTGCAGACAGTAGATGTGGATAACACAGAAAGCAGAAATTGTCTCTCAGCGCTACTACCCAGAGGTTACCAGTGTTCTTAGGTTGGCATGGTTTCCTTTAGATGTCTTTATTCTGTGCATACAGAAGCATGCATATCACTTAGATATTTAGTGGGATTTCTTATCTCCCCTCACAAAAATGCCTCTCCCCTCCATGCTGGTCTTGATCCATTTTTATAATCTATCATGAATGTCTATCAAGTCATACAGTTCCACCATAGGTACACGAGGGCCAAAGTATAAATTACTCTTTTTTTTAAGAAAACAAACACCCCCCCCCAAAAAAAAAGAAAAACAACTCAAAAACAACAGCAAACAAGCACTGGTATAAAATGACGCCTCCTAGCTTGCTTTCGGTTTATGCACACCAAAAGGAGCAAAGTTATTTTTTTTTCTGTAGGGCATTTTAAAACTTTATTCCCTGCAGCAATAAAGACACTTTGGATCTCGACGGCCTCACGTTGTTGTTGAGTGAGAAAGTCAAAGAATTCCTCCAGGAGAACAAAATGCAAACCTTCTACCAGCAGGAGTTGGAAATGGTGGAGTCCTTGCAGTCCGTGGCCAGGCAGCCTGTGGTTCATGGGGCCTGCTCAGACCAGGTAAGCGCTGCGGGTTCTCTGCCTGCCACTGAGGGTGAAGGGCATGAGTGACTGGTGGAAAGAGTCACCGGGTGGACTCCACAAGGGCTGGTTACGGTTCTAGCATGTGCCATTTCTATTCTGGAAAGGTCACTGACCACTAAGAACTTGAAATGCGGCTGGGCCTGCCCTTTTCTGCTCCTTACTTGCTCACACTGCACTTAATGTTTGAGGAGAAAATAATAATAGGCTAAGATTGCAGCATCTGGCTGCCAGTACTCACTGAGATGTACGTTTAAGCTCAGAGCAAATGGGAGTAAGGAGGTAAGAGAAGATAATTATACTCCACCTGAGGTGATACCCGAACCAGGGTGTTTAATGACTTGCTCTTTTTTGCTTGGAAAAGGTTAATCTGTCTTGTTGTGGGATACAAACAAAGGCCAAGTTGCATTCAGTCAGTTTTATAACCAAAAAGTGCAAAGAAAGTCAAAGAGCTTTCCTGTTCCCCTTGGTAAAAGCCAGTCTTGCACTCCTAATGTCCCAGCCAACTGCTTTTGTTGCCTCTGTTTCTATTGTTTGTGTGAAGTCAAGATTTACTAGAAATTTTGGATCTAGGCTGTCCCTTGTCTTACTGTGCTAGGGTTTTTTGCTGTCTTGTGTGACTCTTGTATTTACTTATAAATGAATCATTCTAGCTTACAGACCATCCTCTGGCCAACTCATCTTCTCTGACTGTGGCTTGCCCTCACTGTCACAGATTTGTAATGTCGCTCCCCCTTCACTGTTCTGACTGCATCATGGCCCTGTCTGTGGTGTCACAGTCCTCACTCTCTCTATCCTCGGTCAGTTCCATCAGTGTCTGTGATGTCACTACCACATGTCCGTTGCAGTCCACCCAACTATGTCCTGGTCTGTGATGTAACTTACTGTTTTCCCATCTGTTGTACGTTAAAGTCCTGTTCGAGTAGAGGCCCTGTCTGTCTAGTTCTTTGCTCTCTACATAGGACCTCAAACAGGACTGGATAAAGCAGACTCCAGTTACTTGTTCCTGAGAGGAATGCTGTTTGGGTTTTTTTTTATTTTACTCAGAAAGTGACAAATGTGCTTTCTTCCCACCATCTTCCACCCTGTCTCTGAGCCCAGGGCTAGTCTCCTGAGCATGCACTTGGCTGTATCCTGAGCTTATATTGACAGTGGTGGTTGTGTCCCTTCTTGTCACCCCTTTGGAAATACACTGTGGTATTTAGGAGACCTAGGTTTTCAGCAAGCAGTGCATCTTTCTGTTTTTTACTAGTAGTACACAGAAAATCTGCTACCATCTAAAGCTTTCATTTTCCATACCCAAGGGTAAGTTCCTGCACATAATCAGTCTCTATTCTGCCACTGTCCTGACATTTTCCAGTCTTTTCCATCACCAGCCTGGCTGCTCTGAGTGTCCTAACTTACTCTGCTGCTGGTGGAACAGGTTCCCTCTCACATCCCAGCCTCTCTTGACCCTTGCTTCTTGGATTTGTTCATACACCTAATTACTGCTTCCTGGCAACAGGCTATGTGCCCAGTGACCCAGGATATCATACAGACAGGTGAGGGATAGCATTTCAGAAAACACTCAGGTGGAGAAGGTCACAGCTGAGAGCTTTGTTCTTTGCCAAGGTTGCCTCTAAACAGCCTCGGCCTCCAGCTGCCCGCTTCCCATTGGCCTTCTTTCCATTGCATCATTTAGAAGAAGCTCAGAGGCAAACTGACCTCCTAGGGCTTCTGATGCCATAGTCTATTTGCAGTAAGCTCTCTCTTCCCTTGTCTCCTCGCCCCTTTTGCTTTTAAAATATATTTTTGTTAATATATTTTTGTTTGTTTGTTCAAGACAGGGTTCTCTCTGCGTAGCCCTGGCTGTCCTGGAACTTACTCTCTAGACCAGGCTGGCCTCAGACTCAGAGATCTGCCTCCCAAGTGCTGGATTAATGGCATGCACCCGCATGCCACCACGAGGTGCAGAGGCCTATGGGCAACTTGTTATTTGGGGCTGAGGGTTAACCCAGACTGTTAGTGCTGGCAGCAGTGCCTTTCCAGCTGACTGTCTCACAAGGTCCTCCTTTTTCTTTTGAGACATGGTCTTGCTCTATAGTCCAGGCTGTCCTAGAACTTGCTATATAACCCAGGCCAGCCTCAAATTCAGTTTTTCTGCTCCAGCCTCTTATGTCCTAGGACTTCATGTGTATGCTCTCATGCCTGGCTCCAAGGAAACACTAAGTAGTGAAGCCCACCTTCATGTAGAGCCATAATGGCTACTACTAAGTAGAGAGACTCAGGACCTCCCCCGCCCCACCCCCCGTCATTGGGTTCTATGGGGAAGTTTTGGCATAGTATCTAGTGCTGCATATTTAAAAAGAAATGGATATGGTGCTATACTTTTTTTTCTTTGAAAATGATTTCTTCCATCAATTATGAATCAGTGGGTCAAATTGCACTGCTTGGGAGGTCAGTGTCACTCAATTGAATCCCACTTAATAGCACCCTGGGAGACTGTAGATGCTCTCGGGCGATGCAGAAACCCGAGAGCCATGGGCACCTCTGTTATCACTCTCAAAAGCTCACTTCCCTTTCTTCCCCTTTCTTTCTTCTTAGCAAATCCAAAAACATGATAAGCAGATCTTGCAAAACCATTGTTTCTCTGACAGCTGGATGAATGCTGAATTTGTTTGGGAATTCAGACTATATATTTTTCAGGAAGCCACCCAGTTCCTGGCCTGAGCCCTAAGTGGCTGCTTCAGTCTATGAGCAATTTTGGTTTCCTGAATCGTGCGTGTCTGTCATTGTTCTTTTGAAAATGACAAGCAAAACACACATCTCAGTCCCGGAAGCTGTTAGCTTTTCAGAAGAGACCCCTGGAGATCTTGTTCTCAAGACTGTGGCCTTTAAACAGGCTCGGAAGCGCATCCTGAGGTCACATGAGCAAACGTCAGTATGGGAAAGGATGCTTCCTACATTGTTAGGAGTTACTGGGAGCCACCAGTCACAGCTGCAGTGCAACTGCTTTTGCTCCTGAGGCCTGCATTCCTCTTCCTGCTGGCCCAGCCTTCCAGAGGAGGGAGCTGATGCACATGGGAAAGTTTGTGGCAGCAAAGCTGTGAACAGACAAAGCTGAAGCTCAGACCAGTTACCAAGTGTGACCCTCCAGAGCAGTATTTAGGCTATGTCTAAATTCTGGCCTGCTCAGTTGACACATGCCTAGATAGTGTTGACTCAGCACAAGAAAAGCCTGTTGGGTGAATTCATAAACCAGTCAGTCTGGGGCGTTAGTCTCAGGTGATGGAAGATGAAACTTACTGCTTTTTCTCCCCTGTACAGGTGGAGTTAAAGAACACCACCACTTCCGGTGTTATGCACAGTGTGTTTAAGAAAGCTATACAACTGCTGCGGGAAAAGGGACTCGTGTTCCAGAGAGATGGTGGCTCTGATAAGCTCTACTACGTAAGAGGCCTGCAGCTTAGTTCCCCTTCACAGCTGCCATTACAAATACAGCTATGCTTAGGGATACCTACTTGTCTCTAAAATAACTATCAGAAGGCGCGTAGAGACAGACGTGAAAGCTGCTTCTTACCTTTCACAGCCTAACACTTTCTATCCCACAGTCTAACTCTTTCTCTGTGTGTGAAACTGTCTTCCTCTGTAAGCCCACAATGACCCTGAACTCATAATCTCCTGCCTCCACCGCTCCAATGCTGCGATTGTAGGCGAGTGCCACAACACCCAACCCACGCTGCCTCTTGAAACCTAATATCCTTCTAAGTATTCATCTGTGCGTTGACAGGTGTATAATGCACAAACATGTTCCTATGGCTCTTTTGTTTTATTGAGGGGGGGCAGTCTTTCTCAGAAATCCTCATCCTGAGGACGGCTGGCCAGATGGTGATGGACTGGGAATTCCTGCACACTGTAGAGCTTACTGACATCCCAGCATCCCTGGCCTCACTCACTAACTGCCAGGAGAGCTCCCATGTTGTGACCATCAAAAGTGCCTCCGGGCATTACCAAATGTCCCACCACTGTAGACAGGGCTCCGCACTTCTTTGGGTACCATGGTCCATCCCCATCGCCTTTGTGCCTCAGCACCTGTGGATCTGCCTCACTCTTTCTGGCCATGAGTATTTACCAGAACTTTCTAGTCATTCCCTTGTGACAGACACTGTAGTGTTGTGTAACTTCTGCTGTCAAAAAGTGTTGCCCGGCCCTGTCTCCACAGCTATCTTTGTGAGTTCATGTCAGTATTTTCAAGAAGGACTCAAAAAGGAGAGTTTCAGGAGCCAAGGACGCTTAAAGTGCCACTGTAGCCTTGCCGGCAGCCTCCCCTCAGCGTACTGGCATGGCTGGTTGTTTGCCTCATTCTTTTCAAGTTCAATGTTTGTCTCTAGCTGCATACCTTTGATAGTGGAGGCAATAAGCTAAGAATGGGTTTCCTGGAGCCACCTGTGTCCACAGCAGAGATGTGGCCTTAAGAGTAAAGTCAGTCAGCCCAGTGCAGTGGCGCCCACCTGTGATCAGAGAGGCAGAGGCGGGCAGATCTCTGAGCATGAGGTCAGCCTGGCCTACAGAGCAAGTCCAGGACAGCCAAGGCTACACAGAGAAACCCTGTCTCAAAAGTAGGGTGACTCTGCTGGAGACAGGCTGGTGGGCCCTATTGCTTTCAGACTCACTAGAGGTTTAGTTAGCAGGGCATTTCCTCTTTGGAGAGTTTATTATTATTAATATTAATATTATTATTATTTTATTTTTATTTTTAAGTAGGAGGGGTCTTCCATGGTGTTGAGCAACTTGTGGGAGAAGTAATCTGCTATAACATGAGTGCTGTGCTGTCCACTCATCCAGGGATGTGAGGCTGAGTAGGACATGGTAGCCATTGTCATGCCAAACAGGGAAGCTCAGGAAGAGTCCTCGTGGAGACTTCTGCCTCCTTTGACTCTAGGTTGGCTTCTGTGAGGGTCTGTAGAGAGCAAGCCTCCACGGAAGCAGCAAGGGCCACTGCAGCTGCCAAGAGTGAGGTGTGGCAGGGCTAGGCACTTCCTCCTGTGAATCACCATGAGCTGGAAGGAGTAGTCAAACAAGAATAGATCCCATGTCCCCTTCTGGGACTGACTGTTCCCTTCCAGTCATGCCTGACTTGTGGGTTACCTTCCTCCTGAAGCCCCGCTGGGGACGCAGTTATCACATTGCCCACACCTCTGTTTGCTCCCGTGTTTAACCTTCACACTAACCTTGTGGGTAGGAGGTCATCTGGGCACTGCTCTGTAGGTCAGGTTTCACGGGCATTCTTGGACTGTCTCTACCGCCCAGGTCAGTTGTGTTGACATGCCTAGGTTCTTCCTCCTTCCTTCTTCCTCTCTTTTATACCTTCCTTCCGTCTACCACTCCTTTCTTCTTTCCTTATCTTCCCCTCTTTTCCTCCCCCTCCTTTCCTTTGTCTTATCCCCCTGTCCTTTCTCCCCCCTCCTTTCTTCCTCTTTCCTTTCTTCTCTTTCCTCTTCCCTCTCTCTTTTGTTACGGATTTACTGCTGGGCCTGAGGGTGGAGACCTGCCGCTAGTTGAGAAGGAAGCACCGTATCCGCCTACAGGGAGCGGTTCAGTAGATAAGCTAGCTTCTCCATCTTACTAGCTTCCCCTGCTCTTTTCTTCTTTAAGTCTTTCTTGTGCTTAGAAGAAGAGGACCTAAAGAAGTATAGGCTAGGGACGGGACAAGAGGAAGGAGTGGTGGGAAGAAGGGTGGAGGCTGTGGGCCTGTGGGCTCCTTCAGACCTACCGGAGGGCCTTAGTGGTTGGGCTCCAAGTGCAGAAAAAGAAAATTGCTTTTTCAAGGCACAGAATTCCAGTTTTACCTTCCTTTCTGGCCCCAACAAATCAGCTTTTCAGAGTGAGCAGATACTTAGGGATAGAGCTTAGCTGCAGCAAGCCACCAAACATCAAAATCACATCGCTGGGGGAGGGCGCGAGGTTGTTACAGAATCTGCAGAAGCGCCTGGAATGCTGGTTTTGAATTCTGAGTGACACACTGCTGTGTTCCCAAACTACTCTTTTCTAGGTAACCAGCAAAGACAAAGAACTGCACCAAAAAATCTACCAGATCATTAAGGAAGAATGTCAGAAACCAAATCGTAAGTGGGGTAAGGTGCGGGTTATGGTGAGCTGCTGCATCCAGAGTCCCCTCCCCAGAACCAGACAGAATCGGGATAACTCGGGAAGGATAGTCAGGGCTTCTGTCTTCCCTCAGCCTCAGTTTCTTCTCCTGTAACACACATTACTTGGACTTCAGCTGGACTTAGGAGTCAGCATTGGAGTTCTTTTAAACACTTGTGGGGGTTCTGATCCTGTAGGGACAAGCTGGAGGCTAAAAGTTGAGCCCCCGGGTATTTCTGACACACTGAAGTGAGCTCCCACACTCATCTTTGAGGTGCGCTCCTGGACCCCAGCTTTTTAGTTGCATGTTTGTTGTCCGTGCTTACCACTGTCTTTGAACATGGACTTGACATTCCCCCTCATTTCAGCCATCAAGGCCTTATAGTGTTAGGCAGATGGTTCTAGAGATTACATCTCTGTGAATAATGGAATCCGGTCATCTTGGAAACTGATGCATAAATGAAATGGCTTAGAAAATAGCCTGGTTTTGTGGAGTTAGGTTGGCCCCTAGTGGCTGGACACTCAAACTGCAGCTAGTCTGTCAAGGCGCATATCATTTCACACGAATTACAAAAACAGGAGTCTTATGTTGTGTCTGTATGAACTTGTCAGTCTTCAAGATGACTTTTCAGAGCCTGTGTCTTGCAAACATATGCCAACAACATAATCAACATAATCAACAACTTAGATCAACATAATCCTGGAACGGAAAGGGCTGTCACTAGCCGCAGGTCCCCCCATCTGTTTTCTTTCCCTCTGGAGAAGTCATTGACTCCTTTTAGATCCAGACAGTCAGGTAGAGTGGGACCAGGTTATCTGTCCTGTTGTGACCCAGTGAGATCAGAACCTAGTATGGTGTGACAACCAGTATCTGTCATATTAGTGACTGAATGCTGTTTTGCTTATTCAAAACAGTAACCATAGGCAGGCATGGTGATATGGACACCATGGTGATGTGGAATCTTAGCCCTGAGAAGGCTGAGGAAAGAAGACCAAGTGCTTGAGGTCAGCCAGGGATAACATAGTGAGATGCATTCTCTTTCTCTCTCTCCCCCACCCCTCCCTTTCCCCTTTTCCCTCTTTCTCCTTCCCCATTGTGTGTGTGTGTGTGTGTGTGTGTTATATACGGTGTATGTGCATGGAAGCCAAAGAAGACTTCAGGTGTCCTGCTCCACCCCTTTCTGTCCTAGTCTCTTAAGACAGATTTCTCACTGAGCCTGGAGGTAGGCTGGCAGCCACCGTACTCCAGCTCCTCTCCTGTCCCCCCTCCACCTCCCCATATGCACACATGCTGGCGTTACAGGCTCACATGCAGCCATGGGGATTGGAGGTTTGAAAACTCAGGTCCTTGTGCTTCCCAAACAAGCCATCTCTCCAGCCCACAGGACTCTCAGAAAGCAAAACCACATAGGCATCCTTTAGTCAAGAGGAAGCCTATCTGTCCACTGCCTAGGGGGAGTGCTTTGTGAGAGGGGAGGAAGTGTTGGGATCCCAAAATACCATTCCTCCGCTTGCAATCCCAGGCTCCTCCGCTCAGCCATGTTCTTGATTGATATACAATGGGACTGAGGAGCATCCAGCCTGTCACCTATAAAGTAAATGAAAGGGATCCACATTTCCTTTCTGGGAAGGACCTAGTGACCAGAGGCACAGTAAGAATCACAAGTTTTCCTGAAAGATGGCTCAGTGGGTAGAAGTATTCGATGTGGAAGCCTGATGATCAGAGTTTAGATCCCTGGGACCCACAGAAAAGTTAGGTTCAGTGCCTCACATCTGTGTTCTCAGCACCGCTATAACAAAATGGGAGGCAGAGTTGGAAGACGGTCCAGGAAGCTTATGGGCCAGCTAGCCTGGAACAAACAGTGTGCAGCAGAAACCAACAAGGTAGATGGCAAGAACCAACTCCCAGATTCATTCACATGCCATGGCATGTGCATACCTACAGACACACACCAATAAAACTGGGACAGGTTTTATATATACTCACTAGTGAGCTCCTGCCTGGGCTAGTGGGCTGTCAGGGTGGATAGGCTCTTCCACTTGGTCTATGAGGAGTGAGGGGCCCCTGAAGGTGGTCACGGCAGTCAGGGAAATGAACTTCGAACAGGTGAGAATGAAAACTTGATAAAGATTGACATTGTTGGGGCAGGAGAGATGGCTCAGAGGTTAGGAGCACTGGCTGTTCTTCCAAAGATCCTGAGTTCAATTCCCAGCAACCACATGCTGGCTTATAACCATCTATAATGAGATCTGGTGCCCTCTTCTGGCATGTAGGCACACATGCAGGCAGAATATTGTATGGATAGATAGATAGATAATCTTTAAAAAAGAAAAAAAAGGGATTGACATTGTAACCTGGAATGTGGAGTCTGGTGCCGGCAGTTTATTTGCCAGCATATTTAAGCACAGTATAATTTGAGAAAAAAGCTTCCTGGTGTCATACAGTCCCCACTGCACAAGGAAGGAAGCATATACATTGAAACTCAACTCAGAGTACATGTTATTTCTTCCAAGAAGATGGGTTCTGGAAATAGGCCACCTGTATTAGCCTAAGGGCCTAGGGAAGAACCTGGCCTGGTCTCATCATACAGATATTGTAGAGGGCATTTGGGCTATTAGCTATCTCTGGTCCTGGTTATGAGAGCTTGGGGGAGCTCCTGGCTATACAGATATTATAAGGGTCATTTGGACTATGATGTCTCTCTAGTCCTGGTTGTGGGAGCTTGGGGGAGCACCTGGCTATACAGATAGTGTAAGGGCCATTTAGACTGTCAGGTATCTCTGGTCCTGACTGTGGGAACTTGGGGGAGCCTCTGGCTGTACAAGTAATGCAAGGGTCATTTAGATTGCTAGCCACCTCCAGTCCTGTTTAGAGGAGTTTGATATGGCCTGGCCCAACAAATATTGCAGATCACCAGGCTGTTCTGAATGGAAAACAAGTTTTACATATTTCCCACTGCAAAGACAACCCTGCATGCTTATTAACATTCCTGGTTTTCCTAGTGATCTGTGGGAGTGAGGGCTATGCTCCCAATACATGCAGGCCTCTTAAGAGCCACAGGCCAATCACCTAGCTCAAATAACTCCCGACAAAGTGCTGGAGCAGGATCTCACAGGAGCTCTCAGCACTGGCTGTGACTGCTTGTCATTCTGTTGTCATAACTTACGGCAGTAAAGAGGGTTGTTCCTGAATAATAGGGTGTGCAGATCCTAAAAAGTCAAAACTGCAGAGGAAGTCAAACGCCCTCTTCACACCAGGCCAACATCCGTCTGGAAATGCTCTGTGCACTTGCAAATTCATAGTCCATCTTTTCTAGAAACTCAAGGTTAGCTTGTCCTGGCATTGTCTCTACCTTACATTTTCCACCCAGCATTGACTTCTAGAGGTTGTTGGCAAGTGCACTGTGCATGGAAAATGGCCTCAAACTTAAGTAACTAGATGGTAGTTAGCCATTTATTTTTGTCATTCTTTTTTCTGTAATGTTTTTAAGTTTTTTTAATTTTTATTTTATGTACATTGGTGTTTTGACTGTGTTCTTGTCTCTGTAAGAGTGTCGGATCCCCTGGGACAGACAGTTACAGACAGTTGTAAGCTGCCATGTGGGTGTTGGGAATTGAACCCAGGTCTTCTGGAAGAGCAGCCAGTGCTCCTAACCGCTGAGCCATCTGTCCAGCCCCTGTTTTGTCATCCTTCCTGGGCCTCTAGTTAATCTCTTAGCTGTCATGTAGCATCAGTGATGGCTGGTATTGAGAATGCTGGAGCCGTTTCCGAGTATCTGAACAAAGACCGTGCCCGCACTGAGCCTGTGTCAGCTCCTGGAAGGAGGAAGAGGGATTTGTCTGAAGGCTGTGCAGCATGTGGCATCAGAAAGAGCCTGGCTGCAGGGCAGGAGACAGTACTGTCTAACTGAAGGGTCACTGTGACAAGTAGGTGAATTGGTGTTCAGAGAACTGTTGAAAGGATTGTAATTTAGGCCAGGAAGGAATGAGAAAAGTGAGTTTCCCTTTCCCTGCTGGGACAGTGACTATAGCCCTTACCTCCAGCCTGGGGTCCTGGGAGCTCATTCTAGCTCTGCCTCTCAGCTGAGTATTGAAACGAGAAATATCAATTTCAGGTGAAATCTTTGTGTGGATTTTCCTCCGTTACAGGTGGCTTAGTGTTAAACAGCCTGGATTTCAGCTTTAAGTATGGTAGAAAAATGGTAAATTATCCCCAAAAGAGTTCTATATTGAAAATGTCTTTTGACTCTGAAAATGTTCTCCTGAGTTGAAAAGTTAAGCACAAAGCACATACATACATGTCTCCCCTAGGTTCGCTGGAGGACTTCAGCTCCTCAGTACAGGGATACCATGTCATTTTACCTGTGTAAGTGTGGTTTGTTGTATGATGACAGCGCTCCAAGAGCAATGAGGAGGCCCAGCCACTAGAGGTCACCACCCAATCTTTGTTAGTCCAGGACCTTAGGCCATGAGAGAATCACAAGTTGTCCCTGTCCCACAACCAACAGACTGTAAGAGAACGGATTCTTGTGTGGGCTGTGACTTACTTAATGCTGCAAAAGTACATGAGGGTCAAATTGCTTCTCTGAGTGCGTTCCGGGGACCTAAAGCACTCTGTTACCATGTAAATGCAGGTCAATTGGTTGGTACCAGGGCTTGCTTTTAATGATGAGGCTCCACTTTGACTCAGGCTAATGCTTACGTCAGAAGATGTCCATATGAGGTAAAGTGACAAAACATAATGCAAGGCATTCTCATTTTTCTGTTCTAGTCTTTTTTTTTTCCCAGTAGGAGAAAAAATGCTAACCCATGAAAATAGAGTTAATGATCCCCTAACAGCCATAGGCCTCAGGAGGAAACCTGAGGAAGGGGAGTAGCCAGTGGTCTTCATTTGAGGTCAGAAGGTAAAAGATTATTAAAGTACAACCATGACAGGTATGAGCCAGTGGCAGCCAGGAGAGGGAACATGGGACGGACTAAAGGGTGGAGAAAAGGCCCCATCAAGTCAGGGCCTCTGAGAGACCAGCTCTGCTGAGAGTCCCCACAGACTCCTGAAACCAAGGTTCAGTTCTGTGTACCAGAGAAAAGGGTCTGTCAGGACCACACAGCCACCGGGTCAGGGGTATGGAGACCTTGAATATTGCAGAGCAGAGTGTTGAGAAGTAGGCTGTGTCATGGAGGGCATGCATGTGGAGCCTGGGCTTGGTTGTGGCGGTGTGGTCGTGTGAAGTGGTGTGCTTCAGACCTGGTGTGAAAAGAATCGTCCTGAATCTTGTCATGATGCCGTGCTGCCTCGGGAGACCTGGGGACACAGGAGGCCTGACCATCGTGCTTAGCATCTGCCCTTACCCGTAGATGTAGAGAAGGGCTGCCACGTGATGCATATCCTGAGCTGCATGCGCCTGAACCTCCGCTGGGACCTGAACAGGGCTGTGCTGCAGCAGGCACTGGAGCTCCTGGAGGACCAGAGTGACATCGTGAGCACTGGAGAGCACTACTACACGGCCTTCTAAGCAGAGCTGCGGAGCAGACACGGGCGGCTTCTTCCCAGGCTCTGCTCGCAGGTGCTGCACAGACTTCTGTGTATATAATCTCAATAAATTTTGTCACAGGGAAAATGGGACCTGACTTCCTACTACTTGCTATGCCCCTGAGTCAGATGTCAGCCATGACACACAAACCCTCCTTGTCAACTCCCTGGCTGGACTTAGTGCACTCAGAACAGAATGGGAGGAAGCAGTGTTGCTGGCTTGATCACCATTCTGAATCCAGGGGCCCTGTCTTGATAGTGGGACATCCCAGGCTTGGTAGAGGAACATAAAGGCGACTACACATCTGGAACTGAAGAGGCGATGGCCAGACCTCACTGACAGAAAACTTCCCACACTCCAGGCTACCACATGCATCCCCACCTGGCTGCCCTAGTTTGTTAAAAGCTCATATAGGGCCGTAGTCTCCCAGAGTGATTGACTGCCTCTCTTCCCGAGGCTCCAGCACCAGCAGTGACGGCTGCTGAGGCTTGCAGATCCACCTTGGAGAATAAAGGATCTGAAGTATGGCTTAACATTTTAACTTATTTCCTTATGACTTGAAAGCTGTCTCAACATTTTCCTGACTTGTTTCCTTATGACTTAAAAGCTGTCTCAGAACATTTTCCTGCACTCAGAGAGGTGCCCAGCTAACTGTGTGGTCCCTTGGTGCCCCTGAAGATGGCAGAGGCTGTCAGCTAGCTGTCTAGCTGATGGTGTTGTTTTCAAGGTTGCCGCTGAGTGTGCAGGGCGTGCCAACACCGTCCAGACAAAGGCTTGGTGTGTGCCCAGACAGGTGACGGAGTGGTACTTCTGCTCAGAATGACAAGGTAAAGAAAACATCTGAGTTATGTAGCAGGCTTGTTCCAACAGCAAATGGCAGATCCAGCCAGCAGAAATAAAGTATGGAGAAAGATTTGGAGTTAATTACAGTCATTTTGCAGAGAGCACATCTGCCTTGGTCTGCTGCGCTAGCTTTTGGCCGAACAGTCTGGAGGGCCCAGCTGGGAGCCCTTTGGGCCCAGGAGCTGTTCCATCCTGGGTGGATGAGTGCTTTCACATTCACAAACCAGGGTTCAAGCTGGCAGGTCACTTCCTGTCCTGGTCTCCGGACCCAGACCTCTGGTGACTCCTCATTAGCAGGGATGACACAGCCACCTGGTCTTCCCTGTGCTGAGTGAATACATTCTAATTACTGGAGCTTCTGGGGAGGGAGCCTAGAACCAGGCCATAAAATGGGCGTACGCTGGATAGAGTGACCCTCTGAGGATTCCTCTCCAGGGAATAAAAAGTCCCACAGAAGTGTGAAAGCATAAATGCACAGGATGTCCATCTCTACATAATTTATGATTTATATTTGGAGAAGTTAAGTATGAGCCATACACACGGTGATGCTGCCTAGCCACTAAAATGATGAAACAGATGGCCAGCTACTGCTGCCTTGGGACAGTGCTCCCAGGGGGTGTAGTGAGAGGGAAATCAAGTCCCAGGGCTGATCGTGTGGTTTAATGCCATTGATAGAAAACTCCCTGCCTGTCTTCCCACAGTCAGCAAATGTGTGTAGCACAGGTCTATACAGACACGACTCATCATTTCCCCTTCCTGGGCTGCATTTGCCTTCTAGGACACCAGACTCCCTGGCTGCACCTTCTTTACTTAGTCTTCTGTCTCCCTGGGAGCTCAAGACTCAGTCTCAGCCCATATCTCATTTCTAGCTGTCTTGTTCTCCAGGGACCTTAATCTCATGGGTCATGTCCTGTGCTTGCTGCCAGACTTCCCAGTTGCCATCTTCACACCCCTGTATCTAACCTCATACTGGCATCTGCTTAGGTGTCTTAGAGATAGCACCAGCTCAATCTGTGCAGAGCCAGTGTCTGGATCACCGCAGGCCCTGCCTTGCATCCTCCATGCAGAAGATGCCAGCTCCGTTTCTAGACACTCAGGTCAAGTCTGTCAATGTTTTTCTCACAGCCCACACGCAAACTACAGCTACAGGTTGTCTTGACAAAAGTAGCCTCCAAAAGTGTTTTCCGCTCCCCTGTCGCCACCTCCCTAGAGCACTTCTGTCACCTCCTCTCTTGCTCTTTGTCAGCCCTCACACAGCAGCCATGGGGGTCCTGCATTGTTCCCGCTCTCTGTGGCTTTGAGTCCTCTTCAGGTCAGAGCCTGGGGCATCCCAACGGACAGGGCTCTGCTACACCTCACCTCACAGCACTGCGCTCAGCCTTGCCTGGTGACAGGCCTCTGCTCTTCTTCAGGTCTCTGTAACTCACCTTCTCGGTGAGGCCTACCCCGACCCTCTTAGCTGATTGTAACCAATTTCGGCTCCCCAGCTTTGTTCTGCCCACAGTGCTAGTTACTGCCTAACACACTCCAGATGTTTGCCTGCTTGCCCTGTTTATCGTCTGTCCCCCAGAGTGCCCTGGGAGGCTAGAATCCACTCTGTTTCCTGTGTCCCTAGTACCCAGGGCACGGCCTGGCGCATCTTACAAACATCCCACTTTTGTTTGTGGCTGGCTGTTCTCCAGCTCCTCATGCCTGCCCTTCCTGAGCACTCCCCCAGTGTTCAGAAATCTCTTCAGGCTGAGGCCACTCAGAATTAACATCCCTCCAGCCATATTCAGCCAGGACACCTGGGGTCATAACAGCCTTCTTGATATCTGCCAGCTTCCCTTTCCTGCCTCCTCCACCTCTACCCCTGTTCTCTGCATCTACCAAGAAAAAGTTCTTGCTTTATTCACGTCTTTGCCTCAGGGTCAGTTTCTGGGCAAAATCACATTAATATAACACTCTCTGATTCATTTGAGAGGTGTTGCATGGATAGCTGTACATACAAAACATTATTAGAAATGCTCACCAGAGGCTAACGTCTGTACCCTTTGGAAGGTGAGATGCCAAATGCTTTCAAATTAATGTCTTCACAAATCCTAGCTCTTAAAAAAAAAAGTAATAAATGTGACTGAGAGATGGCTTGGCAGGTAAAGGGACACACTGGTGAACTGAGCTCAATCCCTGGAAGAAGAGATCTACTCTACAAGGTTGTCCTTTGACCTCTACTTATGCACGGTAGCATGGACACCTCCACATGTAGGCACGCACACACATGCAATAATAATAGAATTAGCATAAGAGCTGGAGGCCGGGCAGTGGCGGCACACACATTTGAACCCAGCACTCGGGAGGCGGCGGCAGGCAGCTATCGGAGTTCCAGGCCAGCCTGGTCTACAGAGCAAGTTCCAGGCCAGCCAGGGGACTGCAAAGAAGATGGAGCACTGGAGAGATGGCTCAGTGGGATGGAGCAGGTGCTGGTCTCCCTGGGTTCCATTTCCATCAACTATGTGAGGTGGCTCACAACCACCTGTCACTCCAGCTTCAAGGGATCTAACACCCCTATCCTCCACACCGGCACTTGTACACATGCACACACACACTCATAATTAAACATAATGTTATTTCCCATCCCCATCCACTGCAGAGCTAAGGAAAGGTCTTGGAAAGCCCTTGGCGGGGGAGGGGGTCTAAATGCAGTTGAGCTATAGCTTATGTATACAAAGACCAACCAGAGGGCCCCTTGAAAAGGAGAGGCTCGGAGTAAGGTCCTCCAGCTCTTGGTATATGCTCGTTTGGAGAAGTGTGGGCCCACACATAGCTTACAGAAGCAAGAAGACAAATGGTGCTACTGTCTGGTCCTGGGTTTGCCTGAAGAGCCATGATTATCCCCATCTGGTAGCTGCCAGTGCTCCTCATTCCTCTAAGACACTTCTTTGTAATTATTTTCCTCTCTGATGGTGTGCCAGGGCACTGGCTAAAAAAGCCAAGTGGGATAAAGTCCATTCAACTGCGAGGGACTCAAGACTCAGTGCCAATGATTGAAACCAAGCAAACTTCTAATTTTCCATTGGCAAAAGCATCTACACTTTCTTATTAATGTGGTTTCTCTTCCACATTAAGTGGCCTCTACGAGACTACCCAAAAACATCTCTTTGTACCCCTGCTAAGTTTATACGAAGCCCATGGGAAAGTGAGACTATGAAGTGAGTGTCTCCACAGAAACACCAGCAGCAGACACTGGGAAGAGGGTGTGCACGGCCATCCTGAAGGGCTGGTGTCCCAGGCCAGAGAGCTCTGTCTTCCATACCTGCTGTTCTCCCAGCAGAAGGCTGGATGTGGGCCTGTACTCAGCGTAGTGCTGACTTTTGATTCAGCCTATTTCTGTTGAAATTTGGCAACCTGTCTACTGCCTGCTAACCTCTGCTGTGTTTATGAAGACAAACAGGCAAATCCCAGGATACCTCCAGGGTCTATATATACAAGAATTTCAAACCAAACCCCCAAAGTTCTGTTATGGCAAAGTAACATGCTACATTTTCAGCTGAGATCAGAAAAAGGAAGCTTGAAGACCATTTGATGGTAAGGGTTCAGGATTGGTTTTTACACTTGTGTGTGTGTGTGTGTGCCTGGACACACGTGTATCAGAGGACAACTTAGGTGAGTTAGTTCTTTCCTTCCACCATGTGGGTCCCAGGGATTGAACTCAGGACATCAGGCCTGATGGCAGGACCCTTTCCCTACTGAGCCATCTCATGGTCCAGCTCTTTGACTTGTTTTTGTTGCATTGGGAAAGGTAGATTTCATTAGGTCAGATTTGTTGAAAGGTCCATAAGAATGAGTGAAAGCCCCGAGGTCGAAGCCATGCTGTTTCATTACTGTAGGTCGACAAAACAATCCTCGTCAGCTCTGAAGGACCATGAGAGAACAAGATTCTGCTCTTACAGAACCAACCTGCTCTAATGAATGAGTGTCTTACTTTGTGCTATCCATTCTTTGATATCACTTAAGGATTTGTTACTTACCATCTAAGATTAAGGGATTTAAAGTTACTTGAACCCAGGGCTGGAGAGATGGCTCATCAGTTAAGAGTGCTTGCCGTGTTAGCAGAAGAATCAGAAAGAACATGGGAGGAAAGGGCTTATTTGGCTTATATTTCCATATCACAGTCATTTTGAAGAAAGTCAGGACAGGAACTCAAAGCAGAGCAGGAACCTGGAGATGGAAGTGATGCAGAGGCCGTGGACAGGTGCTGCTTACTGGCTTGCTCCCATGGCTTGCTCAGCCTGCTTTGTTCTAGAATCCAGGCCCACCAGCGCAGGGATGTACCACCCACAATGGGCTGGGCCCTCCCCCATCAACCACTACCTAAGAAAATGCCCAACAGGCTTGCTTATGGCTGATCGAATGGAGGCATTTTCTCGGTTGAACTTCCTATCTCTCAAATGACTCTAGCTTGTATCGAGTTGATATAAAAACTAGCAGCACAGTGTATTACTAATAACCTAGAGTGGAAATAACCCAACGCCTATCAACTGATGAACAGAGCAATCTTCCCCCTATTGAATGCCATGTAATTGGCTTCTGGTTTGTAACTGCTGCGACCAAATATGCAGGGAACATCTTCATGGGTTTTCCCAAGAGAAAGTGCACAATCAACTGAACTGGGAACTGATCCAGGTCTGGTGGCCTGTGCTGGTCATCCCAGAACACAGGAGGCCAAGGCTGGTTGTGATTTCAAGGCCAGACTCGGCCCTGTAGAGAGACTAAAAAACATACACTAAAAATAAGTAAGTGGACAGGCATTGACAAATTATCCACTGAAAGGCTGGTCCATCAATGATGGATGAGTCTGCTGCTCAAAGCTCACCCACACTGATGCTGCTGTAGCTTTCATTGCTGTCCAGACAGATACGAATAAACTGCTGGGTTTTTGTTTGCACTTGTTCCTTGAATATGAGCAGAATTGAGCATCTAGATGCTTATGGTGGATATCTTAGGCAAGGTTCTGTCCCGGACAGTGGGCATCTCTTCCAGTAGGAGCTGAGGATGACCAGTCACCCACCAGCAACAGCCTCAGCCTCAGAAATAGCCCAGAACCCAGCTGGCATAGGTCAGGGTGATGCACCCTGGAAGAGACACGCAGCTCCCAAAATCCCGACTTGCTTCTTCATGTGCCCACCTCAGTGTTAATACACAAAGCCGTGGTGTGCATTCGTGTGCCGTGTGCATGCTGTCATGTACAAATGTGGTTGCACAGCATATCATGCCCGTGAGGTCATAGCCAAGCCGCACGTTGTTTGAGAAAGGGTCCCTTCACTGCTGTGTACATCAGGTTAGCCGGCCCTCAGGCTCCCAGGGTTCCTCCTGACTTCCCCATGTCACCACCCGTGCACTGGGATTGCAGAAGTGACTGCCACGCCCATGTTCATGTGGATTAAGTGCAGGTTCTCACATTCATGTGGCCAGTGTTTTACCCACTGGGCCGTCTCCCTAGCCCGGTTGACTTTCTCTCAGCACGTAGCCCAAGCTGGCATTGAATTCCTGATCCTCCTGCATCAGCCTCCCAAGTGAGGGATTACAGATGTGCACCACCATGCCTGGTTTTAGGGATCTCTTTAAAGCCGGCAGTGATCTTACCAAGCCACACGTCTCGCAGACGAGGCACCCTTCAGGCACCATCACCAGTGAGATAAATGTGGGGAACCACGAATGCCCGTAGGAAAGGGCGAGTGAAGCGAGGAGGCAGAAGCAGGCTCAATGGAGCTGCCATCTGCCTCACCCAGCCTAATCACCCTGACAGTCTGGGGTTTTCCTTTTCATTAGCCGACTGGTTGGTGAAGCTAATTGGGGCACTGGGCAACACCCATTTTGATCATCTTTGCTAGGAATTGTACCCTTGGGGCTGAGGCTCTTTACTTTTCATTCTGAGGACAAACTATGAATAAAGGATGCCAGGGAAGGGGAGGGGATTACAGAGCACACTTTCATTCTGCTCTTAGCTCCGCTTTCCAGAACAACAGCAGCACTGCATGAGCTCTGTGACAGCTGCTGGCTTTTGTGCCATACTGGAATTCGTGGACGATGAATTGACTCTAAGGTGAATGGCATGCTGCTATACTGAGGTGTTAGCATGGCTCCTGTTTCCCCAGCCTCCTTTGTAAGTGGCAAGCTTTACCTCAGGGAAATTTGGTGTGGAGCTGAGTTGGGGAGTTGCTTGTGCAGGCAGCCTGGGAGATGTTTTCCGGAACCCTGGAGCCTGGAGAGGGTTTCCAGACGAGTGGACCCCAGGCAAAGCAGACTGGAAAGTCCTCTCTGACAGTCCTGTGGCAGAGGCCAGGATGGCAGGGGCCAGGATGGGGCTTCTATGCAGAGGCTCTGTGGTGTCTCTGAGCAGGGCATGGCCTCAGCCTGAATCCTAGCTTGCAGAGGAGGGGATCACAAGCCCCTGTCCTGAAGGGACATCAGGTGGGGACCCTCAGCTATCAGCATAGGCTTTGGTCTCAGGAGGAGGGTAGTCCTGTCCTGTTCCCAGCTATGTAATTCTGGATTCCCATGGATCCTCAGGAAAGGGTGAACTTCCCCCATTCACCTTCCCACCCAGTCTGGGTTTCGTGCCAGCCTGCAGGATGAAGGCTCACCCAAGACAACTTGAAATTAAAGGAAAGGAAAATGACAAGTCTCACCCACTTGAGTTTTGAAAGTAAAATTCGTAATGCACAGTTAGAAGAAATTCCAGGTGAATCTCAGAATGAGGTCATCCCAACCCGCTTGCACTTCAGAATGCTATTTTGAGTGGCAAGGAAAGGGATAATGCCATGGTGTGGTTCTGGAGACATTGCTTGATTTTCTCCCAAGAACAAGAACACCTGTCCTGAATCCCTAGAAACCAACTGGAAAACACTCCTTAGAGAAGGTGGGAGAGAGGCTGTCAAGATGACCCAGCAGGTACAGAGTTTCCACCAATCCTGATGACTTGAGTTCAACCCCCAGAACCCACATGGTGGAAGGAAAGTACTGATTCCTGCAAGTTGTCCTACCCTCTACTCCAGTGTTGTGGTGCACACAAACCCAGTGTGTGTGTGTAACTTCTCGGCAGGGCTTACCCCTTTATGACCTGCCCTGTCCCTTAGGCTTAGACATGCTGACCAGCAAGGAAAATGACCCTGTTTGCACCTGGCTGTGCAGGATGCAGGTGAGTGAGCAATATAGCTAAACTCAGAAGATTCCAAAAGCCCCTGAGCCATGAGTCTTCTCTCAACATGAAGAAGCATGATGGCTTACCCGTTGCAGTGGCTGCAACTAGCCTGTTCCAGCCGAGCCCTGCCCTGCCCTGCCCTGCCCCGCCTGGCCCAGCCTAGCCCAGAAGCTTCAGTAGTGTCAGCAAGCTCTGCCTGTGCCTGTGGTGTCTGCTGGCGTCTAGGCTTGCCTGCCCTTGGCGAAGGGCAAGAACTGGGAACCGGTGTCCTGGAGATGACAGCTGGCTCGAATGCTGGTCTCAGCACTCCAGTAAGGGCTGAGCCACCATCGCAGGCAGACTTGGAATTTTCCATCAAATGGATCATAAGGCGCATGATTTATATATAACTTTGAGGTGCAAAAGGGTTTTGTTTGACCTCAGGCTTTAAAATTTTTAATAGCAACATTTAAAATTTTGTTACCATCTGTATATAAAGAAAAAGTGTGTGTGTGTGTGTGTGTGTGTGTGTGTGTGTGTGTGTGTGTGTATCTTTGGTAGCAGAGATTAGAAACACTGCAGGAAAGCACCAGATAGCCCAAGCCTACTGCAGTGGTCCAGAGGACTTAGCCTCATGGCAGAGGGCAGCAAATGAGATAATACAGCAGAACCAGAGGTAGGTAGAAGAGGGTAAATTAACTCCTAGGCCCTGCCAAATCCCACAGCCTGGGGATTATCAGACTCACAGGGTGGGAGTAGGGGCTCGGAAGAGCTCTGGAGGTCCAAGCTGGCCATCAAAGAAATGCCAGAAGAGAAGAGGGCATTCGAAAAACAAGACGAGTTGCATGTCGAAAATGGACTCCAAAGGCTGGAGATGTGCTTCCACCATCAAGAGCACTTCCTGCTGTCAATCCAAGAAACAACTGCTTTCTCAAAGGGCATCAGAAACAGTTTATTGTTGAGCCAAATATGAGTGACCATGCCCCAGAAATACAGATTTAGGTTACCTCAAATTCTATGTTCCAATGTGGAAGTAGTTTCATGAAGTCTTTTAAGGTACCAGAACAAATAAAGTCATAAATCGAGTCGCTTTTAAATGCCTGGGTGGGTACGGCGGGTAGTCAGGTCCTAGCAGTATGGGCAGCATGTTAGGCTTGTGCGGTGGAGTTATACGGCGGGTTCATAAATCACGCCACGCGACTGGTTCCACATGGGAGGTTTTATTGGAGGAAAGGGTGGGGGGGTCACAAAGACCGTCTCTGGGCAAAGTGGAGGGGGGCAGAGGTGACCCAGCGCATGCGCATGTGGTTGCAGGTGCTCCACAGGTGGTCTCACAGATGCCTGATGTCCTGTTTGTCAGGTCCTTGGGGGCTGGCCGTAGAGATGCCTGCTAACAGATCCTAACACAGTACACCAGGCCCTCGGTGCTAAGGGACGGCATTCTGACTCCTTTGATTGGTGTAACAAGGGCTTGCTTATACACTTTCCAAAATGTTCTTATCTGTTAGTCACAGGATTTGGGGTTTGATTTTGTTAGTCATGGGATGTTAGGTTCAATACAGAAGCGTGGGGAAAAAAATTGGCTAGGGATAGCCCAAATCGTAATTAGGCTTTGGACCTGCAACATCCCAACCTCTTCACATCTCAAGTTCGAGCCAATCAATCAGCCTCTGCAAACACAGCGTCTTTCCAGGGATTCTTGTCTACACTGCCCTTGCACAAGACTTTGCTTGATTCCCAGAATCTATGTGTGATGGCTCACAACCACCTGTAGCTTCTTTTAGGCACACGCCTTAAATTCCCACACATGTGAGGCAGAGGCAGGCAGATGTCTTTGAGTTCAAGGCCAGCCTGGTCTATCTACATCAAGCGTTCTGGGCCAGCCAGGGCTATGAGACTCTTGTCAAAAAAAAAAAAAAAATACTACATAAAATAGGTTCTTAAACTGGTTTACAGTTTGCCTGGAAGTGCATGCGGAGGACCCCCCCCCCCACGACAATAGTAAAAGATTTCTGAACGGAGTGACCAAAAACTAATCCAAGCATGATGAAATTTTAAAAAGGAATCAGAGGTGCTGAATTGAGGTGTTTGCGGCAGCGCTTGGCTGTGTTGCATCATGGGATTCCACTGCTGCCTTGATTCGGAACATAGTACGCGTCTGTTCCTCCTCGGCAGAGACACCATCGCACACTGAGGCACCTCAACACAGATTTGACACACTTCGTACAAATTTCAGTGCTTTTCTGTACAAACATCTTTGCTCTTACAAAAAGCAAAATGGCTTCATTATAGAAAAGCAAAGATGTCATATATACCTTCCATCATTCCTCATTATATCAAATAGATTTTTGGATTATATTATATAAGAATACTTGGTGTTTTTTTTTTTAACATTTATCTTATTTCTCTCTCCTGTGTGCATGGGGGTTGTGTGTGTGTGTGTGTGTGTGTGTGTGTGAAGTTGTACGTGTGGAGGTCAGAGGGCAACTTATAGGAGTTGACCCTCTTCTACTGTGTGAGTTCTGGGGTTCAAACTTGGGTCGGAAGGCTTGATGACAAAGGTCTTCACTCCTTGAGTCATCTCAGCAGTCCAAGAATGTTTGATTGTAGTAATTGTTGTTTGAATGGCTGACTTGGGTTTTATTTTAAAAATCATTAAATATTTTAATTTGGGATTATAACAGAATTTCCAACAACTTCTGAAATGACTCTAAGTATATTTCTGCCATTTTGTGCTATGTATTTATGCAAAATAGCCTTCTGGGCGTCAGTGCCTTTTTATGAGTCTGTGTGGGTGTCTGGGTGTACCTTTGTGCACCACACACATTCCAGAGCCTGAGGAGACCAGAAGAGAGCATGAGACCTCCTCAGCTGGGGTTATCACTATGAGCCGCTATGTGGGGGCTGGAAACTGAACCCAGGTCCTTTTCAAGAGCAGCCGGTGTTCTTAAATGCAGAGCCATCATCAAGCCTCAGCACGGAAAATCATAAAACAAAAACCTCTCAATTCTGAAAAACGTTAGTCCTGCCATATCAAACAGTCAACCAAGATTTATTTTGATATGTGGAAATATTATTGGATTTGAATAAAAAAATTCTTTTATATTAATAAATGTTAGAATTATGTAAATATCAAAACAAAAGTTACTTTAAAATAAATCCTTTTTCTTTCTTTTTTGAAATAGGGTCTTGTGTAGCCAGCGATAGTCAAAGTCACCACAGAGCTGAGGCTAGCCTTGAACTCCTGATCTTCCTGTCTCGACTTCCCAAGTGATAGGTTTACAGATGTGTGCCACCAGATCTGGTTTAAAGTGAATGTCTTTTTTATTTATTATCACTAAATGTTTCTTTTGTATACCTAGCTACCCAGGCATAGGATTTTCTCAGTTAAAAAGGGGTTGTGAATGAAAAGAATTTAACAAATGTTAGCTTAAAACATAAAGTAAGGCTGAGGTTGTGGCTCTGTTGGCAGAGTGCTTGTCGGGCCTGCACAAAGCAGGATTTGGCAGAGTGGATCACAGGTGGAGATGATTGCATAATGAGTTCAAGGCCAGCCTGGGATGTATGAGACTTTGTCTCAAAAAAACTAATTTTTTATATATAAAAGACAAAGAAAGATGAACTGAAAAGTATTTGAAATTCTGGGCCCTTAGGGAATGTATTTTCTGGAATCTGTGTTCATCCTTTACAGCTTCATTAGTCATGGTTAAAACCCTTTGTTTGGGGTTTTGGAACCACTGGCCACCAGTGGGCGCTGTTCCCGGATGGTTACCTGGAGCGTCTAATACCACATTGGTAACTCTTGTCAACAAACTGGCTGCCAGGTAACCGGGACCAAAGGGACAGGCAGGTGCCCAGGCTGTGGAGTTGGAGGAAGACAGGACGAGACAGGAACGTGTTCAGCTGCTGCCTGTCTCTTTGTTTCTAGGCTTGATCCAACGCTTGCGAGTCTTTCCAAAGCCAGGAGTAGGTGGTTCCTTGCAGATTGGAAGCTAATTTCAAATGTCTCAGCACTTTCTTCTTGAGGCTTGCAGGTCAGATATCAGTGGAGTCAGCCTGCTGCCTCAGACTTAATCCATGACATAAGAAAGTTATTCCAAGTAAAATCAACTTAGTAATAGCTACTGATTGCTGACCAGTTGTGAACCAGTATAGAGCAAACTTGGTAAATCTAAGCAGATCAATACTATGATCACTCCTGTTTGCCAGACAAGAAAACTGAGTCTTAGAGACCAAGCTGCCTAACAACCTGCAACCCAGGCTTCTCTTGAGTTTAATTACAAGAATGTATTGCTTTCAGGGTCAGAGAGAGAAGCCATTCTCCAGTGATCCTAAACCATAGACCCGACACAGTGTCTTTAAATCAGGGGCAGCACATAAACTTCTCTAGACTGCAGCTGAGTTGCAATGAGAGAATGCCACTTGTGATGATGAATGCCACATGGGATGCCGGGATGACCAGGGGGACGGTGCCCTCAAGACACAGCCATGCCGCAGAGGGAGCAGGTGTTTACTGAAGACGGAGGAGAGCTGGGTCCTGGCAGCAGTGGGCCTCCCGAAACGGCACAAGCTGGGAGGGAGCCAGGAGCCTTGCCCAGTGGCCTCCCAAGGGTGGGGTGGACTCATGTCTTCACAGGTATTGCTTCTTTTAACATTGCAATGTTTAATTGTGACAGGTTTCCAAACATACAGAAATACACAAAGGGGACCCCACGTAAATCCCCTGAAAGTGGATCAGCTGCCGACACACTCCCGTGTGCTACAGCTCACCATGCTTATACTTTTGTTTCTTTTGCTTTTTTATTTAATTATACATATACATATCTATGTTTGGGACCGTGCGCGTGTGTAAGGAGGCCAGAGGACAACTTGCAGGAGTCACTTCTCCCTTCCTGCTTCTTGGGGGCAGGTCTTTCTTGTTGTTACTGCCCTCCTTACCCCCAGCAAGCTGGCCTCTGAGCTTCTAGACAGTTCTGTGCTCTCTGCCCCCTTCTGGCTATAGGAGCCGTGAGATTACGTGTGCCATAACAGCTGTCATTGTTCTGTGGGTTCCGGGCATGGATCAAGCTCAGGTCATCAGGCTTGAGTGTCTCTCACCCACGTGAGCCTTCCTTTACCCACTAAGCCTGTTTTTTGAGACATGGCCTCATTATGCAGGCAGCTGGCTTCAGACTCACAACTCTCCTGCCTCAGCTTGCTGAATGCTGGGAGTCTGTGTGCCACTATGCCCATTCGCTCGCTACCTCTTTAAGAAGGCATAGTATTAGAAACAAAGAAAAGAGCCACCTCTCCCCTCCCTGCCTTGTCCCCAGAGGCAAGAATGCCCATATTTTCATGCCTTTGCAGACTTCTTTAAATTGTGGCATGACTTGAAAGAAGTTAATTGCACAAATCTTAATTGTACAGAAGTACAATTAAGATGGATGTAAAGATGGATCTTTACATATATAAAATATGTATATATTTACAGATATATATATAAAATAAAATAAAATACATGACTAGCCCCTTCAAGGGTTCCTTTGTCTCACAACTTTGCAAAAATAAGCAGATGAAGTTGCCAACATTCTGAGGGTTTTAAAAATCGGAAGAGTTAGTGCAAAAATTCAAATTTCTGATTTATCTTGAAATTTTAGAACTGTAGCCACGTGGAGCTTACATTCCAGAACGAGGATATGGTAGCACTGCCTACAGCCATTGCCCTGTACCCCTGCCATCTCCTTATTGCCAGGAGAGCCTGCTCCCCTCCGCTGTAGAAACTGAAAGCTGCTACTGTATTTAAGCCCCTAAAAAGTACTATAAATATGAAAAGATGAATGAGCAAAGGCAGAGTCTGAGAAAAAAATGTCCTTTTCTTCCCCCGGCTGGGTGACTTCTAGAGCTGCTGACCATGCCAGACAGTGACTGGGAGCCACATTTTTCTAGGCCTCTGACAGTCAGCATGCTGTGCTAAGACTGGAAGCATTAGTAGCATCCATGGCCTGTTAGGGAAGCAGCCTTGGACCTCTGCTACGGTTTGCTGGGGCAGCCTCACTGCAGCCTCGGAGTCTGAGACAGCACACGCTCACAGCTCCAGAGATGGAAAGTCCCGGTCTAAGGCTTTTCCTTTGAGAGCTCTGCACTCAGGTTATAAATAGCCATCCTTCCCTGGTCCTTCCCACGTGATCCTTCCTCTGAATCTCTGAATCAGTCTTTCTCTCCCCCCCCCCCTGCTGGGCAGTGGCAGTGCAGGCCTTTAATCCCAGCACTGAGGAGGCAGGTGGGTCTCTGAGTTTGAAGCCAGCCTGGTCTACAAACTGAGTTCGAGAATTGCCAGGGCAGTTACACAAAGAAACCCTAACTCAGAAAAACCAAAAACAAAGCCCAAAACATTTATGTATTTATTGAGGCTTCCCATACATGTCACCGTGTGCAAGCGGAGGACATCTTGTGGAAGTCACTTCTCCTTCTGCAGTGTGTGTCCTGGGCATCAAACTCAGGTTGTCAGGCTTGGCAGCAACTGTCCTTACCCACTGAGCTACCTCGATGGCCTGCTTTTTCTTTTCCTTTTATTAGAATTTTTAAATTTTTTTTATTTATTTTTACATGTTGTTTTGCGTGCATGTGTGTCTGTGTGAGCATCTCAGATCTCCTGGAACTGGAAGTACAGACAGTTGTGAGCTGCCATGTGGGTACTAGGAATTAAAGCCTGTTCCTGTGGGAGAGCAGACTGTTCACTTAACCACTGAGCCATCTCTCCAGCCTCTCTATATAGAGGTTTTGGAACAGTTATATCTTGCAGGGGGCAGGGGATCACACCTTTAATCCCAGCACTCAGGAGGCAGAGGCAGGTGGATCTCTCTGAGTTTGAGGACAGCCTGGTCTACAGAGCAAGCTCCAGAGCAACCAGGGCTACACAGAGAAGCCCTGTCTTGAATAACAAAACAAAACAAACAAACAAAACACTGCCGCCTTTTCCTTCCCAAACCCACCCAAAGGAAGTAGGCCCACCACAGGGAGACATCCACCCAGGTATGCCCTTGATGGTAAATCTCCTGGCTCTTACTCCAAACTTTGGGGCCTGTGAGAAGGAGAAACCAAGGTGATCAAAACAAGCTGGTCCCTCTTCCTAAAGCGAGCTGGGGTGTGGGAACATGGCTGTTCCTGGCAACCAGGTCCCTTGTCCCTACCTGCAGGCTACCTCCAGAAAGTGCAAGTCAAAGTCCTGGGGATTTCTAGAACAGGGATGAGGAGGACAGCATTTTCTCTCTGCACAGTCTCACTTAGCACCTCTCCTTGGGCCTGATGCTATGGTGACAGTTGCCATAGAGACACGCCTAAGCATGGCTGAAGCTAATTCCCAAACTATTTCATGCCCATCATATGGCTTAGACTACATACTTTTCCTTCTTTTTCTTTCTTTTCTTTTCAAGACAGGGTCTGAACTTGCTACCTTGCTACCTAGTCATGGATGACCTTGAGCTTCTGATTCTCCTGCTTCTGCCTCCCAAATGCTGGCATTGAAGCATACCCCACCACACCTGGTTTATGTGGTGGTGGGTATGGAACACAGGGCTCAGCTGTTAAAAGCACTGATTGCTCTTAGGGAAGACCCAGGTTCGGTTCCCAGCACCCTCATGGTGGTTCACAACCATCTGTAACTCATTCCAGGAAATCTAACGCCCTCTTCTGGGCTCCTCGGGTGCTAGGAGCACATGTGGTGCATACACATATATGTAAGTTACATGAAATAACAATGAAGCTTTTTTTTTTTTTCAGTGAATTCTAGCCTGACAGAACAGTGATTTGCAGGTTAACCTCCTCCCACAAATAATGATTGTGGAGTCTGAGGAGGAGGGACACATCTGTGTGATGTCAGAAAACCTTTCAGTAAAAGAAGGAGACAAGATCCATAGTTGTGTGTGCCTTTTCTCCTAAAGAAGGCATTCTGAAATTCGAACATGCTGAGATTTTGGGGGAGCTTGTTCAAACACAGATTTTGGGCAGGCAAGATGGCTCATCAGGCAAAGGTGCTTGCCAGCAAGCCTGATGACCTATGTTTCATCCCCAGGGCCTATGTGATGGAAAGAGACACACTGTAGCACACACACACACACACGTACACACAAACACACAAAGAAATAAGTAAAGAAAATCACAGACTTAGTGGTCTTACCCCAAGCTTCTGGTTTACACATTTGGATCATGTTGCTCCTGGCCTAAGAGAACGCCTAAAGAACCTTGGCCGACTTGCAGAGGGGAGGGACTGTGCAGGGACTAGGTTGGAGCACAAAGTTAAAGAGGAGGGGTTTGCATCTGGAACAACGGTAAGCTGGGAGGAAATGTTAAGGAGGAAGAAAGTCACATGGCTGGAAACCCCCAAATATGTGTATAAATTCTCTGCAAACCATTGACCAACCTCTGAACAGTA
>CM053762.1:57845321-57924672 GCA_028658305.1 Pachyuromys duprasi | reverse complement strand
TAGCTCACAACCATCTATAACTCTAGTCTCAGAGGATCTTCTTCTGGCCTCTTCAGACACTGCACACATAGGGTGCACAGATATACATTCGGGCAAAATACCCACACACATACAAATTTTAAAACGTTTGAAAGAATAGATCCATCCTAAAAACCAAGTCTTAACCAATGTGTTGTAATCTATCAATGATCTGCCAGTAGCAACGTAACTGCCAACTACAACAGCAGGTTTTTGGGCTGACAAGATGGCTTAGCTGTCAAAAACACCACCAGTCCTGACTTCCTGAGTTCAACCCCTGGAGCCCACATGGCAGACAGAGAGAAGCAACTCCTGAAGGATGTCCTCTAGCCTCCAAATGCATGCACTCCATAGCATGAGTGCTGCATCACACAGAAACATGCGCAAAAGAAAGAAATGTAAAAACAGTTTGAAAAAAGAGAATGTTCGCTGTGCAGTGGTGGCGCATGCCTTTGATCCCAGCACTCAGAGGCAGGGGCAGGTGGCTCTCTAAGTTCAAGCCCAACCTGGTCTACAGAGTGAGTCCCAGGACAGCCAGGGCTCAGAGAAACCCTGTCTTCAAAACAAACAAACAAAGGAAATGTTCTTCAGTGGTCAGGAAGACAGTCCAGTGTCTAAAACCTGTCACAATGTTTATTCACAAAAATTGCTAGATATGTAGACAAGCATGGTGACTTATGTCTGTAACCGTTTCACTCCGGAGGCTAGAGTGGAAGCATTTGTAAGTCAAGGCTAGTCAGGGTTACCTAGCAAGACTTTGTCTCATCCCCTGTCCCCTAATTAGATATTTGAAGAAAAAGAAAAATGTGACCCCATAATAAAGAAATAGGAAAATCCTAGTCAGTAGAACAGCTACATTGCCAGAATTGACAAGTCTTTGGAAAAGATATTAGTTGAAGAATACCTTTGTGTTTGTGAGAGATCTAGAAACTTTAAAAAAAAAAGTTTTAAAGGTTTTTTTTAAAGTTTTTTTAAAGAAAAGAGGAAAACAAGCAAGCAAGCAAACAAACAAACAAACAAACGTGTAATGCCAGTGCCTAATCAGAAGTTCCAGGTTACTCTCAGTTACTAGTAAGTTCAAGGAAAGTTTGGCTCCATGAGACCATATCTTTAAAAACAACAACCCAAAACCTGAAAAGATCTAGGATTAAAAAGCACAGTATCTGAAATATCCTTTTTCCATTTACAACTTTTCCCTCCACAGTTGGATAACTGTAGTAAACCTTTCACTGTAACAATTACCTTGTTACTTTGTAGTTTCTTAATTTAACTAGGGAAAACTATAACCCAAACTGAAGGGACAAAGAACTGGCTTGGAATTGACTGTCCCTAGGATCCATAAGGATATCTTTCTCATCTGTCTTCCTTGGAGAATGGGCAGTGCCCTCTCGCTGTGTTTAGTCAGGGTCACTATGGCTATGATGAAACACCAGGGCCAAAAGCAAGGTGGGGAGGAAAGGGCTTCTTTGGCTTATGCTTTCTAAGGAAGTCAGGACAGGAACTCAAACATGGCAGGAACCTGGAGGCAGGAGCTGGTGCAGAGGCCATGGAGGGGTGCTTGCCTCTCGGGCTTGCTCAGCCCACTTTCTTAAAGAACCCAGGACCACCAGCCCAGGGATGCACCACACACAGTGGGCGGGGCCCTCCCCAGTCAATCACTAATTAAGAAAATCCCCTAAAGGCCTGCCCCCAGCCTGATCTTATGGAGACATTTTCTCATTTCACATTCCTATCTTTTACATGACTCTAGACTGTGTCAGGCTGACATGAAACTAGCCAGCACACTTGGGAACAGGAACCTATGTGTGATAACAGAGCTGTGCCTCTAGTCTCACGGCTCTTTCTTCCCCCAGCACCAGTTAAAAAGTCCTAAGGAAGGACCTTTAGCCCAATGGGAGTTACAGTCTCCATCAACCAGCCACTATGGTGGGTTGATAATATTTACACCCAGCAAAGATAAATGTATTATCAGTGGCTTAGATCAGATGTCCAACCACAAGCAATTCCTGTGGCTGCGGACACAGTTCTCGGTGAAGGAAACAGTTCTGCAATAACGCATGTGTGGTGAGAGAAGTATTGTGATCTCAACAGATACCTCAGTTTGAACTTGCTGTGCCGTTACAAGTTGGGTGTGGGGCTGGAGAGATGGCTTAGTGGTTAAAAGCACTGGCTGCTCTTCCAGAGGATGTGGGTTCAATTCCCAGCACTGACATGGCAGCTTATAACTGTCTGTAACTCCTGTTCTAGGGGATCTTATACCCTCACACAGACATACATGCAGGTAAAACACCAGTGTACATAAAATACTAACAAATAAATTATTATAAAAAAAAAAAAAAGAAACAAGTTGGGTGTGGTTCCTCCCACCCGGCGTGTATATGTTACAGGGGCTCAGTGCCCCATGTCAGTGATGTGGATGCGGGTGACCTTGTGGTGATATAATGGAAAGGAGCATGGTAAGGACATGGGGAAGCAGGGTGGGAAAAGGAGAAAGCCAGGGAGCTTGTGCTGAGAGGTCGCTGGGGCCCACTCCTCTGGGCCTCTCAAAGACACAGTGTAGAACTACACGTCTCCCAGTTGTCCCACCAGGGGACTAGGAAGTTGGGGAATGCACCCACCAACCCCAGCCCTGTACTTGTCGGGTGCTTCTAGGGGCCATAACTTCCCGTAGTGGAGGGGGAAAACTCTTCCACATATGGACATCCTTTGTTTCTGGGCCTTGTGGGGGCTGGGAACTGAACCCAGGCCTTCTGCAAGAGCAGCACTCTTTAACCTCTGAGCCATCTCTCCAGCCCCACAGCCTCCACTGTGTAAGGAACCTCCACAGTCCACCGAAGTTGCAGGCCAACTGAGGAGAAATGGGCAGTGCCTGATTCTCATCTAATCTACTTATATAAACAGGAATCTGCTGCATATTGTTTTGTAAAGATTCAGTATTCAAAGCTGAACATATTTGAACTTTACTAAAACACAAACAATAATAGTCATATCTGAATGTGTTCTCATTCTAAAGGTGACACACTGACCACCTCAGAGCTGATGCTCTCACCATTGCTCAGGGGTCCTATGAGAGCTGGGTTGGATGCTGCGCTCTCCATGGAGGTGCTGGCCCACTATTCTAGCCATAAGATGTGGCTGCCAGAAGAGCTCATGCATAATCATGAGTGGACTTAGTGGATTTAGATAACTACCCTTCACTGATAAAAAATTAGAGATTTAAGAAGAAAATTTAGCTGGATATAGCACACAATGGTAATCTCGGTAGTTGAGAGGTGGGAACCAGATAATCAGGAGTTCAAGGTCAACCTTGGCTACATAGCAAGTTCAAGGACAACTGGTATATATGAAACTGATATTTCAAAAAACCAAGAGTAAATAAATAAATTAAAGAAAAAGAGGCTGGGCATGGTGGTACACATCTTTAATCCTAGCAGAGGCAGGTGGATCAGCCTGGTCTACAAAGTGCGTTCTAGGACGGACAGGCAGGTGACAGAGAACCTTGTCTCAAAAAACCAAAAAGAAAGAAAGAAAAAGAGAGAAAGAAGTTGGTGTACTTTTAAAATTATTTTATTTACATTTCTTATACCTCTGTCTCCCTACTCCACCCCAATCTCTTCCAATACCCCAACACCGGGTAGGAGAGAAAGGTTAGTGGGGAAAGGGGGCAGAGTTTTCCTTAGCTGCTTCCTGCTGGTTAGAGTCCTTGAGGCAAGTCCAATCCTCATTTCAGGATCTCCAACTTGTCCTCAGGCTGCATCAACAGCGACCAGGAGCGGCAGCCAGGAAGCACCAGCAGCCTTCTTCTTCCATGGAGCCCCTTTCTCTCTGGGCTCAGGCCTTAATCCCCTCTCAGAGTCCTCAGAATTAAACTCTCCGCAGCTGGCAAAGAACCCCTCTCAGAGTCCACATGAGGCAAATAGTTTGCCGCTGTGGACAATCTGGATCAGCCTCATATCACACACCTGGGATTAAAGCAAAAACATGTTTACATATCATAAACCCAAACTTCAACAACAAGAAATCTTGACAGCGTATAATGTATTTTATCAACATCCTCCTACAGACCAGTTCTGAGTACCAGCCATGGAGTCTACAGCTGATGAAGCAGTGAGACAAAAATGGTCCTGTGGAGACAGACAGAGGATGGAATCTAATTGTTTGGAGGAAGCATTTTGATGGTAATGAAAGTTGCCCAAGTCCTTAACATGTTTCCTGCAGGGGTTTGCAAATGGCTCTTATGGAGCTTGCTGCTTTGCAGTGTCATTCTGACAGTGAACACGGGAAGACGAACCACTTGCTGTTTTCGGAAACAACATAGCAAAGACGCCTGGCGAAGAAAAGGCCCTTTCAGTGCTGCTTTTGAATAAGGTGTTGCCAGGAGGGAGAGCACCCCATTCAGGAGAAGCTGGAGTCCCTGGGCTGTAGAGAGGGAACCCATTCACCACAGGGCAACAGGAATTCTGAATAGGCACCTGCTCTGAAAGGACCCACGAACTACCATGTGGCAACTCACTCAGTCCAGAGAACATTTGCAGATGCCAAGGTGCTCCAGAAACTCAAGTTTCCAGAGGGCAGGGGTCCAGCCAACCCCTTCAGGGGATACTGTTCCTTTTCTCCTTTGAGACAGATCTCACTACTGAGTTGTGGAACTCAGTAGGTAGACTAGGGTAGCCTCAAACTCACAGAGGTCTGCCTGCCTCTGCCTTTATTTGTTATTTTTATTAGATATACACACTTGAATTTATGTGTGAGTGTTTTGCTTGCATGTCTGTATGCACACCATGTGTGCTTGGTGCCGTGAAGGTCAGCAGAATGCATCACATCCCTGGAGCTGTAGGATGAATGGTTGTGAGCTACCATGTGGGCCCTGGGGGTTGAACTCAGGTCCTCTGCAAGAGCAACCTTGCTCTTAACTGTTGGAGCTCTCTCTCCAGCCCCTACCTTTAATCTGCTGGGATTAAAGGCCTATGCCACCGTGCTGGGCTGGAATTGTAGCTTTTGATTCAGTGAACAAATCCATCCATCTTCAGTGTTTGCACTAGCTGGCTGCTTATCGCTGGGTATTTTCTGTTTTAAAGGTGGAAGGGGAGCCAGCAGCAGGAGTCAGTGGGTAAGGGCATTTGACACCAAGCCTGACACCCTGAGTTCAATCCCCAGGGCCCACACAATACAGGGAGAGAGCCAGCTCCTCATAAGGCGTCTTCCACGCATGTTGTGCGGCATACACACATGCACATGGGTATATACACACAGCTCACAAATAAATTTATAAATATGACTTACTAAGACAAAAGAGGAAGGGTTTATCTTGGCTCACCATTTCAGAACTTTCAGCCAATGATCGCTTGGCTCTATTATTCCAGGGACTGACGGGAGGCAGCAGAATCGTGGTAGAAGGGCATGTTAGGAAAAAGCTGCTTGTGTGTGTCAGTCATAAAGCAGGCAGAGAACAAGTAAAGAGACAGAGACAAAATATGTCCCTCACAGCCATGTCTACCTGATCTGTTTTGTTGTTGTTTTGTTTTGTTTTGTTTTTCCAAGACAGGGTTTCTCTGTCCTGGACTTGTTTTATAGACAAAACTGACCTCAAACTTACAGAGATTTGCCTGGCTCTGCCTCCCCCAGTGCTAGGATTACAGGCGGGTGCCACCGTGCCTGACTCACTCTTCAGGCCCCACCTCCTAAAATTTCAACCCATCAGGTCTCACCTCCTAAAATTTCAACCCATAAGGCTCCACCTCCTAAAACTTTCCACCACCTCCCAATAGCCCATTAAGATCCAAATTAACCAGAATTGGTGAGGTTAGGCAGGAGATGATCCAGTCCTGTCCCAAAGGCCCTACTTTACACTGTTGCTTCTGGGACCAAGCCTTCAACACTTGTGTCTTGGGGGACATCAGATTTAGGCAATAACACTAAGTCAACAAAACCAGAAAACAAATGGTGCTTATTTTAGTAAACATTAGCAACGACTAACGTTTATCAAGCATTTGCTGTGTGCCTACATCATACTGCTCTACATCTCATGATCACCTGTCAGTGACACCATAAAGTAAACATGGCTGTCCCCACTTCATAGATAAGAGCAGGACATGCAGAATAATGATGCAGCAGGCAGCAAACCAAGACACTTGGGGGCACAGAGCCCACATTCCTCCATGTTACCCTCCTCTGTCCTTTTGCAACAATTCCCAAGAATTGTCAAGAGGTCGTTTTTAAATACTTTGGAACATGTTCAAATGCTGGGGAAATAGTCATGCTCCTTCCTGCCGGGCTGTCCAGCAGGCAGGTGTCAGCCCCTGCCCAGGGCAGTGTCTCAGGTGTGCTGGAGTCAGCACGTCAGTCAGAGCCGGGTACACTCTTCACGCTGCAGTGTCCAGTGTTAGGGTTATTCTAAGCATCTGAGCACTAAGATCCAGAATTAGCATCTAGCTCTTCAGATCAACTGAAACACTGCTACGACCATTTCTCGAGAGAAAAATACTCTCAACTCTGTGGCTGGCAAAATATTTATTTTCCTTAAGTGAATTTAATTTAAAATTGAATGTTCCCCTTAAAATTTTTATAAGCCTGAGCAGGCTGAAGTTATACTGCAGGACTGACGTTCAGTTATATTAACTAAGTATGGACTCTCTAGATAAAAAATGTAGTAATTGAAGCTGGTTGCAGGGGCACACACCTTTAATCCCAGCTCTCAGGAGGCAGAGGCAAACAGATCTCTGTAAGGTTGCAGCCAGCCTCGTCTACACAGTAAGTTCTAAGACTACATAGAACCAAAACCACCAAACAAACAAACAAATAAAAATAAAAAATAGTAATTGGACCAACAAGATGGCTCAGTAGGCTAGAACCTGTGTTCAATCCCCAGAACACATAAAGTGAAAATACCAAAAAAAAAAAGAAAGAAAAAACCTAAACCAAAACAAAACAAAAAACTGGCTCCTGAAAACTATTCTCTGACTCCACATATTCTCATATTTGCATAGAAATGATAAATAAATAAGCAAAAATTTGAACTGCATTAAATTCAAATGTTTCAGTTTGCAAGATATATGACACAGTAAGAATCTAAAATGTTGGGGATTTAGTTCTGAGGTAGATCACTTGAATAGTTTATGCAAGGCTGTAGCCCCGCCCACACACACTCATGGTACCAGTTGCCTGATTTGCTGTTGCTTGCTTTGAGGCAAGAGCTCACTATCTGTCCCAGGCTGGACTCAAACTCTTTGAACCTCCTGCCCCAAAGTGCTGATGGGATTATAGGCTTACACAACCATTCCTAACAGATACCTGAGTTAAAAAAAAAAAAAAAAGACTTCATAGAATACCTCATAAGGTTCTAATCTATCTGAGGGTGTATTTTGCTAAACAACAGAAGTCAAAGAAGGCTGAGAAGCCTTCGCTGACCCAGCACAATGGGACCGACCTTAGAATGGGGCAGTTGTTAGGTACAACTTCAAAAAGAAAAGTCTCTCCACATTTTCAAACTTCTGGAAAAGTTTCATGCAAAATTTCAGAGGACTGCAAAGCAAGTCACTTGTAGATTTATTTGCAAGGACTCTGTGTAATCAAGTTGCAAGATGCGGCATGCTTGGAGCAAAACATGCAGCTAGATTACTCACACTCACTGAGCAGATCTGTCCTCCACAGCCAGAAGCTCTGGTTTCTGTGCTCATTAAAGCTCACTGATTGTCCCCACTGGCTTTCTGTTCTCACTTATAATAAATGATTTAAAGCCATGAATATTTCAAACACTTCACAGTACAAAGAATAATACAGGAGATTAACCCTGTATTATATATGTTATAACCCAGTTATTTTGGTGGTTTTTTTTTGTTTTTTCAAGATGCATTGTGTATGTGTGTGTGTTTGTATGCATGTATGTGTGGGGATGGTGCATGTGTGCGCACTATCAAAGGCCAAGGACACTTGGTCCAGCTCTATCACACTCTGATTTATTCTTTTGAGACCAACCCTTCCACTGATCCTGGAGTTAGGCTGGCAGCCAGCAAGGCACAGAGGTCCCCCTGTCTCCACAGCTCTGCATGTTACAGAGTTACAGGTTATGGGTTACATGGATAGCCACACAGTTGCTTTTAAGGGTGCTGGGATTCATTCTCAGGACCTCATGCTTTCTCGGCAAGCTCTCTGACACCCTGAGCCATCTCTTCAGCCCCTCCTCACATCACCCCTACTCAGTAGACTGTAACAGGGCGTCATCAGGGCTGATTTAGTCTCTTTTTGCTAAGAGGTGTAGCTCAACACATAGCCCCAGTAAACAGCTCAAAAGCTCCATCTTGAGCAAGAGCCAAAGTGTTTGGAACCTCACCGGATCACCCAGGCCCCTCCTGGTGCTTTCCTCCCTGAGGCAACTGCTTTTTGACCTCTCATGGCATAGACTAATTTTGTCTATTTTGACTCAGTGTTGACTGATTTAGAGATCAGATTTTAAGCATTTTCAGCTGCATCAAAGTTCTGATCTTCCTGCTTCCACCTCAAAAGGGCTGGAGCTCTTGGGAGTGTGCTGTCATGCACGGTTTTACCCGGTGCTGGAAACCGAGGCCAGGACTGTGTGCATGCTAGGCTACCACTCCACCAACTGAGCTGTGTTCCCAGCCCCATGTTCTGAACTTGATATACATGAAATCGTGTGCTATAGTCCCTTTGAGTCATGCCTGTGCGTTTCATCTGCTCCACTGTAGAAGGTGGTAGATCTTCTTTTATTGATGCTCTGCAGGCCTCTGTGGTAGTACTGTAACATTACTTATTGATGCACTCAGCATCGATGGATAGTGGCACATTTTCACTTTGGGATTATTATGAGTAATGTTGACATCAAATATTTCAAAATGATTTATGTGGATACTTGTACTAGCTTCTCTTGGATCTGGGTCCTACATAACATAGGCATATGATGGAGAAATACTGCATTTCTATAACCCCCCAGGACAAGGTCCATGTTTTTTTCCTCAGGACCCTTTCTTATGTCCTCTACCTCTTCCTCTGCAGTTCACACAGACACTTGAGCCTTTTCTGCATCTCTCATTTTCTGCTTTCCCCTGTTCGAGTCCCTCTGCCTGCGCTCAGTCGACCCTCCTTCTTTCCAAAAGTCTATTCCTCTTCCTCCACGCTGCTGAAATGTTCACTGGGTGGCCTTCCTGTCCCTTGAGTGGGATGGGCCCCTTCATTTTCTCTGGAATAGCATTCATCAGAGCTGGACAAAGATAAGTTAACTGAAAATACAGTAGCCAGTGGTTCAGCTTTCCACATATGTACCTTTATGTCACAAGTGACACGTATGTTAGTACTTCATAGACTTTAGGAGTGGTAAGAGAATCTCTTGTTCCCTTACCACACAGGAAAGCTATGAATTGGCTCTCTGTATAAGTCAGTGAGAAAATCAGAACACTGGAAGTTAGACTTCAATTAACAGAGTTTTCTTCAACTGTTCTCTTTTAAATATTCTTCCTAAGGGCAACCAGCACGGAACAAATGCTTAGCTCATACTTGCTGTGTGTCAGGTGTCTGGGGGTGTGCACCACGTGAGCAGGCCAGGCCATCTTCCTTGTACTTAGTTTGCATTCTGATGTTTTAGCGATATTACTACTTCTTACCCAGAGTTGTCCACAGGGCTCCCTGGATCTCTCCGGTGAAAAAATTCCATTTTGCTTCTAAACGCCTGAACAGGTCACTTCAGTTGTACTAGACAACAGAGACAAGTGGCCAAGAGTCTTGGCTTAAAAGAATGGGGTTTTCCAAGGTCCTGTGGGTGTAAGTCGTCTGGTTCTCACCACAATAGCCAACACCAAGTGGGTGTAAAGGAGGTGCACACTTAACACAAAACTTATTTCTTGTAACTTTCATTAAAAACATGCCATGCCGAACAGACATTAAGAGCAATGAGCTAAGCCAGATCTGGTGGTGCCCACCTGTAGTGCCAGAATTCAGGGAGGCAGAGGCAGGTGGATCTCTGTGAGTCAGAAGCCAGCCTGGTCTACAAAGCGAGTCCAGGACAGCCTAGGCTACACAGAGAAACCCTGTCCCTGAAAAAAAGAAAAGAAAAAGAGAGAGAGAAAGAGTAGCCACCTAAAAGGGTCTAAATGTAATGGTTTTCCATTGCATAATTTATTGCCAGCTAGACTGAGCTTCACAAAAGCGTGGTGCTCCATTTGTGAGATTAAAGAAAGTGTAGAACTTTCCCACTACAATCCTTAGCACAGCACGCAGGGGACTTAGTGAGCAGCCAACCCCCCTAGCCGCTCCACGTCTTCAGGGAACGTGGCTAGTGCAGATGCACAGAATGCTTGGCGCTTGCGCAGTGTGCTGGCCGACCAGCCCGGCCCCTGCCCACGACAGCCCTGTGGACAGCAGCATCACCCCAGCTGCAAGGCCAGCTTGCAGAAGAGCATGGCATGGCATTGTTTTCTTGAAAGGACTAATTGATTTCAAAAAACATACACCGATTAACATGCCTTCCAAGAAGTTAATGAACCAGAAAACTGGTTACTTTCAGAGAAGAAGGGAGAGAGAGACAGAGACAGAAACAGACACCAGAAAAAAAAAAGATTTCTAGAGAAGTAAAAATAATAAACTAAAAGCTAAAGCAACAATAAAACCTCTTAAAACACCTTTCAGAAGCATGTGAGTACAGAAAACAGGCTCAAGAGTTACGATTGTCGGTGTCACCAGGATCCCCGGAGCCCCACCAAACAGAGGCCACTCTGCGGCTCCAACTCCCTGCGCTCCACCTCAAGACCATGATCAAAGCCCAAGCTGGTGACCTGAAAACCTCAGACCTCCCATGCCCCCAAACAGGGCCCCTCCGCTGAAGAACAACAAACCCATCTTTCATTTCTGCAAATGTGCAGTGCATTGTGGGATTGGTGGGGGTGGATTTATTTTACATTTTTTAAAAATCTTTTAAAATGTAAAGCTTTTCATTCGCATCCTCAGGTTTTATACCTTGGTGTACGTTTGCTCTGCTTAACTATTATAATTTTATATTTCTGTTTATGACTGTTGATGTCCATATGAAGGTCTTTCCCTTAGTGGTGCGCACAAATGCTAGAAGAGGGTGTTGCAGCTAGAGATGGATGTGAGCCACCCTGTGGGCGCTGGGAATTGAACCTGGGTCGTCTGGAAGAGTAGCCTGAAGTCTTAACCACTGAGCCATCTCTCCAATTTCCTTTTAATGATTTTTTTTTTTTGATCCATGCTTATCTTCTACAAAAGCTAGCCTCTGACCTCTGCCCCAGTTCCTGGTAGAGCGGGTCTCTCATGTTGGCAACTTCACCCAATTACTTAGTGAATAAATAAATTATCAGGCTGGCGAGATGGCTCAGTAAATAAATATGTCTATGGCCAAGCCGGCTGACCTGATTTCCATCCCAAGCCCGCTTGGTGGGAGAGAACTGACTCCCACAAGTTGTGCTCCGACCTCGATACGCTCATCATGCACACATGCCCCAACCTCAATAATTACATGGAAAAAATAAAATAATTGATTAATAAGGTTCTCTAAAAAGTGAACAATAATGAAGTAGCTGTATCTGGGATTCATGACCCTCTTTCCTAGAAAAAGGGTTGTACCAGCCCCTCATCAGTTTGTTCATGATCAAGTTTCTTCTACATAACTGGACCTGATGACTGTTGTGTGGGTCAGCTTGGACACATGACCCAACTGAGCCAATCAGACCCTTCTTTCCTAGCAAATTTGCAACTGGCCCCCAGGGGCAGACAATGAGCCCTATTATATCTGGATTGAGGGGTCTGTGGACTCTTGTGCAGAGGAGGCTTCCCACCCCTCTATAAAGAATCAGAGGGAAAAAAGTCAACAGTCAGAAAATAAAACAAAAAGCCTGTTTTAATGGTGCAGTCTTTGATGCTAGCAGCGGGAGGCAGAAACGGAAGGTTCACACATGTATGTGTACACAGA
This sequence comes from Pachyuromys duprasi, assembly GCA_028658305.1. Taxonomy (NCBI): domain Eukaryota; kingdom Metazoa; phylum Chordata; class Mammalia; order Rodentia; family Muridae; genus Pachyuromys; species Pachyuromys duprasi. Next base: position 57,912,719 of record CM053762.1, on the reverse strand, counting down.
AAGAAAAAAAGCAAGAAAGAAGGAAAGAAGAAAATTATTGCTTGTATTTTCAAGGATTTGCCACTTCCTGATGCTCCTCATTCAAGATGTCCAGATATCTGTGACTCAATGAGAAACTGCTGCTGTATAAATAGAGCCTGTGGTCGTTTGAATAAAATGGCCCCTGTTGCAGCCTGCCTCAGTCCGCCAGCGCCCAATGACAATACAAACAACCTTTATTTTTTATGAACTTTTAGGCCTTATAGTGTAGGCTTATTCCCAACCAGCGTGTGTAACTTAATTAACCCTTTTATTCTAGCTGAGTTTGCCACATGGCCTGTTACTGCCCCTCAGCCTCTGTACCTCCGACTTCCTCTGTGTCTGGCCAGTGAATCCTGATTTTTTCACCCAGAGTTCCTATCTCTGCCTGCAAGTCCTGTCTATCCTCTCCAGCCTAGCTGTTGGCTGTTCAGCTCTGGTTATGAAACCAATCAGAAGGTTCCTTAGGCAGGTGGGGAAGGACAGAGAAACATCTTCACTCAGTGTACAGAAAGATTATCCCAGCAGGCTCCATAGGCCCCCAATAATGCCATAGGGAATGGCACTGTTAGGTGTGGTCTTAATGGAATAGGTGTGGCTTTGTGGAGGAAATGTGTCACTAGGGATGAGCTTTGAGGTCTCAGATGCTCAAGCCATGCTCAGTATGGCACTCTTTCTGCTGCCTTCGGATCAAGATTAGAAGTCTCAGCTCCTTCTCCGGCACCATGTCTGCCCGCATGCCCCCATGCTTGACAATAGATAATGGACTAAACCTCTGAACCTGTAAGTCAGCACCAATTAAATCTTTTCCTTTTTGAGAGTTGCCATGGTCATGGTATCTCTTCATACCAAATAAGACCCCAACTAAGACAGAGTCTCACCCCATCCTCTTTGAGACAGCTCCCACCAGTGTCTAGGATTTGTAAGGCCGAGTCCTAAAGAAGACACGCACTATGTCTTTACAGGAGGGAAGATGAACCAGGCTGATTAACCAGGTTGATTGCTCACCTTTGGCAGATTACTCACTGATGACAGCCACATCTTAGCCAGCACAGGTCATCAGCCCAGATGCTAAGCCTTTCTCTGCCTTTGTTACCTATTGGGTAAGAAATGAGCCAAGGTCGGGAGACCTTTTGCTTTATGAGGCGGCAGTGGGGGGAGGGCAGGCTGGTGCTGGAGACACACGACCTTGAGCCCTTGAGTATCTCAAAAAAACTTTTAACCTGAAAATTATCAAACTTACGAGTTCAAACAGGTCAAGGGACTTATTCCAAAGATGTTTCTGAAGAGATAAATGAAAGAAAATGGAAGGGTTGGAGTCAAAACAAATCCTTTTTTTTTTTTTAATTTGTTAACCTCAGGCTATAATTAAAAAAAAAAAAGAAATAAAGAAAAAAAGCTTTTGAATTCCCCAATGGATTTTTTTCTCTCTTCTTTTTTTGTCATTCCATGGCCAAGTCAAAATTTACTGGCTTCTGGAAAACCTAGGGGATTTTGAAAATAAAAATCTAGGGTTGTTTGTGGTTCAAATAGAGTATACAGAGTGATCTTTTATACTAAGAGGATGTTGGGAATTCACCTGTGTTAGTTAAGGTTTCTACTGCTATGATGAAACACCATGACCAAAAGCAATTTGAGGAGGAAAGGGCTTATTTGACTTACACTTCCACATCATAGTCCAATGCTAAAGGAAGTCTGGGCAGGAACTCAAACAGGACGGAAACCTGGAGGCAGGAGCTGGTGCAGAGGCCATGGAGGGGTACTGCTTATGGGCTTGCCCCCCCCCCCCAATGGCTTTTGCTCAGCCTGCTTTCATTTAGAACCCAGGACAACTAGCCCAGGGATGGCCCCACCCACAGTGGACTGGGCCCTTCTTCATCAATTTCCAGGCGAGAAAATGCCTTATGTTCAGATCTGATGGAGGCATATTCTCAATTGAGGGGCCTTTCCTTCAGATGCCTCTAACCCAGCCAGCATGTCACTGATGAGTAGCTGAGATTAGATCGTATGGAACCATCCACATCTTCATTTCTGAAGGCCTTAAAACATATTGTGCTAGTCTTGGGACCAGATGTCTGGGCAGGACTAGGGATGCAGCCTAGAGTTATAGAATAATGTTTTTTTTTTCCCTCTCTCTCTCTGAGTCTAATTGTGTTGTTGGCTTCTTTGGTTGATCAAGCTAACTAGATTTCTTTCTGGTATTCTGGGGTCCTAGTTATCTTCTAAGGCTAGAAACCCAAGTGGCGGAGACCTGCCTGATGAGAATCCACCTGGGGCACCGGGGAGGTGGCTCTTAGCAGCTGATGGCTGGGTAAGCAGCTTCTACTTGTTATCATGACTTCAATTAGCAGTGGGCCTGTGTAGACACGGAAACTCTGGTGCCCTAACCTTCCCCATGTCCAGCAGCGAAGAAAGAAGAAGCCTATGAAAGGGAGTCCAGCATTGGACGTGGTGGCACATGCCTGTAATCCTAGCACTCAGGGAGGCAGAGGCAAGCAGATCTCTGTGAGTTCGAGGCCAACCTGTTCTATAAATCGAGTGCAGGACAGCCAAGGTTACACAGAGAAACCCTGGCTCAAAAAACAAAGGAAGTCTATATGCCCTGCTGATAGGGGTTCAAACTAGTGCAGCTGGTATGGAAATCAGCATGGAGGGTTCTCAGAAAACTAAAACTAGACCTTCCAGTGCAACTCAACGATATTATTTGTATTTGGGGGTATTTACCCATACAACTCTAAGCCAACCTCCCAGAGGTGGCTACACACTGTGGCACTCTTCACAAAAACTAACTTATCAAAGAAACCTGTATGTCCAGCACCAAAGGAGTGAATAAAGCAAGCATGATGTGTATGCAGTGGAGTGGTCCAGAGAGCAGATGTATGCTATTTGCAGGAAAATAGATGCAACTGGAGATCGCTTTGTCAAACAACTTGAGCCAGCTTCAGAAAGACAAATATTGTGATTTCTAGATTTCGTATAGATATTAAAATCACATATGTACATGTGTCTACATGACAAAAACAGAAGTAAAACTGTCTAAGGCAGTGATTCTGAACCTGTGAATCACATACCAGATATCCTGCATATCAGATATTTACAGTATGATTCATAACAACAGCAAAGTTACAGTTACGAAGTAGCAATGAAATATTTTTTTAAAGATTTATTTATTATTTATACAGCACACCAGAAGAGGGCACCAGATCTCACCATAGATGGCTATGAGCCATCATGTGGTTGCTGGGAATTGAACTCAGGACCTCTGGAAGAACAGCCATAAAGTAATTTTATGGTTGGGGTCAACACAACATGAGGAACTGAATTAAAGAGTCACAGTGTTAGGAAGGTTGAGAATCACTGGTTAGGGAAACAAAGAAGTCTGGGGTCACAGGGGAAATACACACTCAATGTCTAATATACACAGTGAAAATACACAGTTGAAAAGATTGGTGTGTGTGTGCCTGTGCGTTAACACATGTGTCTGTGTGTGTGTGTCTCATGTAGCTAAGACTTGCCTTGAACTCTTGATCCCCATTTGTACCTCCCAAGCATTGAGGACTGCACCATTACACTAGGCAGGTATGGTGTACACACCTTTAATTCCAGCAATGGGGAGACTGAGTCAGATGGGTCTTTGTGAGTTTGAGGTCAGTCTGATCTACAGGGTGAGTTCTAGGAAAGCCAGGGTTACATAGTGAGATTTTGTCTTTAAAAAAAAAAAAATAAAGGGAGGGAGGGCTGAAGTGATGGCTCAGTGTTTAAGAGTATTGGCTACTCTTCCCTAGGATCTAGATTTGATTCCCAGCACAACTATCTTTAACTCAAGTTCCAGAGGATTTAATGATCTTCTGGCCTCCCTAGGCACTGAACTCAGTGGTACAAAGACATACATGCAGACAAAGCACCCACAATAAATAAATAGATAAATAAATAAATGATTAAAAAAATTTAAAGCTAGCAAATGACTTTCCTGGGAAGTTGACCTCACTTTATACTCCAAATCCAGGGAACCAGGGGGTGGGCTGGGATCCTAACCACAAGTTAATAGTGAAGGCCAGTTCTAAAATGAGCCTGTAGGAGGAGGAGAAGAATAAACCCTGGGAGTTTTTCATGCCTTGGATGTCCCCACCAGGGGTCAGCCAGGGTCTGGAAGGCAGTTGTTGCCCTGGCCAGAGGCCAAAGTGAATAGAGTCGCAATCACTTTGGCCAGGAGGGAGCCCCTAAGTTCATTCAAGCTTGCACATCTCTAGGTGGTGGGCTGGTGAGACCTTAGGCTAAAGAACAGTTGTCCATCCAGTATGTCTAGAAGGAAACTAAAGAAAACGATTCCCAGAGTGCTCCGCCGTCACAAGGCTGGCGTGTGGCGGGGCTGGGATGGCAGTCCGGGTTGGAGAAGGCCTGTTCTGAGACCCCTCTCCAGCTCTTCTAGCTAGCCCTTCGTAGCAGCCATGCCTGCAACTGTCAGCCGTGATCTCAGCCGCTAACAGAGCGCCTGGACATGCGCAGCCATACTCTGGGTGGAGGGCGGGGCAGGTGGCAGGAGGGTAGGGACGGGACACGTGCGGCCAAAGTCCAAGTTTGCTTGTTTGTTTGTTCCTCGGGGCTTTGAGAATCATCAGATTTTGAGGAGTTTGAGGTCGGAGTTTGTAACTTTATTTTGGGTACTCTTACCATTATTTACCCTCCCCCCTCTCTCTTTTCACTGTTACAGCCACGGTTTCTCATTTGAGCTCACACAGTGTTCTTGGGTTGGACTCACCCGTTCATAGGTGGAGGTGACAACTGGGGTTCATCTCATCTCCAGCACTGTGTTTGGGCTAACATGTTCAACACAGAGCACTGTGTACCCACATCAGACACAGGTTCTGTCTACAAGTCAAATTCTGCCGAATTCTATTACTTTAGAAAAAGTGTGGGTTATACAGGAGGTACTCAGTAAACCAGAAGTCATTCTGGGAACGCTGGTGGGAGAAGCAGGAAGTACAGCGTGTCCCGCTTTACACGCAAAGACCTTTTCTCCTACTGGTGTAAACCTGCGTACAGTCTGACAACATCCGGTGGGCTTGAAATGTGATATTCAGCAGTTTCTTTTCTTTCTTTCCTTCCTTCTTTCCTTCCTTCTTTTCTTTCTTTCTTTCTTTCTTTCTTTCTTTCTTTCTTTCTTTCTTTCTTTCTTTCTTTCTTTCTTTCTTTCTTTCTTTCTTTCTTTCATGTGTGAGGGTATGAGACAGGGTTTTTTTCTGTGTAGCCCTGGCTGTCCTGGAACTCACACTGTAGACCAGGATAGCCTCAAGCTCAGAGAGATCACCTACCTCTGTCTCCCAGGTGCTGAGATTAAGGACGTATGCCACCACACCCAGCTCAGTTTTTTCTTTTCTTTTAGGCATATTTATTTGTATATATAAGCACTCTATTTGCATATATACCTGCACGACAGAAGAGATCATCAAACAGAGAGGGTATCAGACCCCATTACAGATGGTTGTGAGCCATCATGTGGTTGCTGGGAATTGAACTCAGGACCCTTGGAGAACAGACAGTGCTCTAAACTACTGAGCCATCCCTCCAAAACCTTAGTTGTTTGTTTGTTTGTTTATTGACATAAAATTCAGAAGCAAAATGAGGAACGAGAATGTATGTTTAAGCCGGGCTTAAAGACCTCAACTTGAGAGATTTCAGCTTGTCTGGACTTTCCTAGGCAGGCAAAAGCTGACACCAGGCAGGTGAGTACCAAGTTGCTAGGACGGTGGCAGCATGAAGCCATGTCTCCCAAGGCTTCTTATGGTTGGTGCAGTTGGCGACGAGGGGGAGCAGCGGCTTGGGAATAAGCTGGTGCTGTTTTGGTTGAGCTAACTACTCTGATACTCAAGCCTTCTCCACCCCCCAGCAGACTGAGCCTGCTCCTCCATTTCCCCTACAGTCAAACACTGTCCCTCACCACAGGTTTATCAGGATTAATTAGCACATCTAGAAGCTTGGGCAGCCAGGGAAGAAGAGTGACAGTGCTTCCACGGACAGGCTTATCCTGAAGCACACACGGGCTGTCTTGACACAGTATGAGAGAGGACTTGGGGCTGGGCTGGCACCCTCCCGCCTTCCACAGCTCAGGGCTGAGCGTGTATTCTGGGTGAAGCTTTGGAGAACACGCCTTGCTGGGGAGACAGGCTCAGCTCTGACATTCCTGGTTAGCCAAACCCCACCGCTGAGTGCCTGCTTCTAGCCTCCCGCCAGCTCCGGCAAGGATCTCCCCCACTGTTAAAGAAGTCCTGTGCCTGGCGTCAAGACTCCTGTATCCATCTGGCGCGCGCGCGCGCGTGCGTGTGTGTGTGTGTGTGTGTGTGTGTGTGTGTGTGTGTGTGTACACTTGCATGTGGGTCTCACCTTCTTCCCTGAGACAGGGTGTCTCACTGAACCTGCGACTTACTGTTTTTGTGGCTGGCTGGCCAGCCAGCATTCCTCCTGCCTCTCTCTGTCCTACATAGTTAGGGTCACAGGCTCCTGGCCACACCTGGCTTTTACCTTAGTACTGGGGATCTGAACTCTGGCAGTCATGCTTGCTTAGCTCTTTAAAAAAAGATTTAAAAGAAATTATGTGTACAAGTATTTTTCCTGAATATATGTATGTGCACCATGCTGGGTGTCCAAGGAAGTCAGAAGAGGGTGTCTGACCCCCGAAACTGGATTTATGGGTGGTTGCGAGCCATGGTGTGGATGCTGGGAACTGAACCCAGGTCCTCCGTAAATGTAACAACTGATCTTAATGTGGAGCCAGCTTTTCTCCAGCCCCTCAGCCAGTGCTTTCGCCACGAGTCACCTTCCTAACCCCATCCTGCCTCCGTCTTCAGGTCTTCCAGGTGTAGTGGTTGGGTGTCCCTTCTCAGGCTGGATCATGTGATCACGGCGGGTAGGAGATTCTCAGATTGGCCCAGGGCTTCTGACAAGGAAAAAAAAAGAGTCACAAAATCCTTTGCCCTCGTTTCGGATGCTTTCCAATGGTCCCCAAGCACAAAACATGACTGTATTGTGAAACAATTGGATTCGTTATGAAAACACCTACTCCGTTAAATATTTGAAAGTAGGAGGGAAAAAAGGTGAAATCGATGCAGGCGGCATGGCTTTGGTGACCTCAGCAAGACTGTGCTCCGAGATCAGAGATGGGCAAGCGACTTGGAAATCCAGCTTTCCAGACCAGAGGGAGGGATGGTGAGGAAGCCAGAGCCTGGAGCTGGTGACGGTCTGGCCCCCGGCACAGAGGATTTTTTCCCACCATTGTGTGCTCCCTTCCCGGTTGCCAGCCCTGGGAGCGTCTCGGAGGAGGCCGGACTTAAGGCTAAAGTGGTGTTTGTAACCTTGTCATTGGGAAATGATGTCGCAGGTTAGTTACACAGGCCCTGATCGATGATGAAGGCAGCAGCGGATCAATAGATCCCATTTCCGGGGAGAATTCACCCGTGGTGACCTGCAGGGGGGCAGGTGGTTCATCAAAAGAAGGCTGGCTTGAAAGATTTAATGCTAGTCTCTTCTCCGTCCTGGTCTCCTCTTGGAGCTGTAGGCAGTAACAGGCGGGTAATAAACTACTTTTCCTTGAAGAGATCTGGGGAGATGGCCCTGGTACAGGGACAGAAAGGTGGCCACAGATCCTCTGGGAGGCAGAAAGCCAGGATGGGGGCGCGCTGGGCTCACTTTTCCCTGAGCCTCCCCGCTTCCGAAGCTACCCTGACTTTGGCTACAGAGTAGAGTAGCCCTTCCAGGCCTCGCAGAGCTGCAGCCCCTCGTCCGCCCGAGCCCCTCCCCCGGCCCGGAGCCCCTCCCCGCGCTTCCCCTCGCCGCGCTCTCCTCCCTTCCCCTCCCCTCCCTTCCCTGGCCGCCCTGCCTCCGCCTCCTGCGCCCACAGCGTCCGCCAGCGCCGAGCCCCCAGGAGCCCGAGCGCGGCCCAGGGGCGCCGCCGGCCCCTCCCCGGCGCGCTGACAGCAGGCCCGGCCCCCGCCCGGTGCCCTCGCCGGCGGGACACACCCCCGGCCCTCCTCTGCGCCGCCAGTTCCCGCCGGCCCCACCGGGCGGCAGAGAGAGCGGGCAGGCGAGCGGAGCGCGGCGGCGCGGGAGGGAAGGGACGCGCGGCAGGCCCACGGGAGCAGCCCGGGGCGCACGAGCCCTCGCGCCTCCAGGACAGTCGCCTGCCCGGGAGCCGCAGCTGGGGGTACCGGCAGCCCGGGCGGCGAACGGCGCGTGGGGCAGGGGTGGCGAATAGCCGTGGGGACCTGGGCAACGGGAGAAGGAGCCGGAACCCGGCCGGGATGAGAAGGTGACGCCGCCGGAGGGCGCCACTCTCTTTGTGGGGAAGATGCTTGCCTACTGCGTGCAAGATGCCACCGTGGTGGACGTGGAGAAGCGGAGGAGCCCCTCCAAGCACTATGTGAGTACTGCTTCCACTGACCCCGGCGGGGGGGACTGGCCAGTACCAGAGATTCATGCTCCCAGGGGCAGCCCTCGGCTCCGGAGTTTGTTCGCAGGGCTGTGATCTCTAGGGAAGTCTTTTCTGTCCTTCCTCCACTCCCCTGTCCCGGGTTTCTTTTTTTGGCATTGCAATTGGCAAGTGGCTGCCCTTGTCTGTTACAACGGTGAAGTCATGTGTCCGCCCGCCGTTTGGATGGATGGTGGGGGAAGGTTTCGTCAGCCCCTTGCGGAGCAGTTCCTTTGGGAAAGAGCATCTTCGCCGCGCTCCCTAGGGGCACGGGACGCTCACGCTCACCCGGCCCGGGATGCTTTCAGTTGCTTTGAGCGGGGACCCACGCGTCTCTTTCTGCCTTCCAGAAAGCGTCTGTTTGCTGCTCTGCCTGCACCGGTTGGGGTCTGGGGACAGAGGAAGCGCTTTGCCCCCCACCCCCCGCCCTTTCCACTCTTTACTTCGAGCTTTGATTTTCTTCTTAAAACCATTGTATCTCGCGGTGTGAGGAGAACTGTGGCTTTTCCTTTTATCCCTCCTCTGGACGTGACCCTTCGCCAGGGTCATTTCCTCGTAAGTGTTGCTCTGACTCCAGACACGAGTAGGCAAATGTGTTCTGTGGTCTCGGAGGCATGGTTGACTGCCCCGCCGCCCCTCCCCCTTCCTTACTCAAACTTAATGAGAAGAGGCTAAGGTTGACCAGCTGGGCTTCAGAGTGTGTGACAGTCCCCTTTCATCTCAGCCAGTCCTGTCTTCCAGTCCTTCACACCTTTGGAAGTAAACACTGTCCTTGTTGCCGGAGGATGGCCTGCTGAGCTCTGGTCCTGACTTGAGATAGAAGGGACCCACGGTAAAGGACCCAAAGCTCAGAAGATAGTAGGGTAGCCTCTTACTTGCAAATTAGGATTTAAGGAAGCATTTAGAATGCTCAAGGCATTAATTTTAACAATTAAAACAGGCTGTTAGTTGGTGCCCTGGATTGCACATTAGTCTCCGAAGTGCTTTTTATTTCCCTGTTGGAAGGAGGATGGGGTTTGTGGTGTAATACCAGCCCGGGGCTACTCTCTCTGCCGGCATCGCAGCTGACCTGAAGACAGGGTTCTCTGCAGTCGACTAGTGAGGCTGGATTCAGGTTGGGAAGGAGGTTGAGTGGTGAGAGAGAGAGAGAGAGAGAGAGAGAGAGAGAGAGAGAGAGAGAGAGAGAGAGAGAGAGAGAGAGAGAGGTGGATCTCTGTGTGTGTGTGTGTGGTGGGGATTCCCTGACACACAGTCAGGGACCCTTTCCAACTGTATTGAAAGCCTCCACAAAAACAAAAGTCCTCTAGGAGCTGAGGAGGTGGCTCAGTAGGAGAGCCCTTGACTAGCAAGTACGATGCACTTCTATTCTCAATCCTAGAATAAAAAGAGAAAACTTCTAAAGGGCTTGGTTCACTGGTGGTCACCCTGCTCCAAGGTCAGGTGTCCATTTGCTCACATCTCAGGGTTAAGCAGGGTGCCAACATTCTTGACCTCTTTTGGGGGGCACTGTATGCTGCTTTAAGGATTCTTTTTTTCAGCTTTCAGGTGAGGCCCATACTGCTTTCAACAGATGGCAGTCTCTGCCCTGAGACCCTAGCAGGTGCTTTTCCAGTGCTGGATTTTACCTGAAACATTGCATTTAGTTCTAAGCAGCTATGCTGGAGATTACAATGTAACGCACACTGGCTACAAACTAGCAGCCAACAGAATCAAGACCCTGCTCTGGAAAGTATTGAAAGGCAGAGAGGCTAGGGTTTGGTCTTAACAGGCTGGCCTACCCACTAACTGTGCCACATTATGAACGTTCTTAAAACTTGATGGACCTTGGTGTCCTTATTTTGAAGGAAAAATTTTAAATTATTTTCTATGTCCAGGCGTTTTGCTTGCGTGCATGTCTGTGCACTGCTAGCATGCAGTGCCCGCAGAGAGCCAGAAGGGGCTGTAGGATCCCCCGGATCTGGAGTTACGGACAGTTGAGCTGTCGTGGGTGCTAGGAATTGAACTGGGGTCCTCTGGAGGAGCTGCCAGTGCTTATAACTGCTGAGCCGCCTCTCCAGCCCGTGTTTCCTCGCTTTTAAAATGAGGGTAATAATAGTAGAGGGCTGTCGGGAGAATTAGATGACAACATCCCTGTGAAAGACATAGCCCAGTTCTGGGTACATACTAAGCACTCGGCAAATAGTAGCTAACTGTTGGTGAGAGTCTGACTAAGAAGGTTTTTGAGAAATAGCAATTAATGGTCTGGCTGAGAGGAAGAGAGACTTGGCGCTTTAAGATTGATAATAAAGTGTACTGTGTGGGAAATACAAAAGAAGTCCTGTCTACTTCCCTTGAAATGATCATTTCCTCCCTTTCTGCAGACAGAGTGTTTCCTGGGTCATCTCCACTTCCGTGTGAGAATGAATGGATGATGTGATTCTTGGGGCGGAGAGTGATGTCACCTAGCAGATGGAATCACACGGAATTCTAGAAAACAATGAAAGGAGTGTGCTATACGATGTGGCTTTGTGGAGCTGGTAGGGCAGGCCCTTCGCTTACAGATGAAGGAAGCAGGAGCCAGGTGGGCTTCTTACAGCGTGGCTGGTCAGAGCACTGAGGCTAACTGGCCTCTAGCCTGTGGTGCGGGCTTTGTCCACCGAAGTTACCCAAAGTCTGGTTGAAGTTGACAAGGAAGAGAGAGACATCCTTACCCATTTGGGGCACTGATACAGGGGTGCCCAATAATTGAAAGAGTAATGGGGTTCTGAGGCGGTTCCCCCATTTTGACCCTTGTATAGTAGATATCCCACCCGGGGAGGGTGACTGTTGTGGATAAGGCCCTCTGGCATGGTTAGCTGGCAGAACAAGTTACATTCCGGTCACATATGTCCTGGGAAACTCTACACTGGAGAAACATGTCCCCTTCCAACCTCCCTGCACTCATGGAGTGTGCTGAGCCCGTGCTTCGGTGAATTGCCGAGCAGAGGTGTATATGGATGTGCATGTTAGCCAGGGCTTGCTGGTGAGGGAGGCTTGGAGCCATTCAGGAAGAGCGGCACTGGCTCCAGAACACTGGGAACACAGGCAAAGGTTCTCTCAGGACACCGCACAGAGTATGTGTGCATCCTCACAAGGACAGGCAGCTGTATTCAGGGTGGCGGGGGGGGGGTGTCCGGTGCTCTGGATCTGTTTATGAAAGGCAGACAAGTGGCCTCCATCTTCCATCATGTGCAAGGTGCAGCCGGTCCTTGGCTTCCCTCCTCTCTGCCAGCCTCTGCCTGGGGTGGGACTGGGAAGGGTGAGCAACTGTGGCTTGGATAGGCCTCCCTGCCTGGGAGCTGGGCTCCTGTCCTAGCTCTCCTGAGCTGTTCCCTGGGAGACCTTACCTAGGTAAACTTGCTTTGGCCTCAGACCCTTTGTCTTTAAGATGGCCCTGAGGTGCCAGATGCAAGGCACAGCTGCCTGCGTTGGAGAGTTTTCTGACAGGGTTGTGAGTTTAGAAGCACAGAGTTCTTCGCACTCGAGGGTGTGTACAAGTGTGTTTGAGCCATATGGTGGCAGAGAGAAGCTCGTTTATCCAAAGCAAAGGAGACGTTATGTCTGTTTGCGTTTGGGAGTTGTCCTGCTTTCACAGTCATTTCCTTTCCTGAGTGTTTATTTCAGACAAATACCAGTCGTGAATGCTCTGATCCTCCACAGGACTCTAGGGAATGCAAATAATAGCCAGTGTCAGCAGCTACCTTCCATGGTGCCCACTGCTATGGGCATGCTTTCCTGGGAACCAGAGCTGCTATACTATGTGTGTGCGCACATGTGTGCTGCTAACCAAAGCTGGGTGAAGTTCATTAGTTGCCTGGGATTCTCACTTAGCTTCAGTGAGATCTAAACTCTCTGAATAAACAGATAGGAGGTTTATAAACACAGGTTAGTTTATCTCCTAAACACAGGCTTATCTCCCAAGGAGAAGCCCAAAACAGGGCTGTTCCCACTTCGAGTGGATTAGTGAGTCCAGGCAAAGGCCTGTATGACACCGAGAGTGATACAGGGCAGCATTTGAGGGCCGCCTTTCCGGAACGGTTGCTCATCATGTGCAATGAACTGGCTTTGACTGGTCATGGAGGGAGTTCTGGCAGAATAGTCTGTCTCCTGTGACTCCTGGAAAGAGGATGAAGGGTGGGCCCCTGAAACGAGGACATTTTCCCTGCATTTAGATCATCATAGATTTTGGTTGTGGTCCCGGGAGTTGTGTTTTTAGGAATTGGCACCGAACTCATTCATTTGTCTGCTCTTCATTTTTATCTTCTAAGGCTTGAGATTATTGTTCCCGCCCGCAGGAGTGAGAAGTACAGCTTCAGATTGGAAAGAGCCCTTTTTAGGGCCTTGCCTTTGAAAGAGGTGATATTGGACAGATTGGGATTCAAATACTGCCTCTGGCACATCCTAACCCTGTACATGCGTGTGTGCGTGCGTGTATGTACATACATACCAGTGACTCGGGGCTCAGTATCCTCACCTGTACCCTCACTGCACTGTGAGGAAGTTTCTGGGCAGCCACTGTAGTTGTTCTCATCACCAAAACACTGAAGTACATCTCGGAGCCCTGGGGGAAGCTGAGAGAAAAGGCAAGACTAGGCGGAAAGGAGGGCCCAGCTGTTGAGGGCCCGATGGGACATCGGCCTGCTTGCTCTGTGGAAAGCACCCAGCACACATGACCCCAGTAAACACAGAGCAGCTGTTCAGACCTGGAGGGGTTCCTGGCTCAGCACGGGGGCCTAGTGATACATTTCTGATAAGCAGAGAAGAGAAAGAAAGTGGGCTGGTAGAGAAGAAGAGGGATTGCTCCAGGTAAGGACAAGGAGGATTGTAGCCAGATCACACACAGAGCTCAGTACTGTGCCTGCTCCCCATCCCCCTGACTCTGGGAGTATGACTATCTTTTACACACACACACACACACACACACACACACACACACACACACACACACACACACACACACGGACTGTTTCATCTCTGTAGAGGGAAGTGATCTAGGGGTGATTCACAAGGCTGATGAGGCTCCCTGTTCATGGAACATTCAACCACATCCTTCAAGACCGTTGGGCCAGAGAGCAGAGCCAGCCGTTTTTCATGGCTCTGTTCAGAGTTGAGGGTGAGGGTTTTTTTTTTGGGGGGGGGTGGCAAACCAGGGTTGGAGTCACCATGTGGCAGAGGGGAGGGGACGGGAAAAATAAACCTATTTGAAGTCAAGTGTGACCGGGTCCAGCTTCAGAAATATGAGCAGAGCTATTGGATTTTCCAGAGAGCTATTCTGGGGCCAGCTGAGTTAATGGGCAGTGGGGCCTGTGAAGAAGGGGGTGCTGGGGGGAACTTCTGACTTAGGGTTTGTATTGCCATCCCTGGAAATTGCCTTCTAATTTCCTCATCCTGAGTCACTGACCAGTTTCTTGGCCAGAAAAGTCTAACTGGCAACTCTGTTCCCCTTTGCCTCCTAATTAAAGAAAATAAAACAAATAATAGGGTTATACATACAGTAATCACACTTGCTCGTCTTGAGTGCTGAGAATCCAGGAAAGGGATAATGGGTTGGGACAGAAACCCTGGGGACAGGAAGGACAAGGGGTGTGTGTGGGAAATGAGGTGGATATTCTGGCTTTGGAAATAGGTTCTGAGTGAGGGCCAATGGTGTTCTCTGCCCTGACAATTGCCAAAAATAATGGAAGCTTCCAACAGGGTGGTCAGTGTTTGGACAGGCTGATCCTCAGGGTTTGAGTTACCCCTTCCTGGTAGGGCTGCAGGGACATGAGCTGTAGGCGAGCAGGTGAATGGAGAGGGTCAGGAGCTTGGACTAGTGGGCAGGCCACTGAGAGGCCTTGGATAACCTCAGGCAAGTCACCATGGTAGCAGCAGGGATTGAGCCCTGCTACACACACACACACACACACACATACAAACACACACACACACACTGAGCCCTGCTACACACACACACACACACACACAAAGCGTAGCAAGCAGGGTAGGCACTGACCTGAGAATCTGTGAGGGCCAAGCACGGCAACAGTGCCGGAACTGAGGGCATCTTATCTGGGCCTCCCAACACCCATGTCTGGGAGGAGGATTTTATAGATGTAGAAATGGAAATTACATGCGGTTAGGATTTACACTCAGGGTAATTCTGTGGCAGGGCTGTGTGATTTTCACCTTTGCCCCTAATAAGTTGGTCAGCTACCAGTTGATTCCCCATCAAAGCTGAATCAGGGAGAGATGACAAGCAAATCCAGGCAGAGTATTCTGAGGGCTGAGAGTCACGCAGGCACTGGGATATCTGGACTGTCATCACCGTCGATGGCCACGCCATATGGTACAAGTTACTTGTGCCTTTGTGCCTCAGTTTCCATATCTGCAAATAATGAAGAATGTAGGTGGAAACGGGATCTAGTCCCATGGTATTCAATGAGTTCATCCTCATAAAGATTCTAGCACAGTGCCCAGGTATCTGAAGTACAAGATTTGTATCTGGTTCAGTCCTGAAGCTGCCCAGAGCCGGAGGGACTCTCCAAGAACTGGGGTTTCCAAGGGAGGCAGGTGGATGGAGAAGGCAGCCTTCATGGTGGGGCTTGGGAATGGTTGGTTGGTAAAGACAGAATCAGAGGCTGACTACCAGAAAACAGTCCAGGGAGGCGGGAAAACGGCACCCTGCCCGAGAAGCATGCAGGGAAAGTTTACACACAGCCCAGTTTGAGCGTGGAGAGAAGGAGAAAGTAGCATGTGGTGAAGATCAGGGTCAGCTGCAAGGCCCTCCATGGCAGCCAGGGGGATTCAGAGCTGGGTGGGCAGATACCTTAGCACCTTGATCTTCTCCCAAGGGATAGGGACAGAATGAGCAGATTGTTGGTGGGTGGAGGGCTCAGAACTAGCTGCACAGGATAAGGAGCTATCTCAGTCAGGAAAGTGTAAGGTAGATAGATGGATAGATATGTAGATTGATAGATAAGATGAATGGATGGATAGATAGATTGATAGATAAGATAGATGGATAGGTAGGTAGATAGATAAGTAGATAGCTAGACAAGATAGACGGATAGATAAGATGGATGAATGGATAGATAGATAGGTAGATAAGTAGATGGATGGATGGATGAATAGATAGCTCTCTAGTTAGACAGCTCCATAGTTGTTTTTTTTTTTTGAGGACAACAATAAATTGTCTTAAGAGTGTGGGCTCAGCAGGTCAAGATGCCCGCCACCACTCTGACAGACGGATATTGATCCCTGCTACTGACATGGTGGAATGATTTCTGCAAGTTGTCTATGACTTATACCTGAATGCATGTGTACACACATATGCACGTGCGCGCACACACACACACACACATACACAAATGTACACACACACACACACACATACACAAATGTACACACACAAACAAGCACACACACGAACAAATGTAATTTTTAAAAAAATGGGTGGTATCCAAGAAACAGCATTGGAGGTTGACCTCTGCCCTCCACATACAAATTCATGAACACGCATGTACAAAGAAAGAGAGAGGGAGGGAGGAAGGGGGGGAATGGGAAGGAGACCGCCGTCTGACTGTGGGGTTGCTCTGGCTGCCATGGCCAGCTCTAACGTCTTTTCCTGGGTCTGCTTTGGGGGTTTTGAGTCAGCTATACCCCAGCCCCTCTTGTTTATAGCCTTTACTCCTGATGATCAGACTGTCACATAGAAGTTGGTTGCACCCGGGCTCTTGGGGAAGCAGAGTGGCAGAGGAGAAGTGTGAGCGGGTCCATTTAGGAGTGAGGTGGTAGCTGCTTCAGATCTCCACTGAGTGTGAGTGTGCTGTAGGACAGAAGCAGCAGCATTTCAGAGGAATAATTTTCACCTGTCCCGTCTGGTGGCAAGAAAAAGGCAGGGCTTGCCTCGTGGTGTCCGGGGCCTAATTCTAAATAGCTCAGTGGGAGCCCAGATGGCCCAAAAGTCCAGCGTCACTGAAACATGTATCCTAGGAACTCAGTTTTACATACAGTGGTTCACACTATCTCTTCATTCATCTGATCCCTACCATATACTCATGTATTCCAATAGCGTGATTCTTTAGGGGGGTTGTCCTAATAGAAATAACAGCTAATGGTTAGGAATACCAAGAACCCCACACATTTGAAACTGCTTCTTTGACAGTTTCATACATGTATACAAAGTCTTGTGATCACCCCTCTCAATCCTCCTTCACACCCTGCCAACATGCCCTTCCCACCTTCATGTCCTTTTCTTGCTTCACTAGTGCCTGGATGTGGGAGCATCCTTTGCAGCATGGGCTACCCAACAGGGGCCGCACCTAAGAAAACTGACTCTCAGTTCCCAGAAGGCATCAGCAATCAATAGCATCTCAACTAGGGGTGGGCTCTCCTGAGCCCCTCCCCTATCCATGTTGGAATGCTGACTGGTTTGATCTTGTGCAGGTCTTGTTCTGGTAACCCTGACTCTTACGAGTTCATGAGTGCAGTGGCGTCATCACATCCAGAAGACAGTGTTTCCTAGCATCCTCCCCAACGTTTAGCTCTGTGCGTTCTCTCTGCCTTGTCTTCCCGTGATCCCTGAGCGCTGCTGGTGGTGATGGTGTGTAATACTTCATGTGTGCTAAGGGATAGTCTCCAAATCGTCTCATACATTTTAAAGCTGGTGCCAGCATCCACACAAGGGAGGGTGTGCTGGCTCAGGGAGCCCACACGAATCCTAAGCACCTTGGAAAACAAACTGCACCACCAGTGGAAGCCCCGAGCCAGGTCCCAAGGCTCTAAAATCTACCCTGTCTCCACAGAGATTCCAGCTTCTACATGACACATTTTACTCCCAGAAAGACTTGATGGCCCTAAGGACATCCAATCTCAGGCCTGGACGCTTGGCTTCTCGAGCTGTGAGACTGCCCTTGTGTCGTCTTCCCCCTTTCAGTATCCATTTAGGGATCTGGATATGGCTGCTGTCTTTTGGGCCTGCCTTGCAGAAGTTAGGGGCAGGTATGAAAGATGAACTCCTCAGCATGTGTGAGGGGAACCCTGATTTCCCAGGCTGTATCTCAATAATTTGGCCCAGGCATTATTAGGACTGAAAGCCCTTCCGGATACCTGCGGACTTTCTCAGCAAGGCTCACCTGTCCTGCTTCTTCCTCAGAAGCGTCAGAGCCAGGGTTGTCTTGGGGACACATTAGGCACTCAGCGAAGATCTTCTAGAGTAAAGCCTCTGAGACTTCCTTCTTTTCATGCCTGCCACAGTCACCTGAGGGAGGAAGTGACCCCCAGGTGGCTGAGTTAGCGTAGAGGAAACAGCTGTGCCTTCTGCCCCTCCACTGGGCTTTCTTTGGCCCTCTGCTGTCACTTCCCTTTGTCCAGTAAGGAAATCACCCTCCCCAATCCTGGGCGGAGGCACACACGGGATGGAGCCGTCCTTTCCTCTGTGTGCACGAAGTCAGTGAGGGGATTTGAGCCGTGGATGGGATCCCTGAAGCCTGGGTGACCTTCAGACCTGTTGGAAAGTGATCACTCTTATCAGATATGACCACAGCTCAGGGAGGAAAGGGTGGTGATGGTGAATTTAATCCTAGGTGGGGTAAGGAACCGAGGGCCCTGGGCTGGTTTTGAACCTTTGTCCTTTACTGTGCCTAGTAGAACACCCTTCATTATCAAGCAATCTACTTACTCAGATGGAGACCTTGACCTGTGTTACATTGCACAGCTGCCGTGTTGTCTGTGCCGAGTGCCTCCAAGCCTCTCATAATCAGAGTTGCCTTTCCAAAGCCAGTGGACTTAGGACTGTGGTTTAGATAGGGCAGGTTTTGTTGTCGGTAAAGCACACATTCAGGCTCGTTTGTCCCTTCTCCTGGCCTGTGCCTGGTCTCATACTGTCGCTGTACTTTACACACTTGGACCCTCCCCAGGGCTGCCCCAGAGATCATGGGGACTTCTGCTGCTCAACATGCTGTCCTTCCATGGAGCATGTCCCTTGCTGGGAACCCTGCCGCACCATTTTGCCTACCTAGGGTTCTGCGTGAATAGGGGTTGTCCCTGTCCTTTGAAGTAGCTCCTTTGTAAACTTCTTAGGGTAGGCCCAGTCCTGATCCAGCTTTATTCTGTTTCCTGGTGGCTGAAACCCAAAAAGCTATTTTAAGGGACTTGCCTGTGTGGGAGAATTTCTCTGCGTGACAACAGAGGAGGAGGAGGCCTCGCTGCCTGGCACAGGGCTGGCGGTGAGGCTCTGAGGGGGAGGCTGTCTCCTGAATTCTACCTCCCAGGCAGGGGCTGACGGTGTGCTTTGGCACAGAGACCGGCTCCTGGAGGGGAGACCAGCTCTTACTGGTGAGACTGGGGTACACAGAGACAGCTGCTAGTTCAAACCCCAGTGGGTCCGTCTCCTGATCCTTCTCACACATAGTTAAAGTCACACAGAACAATGTCTGAGCTTTGGTTTCAAGCCGGGATTAATTATTTATGTTACTCATCTCTCATTGGCAACTTGAGCAAAACAGCTTTATTTCCCACTGTGGTTTCTGAGAATGGTAGCTCCCAGGCCGTGGGAAGTAGCTCATTGAGTCAGGAGAAAGTATACAGGGGAGCCCCTGCTAAGTGCAGCCCCTGGACTAGGGTTCTTCTGTCACTGGTAGTTAGACGGTGGAAGCTAAGGTTTAAACCCAGATCTCTGCAGTAACAGAGAAGTGAGTTTTCTGCTGTACACCAGAGAGTTGGTGGGACGCCCCGGACAATGGGCTGCCGTGGGAGAGTGTCATCCCCTCTCTCTGTGCCCCTCACTAGGCTGGAAGCATCCACAGCAGGGGGTTAAAGTAGCATCCCTCCCTGCATGTTTATGTTCTGGTCCTCATGGGTGTTCCTTGGTGTGTTCCCAAGGGCATCTCTTCCCTCCTGGGTGGCCCTTGTGGGTACAGAACAGAGTGGTCCTGCTCTCATAAGGAAGGGGTGACAGTAAAAGGAAAGTTCTGCCATGGGTGTCCCGTGGCTTTGAAGATGCCCTTCTGCTAGCTTCCTAGTAGGCCAGAGCCTAAGGAACTCTTCACATGGGACCCAGACAGAATACCAGGGTCACAGGTGACACAGCAGCTCACCTGCCCTCTGCCCTCCTCTGAGGTCACGGTGTGGCTGCAGCTGGTGAGGTAAGCTTGAGAACAGCTCATGATTTTTATGTATTGTCCAGAGCCACTTTGAATCCAGCTGCCAGGGGCTCTTTGTCCTTTCTTTAAGATGATGACTATCATGGCATTGTGGTTGGGATCAGGGGACACTTTAAGTCCCTGGCACTTTTATCCTGATGTTTGCTCAGGTAAATCCAAGCTGTGGGAACTAGAGTAACGTTCAGAGAGACTTGGGTGGCCGAGGGCAGAAGTGGAGGGTAAGAAAAGGTAGGTGCGAGGTGGATGGCCCATCCCACGTGGGCTTAGGCTCCGGCCTGGAAAACAGTTATGAATTGTGGCCCTGGCCTCTCTCTTGTTTGTTTTACTTGGTTTCCTTCCTTCAGCTCCCAAGTTTCTGTTGAAATGATGATGATGACAATGCTTTGATACTTACATCGTATGGTTGTGACTCTATGTTCAGTAAGTGTCAGCTGTTGCTGTTTTTATCATCCTTCATGATTTGGTTCAGTTTTTGTTGCCCTCTGGAAGCTCCCCTGACCTCACATCTAAAAATATTGCCTATGAGCCTTTAGGTTTTTTGCTCAGCTCTTAGCAAGCTGTTAACTTACTCATAGTCATTTGCCCATTAAGTATTTGGGTGTTTGCTATGCTTCAGGCACTATGCATGAGGGTGGGTACAAAGCTTTGCCCTGGGTGGTTAATATTTTGGTGGGAGGAGGGAAACAGTATACAAACAAGATAAATACAAATATATTGTATGTTAGAGGGGGAACTAGAGCAGAGTAAGGGATGATGGGGAGGCTGTTTTGGGGGTCGCTAAGCTAGAGGACTGGCCCGTGTCGAGGTGACTTCTGAATGGGATTTTGAAGTTGAGGCAGTGAGGCACGGGGGTATTTGAGAGAAAGCAGTTGAGGGGGAGGGACCTGCAAGTGCTAAGGTCCTAAGGCAGAACTACTGCTGCCCTTTCCAAGGAGGAGCAAGGAGGCTGGGTGTTCAGAGCGATGTGTGTGACTCCATCAGAGCAGGATAGAGTCTCTGATCCTCCCATCCTGGGGGTGGAGTGCTGTGCTCTGCACCATGCTTCCTGGTGGCTTGTTGAAGACTCAGACTGGCCAAAACCCTGCCAGGGTTGATCCTGACCCGGTAGGGAGACAGTCTCAGTCAGCAGTGACGTGGGTAGGGACCCCAGGGCTTTGAAAGCCTCAGACTCTTTGGGGAGCTTTATCTGCTGCAAGGTAATCTTAAACCTGCTGTGTGTGAGTTGCTGCAATGAAAGCCAGGAGCAGGAGGGTTTGTGAGCGACCACAGCGCAGGGTCTTTCACTCCCCTGTCATTCTGGCAGACCTCCAGGTTCCTATGGGCCCTGATTCAGTGTAGTAAACCCGTGGACTGAGGCTTCTTTGCCCTCTGGAAATCTTTCCTCTCATCTCACTCTTACTGACCACAGCTGTGGAAGCTGCTTGTTTGGATGTCAAAATACACATCCCTCCCAGTGTGCTCAAGATGTGTCAAGATGCTCGACCAAAACATCTGTTCTCCTTGGAGCAGATAGACCTGTTGTAACCCAATAACCAGGGGTCTCTGTTAATTAGCTCCATTATGGACTAACCTGGGAACCTAAACCTACCATGTGATGGACAAGGAAACTGTCGTCCAGGGGGCTAAATAATGAATATAACAATGCCAGTGACAGCCAGTCTGGTGTGCGCCCACTTTCCTAGGCACCTGACTCATTTAGTCCTTCCCACAGCCCTGTGCAAAAAGCACAGCATGGTCCTTGCTGTGCCGCCAAGGGAGCAGAAGGCGAGAAGAGATTGATTTCCTACTGATCACCAGCCAGGAAAAGGTAGAATGGGGAATTAAGGCCAGGCAGGGTCACAGAATCCTCTGGGAGCTCCCTAGCCTTCCAGAGAATCCTCCTAGCCAGCCTCTCCAGCCTGGCTGTAGCCTAAGCTGGCAGATCTCTACTTGAAAGAGGGGAGCTAGCAGGCCTCAGGTGAAGAGGACAAAAGCCACAGGAGGCCACTCCTTTCCCTGACAGGAAAAACCATTTGCTATGGGAACTCTGCACTGCAGGGGGGGATGCTTTGTAGTGTGAGGTTGTCTTCCTGGGCCATTTACAAGTCGGGGTGGACCCTGTTGGTGGAGGCCCATTTAGGGTGTCTAGCAAGATACTTTTGACACCTAGGCCAGCAGGAGGAAGGCCAGCAGGTGGCTGGGGCAGCACTTTCCTTGGGAGAGGGAAGCTGACATTCTACCCTGCTCAGTTTATCTTTGGAACTAAACAGGTCATAACTAGTCCTTGGGCCTCAAAATAAACAGCAGCTGTTGTTGGCTCCCCCATTGCTGCTGCCAGTCTAACAACAGCCTTAGGCTCTTACTTGGCCTTGCCTCCTTTGGGCTCTGTAGCTTTGGGTTTGGGACCTGACTTGAAGTTGAATTTTGCCACTCAGTAGCCTGTGGCCTTTGGGGGGCTGATGACACTTCCCGCACTTTGACTTTCTTGTCTGTGAGATGAGATGATGAAACCACTTTGGTAGTGAGGGTTAAATAGGCTAATGTGTATAGATAGAGCACTTGAAAGTGCCAGGTGGAGGAAGGGTGTTAGGGTTAGGGTATAGGCAGCCTGCTTCTGGGTTGCCTAGAAACCTATGATGTCATCATGTATCGCCCACCAGATGTGTGGCAGACACAGTTCCGCTGAGCATGCACAAGCTATAAAAGGACCAGCCTTCCTAGCCGGCTGGCTGTGAGCTGATGCCTCACCCTGTCCACTCTGCTTCCTTAGCCGCCTGGGCCTTCCTTGTAGGGCTGCTCTGAGAATCATTGACAGCATTGACAGTAAATCTCTTTCATAAAATATCTGTTGTGTGTGTGGCATCATTTTAAACTAAATACTATCACTCCAGGCACAGAGCTGCATATTACAAGGGGTTCTTCCCGGGTGGAGTCAGGCATCATTCACGTGTGTGCAGCTGAGAGCTGATTGGCTGGGTCTGGGCTGTTCAGCTCATCTTGGCCTTCTGCTTGCTTTTAGCCTTCAGGGCTAGGTCTTGAAAGATTTACAAGAATCCCCATTAGAGTATTCAAACAGAGAACTCCTCTGTTTGAGAAAAACAAACAACAGCGACAACAGAAAATCCTCACCTAACATTTAGTCCTGGGTGTGTTTGGCCCCGGTCCCAGGTGAGCACCCCAGGCTCCTAGAAAGAAAGATCTTCTGACTGTGTACTTTTCCCCAGGAGCCTGGTCCTTTAAGAGAGGCAGCAGGCATGATGTTTCACCCTCCTGACTTTTGCCGGCTTTTGTTCAAGAAGAGAAGACTATATGGTTCCATTTTCAACACTTGAGGTTGCTGCTCTCTCTAATAGACAGAACTGTGTTCCAGGGAGAATTGAGAATAGCAGTTTAAGGCTTTGGATGCAGACTGCCAGTTCACAGTTCCTCCAGCATTTCTGCTGTGTGCTCTTGGGGAAGTCCCTTGGTGGGTCAGTGCTTCACTTGCCTCTTCTTTACATGGAGGTGGAACAGAACCTCTGGCGTGGTGTCGTTGGGAAGATGAAACGAGATGAGTAAGACAGTACTAAGGCCTTCAGCCCTGCGGTCTCTGAGTAGACACAGCAGGTGGAATCAGCTTCCCAGAAGCCCAAGGCCTCCAGGGCCTGCCGAGCATATATTTAGAACACTTGAGAGGGCTATGTGATGTCTGTGACAAAGGCATCTTGGATGGGGCCTGTGGCATGTTCTGGGGGAGGGTGACCTTAGGTGAGGGACTGCCAGCCCTTTTCCTAGCCGGCTGGCTGTGAGCTGATGCCTCACCCTGTCCACTCTGCTTCCTTAGACGCCTGGGCCTTCCTTGTAGGGCTGCTCTGAGAATCATTGACAGCATGAAAGCACGCAGGAGGCTCTTTGTGGTAACCAGCCAGCCAGCTTTAAGGCGTGAGGGGGGTCTTCACGTCAGGTAGGGTTCACATAGACCAGGGAACTTACTCTGTCCATGGAAATAAACCTGGCAATGGCCGTGGGAAGGTGAAAGTGTGTTCTCAGCCCGTGGGGTGTACTTGAAGGTGATAAAAGATCGAAGTTGGCATGCGTTTGAGTCCATGGTCTAGGTCTGAACCCAACTAAGGCTATAAACTTCTCCTGTAGCAAGTGGTAGAGCTAGGACTGAAAACTCTGTGCCTAAGGGCCCCCAGGCCAGACACTTCTGTGTGGTGACTGGCCTCCCCTCTGGTCACAGAGGAAAAGAACATGGCTTTTGCAGGTCTTTGGCTGTAATGGGAGGCAGTTTCTAGAGTGAGTCAGGAAGAGACTTGATACACAATATTTTGGGGGCTTGTTAGGGATGGGTGTAGCCGTCCCTGTAGCAATGCAGGCAGGAGCCATGGAAGTGGGCCTCTGACCTCTTACAGGCTCACTCCAGGAAAGAAATCAACAACAACAACAAAAAGCTCTGGGAGAGTTTAGAGGTCCAGCCTGTGCACAATAGTCAGGCCAGGAGGAACAGTCTAAGGGGGCAGTGAAGCTCCTGGCTGCTGGCCTCTGTGCCCATGAGGAGACATGCATGAGGGAGACACTGTGTTTCTTGTGAGATTCCTGTCTGCAAAACAGGGAATGAGTTAGATGTCGATGTTGGGCTTCAGACCCGGGACAAGCAGCTAAGGTGCCTTTTGAAACAAGGAGGACCTGACTTCTTGGTTCTCCCAGCATCCTTTGGTTCCTACCTGCTGCAGGGCATGGCTTGCATACCTTGCCCTCTACCATGAACTCCCCAGCCCAGGGGCATCCCCCTCTTCTCTTACCACACTTTTCTGTCTCCCCGTGCATGGCAACATTACTTGGGACCAGAGTAATGTTGCTCCCAATAAACCTGCATTTATATACTTTAACTTGTATTGAATTAGCTCATTTCACCAGTGGAAAGAAGGATCACATATCAGTCATGAACACTAAAAGCTTCCTGGGACAGTGTTTGAAATGATAGGGAAAACAGGTGCTCTTAAGATGGTAAAAGCATTTTTGAGAAAATTAAAGAGGAGTGTGTGTACGTGTGCATGCTTATGTTTGAGTGCGAAATGGTGCATGTTTGTGCTGGGTGATGGGGGGACGGAGGATGTGTGTGTACACATATTGATAACTATCTGTCTGTGTTGTGTGTATGTGTGTGATGAAAGCTGTTGGGTCACACTGTTCCATGATCATCTTCTCTTCCTCAGAACTCCTGTCGTAGGGCTAAGGAGTCCAACAGTGCTTAGATTTTGCATAAAGGGTCTGCCAGTTCCTTCTTTCAAGTCCTCTTTGTGCAAGGCAGGGTTGCACTGACTTCACCTACCTGCCCTTTGGGAGGTCAGGAAACTGAGGATCAGGAGGCTGAAGTCAGCCACTTAAAGTAGAAGAGCAGGGACTAGGCCAGCCTTCACTCTTGTATTATCTCTTGCCCAGAAGAGGGTTTCTTCTTTCCACCCAAGACACCAGCCCTGGAAGCCTGATGCCTAGCTGAATCAGGAAAACCTGTGAGCACAGGGCTGTGAGAAAGCAAGGGAAGACCTGGGAAGTGGCAAGAAAAGGCTAAGGAGGCCCAAGGAGAGGACCCTGTGGGAAGCCCAAGTTAATAAAGAAGGCCCTGTATTACCTGAGAGTAAACATCACCTCCTTCCTGCATGTGCCATTGGCATCCACTTTGTGGTCTAGCCTCGGAGAAGGAGATGGTGGCCCAGGCCCAGGCTGTGTCAGTGGGGATTCTTGGAGGGAATGGAGGGTGATGTTTGGTTAGTGTGAGTGCTGGGCAGGCAGTAGTGGGCCTCTGCAATGGCCCGGCTCTTCCAGCTGTGAGAGCGAAGAATTCCAGAGGAGCTGCAAGCACAGGGGACCCTCAGCCTGGGCATTTGGGCGTTTGTGTCCTGGAGAGGACCTTCCCTGACCAGCCTGCAAACCACTCCTCGGTAGAAGCAGAGAGTCCATGCTTGCGTTCCCCAAGAATTTTTCAAAGGCCACTTCTGCTCACCTTCACCCAACTGGGTTCGGCATCAGCCAGGGTTAGCTCCGGGAAGCAGGGGCCTCTCCCATGACAGTCTGTAATGGGAGTCAAAAGTCACTCTGTAGTGGGAGAGCAGGCCGAGTGTATTAGTGTGTATGTCAGGAGACGCTGAGCCTCGTATGGAGTCAGTTTAGATCCGGATGTGGCTTCATAGTGCCCCAGTCACGAGTGGCAGGGCTTCTGGAGTGAGAGACCCAAACCAGCCATGGGAGTTGGGGCATGAGATTTGCTTACTCCCTCTCCCTCCAGTCTGTTTCTTCCTCTGTAAAATGGGGCTAAGAGCACGGGTTCATGGATGGAGTCAGAGGGTGGCCTAGGAACAATACCAGCGGAAGGCTGGCAGGTGCAGTGGTGCGTATGCCTGCAGGCTCAGTACCTGGGTGGCAGAGAAAAGACGATTAGGAGTTCAAGGCCAGCCTTAGCTGCCTGGAGTACAGGAGACTGTGTTTACTTGTGAGTACATTTGACGACTCCCACACAAGCAAGGGTCATCTGAGAAGAGGGAGCCTCAACTGCGAACATACCTCCTCCATCAGAGTGGCCTGTAGGCAGTCTGTGGGAGCGTTTTCTTGATTAATGATTGATGGGGGGAGGGCAGCCCACTGTGGGTGGTAGGAACCCTGGGCAGGTAGTTCACAGTTGTATAAAAAAGCAAACTGAACAAGCCCTGGGGAGCAAGCCAGTGAATGCAACGTTCCTCCCTGGCCTTAATTTAACTTCTTGCTTTCCCTTCATGATGGGCTGTAAGCTGTAAGCTGAAATAAATCTTTTCCTTCCCAAGTTCTTTTTAGAAACCCAACTAATACACCCTCTCTCCAAAACATGAGAGAAAGAGGGCGAAAGGAAGGAGGAGTGGAAAAGAGATGGAAGGAAGGAGAGAGTGAATCAGTTGTAAAAACACAATAGACAGCAGGTGCTGGTGTCCTCACGGACCTTGCCATGGCAGAGGCTAGCCCATGTCAGTGATGTCAGCCATCCCACTGCACCCTGGCTTTGAGACTGGCTTTCTGGAGATAGAATTTCTATAATGCACAATTGGCCCATGAAATCTGTATAGCTCAATGATTTATAATATTCACAGCGTTACATAATGGCACTGTGATAATCAAGTGCAGAATATGTCATGATATCTACCCCCCCCCCCCGGCAACTGTTAGCACACTTTCTGTCTTTGACTGGGATCTTCTAGACGTCACACATAAATTCAGTCATCTGGTGCATGGTCTTCCATGACTGGCTTTCATTAGGAAGCACTTTCATCCCTGTCACCTCTTTGGATGGCTTGCTGGGGGCGCTGGATTCGTTCCTTAGGGCACAGATCTTGGCTCTGACTAGCAGGGCCAGCCCTTGGATGCGGGTGCAGGCCCCGCTTCTGCTGTGAACCGTCGCCCCTTCCTCAGCCAGCACACTAGAGGTTGGGTCTTTCAGTACAGGTCCTGCTTTGCAGTTTATTCCCAGTACTTCCTGCCATCAGAGCTGGTGGGGGAGGGGTGGAAACTGCACAAGGCTTCCCCTGATCTGTTCCCCCCCCCCAGGGACCTTCTTTCCGGTAGGGGGAGGGGAAAGAGACAGAATAGCATCTTTATTTGTTTTTAATATTGTCCAACTCCCCCAGCCCTTTTACTGAGTTCTGGTCAAAGTCCCCATAGTTTTGGCCGGACTCTCTTTCCTTGAGATATGCAGGGTTGTGCGACTTCTCTCTCAGGGCAGCAGATGGGGAAGTCCACAAGTGCTTTGGGTCTCTCCAGTGTGAAGTCGGCTCTGTTTGTTCTTCCTCTAGCTGGAGCTGGGCCAGCACAAAGCTGGCACATCCTTTAGAAAGCATTCAGCTGCAAGTAACACAGTCCTGGCAGAACCTCCTGAAGCATATGGAAACGCGTTATCTCTCGTGCCTCACAGTTTATAGTGGGTGCTGTTCCATGAGTGATCCCCAGATCTGTGGGAAGCTGGAAAGAAATGTTTTGTTGGGGCTTACCTGCTTCAACCCTGGGCCAGCTTAGTGCCTGGTTTGGGAGCAGAACCTAGTGTTGAAGTTCTGATCCAGACTATCAGGAGACCCTACCCTGCCCTCTGCCCTCCCTAGCTCTCTGCTCCCAGTCCATACCCCTCTCCTATCACCCACTGTGGAGGACATGGCAGCCTAGCTTCTGGTCACTCCTGCAGACCAGGGCAGGCAATTTTCAGCTACATGGCCTCTCTTTGTACTTGCTAAGCTCTTTCCACCATCTGGAGTATGTGCTTTACCTGCCCTGTTCCTTCAAGATACCATTTGAATGTGTCTTTGAGAGTCATGTGAGGGACACAGGCTTCCTTCACATGTGGGAGGCGTTTGTACCAGGCGCCCTTTGGAGAGCGGACGGATGGGGTCCCGCACTTAAGTAAACCCCAAGCTAATAGACACAAAGTTCCTCTAGGACAAGGGCTCTGCTAACCCTTGAGCAGAACAATTGTCAATATTTGCTGATCCTGCCTGACTCGTGGCCCTGCCTGATGGGTTTGTTGGCCATGTGCTGGGTTTTTTCCAACTTAGGTGCAGCTAGATAAATTAATCTTGTTTTGCAGGTTTTTTTTTTCATAACTATTACAGAACCCCAATCCTCTCTATTTTCCCTGTTAATCTGACCCTTTCTCCTTCCTTTTCCCTCTTCGGTGTCTACTCTGATTTATTTAATCTGAGCCCGTGTAGCCCTCCCCCCAAAAAAAAACCGGGCTGTGCAATTGGCATAGGTGGTATTGTACAATTGTTTCTGTTTGGTCACTTATGTGTGTAAGATCCTTTTGCATTTTCTTCCATCTGCTTCATTGCTTTTGACTGCTTTGTAGCATTCTGTACCCATATGCACCGCATTTTACTTACTCTCCCCTTGATGGGCACTTGGACAGCCTCTAAGGCTCTCTAAGGCAAATATTACTGTGGCAAGCATCCATGCACGCTGTAGCCTATGCAAACTCCACAGATTTCTCTAGCATATAGACCTAGGGGTAGGATTGCTACCAAATGACTCATTTTGGGTGAGTACTGCCATGTTGCTTTTCAGGTGGCTGTGCCCGTACATATGTAATGCTCCACACCTCCCTATGTGCTCGCCCCGCTCAGGAACTGCCCTAAGACCTTCTCAACTGTTGGCACCCCTCCCCACCAACCAATCCAATCCCCACTGGATGACGTAGTAAATTCTAATCTCTTCCTCATTCCTTCCCAGCCCATCTCCCTTGCCTACAATGAAAGTCCTTTTTATAATTTTCCACCCAGGTCTCACTAATGGGACCAGAAACCTAAAACCTTCCATTATCTGAAGAACACAGCCAGCTTTTCAAAACTAAACCTCCTTTGTTTTCTCCCTTAATCTGAACTAAGCCCTTCCTATCTTCCTTTCTCCAACGGGCCTGGGAGCCTCCCTGGCCACATCTATGGACTGTCCAGGAAAGGCTGAGAGGTGTTGCTTCACCTGGAAGGGGTAGGACTCCAGCCCTCCTGGCTGGTCCACCTGAGAAGCCAGGTTTGGCATTTAACTCTGTTTAAACTGTGCCCTTGCTTACAGGTTGAAATCGACTGGGTTTATCTGCTGGGGCCAAAACCAGGAAAAAGAATGCTACAGATGCTCTCCAGCTGCTGGCCTGAGCCTGATTCGCAGTCACAGCTGTTTTGTAATATCTGAGATTAACTATTATTGGTTTTGGGGTGTTTTTTTTTGTACTTCTACTTTTTATTATTAAAAATTGTATTTATTTTTGTTTATTTTTAGTTTTTTCATTTTATCTGTATGAATATCTGCATATCTGCATATGGTTTATATGTTACATACATACCTGGTGGCTTAGAAGGCCAGAAGAAGACCTTCAATCCCCTGGAACTAGAGTTAGGTGGTTGTGAGCCAGGGACATGGGTGCTGGAATCTTGTTCAGGTCTTTCTGAAGAGCAGCAAGTATTCTCAACTCCTGAGCCGCTTTTCTGCCTCCTGCCCTTGATTTTATTTAGCCCTGTTTCAGCGAGGCGTAACATGGTGTTGGATCTGGTGTTACGTGCCTGTCCTGTGTTTGTCTGAGTTTTCTAGTTACACTGTGAGCTGTGGACAGCCAGCATTAGCGTCTTCTCCCTGCTCCCAACCCCCACCTTGCTCCACAGAACTTTTCACTTAGCAGATGCTCAGTAAATACTTGCTGGGTGGTTGACACAGATTACATGCTATCCATCATCTTCAAAGGCTAGGACCAGACCATTAAAAAAAAATAAACAAAATCTTTCTTTTAAAAAGAAGCATTACCTCCTGCCCTTCCCTTATAAATGTTCGTTTTAGTCTCATTTATTGCTTTTTAGGGTAGGGAGTCTTAGGAGGGTGACTCAGCCCTTTTAATTTAAGAGAGAAATCATAAATCACACCCATTACGAAGGGATCAGATGCCTGCATGCGCCCCAAAAGTGGGCTAGGAGCACCCACTTGAGATGGCTCCTTTGTTTGTCCCCGCCCATCTGCAGGGCTGTCTTTCTCTGGCAGTGTGTGGTATCCCACTGATCACCTTTCAATAAACAGTCCCTTGAAAGCCTACCATGAAAAAAGTGCTGTCTATGTATTGTATCAGGAAAGCTAAATATTATTGGAAAGGCCAAATATTTCCACCGTGTTAAGAAAATAAGAGTCCGGCTGTATGGAACTTCCTTCTCAGTGGGCAAAAGACCCAGTGGAGACTTCAAAGAGGGAAACGCTGTCAGGACAGCCAGGCCATTAAAGAAGATTTTGCGTGTGCCTCCTACACGTGGCTGCAGCAGCTTCGACAGCGTCTCTAGGCTGGGAAATGATGGATCTCACCTTGGTCCTGCACTGGTCTTCTTCTGACTTGGGCTGGTGGCAAGTTTAGGAGGAGGGGGTACAGGAAGCCCAGAACAGAAGTGATCTTTGTTCTGCCAGGACCCTAAGGGCAGATTCACACACATTAGCGACTCCTTGTCTGCCTTTTGGAGGAAGGTGACCCCTGGGGGTAAAGCCCCTGGCTATAGTGAAGCCCCTGGTATCCAGGCAGCACATTGAGCTGGAGGACCCCTGACTCTGCACATGAATGATTTGATGAGTCGCTTCTGGCCTCTTCCACCCGCCTCTCATCACTCGGCTAAACCGGTGGGAATGGCTGGTTTTCATCGGCCAGAGACCTAGAAATCATTTTGCTTTTCCTAAGGAGTCAGACTAGGTTATCTGTGGTCTGTCCCCAGGGAGGGGAGTTCTGAGATGCTGGCCTGCCTGTTTTAATGGGCTGGGGGAAGCTGTTGGAGGGGTGGCCATAAAATGGCTCACCAGACCTGAAATATGAGAATGTTGTCCGTGAGTCATGGGGAAGAGCTCCCAGGTATAGAGAATGGGCTCTTGTTCAACAGGGTGGCTGAGGACTTGGCACTGGCTTGCTGGTTTTCTCCTTAGTGGGATCATTCCCTCCTGCCAACCCTGCCTAGGTGCGCATCAGCCATTTACACAAAATCAGAAGTGGAGAACCATCGCATCTCTTTTCTCTTCCTTGCTCCCAGAGGATGTGGCAGTGTCCTGTGATGCCAGCCCCAGAGGGATGACAGCCATGGTCTCCAGCGTTGAGCATGCCTAAAAACTGTGCCAAGCCTGACACAGAGCCTCCCATCAGCCATGGCAGGACTCTTCCTGCCCAGTTCACAGATGAGGTCTGTGATGCCCTGGAGGCCCATAGCGACATAGAGATGTGGCCACAGTTCAGACCTAGGTCCTGGGACATCTTAGCATTCTGTGCAAGACCAAGTTAGCCATTCTCCCCTGCCTGTGACATCATCCTCTGCACCCCTCCTCCTCCTCCTTCTTATGAGAATAGGAATCTTTATTTTATGTGCATGGGTGTTTTGCCTACATGTATGTCTGTGTACAACACACATGCAGTACACGAATGGGCCAGAAGAAGACATTAGATCCTCTGCAACTGGGGTTACAGATAG
The DNA here is from genome assembly GCA_028658305.1 of Pachyuromys duprasi. Taxonomy (NCBI): domain Eukaryota; kingdom Metazoa; phylum Chordata; class Mammalia; order Rodentia; family Muridae; genus Pachyuromys; species Pachyuromys duprasi. Next base: position 57,881,136 of record CM053762.1, on the reverse strand, counting down.
TTATGAGCTGCCATGTAGGTGCCGGGAATCAAACCTGGGTCCTCTACAAGAGCAGCCAGTGCTCTTACCCACAGAGCCGTCCGTTTCACCCCATGCTCTGCATCCTTAGGCTTTAGTCTTAATGATACAGAGAACAGCACCTCCCAGCCTGTACAGTTCACTGGGTCTAGTAGAACTGGGTACCACACATTGTAAGAGGATTCTCGAGGGGGCATGGCATGAGTGTCGGTGCATTGAGCATGCTCTGTGCCAGCTGTAAGCTGTGTGCCTCAGATGCATAACCTCTTTAATTCTCACAGCACTCCATGAGTTTTGTTTGATAAATACAGGATCAAGACGCAGCAGTTATGGAGCTCTCTTAGTACTGTACAGCTCAGGGGTGGTGGACTGGGCCCTTCCAGTGCCAGAACACATTCTCTTGGTGTGAGACCATGCTGGATTATTTTACCAGACTGGTCAAAGAGGGAAGGCCCTGAAGGGTGGTAAGAAGGGAGATTGGAAGGAGCCAGCCTTTCAGGCTAGGGGAAGCGGAGGAGGGGGCCTAGGGAACAGCAGGAACTATATCAGAATGGAACCAGTCTTCATCACTCTCCCAAACACATGGCTTGGTGCTACAACGCATGCCGTGGAGCTGAAGGCCAAGTCTTCTTGGCTCTGAGGAGGGGACACCATCCGGCTGTTCGTCCTCTGTGCTAACTCCTTGGATAACTGAGTAGGTGTGGTTATGGTGATGGGAAGGCCCTATCGGGATGACACATTAGCCGTGGGGTATCCTGGTGTGGAAGGAGCTAGATTGATCTTCGACGGTTTCTCTGTTCTCTGCTTCTTCATGCCGGAAATGCTCTTCCGCGGGCCCACAAACACCATTAGCCGTGCTCCTATCCCTGTGCTGACCTTGTAAAAACATGCCATTGGCAGGATCTCATCTGCCCTCCTTTCATTCATCCAGCAATCCTTTATGAAGCATCTACTGTGTGCCATTTACATTTCGCATGCTGTAGACACATGGGTGAACCAAAGTAGTCACTCTCCAGAGAAGAGGGAGCCCACAGACTGACTGGTTAGACCAGCTTGAGCCTGAGCATTTCAGAAGGGACCCATGTGGTACACAGAGCAGGAACTCAGCAGAAGGAAGGAAGTGATCTCTGAACAGGAGCAGAGGCATGCTTGCTGTACCCTCTTTGATGCGTGCTGTACCCGCTTTGCATATTTGCTGTACTCAATTTGCATACTTGCTGTATTCGATTTGCATACTTGCTGCATTCGATTTGCATACTTGCTGCACTTGGAAGTGACAGGTGTTTGGGCTGAGGGGACACCTGACAAAGGCCAGTGGTAGGAGAGAGAAGGGGGAGAGGTGACTCAGTTTCCCATTACTGTTGCCATATTCATTTTGTAGGTAGCTAAGGTAGAGGTCACATCCTGAGCTCTGTTTGCTGTCAGGGTCCATTGTGGTCCATCATGGTCTTTCATGGGTCTGAAGCTACCTCACTGCAGACAGCAGCAGGAGAGCTTGCTTGAGTCTTGGTTTGAAGTACTGGGTTTAGATGAGAGAAAATGTAAACAGCTGGAAGCGTCTTTAGGGATGCTGAGTGGCATGGTGGGCAGGAGTCTGCAGACTGTACTGAGTCCATATCTCCATGTCTCAGACCTTAGATGAAAGAGCATGTGGAAAGACCAAGCTGCGTAGCCAAGTCTCTGCATCTGTGACCTCAGGCAAACTGTGGAACTCTGAGCAAAAATAGCCTCACTTGCAAAGACAGTGACTCAAGGGTGTGTCTTTGGGCCTGAAATGCCTGCAGGGAACCCAGGGGCCTATGGCTGCTGTGAGAAAACTTGGGCACCTTCATGAAGTGAATTTTATAAAACTCCAGGTGTGAAAAGCACTGCCATGTGGAATTTGTTGCACTCACAAGAGCACCCCTAATTTCCTGAAACACTTGCTGGTGATTCTATTGGGGTTCCTTTACGGTTTGAAAAGGTGGTTTGTTATGTGCAACTGTGTTTTATCCAAGAACAACCTTGTTCCCAGTTCATTGTGAACTGTGCTGTGTGTAGCTGTAGAGCAATGGGTGGACTCTGGTATGGGCCCCAAGACTGTATCTCTCTCCGACTCTGATGTGTGGCGAGGACTGAGATGGGCTTCTCCTGTTATCCTGTTTACATTTATAAGTGACCGAGGGAGAAAGGAGAGAGAACACTTTAGGTGCCAGTCTTAGCTTTCAAAACTACCTTGAAGAAGTGTGGAATGAAATAGACAAGAGGAAGAAATGAAGGAAACCGTTTCCATTTACTGTAGCATCGTAGATTACAACACCCGTATCACTCTTGTGTCTTGTGAAGCTGAAACTGTCCATCAAATAAGAATCCCCATTCTCTTTACCACAACCCCAACAGCTGCCCTCTCATCCTGAGCAATTCTCATAAACCGTGCATGAAGTCAGGGGCTCAAGTACAGTGGGGCTGAAGAAGCAGAAGTGGGAGGAGCCGGGATCCCCGGTCACCTGCTCATTAGACCGTGGCTCTGTGAGTGGCTTTCAGGACCGGGGGTATAGCACTAGAACTCGCATTTCTGAGGTGCAGTCACTGCAGTTGAGGGTGACTGTTCTGCCTAAGCCCATCTTCACAGCCTCCACAGTCCCCTTACCCCCTTTCCCACCCCCAAGTACTGCATTTGCTGAGAGGGCACTGAAGTGAGCAAGTAGCCTGTGTAGGGAAGCTAGCTACAAGACTAGCCACCAGAGGCAGAAGGACTATGAGGCATCCCTGGGCCAGGAGGAGGACATAGGGAGTGGGTCCGTGCAGAAGCTGGAAGGAGGGAGAATCAGATAGAGTCAAAGACTGACCTGATGCTCACATACCCGGAGATGGATGGACCGCCTTGCTTGTGGCTCTTGTATTGACTCTGGACTTGTGCAGACACAGAGCAGTGAGTAAAAACGTTCTCCCAGTTCCTGTGTTTCATTCGCTAGTGCTGCCTCTTTGCAGTTGCACTGGAAACATCCGGTCCCCGGATCCCTCTGTTGAGGCCACTCTTCTTATGGAATACAGCAGTATGATGGGGCCTAGAGGCAAGGGTGGCACACAGGCCATACAGGCCTTCTTCTAGGTTTGCTCGGTGTTTGCTTAATGCAGGGCCGCAGTCTCAGACCTTGTGAGGATGGAGTGAGGTGTGAACCTTAACCCCTGACTACAAGTCCCCTCTGTCATTCACTTGTCCCAATCTCTGAGTGGGGGATGAGTTGCCTGGAGCAGAGGTTCTGGCCTGTTACAGCCTTTCTCTACAAGGATTTTCCCCAGACTCAGACCTCTGGGAGCCAGGGACACCTGCCAGCCATTCCCCAGCTCTGCTTTCTCCCTTGTCTTCTTATTTTAAACTGAGCCCTGAAGCCACTGACAGAAGAGACTCCATTCTGACTGGCTGCTTCTCCATCTTCTGTGGTTTCTGTGGAAAGGAGGCAGCTGGTCTTGGAGAGTCAGTAGAAAAGAGGTCATCAGGGAGTGTCATGTAGGACACATGCCATGGGAACATGGAGCTTCCGGAATAGCTCCGTAAGCCTGTGTGCTTCCTTCCAGAGGCAGGGAGTGGCCACCAGCTGCCAGGGCCCAGCCAGAGGGACTATCTGGGGTGGGGCTTGAGGTGTGGGTCCCAAGGTGTGGCTTGGCCTGGCCATCCCCACTGAGGTGAGGTCCTGCCCACCACCTGTCCTTCTCTCTCAGCTCAGCACATCTGTCCATGGGCTCCCTGTCTCCCTGTCACTCCTTGGGATACCACCAAGTCTCCTCAGTTTTCTAGGGTGCAGTGACCCATAGTGGAAAGTTTTGCCATAAGTTAGGAAAGGACAGTTTCACTAGGATTGTAATCTGAGCTAGGCTGTTTTAGACACGTGATCTTGGACAAGCTTTGAACCCTTTTAGAATTTCAGCATGTTCTGTTGAATAGAGTAAGCATCCATGGGGCCTTGTATGGATGCAGGGACTTAGTGATTCAGGGCAGCCCCTCCACAGAGAGCTAGAGCAAGGACCGTGGCATGAAATGTTCCAGGATTGGCTGCCCTCAGCTCTGTAAGAACAGCGCTTAAGGCCAGGCCCCATGAAGGTCAGTGTATGGGCGAAGGTCTGTCCAGATCCCCCACTTGGAACCAGCTGGTAGTGACTGGGATGGCGGAGGCACACCGGAGAATTCCTAGGGTATGATGTGAAGGAGCCATCACAGCAATTTCTTATGGGCTAGGCACACAGTAAGTGAGTGCTTCGTGGTCGTTTTCTCATTTACTCTTCACTCGAAAGCCATCAAGGCGGCACAAGACATGAAGGTGCTTGCTGAGCAAACCCGGTGCCCGAGTTTGATCCCCAAAACCTATGTAAGAGTGAGATACCCGACTCCACAAAGTTGTCCTCTGACCTCTGCATGTGTGCTGTGGCACACGTGCCCATGCAGATGCACACATCATACTGTAAAATTAAGGCCTTTCTTTGCCTGCTCCAAGCTCACAAATAATGACATGGAGACCTATTATTTATTAATAAGTTCCATGCACTATAGCTGGGCAGATTCTCAGCTAGCCTAATCTAAATCAACCCAACTAATTCTGACATTGGCCTACTTCCCAGCTGTGTGCCGTATTACCTGCCATCTTAGTGTTGCCCTGGCTGTTGGCTGCTTCTCAAGGTGACTTCCTTATGTAACTGTCTCTCCCTGTTCTCCACCTGGGACCCCCGCCACTGGCATTGGAGTTCTGCTTTATCCTCTCCTGCCCAGCTATTGGCTGTTCAGTTCTTTGTTAGCCAATCAGAAGTGATGGAGAACAATTTTCATATAACATTGAAGTAGGAGATGCTTCATAGGAATGACAATGCCAACGTCAGGACTTTAACCGGATCTCTGGGTACAGAAATCAGTATTTGAATACACAATGCACAAAACATTCTCCAACATCATACCCTCATGCAATATAATAAAAAAATCTTTAAAAATATTTGTACTCTTCACTCAAATCATTCAAGTCATGTCCTGTTACTCCTCTTGTTCTATGGGTGTGGAAGGCTCAGGAATTAGAAACTTTATCCAAGACCCCACACCAAATAAGAGACAAAGTTGGATTTAGCATGTGGAATTTGCGCTGCCCATTGGGCATCCCCAGCTTTTCTCCCCAGCCCTGACCGTGTGATAAAGTGCTGGAGAGGATTGCATTTAGCAAGTTTGTGTTTTGGCTGAGTGCTAGGTCCCCGGTACCCCATTGCAGTGTGGCTGGCACATATACAGCAAGGGCGGGGAGGAGGGATTTCAAGCACTGCCTGGGAGGCCTAGAATGTATAGCTCATGCCTTTGCCTGCGAGAGCCTGGGTGTGAGTGAGAGGGGTGGGCTCTGGCCAAGTGAAGCAGGCTGAGGTCAGAGGGAGGGGACCACCATCCCCCAGGGAATGCTTGCATGACGTGACTGCAAAGCACGGGTGGAAGAGAGCTGGCCACATGCTCTCTTACCTCCAGCCCCTGGCTGATGAGGAACTGGGGTCAGGAGGGAGGCCCAACCAGATGCAGTGCCTGGCAGACTGCCCTGGCCCCGGCTCAGGGCTCTCCTCCAGCCAACTTGGCAGCCTTCCTCCCCAAGGGGACTTGGGAGCAAATGACGCCCTAGAGTTGGCTGGGACAGAGAAGGAGGTCCCTCGTGGGCACAGGTTAGGAAGGGGCAGAGAGATGAGGGTTGGAGGCTCCAAAGATGTGACCTGGCATTATTTTGTTCTTGTCGCGCTGTATTTCAAGACAAGTTGTGTGTGTGTGTGTGTGTGTGTGTGTGTGTGTGAGAGAGAGAGAGAGAGAGAGAGAGAAAGAGAGAGAGAGAGAGACAGACAGACAGACAGACAGACTTAGATTTTTCCTAAGAGCTTGTGCCTGACAGTGAACTAAACGTAAGACAAAACCATGGCTTCTAGCATTTTGTTCCTTTCTTTTTCAAAGCTGCTATGCCCTCTGTCTGCATCAAGTGCCCCAAGGTCCTAGTCAATGGCTGTCTCAAAGAAAGTGGGGGACATTCCCCGTACTCCACCTGGAGAGAGTTCCCCCACCCTCTTCCTGCTCAGGCCCGTGAGTCACTCCATAGCACCCCAGGTCTGGGGTCTCAGCTGCCATTGTGTGGCGTTTCCTCACCTTCAAACAGCCCTTTCTGGGCTTCCATATCTCCTTTTGTTTTTAGGGGCCCCTCCAACATTTGCTTCCCAAGGTTTCTCATCACCAGGCCCAGTTTCACTAATATGGCTGCCCCCAGCTTGGGCTTCCCTCAGTTCCCTGTTTCTACCACATCTCTTTTTGCATTCATCTTCAGAGCTCCCCGACACCCGATCTTTGCTCCTTTTCTGCTCCCAAATGATGCCATGGTCTCTGACTAAGAAGCTCCTTGCTGGCTGTTGGCCCCTGGCTTTGTGCACCGCCATGCTCTCTTTTTGCCTCTGTCATTCTCTTATCCCCAGAACTGGCACTTGGCACACCCCCTTTGTTTCTCCTGCCGTCCGTCTCCGCCTGCCTCATGCCACCCTAGCTTAGTCTCTCCTCTTACGCTGTTTTTCCTGGGTGTCCCCTTGCCACTATAGCTCTCTCCTCCCCTCCAGTGTGACAACTTCTGGGAAGCCTTTTATGATTTAAGTACAGTTGGTTCCCACAGAAACTCATCTTAAAAGCTTGTGCCCACTGTAGTGGCGTGGAGACCTGCAGGTGATGATGTCGTTAAGAGGTATTGACACCTGTGTCATAGGAGTGGCTTAGTTATCAGGCAGGTGCTTGACATAAAGCAAGGTTGCCCCCGTCTTCCCAAAGCTTAGCTTTACTGGGAATCTGTCACATTCCGAGTGTCAATCAATATTGTAAGTGAAACAAGGGGATCTGGGTATTTGTAGAATGGTTCTGGGAATGTATTGGGAGAAGGGATTTCTGGCATCGTGGTAGGAACTCTGGTTCCAGGCGCTTATAATGGATTTTATAAAAGGAGAGGGGAAAATGTAGGCTGGATGAGGGAAAGGGACAGTGGGGTCAAGTGAAAGAAGGCTGGGATGTGCTCCCAAGGAAAAAAATTGGTTTCTGGAAAAGGTGAGCAATTTCCCTCAGTGTAGGCTGTCCAGTGTGGGAACAGGCTACCGGGTATCAGTGCCGTTCCCTGTCCTGCACACACAGGAGACGGCAGCCCTCTCACTTTCACTGCTGGATTGGATGATTTTTACCACACAGCAGGGTGTGCTGAGGCCAGCAAGCTCTGTGGGTGGCGAAGTGGGTGTTTAGAGCTTTGGTTCCTTCCAGCCGTGGTGTTAAAGTACCCAGATTCCTCCTTGCCCAACGTGGGAAGAAGGCAGGTGCATCTTCCTACAGAAGGGTTCCTCCTTGCTCTGATGGCCACACCTACTGTGTGCCGTGCTACCTACTGTGAGCTGTGTGGCTGATCCTCCACACAAGGACTGCTGATACCTAGCATAGGTTTTCTCCATGCTTGGTAGATGTCATGTGATTCCTGGTCACACTAGATGAGGAACAGGGGAACACCTGGCACAGAAACATCTCAGGAAGTCTCTAGGAGGCAGTGGGTCATGCTTAGAATTTGGAGGAACTGGGCTTCGAGGATGTAGTAATAGAGACAAGAAGCTTTTAAAGGGACTAGAGAGATAGGTCAGTGAGCAAAGGGGCTGCCATGCAAGCATGAAGACCTGAGTTCAATACCCTAGCACCTCTAGAAAAAGCTGGGTGTGGAGACACATGCGTGCAGTCCCAGCACTGAGGTCAGACACAGGCAGATCTTAGGGCTCAGTGGCCAGCCAGTGTAACCAAAACTGTAAATGCTAGGTTCAGTGAGAGACCTTGTCTTAGAAAATGAGGTAAAGAGTATTGGAAGAAGATATCTGAAATTGGCCTCTGGCCTCCATATACACCCAGATAGATGAGCACACCTACACACACACAAATACACACCTCTCTCTCTGTCTCTGTCTCTCTCTCACACACCTGTAAGTGGTGCTCTCCTCTTCTACTTTTGAATAGCTGCTTGATTAAGATATAATTCATAGATATAATTCACATGGTCTTAGAACAGTCACTGAGCTATACAGCTACCACCACAGTCAGGTTTCAGGATATTTCATCCAGCAGAGACGCCACCCTCCTTCTCCGGTCCTCAGCTCTAAGCAAGCTGTTGTGCACTTTCTGGCTCATAGATCTGCTTGCTGGGAAGGTTTCACACACAGTCCCCAGCTGTGGGTCAGTTTTCACTTATTTGACTGTGCGGTTGTACTCCACCATATGTCATGGTTTCAAAGGTCATTCGTTCTAGAGACAAATCCTTTAACAGACACATCACAATTATAATTTTCTCCTGTGCTGTCTTTATTGCTGATATTCATTGCAGCATAAAAGATTGTGATTTTGTTTAATTTTGGCTTGCCTATTTTTCTTTCATTGCTGTCTTTTTTTAGTAACGTACCATTGAACTCACTGTTTGAGGTCATGAAAACTTTCTTGCAGGGAGGGAGTCAAACTGAGGAACCTGGTGTGTGATACAATTGCCCTTCCACTGAGCTGCTTCAGTGCTCCCATGAAGACTCTGTCCTTCTGTCTCTCCCATTTGAGATGCTAGTCTTTTTTTTTTCTTTTTTTGCCCTGAGACAGGGTTTCTCTGTGTACCCTTGGCTGTGCTGGACTTGGTTTGCAGACCAGGCTGACCTCAGACTCACAGAGATCTACCTGCCTCTGCCCCTTTCCCCGCCTGTGAGGGCTGAGATTACAGGCATGTGCTACCGCACCAGGCTGAGACACTGGTCCATTTGAGTTGTTTTGCATATGGTGGGAGGTATTACTGTCTTCCAGTTTTGTGTTGGGTCCCACTGAGGTCCCACTGTTTCCTCACGTGGTGACTGATGCTTTGCCTTCATCGTGCAGGTCCCAGACAGGTGTTCCCTGACCTTGAGTCTCTCGAGGCGCCTCTCCTGTGGTCACTTGCCACGGCCCTCGGTCTCAGGGCCTCACACGATCCCGTGTGTTTTCTGCTGAGCTGGAGAAGCTCCATAACAACAGTCGTACCTAGCCCACCGCCCGGACTTCTAGTGCCCAGCGCGGTGCCTGGCCTCTGCGGGACTCAGGCTGGAGTTGGTGAAGGCGGGACATTTATTTAAGAAGCTGCTGGATTTTGATTAAAAAAAAATCTCAGAGGGATTCTAGCCTCATGGCGTTGGAAGTTAGAGAGGGAGTGAGAAGGTATCTCCAAGCAACATTACATTTGGGGGATTTCTTGTCCGCGCAGTCCCTCTACCTCAGGTGACATCTACATCCATCTTTGGTTAGCTCTAGTTGGATGGGAAGTTCTTCCTGACAGTGGATGGAGACCTGCTTTTCTGCAACTTTTTACTCATCTACTGCCTGCCTTGGCAGTCAGCTGGACTTGACCCCTGGTACTGTGAGAGTCCTCTAAATATTGAGAAATCAGCTCTCTCTCTCCCCTCTGGGCAGGCACTGCTGAGTCTTTCAGCTCTTCCTCCTGAGCCGGGCCTGATTCTGACCTCTCAGTCACTGATGGAGACCCACAACTGCCAGTGGACACTCAGGCACAGCCACAGCCCAGAGGGAGGGATCTGATGCCAGTTTTCGTTCTCTGTTAGAGCCTGTGAGTCCCCAGCCTGCAGGCAGGACTCAGAGAAGTTGAGTCCAGACTCTCTGTCACAGACATCATGAAGGCACAGGACAAATTCTTCTACAGTGATGCGTTCCAGTTAAAGGGGTCTTTTGCTCCCCCCACCCCCAGCTAGTCATTGGTCTTTGGGGGGTTTGGTTAACTTTAATGATTCCCAACTCTCACTAACAGTAGACCCACCTGGGAGCTCTTAACCTCCCCAAATCACTTCCACCTTCCAAGGCTCTAGTTTAAGTGGTATGTGAGGTCCAGGCAGCTTAGTTTTAAAGGACCCTTGATAACTCTTTGTAGCCAGGGCTGTAGACCCTAGTTTCAGGAACTCGCCTTAAATCTGAAACTCCCCACCACCCCACAGGAAGAAACAAGGGCTGATGTCGGCACAGCATCCAGAACCCGAGCCAGGGGACAGGCTAGGGGGACACAAGTGTTTTCCCAGATGGAAATCTCATGTTAAATTATGAAAGCCATACACTTTCAAGCAAAAGGAAATAAATACGGAAATGTTCGAAGTAGAAATCGAAACCGTTCCTGTCTCTCCCGTTAGATCTCTGCCCCCAAATAACCACTGTTATCAGCTGTCACTTCTTTCTGTCTAATGTGTGTGTGTGTGTGAAGGAGTACAGCCCCCTGCATACCAACATGCCAATAAATGTGGCATTGTGCTATAGGTATCACTTTGTGATCTTGGCTTTCTTTTTTCTCAGCATGCTATAAAAGAGGGTATCTTACCATCAGTATACAAGCTGTAATTTATAACTTTTAAAGTCATGAACATTCAGTATCCCTTATTTTTTTCCTGTAGAGAAAGAATATCTTTTGCATACATATACAATCTCTTTCTTTTCCCTCTCCTCTCTCTCTTTCGGCGGTCCAGTATGCTAGGTCAAGGAATATGTAAGTTTAGGGATGGGGATCATCAGAATGCTTTCCACAAAGCTTGATGCAGGCCCTGCCAGGAGCTACTTTCCCAATGACAGCTACTTGCCTTGTGTGGCCAGAGAAGCTTTGCTGAGCACAGCAGAGAGGACGGGGTGAGTGTGTCAGCTGGGGAGGAAGTGGAGAGGTCATTTTCCTGAAGGCTGTGTGTAAAGGAGCATCTGACCTCTGGCCTCCCCTGGCTGCTGTGATGCCCAGGAAGCGGAACCAAGTCGTGTGTGTGTTAACCTTTGCCTGGCTCTGCGCTGTGACAAAGGCGCAGGCACACTGGCAGGATGTGTATGTGGAGGGCAGTGGGCCAGGGCTGGGCATTGATTAGGGAGCGTGTGGAGCCAGCAGTTCCCTTCCTAACTGCTGGAACCTCTGAGTGGTGGCCAAGCCCACTGCAACCCAGGCACATAACGCTTTGGATGTTTCCGGAGCACCGGCTCCGTGGTGTCGAAGTGTGTCTAGCACACATGTCTGACATGGTAGCTATGAATGTGGCCTGATACAAAATTTCATTTTTAAAATTTATTTGTTTGTTTTACTTTGTTGTAATCTCATGTGTGTGAGCGTGCATGCATGCTTTGTAACTAGGTTACATGGATTTCATGTGTGGTCTTTGTTGATAGCAGTCATGTTACAGTGGCAAAAGGTCAGATGCACCAAATAAAGTTTTTGCTTCATATCCATCATAAAATGAGCCCTGCCCTCCCAACTGGGCACAATGTCAGCCACCCTCCCTGATGCCTGGGCATTACCTAAGATGTCTACTGACTGTTTCTGGGTTCTCCACTGGGGCACCTGCTGGTTGAGTGACTCCGCTCCTTTTCTCTGACAGACTGGTTTGGCTGAGCAGTGGCGGCAGGGTTGGAAGAAGGAAAGTACAGAGGACAACCGCACGGTCTCTGCTGTTCAGGAGAATGTCCCAGTGGGAATCATGGCCAGAAATCTGGAAACCCAAGGTTCCAGGCCCTGTGCATTTGGGGGCCCGTAGAGTACAAAGGACTGTGACAGGCAGCTTGTGTCAGGGTCCACAGTGCCCCCACACTGGGTTCTTCGCAGGTTCACCATGGTGTTCACAGTGAGGCTGGAGCTATTGCCTTCATTTAATGGAATGGGGACTCGGGGCTCATGGAGCTGGTCCAGAGCACAAAGGCCCTAACGCATGGCTCCCTCCTCACCAGTGACATAGGTAGCCTTAGGACTGATTGCGTAGTTGGCTGATTACCTACTCAAGGAGAAAACAACAAACAGGTAGAGCTGCAGGTTGGATCCCAGCGACGGTCCTTGTGGCAGAGAGCTCTGTCTGCCCTGTCCCAGGCAATCTGGTGTTATTTAAGGAGGACAAAGTATATTTAACCGAAGGGCTCTGAGTCAACATATCACAGAGATACTTGGACATGGATGTTTACTGCAGCTCTGTTTACAGTAGCTAAGTTACGGAACCACCCTGGGGGTCCAGCAACAGAGGAAAACATGGTTTATTTGCACAGTGGGACATTTTCAACTTGAAAGAAGAGCAAAGTTAGTGTAGTCTGAAGGAAAGCAAATTAAGGCAGCCTCAGAAAGACAAACTGCTTGGTTTTGTTCATTTGTGGTCCCAATGTTTTATATAGCTATGGAAATCACGTGCGTGTGTATGACATGCGAGTAGAGGTGAAACCGGTGAGGTGGAGGGGTGAGAAAGGAAGGGTAGAGGATCTGGGGGGCATGTACCCAACTTAGGATGAATACTGATCAGCAAGTATCCTTATAAAGCACAATACCATGTGCAAATGAATATACACAATAAAAATGAACAACATGGATAGTTAAAAAAAGAAAAAGAGAAGGCTGCCAAGACAGTCCAGTAGGTGAAGGCGTTCGCCGTTGAGTCTTAGGACCTCAGTTCAGCCCTGGGTCCCACAGGTGGAGCGAAAGAACCGACTCCTCTCAGTTGTCGCCTGACTCCCTCACATGCACCACGGCACGCAGGCTTTGGCATGTGCATATCCATACCCACCCCTACACCAAACAAACAAATAAATAATTGTTAGAAAAATGCAGTTAAACCTGAAAGAGAGAACAAAGCGCTCCTCTGGAGCCCCGACACTGCTGTGGGCCTGACCGCCGCAGGTCGCTGCCCTGACTGCAGCCTCTGCTGGAGGAGCAGGAGGCCCTAACACTGTCTTGGAGGATATTGTGAAGACAGATAACAACCAGAATAAAGTCCCTGGCAGTGTCTGAAACTCAGCAAGCCCTCAGCAAACAGCAGTGGCTTTCCCTCCCTGAAGCCCTAATGGGCACATTTATTTTCATAGATGAGAACAAGGTCTGCAGAGTGACCTCTTCAGTCTCCCTAGCTCTGGGGACTTGAAGGATGGAGAGTTGATGGTGAACCCTTCCTTTCAGGTTCCTCAGGGTTTGTGGATCCTGGGAGCGCCCAGCGTATACGTGCTTTCCCTTCCAGGAAACATGGGGAAAAAGAACAAGAAAAAACCCCTGGCTTCACAGCATGGTATCCCATTGTGCGATGAAGTCATGTTCTGCCCTTCTCCTTTCCCATAAGATCTTTATGTTTGTACATAAATCCTCCCCCGCCCTCTCTGTGTGTGCGACTTGAAATTAGAAGTAAAGCTGCTGAGGAGGACTAACAGAAAGATAGGGAGACATGGAGGAGGGTGTATGCTCAATATACAGTAAATATAGTTGTGTGAAAATTTAAAAAGCTTTTTAAAAAACCTCTTTAAAAAGTTGTCTAAAGTCTTTTTTTTCAGGACTGAAGAGATGTAGCTCAGTGAAGTTGCCTAGCACACACAAGGTCCTGGGTCCAATTCCCAGCACTGCGAAAGTAAATAATGAATGAATGAATAAATAAATGAAAAACTCTCCTTTCCCCAGAAGTGGGTTCAGTCCGCTGGTCTGCGGCGTGCTCATGGGCTTTGGAGTAGCAGGTGGTTCTGGAAGAACGCTTCTTCTGACACCTTCCTGCTGTCACAGCCTTTTCTGGAGCGGCTCCTCTGTGAGGATGAGGTTGGGGGCATGGACCAGGGGGCTAAGGGCTGGAACAGGGCTGGGCTGGCTTAAGCTGGTCACTCACGCTGTGGTCACCCTGAGGTATGGATGTTGGAGTGGAGGTCCCCCACTAAATCACCTTTTAAGTGGTGGCTCTTTGCCATATCTTCACTGTCACCCAGCTAGAGGAGGCATTGGGATTTTGCCAGGGCCACCTCCAAGGGTGCTCAGTGTTTTCAGGCTAAGCTAAAGACTTGAAAATAAGGACTCTGGATCACTTGAAAGTGTGTTTGTATGAGGCCCTGAGTTTGATTCCCAGCATCACATGAACTGAGTGTAGTCTTAGCAACCAGGAAGTAGAGTCAAGGGGATCAGAAGTTTAAGGCTATCCTTGCCTATTGTGAGTTTGAGGCCATATGGCTTAACAGATGCATCCCTATTCCTATTCGTGGGGGATTCTCCAGCTTCCCCCCGCTCCACGAAAAAATTTTTGAGCTAAGTTGTAACCATGGGCTATTGTACACGACTTCACTGTCAAGGTTTTGGATTGGTAAAGATCCTTGTACTGAGTTAGAAGGCTTTGAATTCTGACCCTTGCCCATTAGGAGTTTAGGTCTGTGGCTGGAGAACTGTCTCCAGTATTTCTTTAGCTACTCATTGTTGCTACAGACCCCTGGGACTTTCTTTCATTGACTGAACCAGTCGTTACTCAAGACCTAGAACACTGAAGGCCAAGAGAGTGCAATATGGTAATATGGGGAGACCAGGGAGGGGTGGACTCACCCACCTTAAACACACTGATGATGTAACATGTGCCAGGCTCTGGGTTGTGCTGTCCCAGCAGTTGGCAAACAAGAGTGGATATAATCCACCGCTGGTGGTAGACCACAGGCTTTGAGCCCTGCGGTCAAGACATGGGAGGACTCATGGGGCTAATGGGGCCCAGGTCAGATGGTGGCACCCTTGAAGGCTCCTTCTCTGGAACAATTAAAGGACTGTCACTGCCACCTTGAGAGGTACGGAGGAGAATACCAGCCCGGGCTTTGGCACAGCCACTTGCATTGGGAACAGTAGCTCTGACGCCCTCTGCCCAAGGTAGTCTAATTTAGAAGACCAACCTGGCTGGACTGGGGATGTGCATGGCATACTGTCCACCAACTCTCCAAGGCCGATCTAAGTATGTGGGGCATGATGAATGGAAAGGTAGGGCTTAATGGTATCCCAGATGGACATCAACTTCTTGGAAAGAACTTGGCATAGGCCCTTCTTCAATAAGAAGCTAGCGCAATTACCGTGGCTCCAAATGTAGATCCCCCTTTATTGGTTTCTGGATTGTGTTCATTTTGGCTTTTAGGGCCATAATTTTTCAACCCAAGTAACCCCAAATGGTCCAGACTCCAGAAGACTTGAAGTGATCCTGTGACCTCCCAGGTCCTAGAAGACAGTGATAGCCCACTCCAGGAGCAATGCAGCCCTCTGTGGTGTATCGACAGTCCCAAGGTGGAACATGCAATTTGAAGAGCATAGTATAGATTAGATTTGCCTCCCACTTTGCCCCCTGACTGGGCAACTATTGGATAGAGAATACAACTTGCCCAACTATGTGCAGTGGCCCTGAGCCTAGCCACCTGATCCCAGAGTCATGTGTGAGCAGGTGGGTGACCATTGCAAGGGAGTTTCCATTTACCTGTGGCCAGGTGAGCTGGGCAAGGAGCCAGGGAAAATAAGGCCTTTCTTGGTAAATAGCAGCCACAGTATGCGCCATATAGGGGTGCCCCACTTCCCCCACAGTTCCTAATTCTTCAACTCTTGCCCTACTTTCTGTAGGGCAAAAGCAGCAACAGACACCTAGCGTTACTGACTAAATTCAAGCCAGTCTGAGGCTTCTAAGAATGCTTGAGTCACATCTTTGCAATCAATCATCCTGGGCTCTCCTTCATGAGACTGGGCTTTATTCTTTGTTCTCGGCTGCTGATCGGCAAGTTTTTTTACATCCAGGTCATGCAGGTTTACTGACCTATAGGCAAGTTCAAAGGAGCTTGGTTCACTGAGGGCAGCAGAGCCCACTGGGCAGACAAGGTCAAAAAGCTCAGTTGTGGTCAGGCCATGTGTACTGAGCAGAGAGCATCATGTCAGAATGGGAGGTTGAGTAATGAGGTGCTGTGCTGGTTGTCCATACATTGCTACGGGTTCTTTAGATGTGAGCTGCAAAAGAACATGATAGCCTGGCTAGCCTGCAGGAAGCTGGACATAGCTACTGGTCTCTAAGGAGGTTTTCTAGTTGCCTGCCATCTGTGTGAAGTGACTACAGACCTTGAAATGGAATCTGTGCATTTTTAAAATCCATAAGGAAGGGAAACTCTACACGGGAAACATAAGCCCAAGTAACTGTGTTTGGAATCAGGGTGTTTAATTGCCAGCCCTTTCTTGCAGTCCAGCTGCTGTGTAATGTTATCTGGCAGCTCCCGAAACCAGAGGAGAGGGTTTATCTGTGCCAGTAAACAGAGCTGGCTTTCTCCAGTGACCTCTGCCCTCTCCCCCTCTGACACCTGCTCATTCTCCACAGTTTATCTCTAAAGCAGGGCCAGCCAGAGCATCTTTAAGAAGCTCTGGTATTGGGATGAGGGCCTAGGGGTGTGCTGGGAGAGGCTAGAATTCCATGCATCCATCTCTCATCTGGAGTGATAATATAGGCTATCTACGGTTGGGAAGAAAACAGAGCAAGCATCTTGTCAATGAAAGGATGGAGTCTGAAGTCCATCTTCAGATCTCTGGTCTTATCTACAGGAAGACACTGTCTGGTTCCAAGGCTGCAATCTATGGCATGTCCCAGAAGTTTGGGAAAACCTGGGGCTGGGAATGGGATCCTGAGAAGTCTCACAACCAGTGAAGTGGGTACTATGAGTAAGAGAGATCCAGCTTGGGCTGGCTCCAGAATGCTCTCCTCCCTTGGCCATTCCCTACTCAACAAGTCCCTGAGCCCTAGCTTCCTCCTCTGCCAAAAATGCGTTGTCTTACTTTGTGTCCTGTAACAGCTACCAGGCCTGCCTGCATCTCCCAACTACCAGGCCTCCCTGCATCTTTCAAGCAGCCAGGCCCAGGCGGGTGATTTATTCTCCCTGGGAGGTGAAAGGGAAGCCCCTAATTACCACACAGGAAGGCGCATGGGTGTTAAGCCCCTGTTAAGTCCTTCCTCAGCCCTGCTTCACAGGCTCAGGAGAATGGTGGAGTTTAATGACCTGCAGGCAAGTTCTTTCTCCTTCTCCTGGTGGGCTTGGCCTCTTGGGGACCCATTATGTAAGGACACCAGGCAGCACCTGGTGCGGGGCCATACATCTGCTTCCTGTCTAGGAACCTGCAGTAAGGAGACATTCAGGTGGAAGAGGGCAGGGTGGGGTGGGGTGATTATGACCCTGATGAAAAGCCAGCTTCTCTTCCAGGTAGCGGGGAGCTGCGATGTCCGAGGGTCGGTTGGCTTTTGCTGCATTCCGGAAGCCTGGTCTGTCTGACCCCCAGGTCTGTCTCTGGTCAGTCGTGGACTCTTCCTTGTTCCTCTAGACCACTGGTTCTCAACCTTCCTGATGCCATGACCCTTTAATACTCATGCTGTGGTGACCTCAGCCATAAAATCATTTCCATTGCTACCTCAGCTGTAATTTTGCTTCTGTTCTGAACTGTAATGTAAATATCTGTGTTTCCTGATGGTATCAGGTGACCCCTATGAAAGGAGCCATTGCCCTAGGCCCTTCCCTGCCCATAGGTATCCAGACTTTTCCAAGAACGAAGCTTTAATTTAAAAGATGTTTAGTTCTTATCCTCCCAAATACTGGGATTATAGGTGCCTACCACTGTGCATCTAATTAAATATTACGTATCATTTAATAATAATTTAAAAACTATTATTCTCACTGCTGAGACTAGAGCCCAAGCTCTCAAATATGCTGTGTAATGTGCTTCCACAGAGCTATGTACGCAACTCATATTTAATACAATAAGCCAGTAGTTTATTTTGAGCTCAGGGCAGGGCTGGCCTTTAACTTAATGTTTTTCCATATCAGGACCTCTGCTCATCAGTACTCCACGCTGTGAGGCTGACTGTCTTAGTTGATTTTCTATTGCTGTAATAAGCCACCGTGACCGAGGCATCTTACAAAAGAAAGTGTTTAAAGGTCATACGGTTCCAGAGTGTTAGAGTCTGTGATGGTAGAGCAAAGGCATACCATGGCCAAAGCAGCTGCTGAGAGACCACATCTTGATCCACAACCACAAGGCAGAAAGTGAGACACTGGGAATGGTTGGGAGTCATTTGAACCTCAGTCTACCCTTGGTGACATACCTCCTCCAACAAGGTCACATCTCCTAATCCTTCCCAAACAGTTCCACCAACTATGGGGTAGGGGACATTCTCATTGGAACCACCGCACCAGCTCTGTGACTGAACGTGGACAGGATTCAGAGGGTGTCTCTCACTCAACCACCTAGCAACAGGCTTCCTCTGCACTTCTGTGTGCAAGTTTTGATCTCTTCAACTAAGGAGTTGCACCAGCCTGCTGTCCACAGCATCGGAATGCTTCTGTTTGCTGAGGTGTCTCCTCCACATAGCTCAGGCCCTGGCTTCTCTGACTGTGAGGTTTTCACTAGAAGAATGCCACAGATCTGTGGTCTCAGAATCATTTACCAGTGGCCTGGGATCCTAAATTTCTACATTTCTGGTGAAATTCTGAGGGATATGTAGCTATGAGAGCTTTTGCTGGGGATCCTTTGTGTCTCCCGAGAAGTCACCTCCTTTGTGTCACATCTGTGCCAGGAGAGGTCAGCAGAGTAGCCCAATGGCAGTGGGTATCTGTGTGTAGTCTGTATTTAGACCTCTGCCAGGGGTGTAGAATAGGAACAGCAATCCACATCATATGGACAAGAAGCTTCCTCTCCTTTCCCAGAGACCTCCTGAACCGGGTTTGTCTTCCTTGGTGGCCTGAAGCTGCAGCCCTGTGGGGCCTACCAGGGGACAGCCTGGGCCCAGTGTGCTTGCCTGGTGAGGTACCCGAGCAGCCTGTAGCTCTTCCATGTGTGGCTCACCAACTCTCCTATGGAGTTGCTTCTTGTGCCAGATCTGCTGGCTTTCTTGGTCAGTGTAATGACTCTTCCTGTGCGTATGTTCTGTGAAGGACAGTGGGCCTGGCTGTCAGGGGCCTGACTGTCAGGAGGCTGAGTTGAGCCGCAGAGCTCTGAACTGTTTACAGTCTCCGGAAGCGTTCAGCGTGGGTAACCCAGCTTTGTGTATGGAGTAGATAGAGATCTGTGCCCTGAGCCCAGGTCTGCCCGTGTGGGACTTCAAAGCATGAGGCTGGTAGAGCTGCAGTTGTGGAGGAAGGCGTCATGGAAGCTCACTCATCCTGACTTTTGAGGACCAGCCAAAATCAGCTATTTAAAAATATACAGTGACCTCAATTTTATGTTTCTTATCTACACCACATCTTAACAAAAATGATGTGTAAGCCATTTGTTTTAACCCTCTACTAAGAGAACCTTCATTCTTATTTCAGTGAATGCTTCTTCAGGTATAGGGAGTGTGTGCTTGTGCATGCGCGCATTAGCATACATTGTAGCATCCATATGGTTCCTGACATTGAGCCAGGCCCTGGTGACAGATGAGGAAAAAAATGGTCTTGGCTGTGGCACCATTAAACCGTGTCGGCCTACCTTAGAACCCAGTCTTGGTCACCTACTCACTTGCTCTTCTTTTCCAACAGGTATATATTATCAACGTGACCTGGTCCGACTCTACCTCCCAGACTATCTACCGGAGGTACAGCAAGTTCTTTGACCTGCAGGTGAGTTGGCAAGAGCCAGATAGTGGCCCAAGTCTCTGGTGGGCTCCCGTGTTTCATGTCCACATCCCACTGGAAGACCCTGGACAGAGCTGAGGGCCCAGAATCCATTCTGGCACAGAGGAGCAGATGAGGAAGTCCCCACAGAGCGGCCAGGCTTCTTAATGTTTAGAGCACTGTGTGCAGACACTTGAGGCTTTGTTGCTTTCCGCAGTGGTCCTTCACAGTCATGCTTTGTCATCCTGCCTTGGCCTTGGGGTGGAAACCATGGGGAGGCGGGAAGGCAGTCGTGGGTGCGTGTGCCTGAGGAGACATATCTGTAAACACCCATGATGAGACACAAGTCACCACATCATTGCTAGTAAGGAAAAGCAAACACGCAGAGAAGACCAAAACAAAATAAGCAATTTATAAAACTACATGCTGGGCGTACCACCGAGTCTGCCTGTCTACCCAAACAAGGCACTTGCCACCCAGTTTGTACTTGTGGATGGTGAGTGTGTGTCTCTAACTCACATAGGCAACTTTCTTCAGCAAGATGGTAGTACATAGCCACATAGTACCACTAAACACACCTCTTTGATACTGGCTGATTCATTTTAGGATCCTTTGGTGACAAATGACTTTTGTGCAGTTGACTGGATGGTGACACTGGGTCAGTGGGGCTTCCACAAAGCCCAAACTCGTGTCAGTTGTTCCTGTCTTGTCTCTCATTCCCTCCAATACCGTCCTTGGCCCTTGTTAACTCCCACATTGACGACCTTAGCTGTCAGAATTCTGGAATTCCAAACCTGTGGCTCTCAACACCATAGACACTGACTCTCCCTGTTCCAGATTGATTACCCTCAAGGAAGACTTTGGCCAGGCACCTTCTTCAGAATAATCAGAATGCCCAGAGGTAGACAGTTTTGGAGCGTAGTCACGAGCCCCGGCAGGGTGGCATTGAGGGTGTCACCTTTGGGCATCAGGAGCAGGTGCTGGTGTGTTACTGTGAGTGGGCAGCACCCTTCCTCTATCTG
The DNA here is from genome assembly GCA_028658305.1 of Pachyuromys duprasi. Taxonomy (NCBI): domain Eukaryota; kingdom Metazoa; phylum Chordata; class Mammalia; order Rodentia; family Muridae; genus Pachyuromys; species Pachyuromys duprasi. The sequence continues at coordinate 57,860,712 of CM053762.1, read as the reverse complement.
GAAGGGAAAGCTGAGATAGTTGAGATTCTTCCTTAGGATGTGAGTGTGATTTAGACCCACAAATACTCAAAGAAGAGACGTTCATTCCTAGCCCTCACAACCAGCAGCCAGTCCTTCCCTTTAGCCCCTTAGCAGGGGACCATCTTGGAGAGGCAAAGGCAGGCCTGTGTGTTGGTGCATTAATGCCTGCTTTTATCTCATGATCCTTATCACTCTATTTATGAGACAAACCTTTAGAAAAGGTAGTTCCCTAGATTATGGATTCTTCTGGTTCAACAGCACTGGGCTGAATTTGTCACCGCGTGCAAGAATCGGAGCACATATGCCTCCTGCCTTCTGCCCCTTCCCTCTCAATCCTGCCCAGTCTCCTTCGGTCTCAGGATAAACTGGTGGGATTTGCCTGTACCCCATCAATGGGTACAGTGTTTGGTGACAGGAAATGATAGTACAGTAGGGCAGAGCGTGGACCCTGAAAGGGCTCATTGATGAGCTGGAAGGGGGCTAGCAGCCTGGGGAAACTTCCAAATCAGAATTTCTATTCTGGTCCCACCCCCTCCCAAGTTATAGAATCACACAGAAAAGAAATGCTGCCCCCTTCCTCCAGCCCTGCGTGAGGACTCTCTTCTTCCTGTCACTGTTGGAAGGGACACAAGCATGGAGCAGCTGTGATGTGCTGGCCCTGGCCCTGGCCCTGGCTGTGGCCAGGCTTGTCTGAGTGGGTCATCCTGTCCCTGTGTGTGCAAGTTCCACAGCTACAAGTTCAGTTGCTTTCAGTTCAAAGATGTTTATTTGTTTGTGGTGAGGCATGTGTATGCCACATGTTAAGGGTGGACAGCAGCTTGAGGGAATCAGTTTTCTCTGTCCACTACGTGGGTCCCAGGGATTGAACTCAGGTCCTCAGCCTTGCCAGCAAGCATCTTTACCCACTGAGCCAGCTCTTTGACCCCAAAGATACTTTAAAGCCAGGCATAATAGCACATATCTATGATCCCACCACTTGTGAGGTAGATAAGGGGGATAAGGAGTTCAAGGTCATCCTCAGCATCATAGGTAGAGGCTAGCCTGGGCTACTTGAGACCCTTTCTTTTTTCTTTTCTTTCTTTCTTTCTTTCTTTCTTTCTTTCTTTCTTTCTTTCTTTCTTTCTTTCTTTCTTTCTTTCTTTCTTTAAGAAAACATAAAATTTCCCCTTCCATCCTGAACATGTACAGATTCTTTTTATTATCATTATTCCAAAGTACGCTGTAGCAGTTATTTCATAAGTGGGGGTCCCAAGGGCATTCCTTTTCATCTTTGTGGCATCCACTCATTTATTCATGGTCACGGCTTTCTTATTTATTGGGGTTGCTGGCCTGACAAGATGACTTAGCAGGTTAAAGATAACCTTAACATGCTTGATGGCCTGATTCTACCTCCGGCAACCACCGGCTGAGCATGTTCTTGGAACAGTTGTCCCAAGGCTCCCCTGAAAGCCAGGATAGACTGCAGAGAGGGCTTCAAGAGCATTTTAGATGTCAAGGTGGAAACAGGGGAAAGGGCCTTGTTCTTCTAAAAATAGCTTACTCCTCAGCCTTCTACAAGCAGAAGAGGGACCCAACTCACAGGGAACAGATCATGGTCTCGGGCCCACATTTGTTTGGTCAGAAAGGGTCTGCTTGGAGATGCAGATAAGCAGGAGTCAGGAAAGAGGCCACAAACTGTCTTTTAAGTCATCTTTTCATTGGATATTATCTTCCCTGTGACCTAGTCCCTCCAAAGAAGGATGGGAAGCCTCCCTCACCCTGGCTCCGCTGGTGGCTGTTTCACAGCCTGCCAGCCCTGGGCTGCAGTCATTTCTCTGCAAACATTGGCTCCTGTGCCGTCGGCCCCTGAGAGGGGCCCCTGGCAGTGAGAGTCGCTGGGTCAATATTTGGTCCGAGCTAGGGAAGGCCCTTAAGCTCCCCCCCCACCCCCCCGCACCACGTGAAGACAGCTGAGAGAGCTTGAGCCTACTTATTTGCTCAAAGGGCTTCAGCTGTTTCGAAGAGCTTTTACCTCTCTTCCTTATTCATCTCTCTTGTGCTTTCCACCCACGCACCCAGCACGGGGCCACACTCAGTTTCCAGTTTCTTGAATAGCTTGGTTAATGACGGGTGAACAAAGCTGTAATCCCAGAATCATGAATATTCAGCCCTGGAATGACGTGCTGGGAGGGTGTTACAATATTATCTATGAAGGTTCATGGATCATTGCATTTTTAGAATTAAAGAGTTCCTTCTTGTAATGTGTGTGTTAGCGTGTATATGTGAGGATGGTGTATGTATGTGGTATATGCAAGTGCTTACACCTGTGTTCAAGTATGCAGAGACCAGAGAAAGCCATTGGGTAGGAACGTCCTGTTCTGTCACTTTCCACATTATTCCTTTTGGACGAGTCTTTCCCTGAGCCTGGCTAGGTTGACCTCTCTCTCTGCCCCTTGCCCCAGCTCTGGGGTTGCAGATCTGTGCCCCCAAGCGCAGCTTTTTACATGGATTCTTGGATCCAAACTCAGGTCCTCAACAGTACAGCAAGCACTGTTACCCACTGAGCCGTTTCTGCACTGCAGTCTGTAGTACTTTTTATCCCAAGCCTTTTCTTTGTAGGCAAAATCTGTTCATTTTTCTATTCATGAAGATTTTTGTATGTTTATATTATTGTATGCATATGTTTATGAATGCACCTGTATGCAGGCCAGAGGTTGATATTGAGTGTCCTCCTCTGTAGCTCTTCTCCTTATCTGTTTGACTGTCTATCTATCCATCCATCCGCCTGTTTGTCTATCTACCTATCATCTGTCTGTCTGTCTGTCTGTCTGTCTGCCTGCCTGCCTGCCTGCCTGTCTATCTATCTATTTTTGGGTTTTTCAAGACAGGGTTGCTCTGTGTAACCTTGGCTCTCTTGGACTCACTTTGTAGACCAGGCTGGCCTCGAACTCACAGTGATTCACCTGCTTCTGCCTCTCTGAGTGCTGAGACCAAAGACGTGTGCCACCATGCCCAACACTTTTTTTGTTTTGAGACAAGGTCTCAAACTGAGCCTGGATCTTGACGATTCTGCTAAATAGGTTGGTCAGTGAGCCATAGGGGACACTGAGCCTAGATGAGAAGCAGCAGGTCTTTTTTTCTGTGTGTATCTGTGTGTGTGTGTATTCTCACTTTCTCTCCTGTGGATTCCAGGGCTCTAACTCAGGTTGTCAGGTGATGCCTGCCAAACCCTCTCACCCATGGACGTATACCTAATTTTTAAGGGTCTGGAAGGATGTACTCCAGAGGGGTCTCCATTATGTCTGGATGATATTAGGGACATTGGTGGAAGAAAGGCTTAGTCAAAGGGAAACTTGAAGCTCATCTGTGGAAGAAAGGCTAGTAACTAAAGAGAAATCTGGGGAGAGGTTGGAGTATGGGAAATCTAAAATTTTTAAAATGTCTCTTGTTACAGAAAACAACAGGCTTGAAAATTTATATCAAGAATGAATCTAGTAAGAGAAAGAAAATGAAAATAATAATTTAACTTACATTACCTCATTTTTCCTGGACCATCATTCTAGATCATTCCTGTGGAATGTAACTACTTAGATCTCACTAGAACTAACCCCAGGGACCTATCCAAATTATCTTGTCAAGCTGGCATCATGTATTCAGATATTACTTAAAACCCATGAGCCAGGCATTGGAACAGGAAGCCTGTTGGCAGTGGTGCTCTGGTCCTGATGAAGCCATGATGCGTGAGGCAGGGGCAGCAGTGGCTAGGATGAGCAGCACCCGGGACTGAGATGGCTGGGTTCCAAAGACCCAGCTCCCCAGGCCTTACTGACTATATATCGTCTGATGAGTTCTTTAACCTCTCACTGCCCTTGATTTCTCATCTTAAAATGAAGTCATTATAAAGACCTGCCTCCTAGGATAACAGAAAGATGAAATGCTAGGTCCCATGAAAGGAAAGCCTTTAGAAAAGCAAGTGTAACAATCTTAGAGAGGGAGGCAGAGCATCATGAGTTCAGCCCTCAGGAGGAAATAGCTGGGTTCCCCACCCTAGCTGGAGACACAGGCTTCTTCCTGTGCCCCTTAATACAGACTTCGCTTTTGCCAGAGAATGTGTAGTCTGCCCTTAAGCTGGAGAGGCAGATGGCAGTGTGAAGGATTCCCGTAGAGAAAGAGTTTTCATCTCCCAAGTTCAATTACCAACCCACTTCCCCCCAGCCACACTGTTAGGAGAACACTTTTTTTCTTTTCTTTTCTTTTCTTTTTTTTTAAAAGCAGTTAAGCAGCTATTGGTCGACAGCTTTTCCTTACCCTTGGAGAGAAGCATCTTGTTTTTGATAGAACATGCAAGGATTCCTGGGGAAGCTCATTGGTCCCTCATAATTCCCTTCCCACGGGCAGCCAGCTCCAGCTCCTTTTCTGGGCCTCTGGGGCTCTAAGTGAACTCCAGCCTATCTCTTTCCACAGGCAAGTCCTGCTTGAGGGAGGTTTTGCCAGGGCAGAAGGAGGGGAGGAGAGGCCCTGGGTGAAATGGTCAACTCAAGGTGGGAAAGCTTACGGCTGAGTTTTCACTTTTAAGTTACCTTGTGGTCAGGTCTGCTGGAGTTCTCGAAGAAGAAGAAGAAGAAGAAAGAAAGAAACAAACAAAAACCTGTTGCTTTTTCTTCCCTCTCAGACCATGAGGCATGTAGCTTCCTGTGTGGGTTCTGACCCCTGTGCATTTACGAACACCCCTTCTACAGCTGGGGCTCTTCAGATCCAAAGGAGCTCAGAATCCAACTTAGAACACAGAGGAGGGACGGGGCAGCGTGAGACAGGGTTGGAGAGGGTTCTTGCACATCTGTGCGAAAGGGAAATAAGACCCAGATGTCAGCTGAGGCTTGAGAACCGCGTTCAGAGTCCTGCTCTCAGGAGAGCTTTCTTGCTAGGCCTTTTGGACTCTCTGAAGCAGCCCAGAGTTGTGCGGCTCCTTCTGCACCTAGGCTTCTCCACAGAAACCAGGGAGCTCCTCTCTGGGGCACTGTGCACGTGGGATTCAGGCACCCACCTCTTGGGCGAGGGAGTTCAACCATATCCTGCTCCTAGCAGGTGTCAGGTCCAATTGGATCAGCCCCTCTGGTGTGCACTGGGAAATCTGAAGCTGTTTCTGCCCTGTGTTGCTCCCTTGGCTCTTCCCTGGGGTCAGGCTGGAATTATTAACTCACAGTCAGGAAGTTCTTCCTTAGGCAGGAAAGCCATAACGGAAGTTACAGTGTCTTTTGTCTTCTAGTATCGGCATAGACTGCTCATTGGGTCTAAACTTCTAGGGGAAGTTTTGTGAGTGAGGACACTGGAAGTAGGGGTGCTGCCTATACCCCAAGTCCTGCAGAGCTGCTGAGAATGTGTCTCAGCTGGAGAAATCATCTGTGTGTGGATATCACACTATGGAAGGTACACGCTTTTCCTAAAACTGGTATTAACTGTGTTCATGGAGGAAGGGGTAGAATTGTGTTTTATAGTTGGAGGCCTTTAGAGATAAAGAAGTGATAGGTATCTGATACTCAAGTTACCTCGTACTAACATGCCCACAAGAGACAACATTCATTGATCACACGTTCTCCTCCATCATGTCTGTGACAGACACTGTTCATCGATCGTGAGTCTACATGTATCTCCCAATCTCTAAGAGAACAAAACCGGGTATCTTCAGGATGTCGCCCTATCACTTAGCAAATGGCCTTTGAGGTGAAACTGATTGGCCACCTTCTGATCTCTCTCCATCCCCTTATTTGATAAATGAGAAAATTAGACCCCAAGTCTGATTTTGGGATTGTCCAAAAATCACAGCACTAGGGGCCTGGGAAGGCGGCTGAGTGGTTAAAGAGCTTTGCCGTACAAGCATAAGGGCCCGTTTTTCTGATACCTGGAAATCCATAGAGATGCCAGTTAGTGTGACTGCCCTCCTGTAATTCCAGCCTCGGAAAGCAGAGCTAGGTCCCCAGAGCAAGCTGCCTAGCAAGAATAGCCATACCAGCAAGCTCTGAGTTTGATTGAGAGACCCTGCCTCATTGAACAAAATGGAAAAGCCATTAGGGATGATTACCAGCATCGACCTCAGATGTCCACATGTGTTCACATCCACCCGTGTGTGCCTACACATATGTATAACATCTATACACAAGTTTAAAAAAGAAAGGAAGGAAAAGAAAACAAAACCTTCGTCAAATCATGGCACCAACAAGCCAGTGAGACTGGTGCCCCAGCTGCCAGCTCCTTCTGGTTGGGGTCGTTCTAATTTTGGTGAGGGGGCAGGAACCCCTGATGCCTCACCATCACCGCTGAGAAGTGGGAGCCCATTCTCTTGACTGTGCCAGGAGCAGAATTCTCTCTTCTGGAAAGGTCTTCCCAAGCAGTCTCTCTGGGGCTGCAGTCCCACCTGGCCCTCAGCACACTCCACCTCCCTCTTATTGAATAACAAACCCCCCGGGGACCGCATCTGTGTGAGTCAGCACGCACCACCTGTGCCTGCTTGGAGCCGCATACCTTGTTTTCCTGGTGTAAGGTGTCACTGGGGTGTGTTTGGATGTTATGTCAGGGAGGCTTTGGAATGCGGTTGCCGCCCCATACGCCTCCCATGGTCCCAGGCTCAAAGCTTGGCCTAGAAAATTCAGTTCATCTTCACTGCCTCATCCAACCCTCTCTGGAGAAGAGCTGGTGAAGAAGTTCTTAGGGAGACAGTGTACCCCTCCGAGCCAGAGGATGAAGGGAAGGAATCTTTTTGGTGGTGGCCAGGTGAGTGAGTGAATGAGTGTGTGTGTGTGTATGTGTGTGCACACGCCTGTGCACATTTGTGTGTGTATGTATATGTGTGTACTTTCGTGTGTGCGCACACACGTGCAAATGAAAAATTTTAAGTTTCATCTGTGATCACTGCACTTCTTTCCTGCCAGAGGGAACTGCGTGTCTCTCTTGAAACATCCTGAGGATCCAGGGGAAGAGGTAGGTAGTCAGCCCTTGTTTAATTGGGAGCATCTGCTAGTGGCAAGATCCAAGCAGGGTAGAATGAGTGTGGTCCTGGTGAGGATCCTCAGTGTAGACCAGCCACTTGGGCCTGTATGGTGGGCATCCATCCAGGCAGGAGCTGTCTATTGGAGGCCCAGAGGTGTGACATCCTGTCCTTCCCAGCTCCAGACGGGGCAATGATCAAATTTGCTTTTGACTCTCATGGAACCTTGTGCCTGGGATAAGAGATGACAACCTGAGTTGTGGGTCTTTCTAGGGGAACAGTCGGTTTGTCCTGCGGGGAGATGTGGACTGTATCAATTTCACTCCTCAGCAGTCAGCCACCAGGGGCAATGAAATCCCTGGATCTGAGGGAGGTGTCTTCAAATAGGACTGTTGCAGGAATTACTGAAGAACTGAGCTGCGTCTGTTATAGCCTGAGTTTAGCTAGAGCTGGGGAAAGGGATTTTAGCTCCCCAGGAACCCCCTATTGGATGACACCTGGCTCTCGAACAGCTTGTAGGATTCCTGATGTCCTGAGTGGGGTGACAGAGCTCAGCCAATGTCACAGATTTGTTTGTGTCTGGGCCTCGGCCCCGCCTCTTACTGCTGATTGCCTCTAGGCCATTACCTATCCTCTGGAACGATTCACAGTTGTATCTACAGTGGTTGTGTTTGCAGAACCTGCCTCTGTGGCCATGACATCTTTTAGGGGGCACAGCACAGGGAACCTTCCCTACCAAGCCTGGAGCAGCCAGGGAGCATTTCTGTTACAGGATGTAGTTTCTCTGCAGAGCAAAGGAGCTCCAGGTTTCTGCAAGTGCCTGCCCAGCACTTAGGCAACGGTTTCCAGCTGCAGAAGGGTCTTGGGCATCTCTGGAGCCTTGCTGAGTGAGTGTTCCTGGGTTGGCTAGGGGACAGCTTTCAAAACAGCCAGGGCCTGGCTCTGTTGGCTAATTAGGGAGCCTTCATCTGTTGCCTGGCAGAACAGAGTGGCCAGTTCAGTCTTGCTGGAATGCTGGAGGTTGGGGGAAATGGCTAAGCACTGGAAAGGGGGGTTCCCCAAGGCTAAATGGATGACATTCAGATATACAAAATAAAACTGAAAAAAGAAAAACTCAAACAGGAAGCATGCGGCTGGTGTCTGGGCTGGTGGGGAGATGCTTGCAGAGGTGGCTGTGTGTGTGACAAGCTGGCCATTCTTCCCACTGTTTCCCAAGGGCACCTCTGTGAAGGCCAGCCTGTCTCCCTCCCCAGTGAGACAGGCTGCTTTTGTCTTGGGTTTCTAGTGCCTCACTTCTCAACTTGGAGCCGTAGGAGGAGGACTCCCCAGTGGAAGGGTGGAGAGAACCCAGTGCGAGTGCCTGTTGGATGCTGGCGATGGCCCTTCCTTTCTCCATTGGGCCGTTCAGTGGAGTTGTAACCAAAGCAGAGAGTTTGGGCTGGGGGGGGCTACATTCTAAGAAACTTGTAGAGGAGGACTCAAATCTATAGTTCCCACCTGTTGCATGCTGGCAAAGAACTGATGTCTGCCTTCTCTCCCAGGGAAGAATGACTGCTTACTGCCATCTCTGGACCTTGCTGTGTCTGGGCCCCTGTGAATACAGCAGGCTAATAATGGCCTCTCCCTCTTCTGGCCCAATAGGGTCACCCAACTGTTCCACTGACAGATGTCTCCCCCCTTTAGTTGGTTCTGTAGTGCTATGCTTGTTCTGTTGAGCATTTGCCGGATAAACAGAGTGGCTCTTATAGGGTCAAGCTGGACCCCAAAGTCTGAGTCAGGTGGCCCCAGAAACAGGTTTCGGGGTTCATTTCTCTCAGTGAGTGGTGGCTTTCTCTAGTCCCAGTTCCTGTCATCAGCTGGAGGGTGGGGAAGGGTGAGCACCTGAGGGTGTTTGTGGCATACTAGCTAAGGGCAGATCACCTTGTCTGGACCAGGCTGAGGAGTGGAGACAGCTGGCCTGTAGATGACCTGGAGGCAAATAGCTTGTCCGAGTGGACGTTCCCACAGTGACCTTCCTAAGTCTCTTAACCTATAAGTCATTCTCGTGCATCTGTCCCCTGTTCCAAACCCAGCTGCTGTCTGTACCTTTCCCCACATCCTTCCTTCCCCGCCCCTCCTCCTCCCCTTCTCCCTCCTTCCCCTTCTCTCTGTCCTTGAACCATCTCTCACCCTCTTGCTTCTTGAGTCCAGAGGTTTCTTCCCAAGTCTCCTCAGTCTTCTAGAGACATCTCAGTGCTGCAGTCAGCTTCTCTTCTCTGTTGTTTATTCATGACTGAAAATTTTCAATCCCATCTAGGCCTTTATAGTGAGATCCTGGTGCAGAACCCTGTAGGATATGCCAGGCCTCGGTGGGCCTCTGGCCCAGTGCTAACACATGTAACATTTTGCTGTTGAGAAGTATCTGTTGACTAGCTATGAGGCTCCCTTCTCCTGCCTTGGCGGAATACAGTGTTGGGAAGTTCTGCTGAGCAGATAGACCTGGAAGTGGGATGAGGGGAAAGAGGACTGATGATCCCAAGCCTGAGAAGAGTCTGGGCTTGGGAGCTCTTGGGGGACACAAGTGCAGACACAGGGCTGCCTGGAGATGCTGAGAGGGGTTCAGGGGCCCCTACTGTTGTAGCCACCATGGTCTGGAGGCCAGACAGGCCTGCTGACGGGTGCCAGTGAGCTTACTGCAGCCACCATGATCTCCCCTCCCCCTCCTTCCATACCTCACCCTAGGTGCCTGAGTCAACCACAAGGCAGGGCAGCTACTGGAGGGTGACCTCTAGCTAGCCTGCAGGGTGGCCTGGATGGCACCCAGATGCTCAGGAACATTTTCCCTGTGCATTTCCCAGTACCTGACCGAAGCACTTTTCCCTGCAGGAAAGCCTGAGCAGAGCCCAGCTGGAAGGCGGGCAGGCACAGCTCCCTGCGTGGGCTGCATTACAAGGCTTCCCTGGGCAACTCCACCCAACTTATATTTTCTTTCTGGGATTTTTCTTTTCCTGCCAGAGTTCCACTTCTTCTCTTCTTCTCCCAATGTGGAGAGACTGAAAGCAGCCCTTGCCTGAAGGAGGTTCCAGAGGGAAATGACAGGAGACTCCTGTGGGCCTGAGGTCTGCCTTGGTAACCAGGGGGGAGCTCATCAGATACAGGGCCAGCACAGCTTCTAAGCCATCAGGTGAGATGTTAGGAGCCCCTGAGGTATGGCAAGAGATTCGAATCCAGTAGGGAACCACACAGACCTGGCCAGACATCCAGGATCCAACAGAGAGAAAGGGGGCTCTTCCTCTCGGACCTCCTTTAGAACTGAGGTGCAGCTCTACCTGCTCTGTTCCCCCCTGGGCATCTGAGACAGCTCCTCAGTCTCCTTCTCCTTCATGCTGTACTCCAGGCTTCCTGCCAGTCATAGTGCTCCTTTTCAAACAGGCCACACCATACCACAGCCATGCATATACCCATCCCGCAAGACCTGCTGTCTTTTCAGAAGGAACTCTGAACTCCTGGCCCATATGATCAATTCATGTGCCCTTTTAGACTGATTCTATTTCCTTTACTGCCTCAGGTCTGCTCTCTGTGTGTGTGTCTGTCTGTGTCTCTGTCACACACACATACTCTCACACACACACTCCGTCTCTCTCTGACTCTGTCTCTCTCTCCCATTCCCCAGACATGGAGCACACTGCTACCTCAGAGCCTTCACCCCTGCCCATGCTGTTTTCTCTTCTCCAGACCCCTTCCAGACCTTTAACAGTTGATCCCTGCTTGCTCAGGCCCTAGGTGACCTGCCAGCAAGCCCTCCTTTGACCACAGATCACTTGTCCCCAGCCTGTCATCTGTCCTCCTCTCTGCCACCTGTTTACTCTCACTTCCCCACAAACTATGAGCTTTAGGAGAAGAAGTAGCCCCACAGCTTCTGTTTTCCCAGTCGGTGGAAAGGCGCCTTCCACACCATCGGGGAAATGATAGTGAGTGAATTCTAGAGGGCACAGGGTGTGGGCAGTGGCGAGAGGGCCTGCACCCTCCTCCACCTCAAAGCCAGGTGTGCTCAGCTTCCGCTCCTCTGCGCAGTCTTTGCCTGTGGGCTGGTCTGCTGCGAGTCACTTGTCAAAGATCTGATGGAGTCCTTGGGGGCAAAGAACATTGGAGCTCCTCAAGTTCTCTGCTGTGATCCAGCCACAGGCTGAGCGAGCAGTGGTGTGCAGGGCGAAGCTGCATCCCCCGTGCTCTTGGCCGATGTCTGCACTGCGGGTCCCAGGTCACACCTTGAACAGCGAAGGCCTAGGTCACTGAAGGACCAATCGACAGTCTCTCTTCTCCATCCTATTTTGTTGCTGTTGTTTCTTTTTTCTGTTCAAGCGTGATCTTTGGGCAAGCTGATTGGTTGATCAGGTGAATTTGGGGCCCTGTGAGAGGAACACTGTTTGGGTACCTCTAGAAGCTGCCCAGAGAGAATGTGGACTGCCTTGGAGAAATGGCAAGCTTGACAGGTTGCCATCTGGAGTGCTGGTGCCTGGCTGGGGGTGGGGGTGGCTCCTCCCACGGTTCAGCTTTGTGACTGGTGGACTTGCTGTAGACTTGTAGACCCGGGCTCTGGAGGTGTGGCTCATTCACTGTTGGAGGCAGGGCTGGCGGGAGCCGGGGAAGGGTGGCCCTGCTGGTGTGGAAGCTGAGCTGCACAGGGACTGTGCTGCCTGGTTGCTGTGGACCCAGGACATCCACAGGAGGACTCTGCATTCTGCAGTCTCCCCTCTCTCGATTTAGTTGGAGAGACCTTGATTAAACTCCCAACTACTGTCTAACGAACTCTCAGCGGCTTAACATAAGAAACATTCATTTTTCTGTCCATGCCCCAGACCAAAGTAGGGTTCAGCTTCAGGCAGCCATTCTACTTGGAGCGCCCATCTCCCATGGATATTTCTGCCCAGGGGAAGTCACTAAGAAGAATGTGAGGGACTGCACGAAGAGTTCGCTGGGGGCATCTAGGGTGGGGTGGATCTCACTCCTGCTCACGTTCCACCAGTCAGGATTCAGTCACAGGACTATACTGCCAACTCGGGAGGACAGGAAGTATGGGTTAGGTGTGCCCAGTTGTGTTTTGGCTGCTGTGGTGGACAGTGGACTTTCAATGCCCAGATTTCCTTCTGAGACACTTACCAGTGAGGAGTGAGAAGCGCACAGGCATGTGCACAGATCATTGTGACAAGAGCAAGGTTCTGGAGGCATGGCCAGCCTGCAGAGGAGGGAGCTGTAGGGCAATGCACTGTGTTGGTGAGGCCCACAAGCTGCTGGGCGGTGTGGGAGACACGTGAGGCTGCAGGACTATACACACCAGCAGTGCCATGTGGATGGCAGAGCTGGTAGAGAGCATGAAGCCCAAGGCAGCAGCATTCAGCGCTGGTGTTCACTTGGCACCGTGCTAACTGGGACATTAGTGACACAGTTAGTGTTTGTGAAATTTGTAATGGGAGAAAGGGGAGCATTGGGGAGGTGACCTGTGTGTCCTTGGCTGGACTCCCCTGTTCATACAGACAACAGTAGCTTGGAAGAAGTGCCTGAATTCTGTCCTACAACCCCAGGGCTTTCGCTGCACAGAGAGGCTTGGTTGGGTCTGACCCACACTCCATAGCTGTTTCCCACCCCTGGGCAAGGAGAAAAATCCTGGGTAGCTAGGACTTTCACTTCAAGGGAAAGGCTGGGGAAACAGCTGGCACTCTGCCCATTCCACTCTTGCCTTTTTTTTTCTATTCTTTTGTTTTCTCTTTTATATAAGACATTTGTGGGGAAAGAGCTCTAAGGCCTGGAAGGACCTCCACCCATTTAGAACAGAGCCAGCAGCTGGGCAGTGTGGCACACACCTTTAATCTCAGCACTCAGGAAGGCAGAGGCAAGCAGATCTCTGTGAGTTCAAGGTCACCTTGGTCTACATAGTGAGTCCTAGTACAGCTAGAGCTACATAGTGAGACCTATGTCAAAACAATCCCCCCCCCAAAAAAAGGGGGAAAAATTAAGCAGAGTAAACAATGGGGGACAAAGTCACATGAGTACAGAGAGAAGGAAGTTAGCTTGTCAGTCAGACATGTCCTGCTCGGCCTCTCTTTTCATCAGGAGGGCAGATTAGAGACTAGACCAGAATCTCTTTGCCTTGGACAGCAGTTTAGCCCTAAGGGTCTGGCTTGGTCTCATCTCTATTTTCTGTCCCAAAGTTTGGGCAGAACACAGTGCCCAGGGAAGTTTGGGGACCACAGTGGCCATATGGAAGGTAAGAATCAAAAACTGGAGTTTGGGGGAAAGGCTCCATTCTGTCCTCACAAAAGAGAGCCTTTTCTCCCTTTTTTGCGGGCGGGGGGTGGTGTTCTGGAAGGTTTGTGTGGGAGACGGAAGTGTTGGCGGCTTTGGGGATAGTTTAGAAATCTTAGGAGGGGTCTCTGCAAGGTGAAGGGACTGCAGAGCCCTAAAAGGAAGTTGCTGGCCATAGCCAGGACCCTCCATGTAGTTATGTCAGCATCCTTCTCCTGGCCGGCACCAGCATTGCTCTGGCCATCTGCTCCCCTCCCCCAGATGTCTCCTTCACCCCTCCCCAGCCTATGTGGGAGCCAGATGTGTCTTTCTAGAATTCCACTTTCGGTGTGTTCCTCCTCTGCGAAGCATCCTCCAGGGACTTCCTGTTGCCTTGAGCAGGAAGTCCAATTTCCTCCTCTCAGATTCAGCCCTGCCCTCACCCTGCCCAGTACATCCCAGCCCTCTTTAGGATCAGGACCCTCCAGCACTGGCCATCTTCCTAGGAATAAAGGAGGAAGAGCCGTGTGCCAGCCTTGGCTCACTGCAGTCTTGGGAGTAGGTGAGGGTACACTGTTCTCGAGTGGGAAGCCACATGTCATGATGTGCACGGCTTGTTCTGTTCTCCCAGAGCCAGGCTGGAAACTGGTTGAGCCCACACCTCTGCTTCCGCACCATCTCCACTGGCTTTCCTGGGGGTCTGCTTCCCTGGCATCATGCCCTTCTTCCTCTTGGCCACGGAGAGCTGAAGTTGCATGAGGGCTGACATGCTGGGATGATGCAAAGGGCTGTCAAGCCACCGAGGATGGACTCCAAAGGCCTTTCAGCCATTGACAGTAAGGGATGGCTGGGCCCAGCAGACTCTGCCCTGCTTTCCTGAAAGCTAAAAGGCTGCATGAAAGATGGGACGGCCCCGAGGAGTCAGGAGTCACTGTCTTAGAACAGCCTAGGTATCAAAGGCTGACGGTAAACCGAACCTACCCTTACACACATGCCACCCTGTGATGCTGTTTTCACTCCAAGATGATATACTGGCTAGTTTTATGTCAACTTGACACAAGCCAGAGTCTTCAGAGAGGAGAGAGCCTTAGTGGAGAAAATGCCTCTATAAAATGGGGCTGCAGGCAAGCCTGCAGGGCAATTTTTAGCTAAGTGATTGAGCCCCTAGTGGGTGGGGCTATCCCTGGGACGGTGGTCCTGGTTCTATAAGGAAGCAGCCTGAACAAGCTATGGGGAGCAAGCCAGTAAGCAGCATCCCTCCATGGCCTCTACATCAGCTCCTGCCTGCAGGCTCCTGCCCTGCGCTGTGTTCCTGTCCTCACTGCTTTTGGTAATGAGCTGTGAGGGAAAGAAACCCTTTTCCTCCCCAAGTTGCTCTCGTCTGGATGCTTCATCATGGCAGTAGTAATGCTAACTAAGAGATGAGGAGACAGGGCACAGACTACGTGACCTTGCCACAGCCATGCAGGAAAGGAACAGGCTGATCTGTGACATCAGAGCTCAAGTGTCCGATGGGTGACTAAAGGGCCAGGGCCAGGGTAGGAATAGTGTGCCTGGGTTTCAGCAGCTCTTTTTTGAGTGTTTTTGCCTATACCCATGGGTACAACCACAGCAGCTATTTCACCAACTCTGTTACTGATGCCCAGAGAGGGTTTCCTGGGTCACAAGTCCTTGGTGGACTGGAACTGGAACCCTCTTTGGGCCTCCGGTCCTGTGTTCTTTCTCCTGAATATTTGTGGAGCCCATGAGAGTGGATTTGGGGAAGACTGGGGTAGCCAGCCTGCTTGGGACGCTTCCAGGAACTAGTGAGAAGGCTCACAGTGTAGAAATAGCTGGGGTAGTACTGTCAGCATATTCGATTTCCTTCCTCCCTGAGAGTCCCTCAGCAGGTGGTGGGTGCTTGGCTCGGCCTCCACCATGTTAAGTGTAACACATGTCCTGGCCAACCCCCAGCCCTGGCTGGGCTGCTGGGGGAATCTGAGGCCTCCACTCTGAGACTGGCCCACGCACACCAGCTGGGCAGCTCCCAGGGGCCTGGATACTCATGGCTAGGTAGGGGCTGTCCAGGACAGCGCCCCCATCTGCTCCCACGGTCCCCACTGGTTCCCTGACCTCAGAGGTGGAGCCTGCTGCTCAGACTGTGCTCCT